>OY856399.1:6610293-7307793 GCA_963693495.1 Malacosoma neustria | reverse complement strand
TGACGGCTCTTGTTTACGCCGACTAACACGATTGATACACTGACAAAATTGTTTATCCATAATTAAATATTACAAATGCGAAAGTAACTCTGTCTGTTTGTTACATTTTCACGCCTAAACCGCTTAACCAATTGTGTTGAATTTCGGTATAGAGATAGATTGGACCTTTGAGAAGATTAAGGCTTTTTCTTATCACGTAGATGAAACTTGAAGGGGATGAAATAGGGCTGAATAAAATATAAATTAACAATGCGCCTTTCACAATATTAGGAGCAATGCTTTCAAACGGTATCAATACTAATTAAACCTCCACCAATAGATGAGAATTCGGTCCACTACATTTTTTATATATATTGCAGAATGTTTACGGGTTTATCTAGTCTATATAAATAAATATGTTAGGGGTCTGCAGTTGTGCGCGCATCACGGCAAAACTACTGGATAGATTTCAATCAATTTTTTTTTCAATTCCATTAAGTTATATTTCTTAAGACACTTGTCCTTTTACTAAAAAAATGTTACGATATCTTCATTTAATATAAAGTTATTAAAGTTTTAAGATAAAACGATTTGATGTGTTTTCTAGCCGCGGAGAAGTGGGGCAAGCGGTGTAGTGCACATGCACACGAAGTCGCGGGTATCAGCTAGTATTATATAAATTGAATTTTATGTATAATGTTGATGTACCATGTGAATAAATAAACAACCAAATATCAAGACCACTCGATCTATATATATAAAGAGTCCTATTGACAAATCGCTTCGGCATCGGACCGTGGGCTCCTCTATTCGCGCGAATTCGGTCACATCCGTTTCCTGGCTGTTTGGCGTCCAACTTTTAGTCTCTTACATTATTTGTTCGATGCCCGAACGTTAAACACTGCGTAGACGATCAATGTGTACTATAATTTAGTCTATATTACTATTTTTATCCGTGAAGGGGCAGAGAAATAATACTAACCTCTGCGGCTGGGGTCGGTCTTTCGTAAAAGGCGACAAAACAACCCACCCTAGCTAAGTGGTAGGGCCTTAATCCCATCTGGATGGCGACCACCTTTGGTCTTAAGTATGCCGCCAAAATAACCTTGTGTTGTGTTCCGGCGTTAGTGACCTAAATTCCTGTACTTTTATGAGACAGCAGCGTGTTCGCGATGCCACAGGAGTTGCAAACATCCATAGGCGACGGTAACTGCTAAATTCTAAGCGGGCCGTCAGCCTGTCTGCTGTCCTACAGCAATAAAATAAAAAGTCACTAATGCCGGAACACAACACAAGATTATTATGGCGACATACTCAAGACCAAAGGTGGTCGCCATCCAGACGGGGTTGGGGCCGTACCACGTAGTGAGGGTGGATTTTTTTGTCGCCTTTTACGATAGGCCAACCCCAGCCGCAGAGGTTAGTATTCTTTCTCCGACCCTGCACGGATAGAGTGGATTAATACAGAAGTTAGTGTATATAAGATGATATGCAGAAAAAGATTGAGAATGTTATGATGACGGTTAACTCATATTTTGAGCTCACGTCACATAATTTAGGATAAAGGTGAACAGGAGGTTCATAAATCTTCTGGTAATCAATACACACCAGTATTGATAATATTTAAAGTTTCAGTAATACCGATTGATGAGAGATTGAAGTTTGACATTAAAATTGATCATCTACACATACATTTACAGAATGCTAAATGAAAAGTGGGTAGATTAAGAGCAATATTTACCTCGTATCATTGTTAGAATGAGGGTAGGCAAAACAAGTCGAAATTATTTATAACAAAGTTTCAGACTCGATATTACGACCGGATCATTCGTATCCGGTTTTAAGTGGTTTCTAATTTGGATATAAGTCAAATATAAAATTAAATTTAATATCTGAAAATGAAGATTACGCTCGGCAAACGTAGTGTAGGAACGCCCCAAGCCCGATGGGCCGACGGTCTGCTCAAGGTTGCCCGGTAGGGGCTGGAAAAACAAGTGATCGGGATTTGTGCCGCAAACTTGTGAAGGCCTACGTCTAGTAGAGGACATAAAGCGGCTGACGACAATATATCTACATAGTTCTGGACGAAGAGTAGACTAAGACACACAGTTTCTTTCATAGGTAAACGTTAAATGCGACAATGGCTTAAAAATTCTACTAGCAGTAAAAGAGGGGGATTTAGAGGGGATATGGTATTTTGTACAGCTTAGAATTTAGCAGTTACCGTCGCCTACGAGTGTTTGCAACGCCATTGGCATCGCGCACATGCTGATGTCCCATAAGGGTACAGGAACTCGGGTCACAAATATCGGAACACAACACAAGGTTATTATGGCGGAATACTTAAGACCAAAGGTGGTCACCATATAGACGGGCTTGAGCCCCTACTACGTAGCTACTAGGGTGGGTTGTTTTGTCTCCTTTTAAGACAGGCCGACCCCAGCCACAGAAGTCAATATTCTTTCTAAGCTATACCTGTGACATCACTCGCTATATATCAACTGATACAAACATACATATCTCAAGAGGGACTCCATTTTGTTTGAATGCACTGAAACTAACAACTGATAATTAAACACAGCATTACTATTATTCGCATCAGTGCAACGATGTGGAATAACACACAGACTGCATTGCGACTGATGTACGCACTCGTTAATGCGGTCCATTTGAAGTGATTCAAACATCTTAGAGGTCGCCAATTCGTGTTCTAACATGTCGACTTAAAGGAACCCGATTCTTTCATCTGGACGTCACATGCTGCGGAGATGCAAAAATAGATAAAAACAGAAATAATTATATTCGAAGAAGTGTGCAAGCAGCGCCGCACCAGTTATTGAAAAACTTAATTTTAACAGATTAACGTGGTTTGGCCGTGAAATGCAAAGGCTTGAATGTATAACAAGGAGAATGATAGAAATAAGAGTGGATGGATACAAGGGGACAGGTAGACCAATGAAAATGTGGATGATTGCGTAAAAGATGATAAGTTGTTGAGTGTTGAGATGTTGGCTGACAGAAGAGAGATCATGTTGTGCGGACCCCATATTATGTGTGATAAGGAGAAGAGAAGAAAGGAACCCAGTTTTAAGTGTTTGATAAAAAAAGACTGTAAAGCAAAAAATAATAAACCTCCTTTTTATTAACCTTAATAACTAAGTTCTTAAACTAATGTAAGTTACCTAAGCAATTTTGAGTTACAGGAGAGCGCCGGGGGGACGAAACCCTGACCCCCTGGCGCCAACACAACAGAAGAGGCCCGTCTTGAGACAAAGGGCGGGCCGGCGCCGGCCCGAGCCACGAGATCGGCAGACCACATATCCGTAGGCCCGGGCGTAGGCGATAGGATCGAGCCGCTGTATGGATGAACTTCCTGAATGCACATGAGCCTTTCAGTATTTCCGGGCCGACGGTAAACTCGCACCCTTCTTGTATCAGGCCTAAACCCGAATCGCGACTCATCGGAAAACATAATTTTATCCCATTGTTCCTGGGTCCATGTTTTGCGTTCTCTGCACCATTCATTTCGACGAGCGCGATTCCCGTGACGTATCGATGGGCACCTAATTGGGCGTCGAGCTCGTAGGCCGTACTCATGCAGTCGATTTCGCACAATTTGGGGACTTACATCAACACCACTTGAATTTTGTAGCCTTAAACTTATCTCTCGAGCGGTTAACATCAGCTGGCGTCTTGCAGTCAGTTGTATGTACCGGTCTTGCCGAGTGGTGGTACTCTTTTTACGGCCTGGATGCTGCTCAACGGGTTCCCTTGTATTATTGTAGCGCTGCCAAAGACGACAAATAACACTTCTATGAATGCCAAAATGCCGAGATACCTGAGATTGATTACTTCCCGCTTGCAACATCCCTACAGCTCTTTGCATTTCATTTGCCGTCAAGTGACGTCGCTCCATGACGTAAAGAATATCTAACAATTCAATTTTGTCGCTAACTTTATTTAAATGGTTGGTAAAATTATAAAATCAAGACTAAACCTAGCAATAAAAACACACTTAAATTCAAACAAATTCCCTTTTATTTAATTTTATGAAAAATACAAACCATAATCCAATTTTTTTACAACCAGCCAGTATGTCATCAATAAAAAAAAAGTTTACATACCTACGCACTTTGATTGAGTAAAGACTTAGAAATTAATTAATATAAATGGTAAATTTGAAATATCATGCATGTTGCTTAGACTTTTTTGATGTGTATATTTGCTTGTTTGGCGCCGACTCAAAATTATTTAGGTATTACTTACATTAGTTTAAGAACTTAGTTATTAAGGTTAATAAAAAAGGTTTAAATTTTTTTGTTTTTCAGTTTTTTCGGCTATCTAATTTATTTCATAAAAAGTTTTTATTTTATAATATTTTGTGGCTAAACTATATTAATTACTACATAGTTAAAAATCAATTTTAAAAGAATTTTTAAAATCGGACTATTCTGTAAAATAGTTATGGGTGGTAATACATAAAAAAAGAAAAATATATACGCGTCGACTTTTTTTTTACTGCTGTAGGACAGTAGACAGGCTGATGGCCCGCTTAGAGTTTAGCAGTTACCGTCGCGAACACGCTGCTGTCGCATAAGATTACAGGAACTTGGATCACTAAAGCCGGAACACAACACGAGGTTATTATGGCGGCATACTTAAGACCACAGGTGGTCGCCATCCAGACGGGCTTGAGGCCCTACCACGTAGCTAGGGTGGGTTGTTTTGTCGGCTTTCACGACAGGCCGACCCCGGCCGCAGAGGTTGGTATTCTTTTTCCGCCTCTGCACAGATAAAAACTTGAGAACCTCCTCCGTTTCTTTCGTCGGTTAACAAATAATTATAGAGTGCCAATTCACACAGCGCCATTTACTCGTAGTCCCAAAGTAAAAAGAAAAGAGCTTGAGCTATGTGTATCCGAATAACTATGAAAACAAACATCGATTCAACAAAGAATTTAAATAAAAACGATAATATTAAAACATAAAAGTCCCTTCAAAAGTTTACGTAGGCGGACGTTAGGGGTCTCTCGGGATGGGTTCGCGTCGGTACAAATGGAAAGATCCTGTACCGTCCTCTCGGGAGGTCCTCGGCGTTGTGTCTGCGAAATGGACACAGCACCGGGTGTATACTACGGGTACGTTTATCGCTACATTTTCACTTACTCGATGAGATCTTATCCGTGCGGTGGCAGAGTGAGAATACCAACTCCTGCATCCGGAGGCGGCCTGTCATAACAGACGACAAAACCAAAGCCGGTGGTAAGGACATGAGCCTGTATGGCGACCTAAAACTCACCTCTGACCTAAAACTAGCCGCCATAATGACCTCGTTTTGTGTTCTCGCAAGTGACCTAGGATCCAGTATGCTGATGGCAACATGTTAGCGGTACCACTGGCGTCGCAGACATTCATAGGCGACAAGAACTGCTTATTTATTAAGTGAGCCGTCAGCCAGACTGTCGTGCTGTAGCAATAAAAAACAATTCTTCTGCCATCTTGGCCACTTCTGTGGCGGATGAGAGGAGACAACTTTTCACTTGTAAATTACAATTTATTCAAGCGCGACGTACTCCTGGTGCCCTAGTGCCTAGCGAAGATGGCGAGATGTAGATAGATAGATAATGCTTTATTTATCACCAAAATTACAATTTACAGCACAAGTATACAGGGTGACTTTGACAAACCCGTCCAAATTTTTTTTACGCACTAAACATCATTTAAGGAACCCATTTTTGCAAAAAAAATTGTATGTAAAATTTTCAAAATAAAAAATTTCATATATGATCATTCATTCAATCGTACAGAATAGTCCTATGGTGCAACCTTCGTACGTTAACCTGTTATTACCTGTCTCTGTCTCTCCCGCGTAAATGAGTAGTGCGTATACGCTCGCCCGGTGCAATGCCGCCGTCCTCGGCCTTTTACTAGGTCAGATGGAGAGGTCATTGACACTCTAGCGCCGTATTATGTAAATTGCGAGTTCTTTGAATGCCTTTGTGATGCTGATTACTCAACATTTTTGTACTATGTGATACAAAACTAAAATACACGTTTCTCATAACTTTTACTAAAGATTCATCTGTGTGAATTTGGACGGGTTTGTCAGTCACCCTGTATAATAAATTGACGGTGAAATCGGTGGCCTTATCGCTTACAGCGATCTCTTCCAGGCAACCGTACTCGTAGACGAGATGTACAGTAGCGGCCAAAGGTCCTATTTTTGCAGTTTCATTACCTTTTTCTATAATATACATTTTGCACACACGGTTTCGTATATCGCACTCTTTCATTACTGTATACTTAGTCAGAAAGAGTGCAATATAACCTTTCGCGTCAGTGACGAGTCTGTCGTGTTGAAATCACTCGTGTATACGCGCAGTGCCGTGCACGCGGATACGGTCGCTGACGTGTCACTGGATTTATGGCCCTAAACTACAACCTACCATTATAATAAATACTAGCTGACCCGTCAAACGTAGTACTGTCATATAAATAAAAAAAAACAATAATAAAAGTAGCCTATGTCTTTCTTAAAGTTTCACTATATCTCTATACCTAAATTCACCAAAATTGGTTCAGCCATCGCGGTCATTTTTATCGATTTTTTCAAGATATACAATTCTGTAGTACATTAATTTGATCAATCTCATAAGGTTTAGCCAATGTTTGCAATTTAAGCGCACAAAAAAATGTTTGTTCCGACATTTGAATTGTTCAGCTTTTTCTGTAATATATATTATACATATAAGGCTTCCTCTTGAATCACTCTATCTACTGCTGAACTGCATTAAAATCCGTTGAATAGTTTAAAAGATCTAAGCATACGTAGGGACAGACAGAAGCGGGACGACTTTGTGTTATACTATGTAGTGATAAAAAGTTCCTGATACATTTGAAGGGCAAATTGTTCAGTCATTAACAGGTTCCGAAAGTCGAAACGTCTGTAGGGTCACAATTAACGTCTGCAGGGGTTACCCTGCGCGTAGGTCTGACCGCGTAGGTCGTTATAACGACCTACGCGGCGTAGCGGCTAGCACACTCCGGTGCGCTTGCGGAGGTCACGGTTTCGATTCCCGTCTCGCGTCTGGGTGTTTATGTATAATATGTATTTATTTACAAAATAAAAGTATATATGTAGTATATCAATTGTCTAGTACCCATAACACAAGTGCTAAGCTACTTACTTTGGGACTAAAGGGCGCTGTGCGAATTATGGCCAGTGTGTTTATTTATTAAATTTGGATTCTCGTCCCAAATATGAGTGTTTACGTATGTATTTATTTAGAAAAAAAAAAAATATTACATAAGTCTATCAGTGATCTAGTATCCATAACACAAGCGCTCTACTTTGAAACTAGATGGCTCTGTACAAATTGTCGTAGCATATTTACTGGTCGTCTTTTACGACTTCTAAGTAAGGAAAGTTGGTCCCAAGTTTATATCCGGCCGGGAACCAAAAACCCACATCGTTAGTTTACGTTATTCATACTAATACTATAAACGTCTATCCGTGCAAGGGCGGAGAAAGAATACTGACCTCTGCGGCTGGGGTCGGCCTGTCGTAAGAGGCGACAAAACAACCCACCCTAGCTACGTGGTAGGGCCCCAAGCCAGTCTGGATGGCGACCACCTTTCGTTTTAAGTATGCCGCCATAATAACCTTGTGCTGTGTTTCGGCATTAGTGACCCAAATTCCTGTACGCTTATAGGATAGGAGCGTGCTGGCGATGCCACTGGCGTTGCAAACATTCACAGGCGTCGGTAACTGCTAAATTCTAAGTGGGCCGTTAGGCTGTCTGCTGTCCTACAGCAATAAAAAAACATGAAAGTAACTCTGTCTGTGTGCCTGCTACGTTTTCACGCCTAAACCGATGAACCAATTTAGATGAATTTCAGTACAGTCATAGATTGGATCTTGGAGAAGGACATAGGCTACTTTTTTTTATTTATACGGCAGAATAACGTTTGCCGGGTCAACTAGTTAGTACATAAAGACACATTGCTCATAGAGATGAGAACATTCTATGTGACAAATTCAATTAAATAAGACCGAGTCGGGTATCGAATCTTGCACTGCAAATGGGTGAAGCCGTGATTAGGTTAGGCCCAGACGTGTGGAGACTGGTCGCAGACATGGCACGTAAGGGTACGTGCACACCGGAGCGGTGCTAAAATCAATACTAAAATTAAAATACATTTATCCCCCAATTTACATACATACATACATATAATCACGCCTCTTACCCGTAGGGGTAGGCAGAGACCACTTCTTTCCACTAGCTACGATCCTTACATACTTGTTTCGCTTCGTCCACTTTCATTATTCCCTTCATACATGCCCTTCGGTTTAGGGTACTCTTGACCTGGCCTTTTTTCAAGATGTCTCTGATGTGGTCTCGAAACGTCCGCCTAGGTATACTCCTTCCAACACTTCCATTCACACTCGCCTTATACACTTTTTTCGTCAATCGTTCCCCTATTTACACGGATATATTACATGATTTTTTTTATTGCTGTAAGACAGCAGAGGCTGACGGCCCACTTAGAATTTAGCAGTTACCGACGCCTGTGAATGTTTGCAACGCTAGTGGCATCGCCAGCACGCTCCTATCCTATAAGCGTACAGGAATTTGGGTCACTAATGCCGAAACACAGCACAAGGTTATTATGGCGGCATACTTAAGACCAAAAAAGGTGGTCGCCATCCAGACGGGCTTGGAGCCCTACCACGTCTATCTACAATCTTTATCCGTGCGGAGGCGGAGCAAGAATACTAACCCCTGCCGCCGGGATCGGCCTGTCGGAAAAACAACCCTAACTGGCAACCACCATGGGTCTATAAGTATACCGCCATAATAACCTTGTGTTGTGTTCCGACATTAGTGACCCAGATTCCTGTACTCCTATGCGGACAGCGACAGTAACTGCTTAATATTAAGTGGCCCATTAACCTGTCTGCTGTCCTACAGCAATAAAAAAAATGTATTTACGAATATGCATTCATAATTTTTTTTTTATTATAAACCGAAGTCGTGTTAAATGTACGTCGTAAATAGGAAATAAGTGTATTAATAAGCGATGTACATGTCGTCTATTCAGCGTAGATCTGTCTGTACGTGCACTCTGATGATTATGGGTGAAGTTTCGTGTAATATGAACGTTTAAACATGGCTTTGTTACGAAGGTTTGCCGGGGTATATATATATATATATATATATATATATATATATATATATATATATATATATATATATATATATATATATATATATATATATATATATATATATATGTGTGGGATGGAGATTTTCGAGTAGTAAAACAAGTTTTTGAGTTGCAGCGGACGTGTGCGTTCAATTTTGTAAACTTCAAAAATATTGAATACTATGTATATTATATGTAAATTAAAATCTTAGCAGAGTGCGCGTCGTATCGTTCGCCGTCGTCCATTCGTCTCTTGCAGTCGTCATTCACACGTCATCCCTTTCACTCTATGGCTTCGATCGCAAACATTGTCTTATATCCATCGAGTTCAGCAGACAGGCAAGCGGCCCGCCCTTAAACAGGTCTTCACCACGGCCTATGGGCTTTTCCAACACCAAAGGCATTACTATGACTAACGCGCTGCTGGCCTCGAAGAAATTTTACAACACCTTTTTTGAAAAACACCTTATCATATTGCGATAGGAAAACCTCATGAAGAGATGCTGAAGATGTTGAGAAATGGAGAAGGAAAGTCGGAAACCGAATAATCCCGAATGCTTTCTTAACTTCCACAGTTACAGTCCTATATACTCGCACATGAGTATATATCCTGTACAAAGTGAAGATATATAAAACGATCATTACCACTTATACAACATTTAAACGTCGTTATCGCCCCGGAATCGAACCAGGAACACTGTCGTTGTTTAACACAATTGTGTATTGCGTTCGGAATTACAAGCGACAGAGGGTTAAAAGCACGTACACACGATGCAAAACGCGCGTTTCCATTGCCAATTTTATTATTAACTATGTACCACTATACCCCACTTTTATGAACGTTGAAAAGTTCAAATGTGTTCCCAATCCTGGCGAGCTTGTAGCCCTGCCATGTCCATCTGCTGCCTTTACGTCGGCACACATAAATAGAGTTAGTAAGAATTTATTATTAATATCTTTCATATATTGCAATATATGTATATGTGTGTATGCAATATATGCATATATGTATCATCATCATCTAAGCGTAGTATCCCGGTTGAAACCTAAACTTCCGTTTCGGTGCCCAGGGTCCGCTTTCCGACTTTTTCTACTCCACTTCGCACGGTCCTCAGCATCCCTGGTAGTGAGCCCATTGGCATATCACTCTTTACGACGTCCAGCCAGCACTTTTTGGGTCTACCCTCCTCCCGGGGCCCGGCGGAGGCGGCATGGCCAGACATTTGATTCCCACGTAAGCATTCGTTTGCCGTAAAACGTGGCCGTACTAACGGAGCCGACACTCCTGCAATTTATCCTCAATGTCACGGACATGAAGAGTGTCGCGAATGCGGGAGTTCCTAACGTGCAGAAAAAATATTATAACTACATAAAAATTAATGTGTTCATAATATTACGGCAAATGTAAATGACGAAAAATGTCGTCATGCCCACTGCATTAGAGCTTCGTGTATGACGAAATATTTCTTCATACCCCGTAAACAGGTAGAAGAAGTCTCGCGGATCTTTAATTTTGTTTGCCGAAGTGAAAGCAGCAGACAGACGGACGTGAAATAAATATTGTGCTGGTGCCAAATATTGTGCCAAAACGTGCTGGCTTGACGTCGCAAGGGGTGATATGCGTGCCAATGGGCTTGCTACCAGGGATGCTGAAGACCGTGCGAAGTGGAGAAGAAAAAGTCATAAAGCGAACCACGGGCACCGAAACGGAAGTTTAGGTTACAACCGGGATACTACCCTTAGATGATGATGATAATATTTTTTCTGCATTGAAGTTGTTTGATGTATATATTATACTAGCTGACCCGGCAAACGTTGTTCTGCCATATAAATAATAAAATGTCAAAAAATTAAAAAAATTTTTTTGGGGGTGGGTCACCCCTAACATTTAGGGGGATGAAAAATAGATGTTGGCCGATTCTCATAGATACCGGATAAGCACAAGAAATCACTAACTCAATTTAGTTATCTGCCTACTGCCTACCCCCTAAGAACGATGGCGTGATTATTTATAGCCTATGACCATTTCTAGGTTATCATCTATCACCATACCAAATTTCATCAAAATCCGTTCAGCCGTTTAGACGTGAAAGAGGAACAGACAGACAGACAGACAGACAGAGTTACTTTCGCATTTATAATATTAGTATGGATGTTATAAAATATTTTGTCGAAATTAAAAAAATAAATTAGTTAAAGACCATTTCCTTTTATTACTTGAGGTGTGATGATATTACTTATAATTATGAAGAAAAAAATTCCCACTGTGAAACGAGTTGAACAAAAGTTGATTCCCCGGTTAACAGGTTAAGATGTAGTTTCGCATATAAACATCAAAAGCGCTGCAACTGTCACAATAGCGTCTCTACTAAAAAAAAAAAAAAAACAACAGACTCAGATATCGTATCGTGCGGTGGCATACAATGGAGACGGTTGAAACGCGCGTGTCGCATATCGATCTTGCGCTCGGGAGAAAACAAATTAACAGCGAGGAGAGCCGGCCCAAGGGAGGCCCTTGATCACTGACGGCGCGAGAGTGGCGTATGGCGGCCGGACACGCATACTGGCATACACCGCCAGTCATCGACCGCAGTTGCGTTACAGTAATAAGCTTACTTCGTTTGATACAAATTTAAAATGTAGATAGTTATTTTTTTTTTATAAAATTCGGGTTACTCTTTCTTAGGCATCATCTTAGTTGATGTTTTTGTTTTATCCGTGCAGGGGCGGAGAAAGAATACTAACCTCTGCGGCCGGGGTCGGCCTGTCGTAAAAGGCGACAAAACAACGCACCCTAGCTACGTGGTAGGGCCTCAAGCCCGTCTGGATGGCAACCACCTTCGGTCTTAAATATGCCGCCATAATAACTTTGTGTTGTGTTCCGCGGCATTAGTGACCCAAGTTCCTGTACCCTTATGGGACAACAGCGTGTTTGTGATACCACTGGCGTTGCAAACATCTATAGGCGACGGTAACTGCTAAATTCTAAGCGGGCCGTCACCCTGTCTGCTGTCCTAAAGCATTAAAAAAAATTACCAAACAAAAAAAATATTTTTACTATGTGACTGAACCCTCCTAATAAGCGGCTGAACCGATTTTGATACAAAAAATATGTATGTTAAATTGAAATCGAAAGTAGTTTACATTCAGAATTTGGTACACAATTTTTTTTTAATTTGTATAGCATAGCTAGTTCAATACACATATATTAATCACCCTTTAAATATAAATGAGGGTTGTTAGTATTTAGATTATTTATTATTATTGGTACCGAATATCTCAGTAGTAATATCCTCGGAGACTGTTCGATCCTTGCATAAAGGGTATTTGAAATCCCTCCACCTGATTTTTGTTACCTACCCTCACTCTCGGTGAGGTTAATGGTAAAAGCGAGGGTGGTACGCAAATAATTAGTAACGCGCAACCTTCTAAACGCGCGGGACGGTCGACGTTCGACCTTCCTTCAGTTACTCCAAACTCCTATTGGCCGTGCCATAAAATTGTGTGTTCACTGTTCAGTGTGCGTGAATTTAGCTGGTGCCGTGCCGTTTAGTTCTTCCGCGAGCGCACCTGAACCGAACCGGGAAGGGGTGGAATCAGGGTCAGTGCGAATTTCTTTGCCCACTGCAAGGTATCCCTAACCACTGCCCCAGAGCTATCCATCTCATACCTGTACTGTGCAATCTCGGTCCGTGACCGGCATCGAACAGCGACTAATCCAGAAGTCCCAGGATTGAATCTCTCAATCAATCAAATTACGGTGATGTGAAGTCGCTTCGGCAGTTTTTCATGCGTAGTGTTCATAGTACAGCTTCGATCAACATTGTTGATCGAAGAAGTACAGCATAATTGTCATGTACCGACCGGTGATGGAAAATATCGTACGACAACCTGACATACCGAGATTATCGGTACGTGTAATCCGCCTAGGACAAACGCGGGGAGGGGGAGGGGGTAATATTATCAGTTTCGTTCACTGTAAGGTCCGGACTCAGCATTTGGCTATTTTCATAGAACTGGACTACACATGAGGACCCCTTTCAGTCTAGATCTTCATTAACTTTCATAGGCGATTTAGCAAGAAGAATCCCAGAAGATGTATATAGCACAAATCGCCGCCTAGGTGGCCATCAGAAGCGGACTCCTCGCAAGGAGTTAAATAATGAGTTGACGACCTCGGTGGCATAACGAATAACGCACTTCGGTACGCTTGCGGAGGTCACGGGTTCGATTCCAGTCTCGCGTCTGGGTGTTGATGTATAATATGTATTTATTTACAAAAAAAAAGTATATAAGTAGTATATCAGTTGTCTAGGGCCCATAACACAAGTGCTACTTAGTTTGGGACTAGATGACGCTGTGTGAACTGTCACAAAATATTTATTATTATTAATCACGCACGTGTAAAATAATCAAGGTGATAATAGATCAATCATAATTATATGGATTAAAGATTCTTAATTCAGTAAACTATATCGTGTTCTAAAACTGTCCAACGCTATTTCTAGGTGATTAACATCTAAGTGATGGTATTCTTTCTCCGTGCAGGAGTGGAGTAAGAATACTAACCCCTGCAGCCGGGGTCGGCCTGTCGTAAAAGGCGACAAAACAACCCTAGCTACGTGGTAGGGTGGCAAACGCCCTTGGTCTGTAAGTCATCATCATCATCTAAGCGTAGTGTCCCGGTTGCAACCTAAACTACCGTTTCGGTGCCCGGGGTCCGCTTTCCGACTCTTTCTACTCCACTTCGCACGGTCTTCAGCATCCCTGGTAGTGCGCCCGTTGGCACGTATATCACCCTTTACGACGTCAAGCCAGCACTTTTTGGGTCTACCCCTCCTGCCGGGGCCCGGCGGAGGCGGCATGGCCAGACATTTGTTTCCCACGTAATCACCCGTTTGCCGTAAAACGTGGCCGTACCAACGGAGCCGACACTCCTGTAATTTACCCGCAATGTCACGGTCATGAAGACTGCCGCGAATGCGGGAGTTCCTAACGCGGTCCTTCCGCGTCACTCCACACATCCACCGCAGCATATTCATCTCCGTGACACGCAGCTCTTGCTTGTGTCACTCTAACACCGGCTACGTTTCGCAGCCGTATAAAAAGACAGGCCTAATAATGGTCTTATAGACCTTGGTCTGCAAGTATACCGCCGTAATAATTTTATGTTGTGTTCCGGCATAAGTGACCTAGGTTCCTGTAATCCGTATGGGACAGCAGCGTGCTCGCGGTAGCTCTGGCTTCGCAAACATTCATAGGCGACGGAATTATTTACCATTAAGTGGGCCGTCAGCCTGTCTCCTGTTTTTCAGCAATAAAAATAAAAGGTTAAGGTGGAAATTGAACTCCAAAGTGCATGTTAGCGATAGCAACCGGGATTAATCACCTGTAAATGAATCCGAGATAAAAACGATTTTAGTGAACTCCGTCAATCGCTGTACATAAGCACGATCGATAATATGTACATAATAACATTCGTTCAACGTAGTGTTGGATCACACGGGGCGAGGCGCCAATCGCTCCCTCGACAGTCGTAAACTCGACCAGTGTGTACAGGCCTAATGTTATTGCCGCTTTTGTAAATATGTACATAGGACTCTATGAAGTCGTAAAATTGACGCATTAGATTTTTTTTTATTGCTGAGGAACAGGAGACAGGTTGTTGTCTATGGATGTTTGCGACGCTAGAGGCACCGCGAACGCGCTGCTTTTCCTATATAGGGATACAAGAACTTAGGTCACTAATATCGGAACACAACACAAGGTTATTATGGCATTATACTTTTAGACCAACGGTGGTTGTAGGGTCGTTTTTTCGGTAAGATAGGCCGCAGGGGTTAGTATTCTCAATCTGCGCCTTCACATAGAAGTATACTACTGTAAAAAGCCATGTCCCCTACTGGCTATTACGTAAATTCCTGACCGGCCATCATTCGGGGGGGGGGCGCTGTCTAGACGGGCGCGTATTTTATGACCGTTGGCGATTTATCGCGTTGAAACCAGGGATGTTATGGATATGATTTTTCGGATCTGGATACGGATATGGATATAGGAATAAAATTATATCGGTTTCGGATAAGGTTACGGATATGTAATTATTTCGGATTATCCGTTAGTTTCGGATAGTTTCGGTTACGGATATTAGATTGAAGTAAAATATAAACACAAAATGACACAAATATATCGAAACATGTCGTTTCATTTAGACTCCGCCCTTATACGAAACTATCCGAAACTTGTGAAACGGATACGGTTACGGATACGGATATAATTTTATTTCGGATATCCGATAGTTTCGGTTACTGTTACAGAGCTCCATAACATCTCTGGTTGAAACTGTGCCAATGGCAGCATGAGCCGTTACTTTAATCGGCCGGACACGCGACTGTCTCAAGAACACTCGTTCTTCCATTGCGCGCCGCGCCAATTCATTCAAGTGAAATTATTTAAGTGAATACTGCAAACCGCTTTAGACAGTAGATATATGTAGTTGTGTTCAGGAATTAATTTTCTTTGACTTAATTCTCTGCGTATAGGGGCGAAGAATATTGAACCCTGCGATCACTGGTCGTGCACAACCCTAGATAGATTGTAGAGCTCCAAGCCCTGGATCTGGATGGCAACCGCTTTTGGTGTCTAAATGGACTGGTTGGAATGCCTCTCGTGTTGCAAATTAACAGTGACCGCCTGTTATCGAGTGGCCCGTTTGCTGGTTAGTTTTAGCACTTTTAGCTATAAAAAATATAGTACATTCGATTCTCCGTAATTTTGACAAACAAACATCTATTTGAAACTTGTGGTTAGGAAGAAATTCTCACACCACACAGCTTATGATAACGGAACATTGCACATGTGCCCTTATCTGGAAATGGGGACTCGTCTCGCTGGCATACCTATTAAAACCACATAGGCTTTCCTTCACACGACTGGTCCGCCGGGAATGCGACCTCAGCCCCAAATGTCAACGGTCCGTTGTGTTCTCACGCACGGTTTGGGGAACATACCCATACTACGTGACCCATTCAGGTGGCAGGCTGACGGCCCGCTTAGAATTTAGCAGTTACCGTCGTCTATGGGTGTTTGCAACGCCAGTGGCACGCTGCTATCCCATAAGAGTACAGGAACTTGTGTCACTAATGCCGGAACACAACACAAGGTTATTATGGCGGCATACTTAAGACTAAAGGTGGTCGCCATCCACATGGGCTTGAGGCCCTACCACGTAGCTAACCCTAGCTACGTGGTAGGGCCTACGTGGTAGGGACAAAACAACCTACCCAGGTTGTTTTGTCGCCTTTACGACAAGCCGACCCCGGCCGTCGACCGTCGAGGTTCGTATCCTTTCTCCGCCCCTGGACGGATAGAAAGACATTATGACATTATTATAGACAGAAATTATGACGCTAGGGGCACCGCCAATACGCTGCTGTCCGTGTAGGTGAACTGGAACCTGTGTCACTAATACAGTCTTTGGGAACTGCCGATGGAAGTGAAAACTAAGTAACTTGTGAATTGTATCTTCAAGCTATTAGATTATTATTTTCGGTTTATAAAGAAGTGTTTATGATCAAGCATTAAAGTTTAAACTGGTCATTAGCACTTCTTTACAAACCAAAAATTGTTCAGCCAAAGTGCTAAACGCTAAGCGCGTAAAGAAGTTTTCTCTTTAAAAAAACTCAACTGTATTTCATTGTAATAAAGTCGCAATTCGAATAGATGAGTATAAGTAATGCAATGCAATGCAATCATTTAAAAGTTACATTATAAAATAAACCTTACGTCATTATTAATAAGGTTGGTATTACTGGAGCAAAACTCCCTTCTTACGTCTTACGATTAGGACACGTGACCTGACGCGAATTTAACATTTATTACCCAACACAAAAAAGTATACAACGCCGCTAAAGATGGTTTCACTTCAAAAATCTCGAATCTTTTTTACTGAAAATCAAACCTCTAAATGAGGAAATATTATCTAATAGAGAGGTATAGAAAAAAAATCTATGATATACGAACCATATCGTGACAAAACGGCCTCATCTGCAACTTACCTGAAAAATGAAGCACAAATAAATGTAAATGTTATTTAAGTCCAGTGATGATAGCAAATTAGAGGTGGGGTCTATCATGTTCCACCAGTGGGTGGCTCATGTTAAATTACAGACAGCATACTCGCAACGCTTGTCTAAGGCGGATTGGTGGGTGACACGTGGTCACCTGATCTCTATGTGCAGGTTACTCACGGTGGTTTCCTTCACCGTTTACAATCTTTCTTTAAATATATATATATATATATATATATATATATATATATATATATATATATATATATATATATATATATATATATATATATATATATATATATATTATAAATGTTGTGTTGGTTTGTGTACGCTTCAAAAACTCAAAAAGTTCTGCACCGATCGAGCTGAAATTTTAGCATGATATATAATCCGCATCAATATTTTTTTAAATCTTTTTTTTGTTTCTCATTTCTCAAACATTCAATCACAATGTGCCACAGCGAAGCGTGGCAGTGTACAGCTAGTTATAATATAATATGCATATTAAACGAGAAATGCTGACTAAGCGTTGCATACCATCGTAGAATTCGAACCCGGGACCTCTAGATTGGTATAATTAATTGGTATAATTCGAATGTAACACAGCGTAACTACAAAAAAAAATTTATTCCTGTAGGACAGCAGACAGGCTGACGGCGCACTTAATGGTAGGCAGTATCTGGGTCACTAATGCCGGAACACAACGCAAGGTTATTATGACGGCATACTTAAGACCAAAGGTGGTCGCCATCCAGACGGACTCGGGGCCCTACCACGTAGCTAGTAGGGTAGGTTGTTTTGTCACCTTTTACGACAGGCCGACCCCGGCCGCAGAGGTTAGTATTCTTTCTCCGCCCCTGCACGGATAAAAATATATATAAAATGTATATTAAAGCAATTGCCACTTACAGATTGCAACCATCAGTGTGTGTGTGTAACCAGCTAAACCATCTTGCGTGGCGATGGATACCAAAATAATTTATTCAACTTCGTTGGGCTAAACTAGGCCTTATCTATATAGTACTTGAATCGTCAAATTGGTCCTAGAAGCCTGAATCCCAGCGAGGCGGCGCCGGATGTTGCTCTGACGTCACCGGCGCTGCCATTTCCGGCGGCCATTAGCCAATCGCGCATCGGGAAATTGTAGCATACATACAAAATAACATCACTCTCAGTTGTCTCTAAGGATTTATTGAAATAGATTGATCGAAAGGTGCCTTGTTGAAAGTTTTCTTGTGGCCTAGATATGGTCTATACGTATAGGGGCCCTAACCCTTGCCTAGTAGTAGTTGAATGAAAAACCAACATATGCACACAAACACACTCCATAGTGTTTACGGATCTTCTTCCTACAGTATATGAAATGAAGTGTCCCTGTAGCCAAAGGTGGCCTATCGTAAAAGACTACAAAATAAACTAAGCTACCTGTCTTTACGCATCAGAATGCTCCGTTGCTACATCTTGCCCATTATACTATACGGATGTGAGACTTGGACAATCTAAGAAGACTTCAGGAAACGTATAAAGGCGTTTGAGATGTGGGCGTACAGAAGGATGCTTGCAAATAGTTGGACTCAAAAAGTAACCAATGAGGAGGTTCTCCGACGAGTAAAGCAGAAACGTGAACTTTTGCAAACCGTCAAACGCAGAAAAGTGGCTTACCTAGGATATGTATGGATACATCTTAGGTCAGAACTGCTATATTTAATCATGATGGGAAAAATCGCAGGCAAGAGACGTGTCGGTCGGAGAAAGAAATCTTGGTTGCGTAACATTCGAGAGTGGACCGCCAACCTTCGCTAGTCGGAGAGGCACCTCTAGAAGAAGCAGAAGATGGTAGGGCTCCAAGCACGCGTCGATAGCGAACACATCTTATCTCTAAAGATGCCGCCATAACCCTACGTTATATTCTAGCATAAGTGACCCAGGGTCCAGTTCCCCTACGCAGAAGGCAGCATGTTAGCGGTGCACCTGACGTTGCGCAAACATTCATAGGCGACGGCAACACGCACACAAAACACACACTAATTCACAAACGATTTTATTATTCTTATTTTCATCCGTAAAAACTGAACCAACAATAGAGGTACTACACAATCTGTTAGCGTCGCCTTGAGGCGTCAACACCGCCATCTCGAGGTGAATCAATCAATATTCGATCCGTGACGAAATTGCAAAATAACACAGCTTGTTGATTCAAATTAGGAAGGGTCGTTCCCAAATTAAAATATTGCGACCCTCACCTAAGTTATTTTAAAATCATATTCGCGATACGGCCACTGATTGCTATTCCATTTCTAAACGGAAATGGATTTAATCTCTTAAAGGTAGCACGCGGCCTTTTTTTCGTCCGGGAAAAGTGCATGTTAACGCGTCGGATCTCCGGAGGGAAGCTGGATGTGTGGGGATTTCCACCTTGCTAGCGTAAGCACTCGACTGATGAGCAAATGATGCTAGGGTGGTCACATTGGCATACCCACTAAAAACCCCGGTCGCCACCGAAAGCCTTTATGGGGGTGTCAGGATCGACTTTTGGTCCTTACTCTGCTACGACCCCGGCTCGTGCGTCCTACCTATGGATGGTAAACCCGGGTGACTTTCCCGACCCAGTGAGAAGCGATCAGTCCGGGGGAGAACTCTCTCGTGCTGTGTCAGCCGTCATATTTTTTCGCCATATCATATTTTACGCAATCCATTCATCTTCTTTTCGGTCTACTCCTCATTTATATTCGTCCTGCAGTTTGAAAGTTAATTTTGTAATATATGTTACTTTTAGTATAATTGTAAAATTATCACTTGGTGCAGGGACGGAGTTAGAATACTGACCCCTGCGGCCAGGGTCAGTCTGACGTAAAACGCGACACAACAACCATAGCTACCACTCCAGGTCTATAAGTATACCATCATAATAACCTTGTGCTGTGTTCCGGCTAATACTGACCCAGGTTCCAGCACCGCTGTGCAGATAGTAGCGCGTTGGCGGAGCCACCGGCATCGCAAGCATCCAAAACAAAAATACAAAAAGAAAACGTAGCCATTCAGACAGTGAAAAAAATATATACAAATAAATAAAATTGGAGGGTCTGTTTGTAATATAAAAATAACCGCTTTTTACTAAGTGCATTCGGACGTATACACGGTATACTATATACCAAAACAACATTTTTTACAATTTTTGTCTGTCTGTCTGTCTGTTTGTTCCGGCTAATCTCTGAAATGGCTGCACCGATTTTGACGGGACTTTAACTGGCAGATAGCTGCTAATTTCAAATTTAAGTTGATTTATATTATCAATCATATTATGAAACTAGCTGTGCCCGCGACTCTGTCCGCGTGGAATAGTGACTTTGGGCAGCATTTTTGGATATATCTTATGGTATATTTTGGATTACAAACCCTGTTAACTTTAAAATATAAATAAATGAAATATGCAAACAGTCAGTATTATCGAATGCAACTGTTACGCCATGTAAGTAGTTTTTGTTAAACATGATAAGTTTCGGAAATTTTATTGTCCAATTTAAGTTGACCACAGATTTATATCATCAATCATTTGAAATAGGGTTCAGCTTAGGCTGGACTGTGTAGGTTGAATTTGCAATTAAAATTAACCTAAGGAAATTGTATTTTCATCAAGATTAAGTTAATTTAAGTTAAAATAAATATTAACATTGACAAACTGTAGACAAAGCTGTGTACGCCTGTAACTGGCATGTATCATCATCATCATCATCATTTCAGCCGGAAGACGCCCATTGCTGGACAAAGGCCTCCACGATGATCGGTCCTGCGCTGCCCTCATCCAACCTATTCCGGCGATCTTGACCAGATCATCGGTCCATCTTGTGGGGGGCCTACCAACACTGCGTCTTCCGGTACGCGGTCGCCATTCGAGGACTTTTCTGCCCCAACGGCCATCAGTCCTTCGAGCTATGTGCCCAGCCCACTGCCACTTCAGTTTTGCAATCATCCGGGCTATGTCGGTTACTTTGGTTCTCCTGCGAATCTCCTCATTTCTGATTCGATCTCGCAGGGAAACTCCGAGCATAGCCCTCTCCATTGCCCTCTGAGCGACCATGAGCTTTCTCATAAGGCCCATAGTTAGCGACCACGTCTGCGTTCCGTATGTCATCACTGGCAACACACATTGGTTAAAAACCTGGCATGTATGCATATATGTATATAATTGTTATGCTTGTTATGTCATGGTCTTATTTAATGTATACTGTGCTGTTGGTGTACCTTTAAAATAAATAAACCTCAGATTTATGTCATCAATCATATGAAATAGGGTTTAGCTTAGGCTGGACTTTGTAGGTTCGAACGCACGTATTCCGGAGGCGCATGGCGTAACAGTTGCATTCGATAATACTGACTGTTTGCATATTTCATTTATATTTTAAGGTTTATAGGGTTTGTAATTCAAAATAAACCATAAGATATATCAAAAAAATTCTGCCCAAGTCACTATTCCACGCGGACGGAGTCGCGGGCACAGCTAGTATATATATAAATTTCTTTTAAAAAACAAATATATTCATTGTAACAATTCCGTGAACGCTGCCAAGCGGGTGTCGTTTTGTTCCTACGAATCCACTGACCGTAACAGGATTGGGGGATGGGGGTTGAAAACTATTCTACTGTATGTTTAAATCTCAATGATTTCAATCGATCGGCGTTTTAGCTTGTTTGTAACTACACTCATATCGAAAGTGTTTTTATGTGCAGGGGCGAAATACGAACACTGCCATATGCGACGAGGTACCAAGCCCGTCTGGATGGCGACCACTTCTGGTCTCTAAAACTGCCATCATAACCCTAAGTTATGTTCTGGCACGAGTGAGGTTCGAGTTCTCCTAAGCGAACAGTAGTGTCTTAGCGATTCCCCTGGCGTTACAAATATTCATAGGCGATAGTAACTGCTTACTATTAAGTCAGACCGTCTGCTGTTATCAACAACAATAATAATTTTATTAAAAGTTAATAACGCCTGATCAATAAGTATTTACATATATACATACATATAATCACGCCTCTTTCCCGTAGGGGTACGCAGATACCACTTCTTTCCACTTGCTACGATCCTTACATACTTGCTTCGCTTCGTCCACTTTCATTATTTCCTTCATACATGCCCTTCGGTTTAGGGTACTCTTGACCTGACAACAACAACTCAACAACCAAAATACCAAAATAAGTATTTAATCAGGTGTAATTTATGATACGTCTCCATTCTTTTAATCCTTTCCTTCGTTCCTTCCTTTCCTTTGAATTATTGTACTGTCACCTGTCCTTGATAAGTCTACAACGTTTAAATGAAATCGGACCGTTTAAAGAGGGTCAAAATCAAGTTCAAAGGAGTCGGTCACAAACAAACAAACATACAGGTGAAAATGGAATCTAATATTATAGCGTGATAGTTTCGGCAAGACCTCTCCACCGTGATCATATTTAAATTTGGCCGGTTTTGGTTTTTAGGGGAGCGACTGCCGTCCGATCTCTGCAACCGCAGGGGGGAAACCAAGAGGTTTCCTCGCTGCATGTAAAGTAGCAGAGTGAGTAGTAGTATATTAGTCGCTTTTTACGACTCCCTTGAAAAAAAAGGGGTGACCCTATCTAATTCAGCGGCCGGGGCCACACGGCATGACCAATGACATCTAAAAAAAACTGTGTGTGTCAGCTCCGACGCACGACTGGAGTTTACTACTTAAGTACGATTGTCTAAACATACGCAAAAAGAGTTTATTTAACTGAAAAAAGATTAATACCATATGAAAGGGTAAATTAACAAATTAATGAAAATAATATACATATATAAAAGAAGGTTTAAAACAGTTTTAAGTTCAACCTAATTACAACAATGGCACCTAGTAATAAAGTCACAAATCTCCAAAACATCATCTAATACTTACGATCATTCGTCATATAAAATGAGCAAAGCAATAAATTACTCTTGTCACTTACAAATGAAAAGACATTACGTTAAACAATATTTAATGTGAAATCAACCTTAAGTTGTAACAAATAAAGTAATTTTTGCCTTGAGAGATACATCGTTTTGTTTTGTTTAGTGTGTTCCGGTGCACACGCACCAAAAACGTAACGAGGCCATTCATTAGTAGATTTTACTCTCACATTTTTCTCATACCGGGCGCCTTATATATGAAAATCGATTCTTAAGGAGTAAACTCCAAAAATGATGACGTAATAAGTCAATTACGAAATCATATGAAACGTCACATTAACAATATTCGGGGTGGCTTTCTTTTGTTTTTTCTGTGTAACTTTTTTGATTGGTTTCAAATCATATATGTATAATGTTAGGCAAATATTATCAAAAGAAACGTTTTTTCTCGAGCGTGAAATCGAACCAATGTATATTACAATTCAACTTTTATGTTAACGAGTTGAAGTTTATACGGGAGAGGTCGTAATTTAATATTTAAACTGAATTTATTTATTTTTAAAGGGCCATTAGTTGTATTTTTTCTTTATATAATAATAACCTAACCTTATGAGGCACCTGGTAACTACCACTTAGCCTAGGGTGGGCCAGTGTGAACTATACAACCGCTATAGAGAGGCGAAGAGCGCCCTCCAGCTGGCCATTGTCCGGGCAAAGGCCCAGGCCAACGAAGAGCTGCTGGAGATTCTGGACCGAGAGCCGTGGGGGCGCCCCTACCTTATGGTACGGGGCAAGTTGCGCCAATGGGCTCCCCCATTGTCCCGGAGTCTCCAGCCACAGCTGCTGGAGGAGGTGGTGTGTGCGTTGTTTCCGTCGAGACCGGAGCACACACCACCGGCTATGGTTCCGCCTCGCAATATGCCCGACGCGGAAGACGACATTGACGATGACGTGCCCGAAGTGACCCGGGTAGAGTTGAGAGTGGCGGTGGCTCGCATCAGGAACACCGCCCCAGGGCCCGACGGCATTCCAGGCCGTGCATGGGTCCTGGCCATGAAGGCTCTCGGGCCCCGACTAGCGGGGCTCTTAAGCGCATGTTTGGAGCGGGGCCAGTTTCCAAGCCGGTGGAAGACCGGAAAGCTGGTCCTGCTCAAGAAGGAGGGGCGCCCCGCAGACTCACCATCTGCGTACAGGCCAATCGTGTTGCTGGACGAGGTGTGTAAGATCTTTGAGCGAATCATCGCCAGTCGCCTCGTCCAGCACATGACCGCGGTGGGGCCCAATTTGGCGGACAACCAATTTGGTTTCCGCCATGGGCGCTCCACGGTAGATGCGATCATGCGCGTGAGGGTCCTCGCGGAGGAGGCAGTCGCCCGGGGTGAGGTGGTCTTGGCGGTGTCGCTCGACATCGCCAACGCTTTCAACACCTTGCCCTGGAGTACTATCCGAGAGGCACTCCGGTACCACGGGGTGCCGCGCTACCTCCAACGCATTGTCGGGGCCTATTTGTCGGAAAGATCGGTGGTGTACCCGGGTCGAGAAGGATGGGGTCGGCGAGAGACGTCGTGCGGCGTTCCTCAGGGTTCGGTGTTGGGACCGCTCCTGTGGAACGTAGGGTACGACTGGGCTCTGCGCGGTGCGCTTCTCCACGGCGTCGGCGTCATTTGTTACGCCGACGATACGCTAGTTACATCGCGTGGGAAGTCGTACCGGCAGGCGGCCATACGCGCGACTGCTGGTGTCGCGCACGTCGTGGGTAGGATCCGGCGGCTGGGCTTAGAGGTGGCATTGCACAAGTCTGAGGCCCTGTGTTTTCATGGGCCCAGGATGAAGCCGCCTCCGGGGTCCAGCATCATAGTAGGAGGGGTCGCCATCGCTGTCGAGTCGACGATGAAGTACCTTGGACTCGTCCTCGACAGTCGGTGGAACTTCGGGCCGCACTTTACACGGCTCACCCCCCGGTTGTTGGGTGCCGCTTCTGCGCTCTCGCGCTTGCTGCCCAACCTGGGAGGGCCCGACTCCTCCTGCCGAAGGCTCTACATGGGGGTCGTACGGTCGATGGCGCTATACGCCGCGCCAGTGTGGGCGGACGCCCTGACGGCCCGCAACGTCGCCGCGCTTCGAAGGCCGCAGCACGCGATGGCCGTCAGGATCATAAGGGGATACCGTACGATCTCTTTTGAGGCAGCGAGCCTCCTAGCCGGATCCCCGCCCTGGGACCTCGACGCAAGGCTCCTCGCGTCACTCTATTGGTGGCGCGCGGAGGCGGTCGAGCGGGGCGAGCGCCTGGTGCCGCGACAGATTGAGGCACGCAGGGCAGAGCTCCGCCAGGTCCTAGTGGCGGAGTGGCAGACGCGCTTAGCGCAACCCACGGCGGGGCACGCCGCTGTAGCGGCGGTAAGGCCCATTCTAGAGGAGTGGCTCAATAGGAGCCACGGCGCCCTCAGCTTCCGGCTGACACAGGTGCTTACCGGACACGGGTGTTTCGGGAAATACCTGTGTCGCATAGGCCGGGAGCCGACGTCCCAGTGCCACCATTGTGTTGATTGCCGCGACGATACGGCGCTGCATACGTTGGCGGAGTGCTCAGCTTGGGCCGAGCAGCGCCGAGACTTGGTCGCGGCCGTAGGAGCTGCGGGAAACCTCTCGCTTCCGGCTGTTGTGTCTACCATGGTCGGGAGCGAGTCAGGGTGGAGTGCCGTCGCCACCTTCTGCGAGGCCGTGATGCTCGCAAAGGAGGCGGCGGAAAGGGAGAGAGAGACTGCCTCCTCTCTCCCCTCCCGCAGCAGACGCACTGGGCGCCGTAGGGTGGCCGACTTCCGGCCACCGTAGGGCGCGGCCTGCGGACGGCAGACTCGGGGCGTCTTGTCGTCCGATCAGCGGCAGGCCTCGAGGCGGCGGCGTCTTGTTCCGCGCGCGCCTCATAGTGGAGTCCTGCGGCCGGGGTGACGGCCGCAGTGGGTGACGGGGCCCGCCTGACCATCTGGCGGGCCAATACCCGTCGGGGGGTGGCGACGAATGCTTCGGCGATACCCGCCCCTCCGACACACGGGTACATGAGGAACACGGGTTGGTTTTTAGTCAGTAAGAGTTTGACAGTCCCCTTCGCCCTTCTCCGAGGGCGGAGGGCCTCCATGAGGATTTTCCAACCCGATACCAAAAAAAAAAAAAAAAAAAAAGGGTGGGTAGTTTTGTCGCCTATTACGAAAGGCCGACACCGGCCGCAGAGATCATTATTCTTTCTCCGCCCCGGCATGGATATTTTTTTTCTTTTGCTCTTTATCACAATTCTCTAGATATTGAGTGACACGTATTCAATATCCTTGGAGATGATTCCACAAGTTGCTTGAAATGTAGACATGGTAGACTTCAGCAGTTTTTCTCGTCTAATGTATATATATATATATACCTAGTCAAGTCATAAATTCTGTCACATGTTTAATGTAAAATAATTGTAACAAGTTTATTCATTATGTAACCATTCATATACCAAAATGAACTTAACAAAACATAGATTCTTATGACATTAAAGTTTATTCAAAATGACCTCCGTGATTTTGAATACAAGCCTTCAATCTGCGCGGCCAGTCGTCTATCGCAGCACGAACGAGGTCCATGTCAATATCGGCGGCTGCCTTAATCAAGGATGTCTTGAGTGACTCCAAATTGGGATGAGGCTTTGAGCACGCCTTTTCCTCCAAGTGTTGCCATATCTTGTAATCTAACGGATTCAAATCTGGACTGGAGGAGGGCCAGTCTTCGTGCCGGATGAAGTCGATTTCACGCGCCGCCAGCCAGTCTTGTGTGCTCTTCGCTCTATGAGCTGGCGCCGAATCTTGTTGGAATACCCAGTGCCTGTTATTGAACATGGTATGAGAAACAGGTTCCACAAGGTTCGTCAGGACTGTATTTTGATACACAACAGCATTCATTTTTACACCTTTCTCACAAAAATGTACCTCTGTTAAGCCCCAATAAGAAACTCCCAACCATACCATGAGCGAGGATGGAAAATGACCTCGTTGGACACGCGGAATACGGTTGCTCGCTTCTTCACTACTGTGTGCGTACACCTTATCATTTTGTTTGTTGTAGCTCTCTTCTACGGTAAACATTTTTTCATCCGAAAAAAGAATTTCCCGATATTTTTTTCCCGCGTACCGCTTCAACAAAGCGCGGCATCTCTTCAGTCTCAGGTCCATTAGACGAGCATTCAAACGATGTCCTGTTTTTCTTCGATATGCCCGAAGCCCTAAGTCTTCATTTAACACCCTTTTCACCGTGGTTCTGCTTAACCCCATCTGAAGGGCCAACAGTTTCTGCTTACGTTTGGGATTTCTTTGAATTCGTGCCTTCACAGCTTTTATCACTGCTGCAGTCCTAACAGACCGAGGGCGACCACTTCTTGACCTGTCATCTACACTAGAGTCTTCATTGTATCGTTTGATGGTACGATAAACGAATCTTTTGGTTATATTCAAATTTTTCAGTATGTTAAAAATTTGAATTGGCGCGTAACTGTAACGATGCAACGCAATAACTGCAACACGATCTTCTTTAAGCGTCCACTCCATATTTAAAAATGAGTAAAATTCTAAAAGTTATACATTTTTATTTTCATGAACAATTCGAAATTCGAATTCAATAAACTTTTTTGTGGCCAGCATTCTAAAAGAAAAGTTTTTACTGTGTGACAATACTTATGACCTGACTAGGTATATATATATATATATATATATATATATATATATATATATATATATATATATATATATATATATATATATATATATCATCATCATCATCATTTCAGCCGGAAGACGCCCACTGCTGAACAAAGGCCTCCCCCAAAGATCTCCACGATGATCGGTCCTGCGCTGCCCTCATCCAACCTATCCCGGCGATCTTGACCAGATCATCGGTCCATCTTGTGGGGGGCCTACCAACACTGCGTCTTCCGGTACGCGGTCGCCATTCGAGGACTTTTCTGCCCCAACGGCCATCAGTCCTTCGAGCTATGTGCCCAGCCCACTGCCACTTCAGTTTTGCAATCATCCGGGCTATGTCGGTTACTTTGGTTCTCCTGCGAATCTCCTCATTTCTGATTCGATCTCGCAGGGAAACTCCGAGCATAGCCCTCTCCATTGCTCTCTGAGCGACCATGAGCTTTCTCATAAGGCCCATAGTTAGCGACCACGTCTGCGTTCCGTATGTCATCACTGGCAACACACATTGGTTAAAAACCTTCGTCTTGAGACACTGCGGTATTTGGGACGAAAAGATTTTACGGAGCTTCCCGAACGCTGCCCATCCGAGTTGGATTCGACGAGTGACCTCTTTCGCGAAATTGGACCTGCCTAACTGGATCGTTTGACCCAAGTAGACGTATTCGTCAACAATTTCGAAAGTACAGTTCCCAACTGTTACGGGGGTAGGTGCGACATGGACATTAGACATGATCTTCGTCTTGTCCATGTTCATTTTGAGACCTACTCCTTGGGAAGCTGTATTGAGGCCATCAAGCATATGGCTTAAGTCTTCCATGGTTTCAGCCATGATTACGATATCATCTGCGAATCTAAGGTGAGTGATGTACTCACCGTTAATGTTGATGCCCAGTCCGTTCCAGTCCAGAAGCTTGAAGACATCTTCCAACGCAGCAGTGAACAGCATCGGCGATATGACATCGCCTTGTCTGACTCCCCGCTGCAGTCGGATAGGCTTCGAGTTCTGATCCTGGAGACGGACTGACATGGTGGCGTTTTCATACAAACACTTCAACGCTTTGATGTATCGATAATCAATGTGGCACCTCTGGAGAGACTGAAGCACCGCCCAGGTCTCGATCGAATCAAAGGCTTTCTCATAGTCCACGAACGCCAAGCATAGTGGCTGGTTATACTCCTCCGTCTTCTGTATAATATATATATATATATATGTAAAGAGAATATCATCTCTTTAATGTTATTGTATTATGGTTAGGTTGTGTAACCAGGACATAATCCCTTTTGATTTAACGCGCTTAATGTCATGTGTCATAGAAGTGTGACACATGACATTTGCCTACAAAAAAGTAAACAATATTTACGTTATTACGTTACAGATTTGATTTAAATAATTTAATTAATAGATAGAAAAGCAAGAGTTATGAGAGACGAGTAATCAACTTTAATTGTCGTTTCTGTTATTTTTACAGAAACAAATTTGTTTGATTTATTCGGACCATCCAGACTGAAACAAATAAATAATATTATAAAACGACAATTTTCGTCACAAAATGAAATTGCAATTCGAGTTCAGAGCTGTGGCTTCTCCAAAGGACTGTAAAACTACAGTAGTAGCTGTAACCTCAATTGTCACAGAACAAGGGGAAAAATATGTTATACCAGATGACCTCATGTATGCAGATTATCATGAAGAGTTGACAAAGACGGAGACTTTCAAAAAGGTAAAAAATTCATTAGGAAAAAGGCATGATGAGTTAAAAATATGGATAAAAATTTCAAAAGAATTAGAAAAGATATATTTAGATGATGAAGGAAATATCCAGTTTGGAGGGAAATATTTAAAACAAACACTTCAAGAGAATATTAAAGAAAACTCGAGCTTGGAAAAAATATTAGAAAAATTAATTGAAAAATCAGAAAAACACGAAGAAGAAAAAAACTTAAAACATATTGTAGATAAATTTGTATTAGAAAAATTTAATTATAAAACATCTAATGTTAGACAATGGTTACATATATTCGAAAAAGAGTGTGGAAGATTTAAAATAGAAAAAGATAAAACTAAAATAGAATTATTAAGAATATTTTTAGATGCAACTTGCCAAGATTGGTATACTTCTACTATAATAAAAGGAGAACATGAAAACAATTGGAATACGTGGAAACAGATATTAATAGAAACCTTTTCAGGTAAGGGATGGAGTAGCAGGACATATGCTCATTATTTTAAATACAAAGAAGGTTCAATAGTACAATATGCAATAAAGAAAGAACGATTATTATTAGAAATAAATAAGGACATGGACGCTGATACAATGATAGATAGAATTGCATTTGGGTTGCCAGAATTTATTAGAGAGAAGATCGCCAGAGATGAAATAGAAAATACAAAAGATTTAATAAATGAATTACAGAAGCTTGAAGGGATAATAAATAAAAAGAAAACATTTAAAAAAGAAGGTAAACCAGAACATAAATTCAGAAATGAAGAAAAGAAACCATGTATGACATGTGAAAACATGGGTAAAGGTATAAGATATCATCCAGAAGAAAAATGCTGGTTTAAACTAGAGAAAAAAGAGAAACCTAAAGCTATAGGAAGCAATTCAGTAATAGAAGTAAATTTAAATACAGAGAAAAAAAACTAATAGTCACACCATTGATCAGACTTAAGCTACTAGTTGAGAATCAGATAGAGATAATGGGAACATATGATCCAGGTTCTCAAGTATCCTTGATAAACTCGAAATGGATAAAAATAAAAGAGAATAGAGAAGATTTAAACAAGATATTCTTGAGGTCTGTCAATGGTGTGAATCAGACAAATGGATTGGTAAGAATAAGAATAAAAATATTTGATATAGAAAAAATAGTAGATATATATGTAGTTGAAAGAGAGGATTTTGAAGATTTTATAATAGGATTAGACTTAATTCCTATGTTTAAGTTGAGGTTGAATGAAAATTTAGAAATCTCACAGAAAATAGAGAAAAAGTTAGAAAAACCAGAGATAACATTAAGTGAAGTTACAAATTGTTCAATTAATTTTAATGAACACGTGGAAACAGAAGAATTTCAAACAAATATAGAACATTTAGATAAAGATAAAAAAATGAAGATAGAAAAATTGATAGATAAAAACAAATCAGTGTTTGCGAAAGACAAGTATGATATTGGGACTGTTAACGAATATGAAGCTAGAATTGACTTAATAGTGGAGAAATACTGCAGTAAAAGACCCTATAGATGTAATATAAAAGACAAAAAAGAAATAGAGAAACAAATAGCCAACTTACTAGAGAAGAATTTAATCGAAGAATCTTATAGTCCTTTTGCTGCACCCGTCACACTAGCATATAAGAAAAATGAAGGAAAGACACGTCTGTGCATAGACTTTAGAGATTTAAATAAAAACATTGTCCCTCAGGCACAACCATTCCCTTTAATAGATGATATAATAATAAGAGCCAGAAATTGTAAATACTTTACGACACTGGACATTAACTCAGCTTTTTGGTCAATACCACTAAGAATTGAGGATAGGAGGAAGACGGGATTTGTAACACAAGATGGTCACTATCAATGGACATGTCTACCGTTTGGCTTAAAAACGTCTCCAGCTATATTTCAACGAATTCTGAGTAGCATATTAAGAAAATATGGACTAACTGAATTTTCAGTGAACTATATAGACGATATCTTAATACACTCACCGACGTTTGAAGAACATCTAAATCATATTGAAAAATTATTAAATGCAATAAAAAAAGAAGGACTCAGGTTAAAATTTAAAAAGTGTACATTCGCTGCTAGTTCGGTTAGATATTTAGGACATGTAATAGGAGAAAATACGGTTAAACCGTTGAAAGACAACATAACGTCAATAAAAAATTTCCCAATTCCTACTACACAAAAGCAAATTAGACAATTTCTGGGGAAAATAAATTTTTACCATGAATATATAGAAAAGAGCTCAATATTACTAGATCCATTACATCAACTATTAAAAAAAAAATGTAAAATTTATATGGACAGAGGATTGTGAAAAATCTTTCAGAAAGATAAAAGAAATGCTATGTTCCCAACCAGTGTTGGAGATATTCAACAAAGACCTTCCAATCAAGATATATACAGATGCATCACTTGAAGGTATAGGCGCAATACTAAAACAAACACAAGAGGATGGAAAAGAAAAACCTGTGGCCTACTTCTCAAAGAAACTTAATGAAACGCAAAAAAGAAAAAAAGCTATTTATCTTGAATGCTTAGCTATAAAAGAGGCAATAAAGTACTGGCAACACTGGCTGATAGGGAGATACTTCGAAATATACTCTGACCACAAACCACTGGAAAATATGAATATAAAAGCACGAACAGACGAAGAATTGGGCGATCTAAGTCACTATCTATCTCAATACGATTTTAAAATTATATACGTCCCAGGTAAAGATAATAAAGAAGCGGACTGCTTGAGTAGAAACCCTGTTCTAGAATCAAATACAGAAGAAGAGGATTTATTAAAAACGGTAAATTTTATTGAAATAGATGAAATAAAATTAGATCAGATGAATAATATACTATTACAGAATAAAAAAGAAAAATTAATAGAGAAAAACGGAATATATTATAAAAAAGTGAAGAAAAGAGAGAAAATCATATTATCAGAAAAATTCAGTATTGATTTAATTAATAAAATACACAAGGAATGGTGTCACACAGGAATAACACAAACACAAATGAAAATATGTCCATATTATACTGCTAAAAATTTAGTGAAGAATATAAAAAAAATTTGTAAAGAATGTTATATATGTATTAAGAATAAGTCAAGAGGGCAACATAAATTCGGCTCAATGTCACAATTAGGACCAGCGACCAAAGCTTTCGAAATTATGTCCATAGATACAATTGGAGGATTTGGAAGCACTAGATCAACAAAAAAATATATTCATTTACTTGTTGATCATTTCACGAGATATGCGTTCATTTCAACATCAAGAACTCAAAACGCCGCTGATTTTATAAAACTAATTCAAACTGTGTTAGACATAGAAAACATCGGAACAATCTTAACGGACCAATATCCTGGAATAAATTCGAAAGAATTTAAAGATTATTTAAAAAATAAAGGAGTGCAATTAATTTTTACTGCAATAAATGCACCATTTTCTAATGGTCTGAATGAAAGACTGAATCAGACATTAGTAAATAAAATAAGATGTAAAATAAACGAAGAGAAAAAGAATAGAGCATGGACATCGATAGCGAGAGAATGTGTGAATAAGTATAATATACTAGAACATACAATAACGGGATTTACACCAGAGTATCTATTATATGGCACAGACACCAGTAACATACCAGAAGAGTTAAAAAGAAAGAAAAACGGAGAAGACTGGATAAGAGATAAGAAATTAGCATTAGAAAGAACACAGAGATCACATAAGTATAACGAAAGTTTATTTAATAGAAACAGAAGACACCATGAATTCAACGAAGGAGATATGGTATTCATAGAGAATGGAAACAAACTCAATAGGAAAAAGCTAGAAGAACTAAGAATCGGCCCATATATAATAGAAGAAAAAATTTCAAACTCAATTTATAAAATAAAAACTGGAAAAAGAAATCAAGACACGAGTCTATTCCACGTGACAAAACTAATTCCAATGTTTGAAGTTGAAGCTGATTGAAAAATTATGCAATTTTCATATCGTGGAGGGGAGATGTAAAGAGAATATCATCTCTTTAATGTTATTGTATTATGGTTAGGTTGTGTAACCAGGACATAATCCCTTTTGATTTAACGCGCTTAATGTCATGTGTCATAGAAGTGTGACACATGACATTTGCCTACAAAAAAGTAAACAATATTTACGTTATTACGTTACAGATTTGATTTAAATAATTTAATTAATAGATAGAAAAGCAAGAGTTATGAGAGACGAGTAATCAACTTTAATTGTCGTTTCTGTTATTTTTACAGAAACAAATTTGTTTGATTTATTCGGACCATCCAGACTGAAACAAATAAATAATATTATATATATATATATATATATATATATATATATATATATATATATATATATATATATATATATATATATATATATATATATATATATATATATATGTTAAAGCATTATTGTCATGTACTGAAGAAGGAATATGGGTTTTTAGCTAGGGTTCAGCAGACAAGCAATCGGCCCACCCTGGCAGGTGGTCACCGTCGCCTATCGACGTTTGCAACACCGGAGGCATTTAAAGACATTTTGAAGAACCCCATATCGTACCACGCTGAGAAAACCTCAGGCATAAGCTCATTCAAAATCCTGAGATTATGCAACATGAAAGCTCTTGAGAACCATTTCGTATAAGAAAGAAGAGGTTTCAGGAAATAGGGATGAACACCCAGCCGATGGAAAACATTGTGTAGAATCCTGCATAGGGTTTTACGCGTATGATTCACCGTGGTCAAGGCTGGCAGGAATCCTCCTCGGTCTGTTTCCTCTTGGGAGAAGCCCTAGGCCCAGTGGCGGGATGTCATGGTCTGTTATTATAGTAATTAAATAGGGTAAATTTTCTTACTCGCTGGCCCACCACACCATTCGTCTAAAGCATATAAACTTAATATATATTTATCCGTGCAGGGGCGGAGAAAGAATACTAACCTCTGCGGCCGGGGTCGGCCTGTCGTAAAAGGCGACTAAACAACCCACCCTAGCTACGTGGTAGGGCCTCAAGCCCGTCTAGATGGCGACCACCTTTGGTCTTAAGTATGTCGCCATAATAACCTTGTATTGTGTTCCGGCATTAGTGACCTAAGTTCCTGTACCTTTATGGGACAGCAGCGTGTTCGCGATGCCACTGGTATTGCAAACATCCATAGGCGATGGTAACTGCTAAATTCTAAGCGGGCCGTTAGCCTGTCTGCTGTCCTACAGCATTAAAATATATATATATATATATATATATATATATATATATATATATATATATATATATATATATATATATATATATATATATATATATATATATATATATATATATATATATATATAAACATGCGAAATATTGTTTTTAACTTGTATTTAATTAAATAATTTTTTTCTCTCGGCAGAGGCGGAGCAATAATACTGACATGGGATGGCAACCACCCCTATTGTCTAATTATGCAGCCATAATAACCTAGTGGACCGTCGGCCTGTCTGCCGTCCCACAGCTATAACAAAAAAACTATAGTGCCCGTTTATCAGTGATTTTATAGATACATACATACATACGCACATATAATCACGCCTCTTTCCCGTAGGGGTGGGCAGAGACCACGTCTTTCCACTTGCTACGATCCTTACATACTTGTTTCGCTTCGTCCACTTTCATTATTCCCTTCATACATGCCCTTCGGTTTAGGGTACTCTTGACCTGGCCTTATTTCAAGACGTCTCCCTGATCTGGTCTCGAAACGTCCGCCTAGGTCTACCCCTTCTAACACTTCCATTCACACTCGCCTTATACACTTTTTTCGTCAATCGTTCTTCATTCATTCTCTCGACATGGCCAAACCATCTCAGCATACCTTTCTCAATTTTTGTTACTACATCTTCTTTCAGACCACAACGTTTCCTTATCTCACTATTTCTTATCCTGTCACTCAGTTTAACTCCTATCATACTTCTTAACGCTCCATCTCAACTGCATTTATTCTGATTTCATGTATCTTCTGCCATCCCTGATTTTATTGCTTTATCTATACATTTATTTTAGCTAATAATTATTTTATTATTAATTTAAAAATAATTTTATATATCTAAATAATTACAAACGTTAACGCGGTAGCGAAATCAAATTAAACAACCATCAAACGCGCTTGTCTATGCGTATATATAAAAAAAAATCCATTATTCCAGTTCCCCCTCGGTGCTTACCCTAAAAACGCTCGTTGCTCGTGTGTGAACGTGTTAAAACCGCGAGCCTGCATACGGCAATGATTTTTTTTCTAATGTATATTCATTTAGGTTATTCTCAGCTGTATCCTTTTAAACACTTGCATTTCCTCGGCCTACTGACAAATAATATATCAATTTCGTGTTGTATAATTATGATTATTTAAACTTCATATTAAAATAATAAAATGTTTGTACAAAATACATCCATGGAGTTTCTTGTCCGTTTTTCTCCATAGGATTTACTTTTGGAACTGACACCTAGCTTTTGGCGTTTTAAAAGTGCTTTGTTACTCAGGCCTATTTGAAATAAAAAAAAATTGACTTTGACTTTGAGCCAAGTTCGCGAACGCATGCCCTTAGGCTACGTACCCATACCACGTGACTCGTTCAGAGGGGAGGGAGGTCTTCAATATACCACGCTTGGTCACTCCCCCTGGAGTTAGGTTTTCGTCACGTATTCAATATCCTCTAAATGATTTCACTGTGCAGGAGCCGAGAAAGATTACCAACCACTGCGGCCGGGGTCTGGCTACGTGATAGAACCCCAAAAACACGTCTGGATGGCAACCACCCTTGGTCCCATAATAATTTTGTGATGTGTTCCGGCATTAGTGACCATGGTTCCTGTACGCTGCGTGCGTGTCCACTAAGTTGGCCTTCAACCTGTCTGTTGTTCCTTAGCAATAAAAAGAGAAAATCTCGTGCTTTTTCGCGCTACATTCAAATAATGGCGCCTTTCGTTTTAAGTTTTTATTTGTAACTAGCTGTGCCCGCGACTCCGTCCGCGTGGAATAGTGACTTCGGGCAGAATTTTTTGGATATATCTTATGGTTTATTTTGGATTACAAACCCTATAAACCCTAAAATATATAAATGAAATACGCAAACAGTCAGTATTATCGAATGCAACTATTACGCCATGTGCCTCCGGAATACGTACCTTCGAACCTACAAAGTCCAACCTAAGCTGAACCCTATTTCATATGATTGTTGATATGAATCTGAGGTCAACTTAAATTGAATACTAAATTCGAATGTCGAAACTTATCATTTTTAACAAAAACTATTTCTTTTTTCTAAAATAAAAATAGCCTAAGTTACTCCTTGTTACATCAGCTATCGGCCAGTGAAAGTCCCGTCAAAATCGGTGCAGCCATTTCAGAGATTAGCCGGAACAAACAGACAGACAGACAGATGGACAGTCAGACAAAAATTGTAAAAAATGTTGTTTTGGTATATGTACCGTGTATACGTCCAAATGCACTTAGTAAAAAGCGGTTATTTTAATATTACAAACAGACCCTCCAATTTTATTTATTTGTATAGATGTATAGACTATAAGCATATTTACACTTTTGCCGTCACGCGGTAAGCGTACAAAGAAAAACCTAAATAAAAACAACCACAAGTCCGGATCATCAGCCTGTCTGCAACCACCCCTGACTCTAAAAATGTCGCCATAATGGCAGGATTCAATCTGCCTCTACGCGAACGGCAGCGTGTTCGCGGTGCCCCTAGGGTCGCAAACACCCACAGGCGATGGTAAACGCTTACTATTAACTTTACTGCTAGACCGTCAGTATGTATCTATATATCTATCCATCTCTGCATATTCTACCGTCTGTACAACAGGGAGTGTTCTGAAGAACTATTTAGAATGGTGCCCTCGTCCTCTTTCTACCACCGCACTGCCCGCCATCAGCTAAGTGTTCATCCCCACTTCTTGGAGCCTCTTCTTTCTTGTACGAAACGGTTCTCAAGAACGTTCATGTTGCGTACTCTCGGGATCTGGAATGAGCTTCCGGCTGAGATATTCTCAGCGCGGTACGATATGATGTTCTTCAAAAAAGGCGTTATAAAATTTCTTCGAGGCCGGCAGCACGTTGGTAATACCTCTGGTGTTGCAAACGTCCATAGGCGACCGTGACGACCTGCCAGGCTGGGCCATTTGCCTGTCTGCTGAACTCTAACTCTAGCTATAAAAAAAGTATGTTTGTTATCCCATAAGCAATTTTTTTTATAATAATTACATATTATAAATAAACACCCAGACTCGGAACGGAAATCGAACCCGTGACCTCCGCAGGCGCTTCGATTATCCGTTACGCCACGGAGGTCGTCAAGTTAGGCTGGATTACACTATCAAATTATTCTCCCTTTTTATTAAGTCCTCAAAAAATTAAAAAAAAAAATACTGCTTTTTTAACGTGGCTCGCGCACAACCATTTTTAAAAACACAATCGCTGTGTTATTGTATGAATTTGTATTCAGTCGAGCGTATTTTTATAAGCTCCCCATTATACGAGCTTTGAAAGGAGACTCGAAAGCTCAGTGAGTACGTCTATTGTTGCATTTCGTTTGAGTGGGTTCAATTAAGATTTTGCATTTTTTCTCACTACGGTTCTATTTGATGTTATATGTTTAATATTATAAATTATTTTATCAGTTTTTAAACACACATACATATATACAATCACGCCTCTTTCCCGTAGGAGTAGGCAGAGACCACTTCTTTCCACTTGCTACGATCCTTATATACTTGTTTCGCTTCGTCCACTTTCATTATGCCCTTCATACATGCCCTTCGGTTTAGGGTACTCTTGACCTGGCCTTATTTCAAGACGTCTCCCTGATCTGGTCTCGAAACGTCCGCCTAGGTCTACCCCTTCCGACACTTTCATTCACACTCGCCTTGTACACTTTTTTCGTCAATCGTTCTTCATTCATTCTCTCGACATGGCCAAACCATCTCAGCATACCTTTCTCTATTTTTGTCACTATATCTTCTTTCAGACCACAATGTTTCCTTATCTCACTATTTTTTATCCTGTCACTCAGTTTGACTCCTATCATACTTCTTAACGCTCTCATCTCAACTGCATTTATTATGCTTTCATGTTTTTTCTGCCATACCCAACTTTCACTTCCGTACATGAGTGTCGGAACCAACACCCCCTCATGCACAGCCAGACGAGCCTTGTTAGACACCTTCCGACTGTTCATAAAGGAGTGCAAAGCTCCATTCACCATGTTTCCTGCATTCACTCTTTTTTCAATATGACTCTCACACTTTCCATCTCTTGTAAACTTTGAACCCAGATACACAAACTCATTCACCTGTTCCTTTTTTTTATCAGTGTATTAATAACAAAATAAATTTATTCGTATTTTTATATTTAGTTTTTTCTGTTATTCGACCAGTGAAATGAAGCGGGCGGGAATGGCTAGTTTAATATAAGTTTTACGGTACAAAGATTTTATAAGCACTTCGTGCTTAAATGTGTGAGGTGGGACGTGTGTGCGTAGCGCGCATGCGTACGAAATCGCGGGTATCAGCTAGTAGGTACATAATAAACACGCGAGACAGGAATCGAGCCCGTGACCTCTGTAGGTATTCCGATTGGCGTCACCCATTATGCCAAACGTCGTATATAAAAGAAAAGCTATTTTAAAGATAAGAGTAACCTATATGTCATAAATTTTTAAAAAAGCCTATCATTCACCACCATGTATATACTGTATCATCATCTTTGCGTTAAATCTCGGTTGCAGCCCAAACTCTCGATTCGGCGCCCGGGGTCCGCTCTCCGACTTTTTCTTCTCCACTTCGTACGGTCTTCAGCATCCCTGGTAGTGAGCCCATTGGCACGCATATCACCCTTTACGACGTCAAGCCAGCATTTTTGGGGCTACCCCTTGTTTCGTTATCATTTAGTAAATTTTTATCGCAAATCGATTTAATTCAAGTCATCTGGCACATCGTTGTTCGCACCTGTCAGATTGACAACTATCAAGTAGACGGTGGAATTCAGACTGTCGAGCGAGGCACACCGGCCTACCGCGCTGCCGCTTTCACGCCAAAAATCAAAATTCAAAACCGTTAAAATCCGTCGACGTCAACTTGTGACCCTCAACGAGGTGGAATCAAATCGGCAAACGGACACCAGACTGCAAGGCAAGGTATGTGCTTAGCTTGTAACTTGATATATTGTCCGTTTGATCTGTGGAACAACGATTGTATCGACAGAGCCTAGTTCTGTTATCCAAATGTAAGCAGAAAGCCAGACCAATCGCATGCGTATGCTACACCCCTCTTGCCGGGGCCCGCCGGAGGCGGCATGGCCAGACATTTGTTTTCCACGTAAGCAACCGGTTGCCGTAAAACGTGGCCGTACCAACGGAGCCGCCACTCTTGTAATTTATCCGCAATGTCACGGACATGAAGACTGCCGCGAATGCGGGAGTTCCTAACGCAGTCCTTCCGCGTCACTCCACACAACCACCGCAGCATATTCATTTCCGTGACACGCAATTATTGCTTGTGTCGCTCTAACACTGGCCACGTTTCACAGCCGTATAAAAGGACAGGCCTAATGATGGTCTTATAGACCTGTCCCTTCAACTTTACCGGCATCTTGGGGTCACCAATGACACCAGTTACCTCACGCCATTTGGCCCACGCGGCAGCAATGCGTGCCTTGACGTCGCAATCGATGTCACCAGACGTATGAAATACAGATCCCAGGTATTTGATTTGGATGTATACACTGTATATTTTTTATGAATAAATATATTTTTTTTTTATCTCCACTGACATAAACACGAGACGAAAGACGAAACACGATTTATACTACATACTTTGACTTCTGTGTTTTCTCTGAAACTTGAGTGACAGTTATCTAACTAACTTGATAATGTCGCTCTTCGACAGATCGTAAAAATTTTACTCACATAATTTTTTTTAAACGTGCCAAAAGAAGTTTAACTTCGCAAAGTGTGTATACAGTATGCGTCATTGTTTCTGGGTTGCGATCGGAGCTGCCGAGGCGTGTCCTGATGCCATCGCCGCCAGCCCCCGTTAATCCAGTAAGCCATGGATTTGCGGGAACCCGCCGCGACCCATCGGCGGCCGACACTAAGATCTGGGGGCTTTTGTTTCAGCACTTACGCACGTCTGAACATAATAAGATATGTCATGTATCATTCGTCGGTAATAAATATATTTTTATGTAAATAAAAATCTAGCGTGCCTATTTCTGCTCGGTTCCACGTATTTTTTGAAGTGAAATATTCTTTAGCGGCGTTGTGCACTTTTTTGTGATAGGTAATAAATGTAAACTCGCGTCAGGACACGTGACCTGATCGAAAATTCGTAAGACGTGCACTTTTTGGGAGAACTATTTTTGGTTTGTAAAGAAGTGTTAATGACCAATTTAAACTTTAATTCTTGATATAAAGACTTCTTTATAAACCAAAGATAATAATCTAATAACTCGACGATACGATTCAAGTTACTTAGTTTTCACTACTATCGGCAGTCCCGAAAGGCTACCCCGCATGTTTTTTTCAAGGTTTGAGTTACCTGGTATGTAGTTCAGTGATATTACACGCGGACACCAATCTAGAGGTCTTTTTTGTCTCGCGGAAAAACCCTGTTCTTAACGTGTTCCCGCATCCGACTACCCACTAAAAAATCCCGCTGTTCTCCTATGACCTACGCCCGGGCCCACACTGGGATTTTAAATCCCACTGTGGCATGCAACGCCAGTTTTTCCTCAACTAATGTGACTATTATTTTGAGGAAACCTGCATCAGCCTTGGACTAGAGTGGGCGGTTGAGACGGTTACACTGACCGTTCCCTTTAGGGGGAGGCACGAGCCCAACTTTGGGATGCTTGGGGCTATTATTATTTTTTAGAACGTGCGTTTGCACTGTACAAATAAAAATAAGTAATCCATTTAGTTCTTAAATTGCAAATTTATCATGCCTATTGTTGTTTTTGTTAACAATTATTCTAATAATAACGGCAAACCGTAGTTAATTACAATCAGTTCTGTTCCTTGCTGTACGAGTCCATTTTGGTCCAACTACTTTTCTGAGGTCATCGTCCCATCATCTCTTGGTCTGTCTACTTCAGTTCCTTTTACTATCTATTGGATACCATTCGGTTACAATTCTTGACCATTACTCTTTATTATCCCTAATTCCCAATATAATAAATATATTGGGACAATATACACGCCATCTAGTACCAAAATAAATAGTACTTGTGTTATGTTATAGTAGATTAACTAATCGAGCTGAACATGCTCTTAGAGTTGTCAATGGGTGGCTTAATAAAAACCTCTGAAGTTTAAACATCGACAAAGCTAAATTCATTGCTTTTCTTTGACAGATTTTCATGAACCACCTCATAATTTTCATATTAAATCTCATTCTTATTTTTCAAGCTCCATTATATGTTCGGTGTCTAAATATATGCAAAACCAATAATTTTAAATACCTAGGTGTTATTATCGAGAAACAACTCAATTGGTAAAAACTAATTGACAACTTACGTGCTCGGGTCCCCAAGATTATTTTTTAAACGAAAAACCTTATAAATAATAATAAATATTTTGTGACAATTCACACAGCGTCATCTAGTCCCAAACTAAGTAGCACTTGTGATATGGATACTAGACAACTGATATACTACATATATACTTTTCTTTTGTAAATAAATACATATTATACATAAACACCCAGACGCTAGATGGGAATCGAGCCCGTAACGTCCGCGAGCGTAACGACTTATGTTAGCCGCTACATAATCGAAATTATGCTATAAATAAATATGTGTATTTATGTATGTATGTGCACTGATTATTCACGGATCTATTGTAATGAACATCAGTGTATGGTATGTATTTAGTTTTACAATGTGTCTATGTTGTTTGGGTCATAAATTGTTTCTCACTGTCAGGGAATTGATACTGAAAATCAATGCTGTGCTGATTTGTTTTGATAAAAGCAATTCACTGAGCTGTTGACCTCGTTTGGTGCTAATTGTTACAGTTTAATATAAATAATGTTTGAATTTTTATAGCTGTAAATCACCAAATAAATACTTTTTCTTTCTTCTCTCTTCCTCTCTACGTCACGGAAGCCGCCAATGTAAACAAAGTGGACCATTTATTTAATAGGAAATCAATGAAGATTGATTTCCATCAATTGCCGACACCACCCGGTGACTGGTGACAGGGATAAATCTACTAAGGAAAGCCTCCTGTGGAGACGGGCGGGGAGCCATGAGACCGGATGGTACAGATGTTAAATTCGAAGGTTTACTTCAGCTTTTGTACTAATGCTACAGATAACATAGAGACACCAGGAATCACCTTTAATGTAAACTTCGATACGCTTGCTGAGGTCATGAGTTCTATTCCCGCTTCGCGTCTGGGCACTTATCTATACAAATAAATAAAATTGGCGTGTCTGTTTGTAATATTAAAATAACCGCTTTTTACTAAGTGCATTTGGATGTATACACGAGACATATACCAAAACAATATTTTTTTACAATTTTTGTCTGTCTGTCTGTTTGTCCCGACTAATCTCTTTCACTGGCAGATAGCTGAAGTATCAAGGAGTAACTTAGGCTATTTTAATTATAGAAAAAAAAAATAGTTTTTGTTAAAAATGATAAGTATCGGAAGATTTATATTCCAATTTAAGTTGACTTTAGATTTATATCATCAATCATATGTAATAGGGTTCAGCTTAGACTGGACTTTGTAGGTTCGAACGTACGTATTCCGGAGGCGTATGGAGTGACAGTGCATTCGATAACACTGACTGTATGCATATTTCATTTATATTTTAGGGTTTATAGGGTTTGTAATCCAAAATAAACCATAAGATATATCCAAAAAGTTCTGCCCAAAGTCACTATTCCACGCGGAAGGAATCGCAGGCACAACTAGTCTATAATATGCATTTATTTACATAAGAAAAAAGATGATATGTCAAAAAAGGGTGTGAATATTGGGATGACGGCTAACAGAGGAGAGTGGAAGGAGAGTACATGTTGTGCCGACGCCATATAATGTGGGATAAGGACAGGAGGAAGAACTATTTCTTTACAAAAAAACAAAAAAAAGTGTGTGTGTTAAATATTCACACACGGCAAAAAATAGTCCATAAAAAAAGACATAAATATAGAGTATCAGCAGTATTTTTTTATTGCTTGAAGATCGCAGACAGGCTGACAACCCACTTAGAATTTAGCAGTTACCGTCGCGAACACGCTGTTGTCCCATAAGGGTACAGGAACTTGGGTCACTAATGCCGGGTACATAATACAAAGTTATTATGGCGGCATACTAAGACCAAAGGTGGTCGCCATCCAGACGGGCTTGAGGCCCTACCACGTAGCTAGGGTGGGTTGTTTTGTCGCCTTTTACAACAGGCTGACCCCGGCTGCAGCGGTCGGTATTCTTTTTCCGCCCCAGCACGGATAAAATTTATTTATTTATTTAATTATTTATACATGACATACAAATTTTAAATATAAAAGATACATATCACAGCAGTTCATGTACAACAACTAATTTGACTTAGAGAAAATCACACTGGCCCCTGAACTAGTGAATACTGTATCTCAGTGGGCCAGTATTTTTAAAATAAGTACTAATATATAATAATTACCATTATATTAATAATTAAATAATATATAGTAGTTAAATCAGATATAGTAGTAAAAATAAATAATAATTTAAAATAAAATATTAATGAAAGAAGAAGGGAAAGAAAAATATAGATACATATATTAACTGAAACAATGATTGTATGTGAATATAATGTATGTAAGTTTATATATAAGTAAAATGTAATATTATATTTAAATAATTGCTTTGATAATCTCTTCTGACTCTTGATAATTCAGCTCATACAAATAATCACTCAAAACTTTCTTACACCAACCAATGGGAAGTTTGTTTAATTTAATTACTTTGCTAATTTTGTTATATAATTTAGGGCCCAGATAATCCGAGAATTTTTGCGCAAATGATGTTTTGCAGCGTGGAATGTTATAAACAAGGTCTTGCCGTCGCTTAAATATAAGATTAGGTGGTTTGACGTGGATATTCAAAATTACTGATTTTATAAACATTTTTCTCACCGACAAGACTTTATTTTCTTTATAGAGCAAAGTAGTAGGATATAAGAAGCCTTTATAGGTCATCACTTTTAGTAAAGATCTTTGAGCTCTTTCGATAACTAACATTGAGGTTTTTGATGTACCACCCCAAGATAATATTCCATAGTTTAGTAGTGACTGACATAGGGCATAATAAATACTGAACAATAGCTTAGGGGGACAAACATTTCTTAGTGTTTTAAATATGAATATAAATTTTCTTATTCTATTACTAGTTTTACTGATATGTTTTTTCCAATTTAAATTTTTGTCTATTACAACGCCAAGATATTTAATACTCTTGACACAATCAATAGAGTAGCAATTACAATTTAAATTTGTAGGTCTTCCACATATGTAGGATTTTATATTAATTTCATTAAAAAGAGGTTGGGAATTTTCATAAATACTGAAAGTCATTACTTTTGTTTTTTCTAAGTTTAATGTCAGAAGGTTAACATCAAGCCAAGTAGTTACTGCAGCAAACCCTTCGTTGGCTGTTTTGTTCACATCGAACCAAGTTTTTGCAGTAAATAGTAAAACAGTGTCATCCGCGAATGTAATGATTTTGCCATTGTTCAATTTTAGGTTGCACAAATCATTAATGTAAATTAAAAATAATGTTGGACCAAGAACGCTACCCTGTGGTACGCCATATTTGATAAATTCAGGTTGACTTTCATACCCCATGATTTTAACTACTTGTGTCCTGTTTGTTAAATAACTTTTCAATAATTGTAATGGTAAACCACGAATGCCAATTAATTCTAATTTTTTTTCCAGCAGGGACAAGGAAACCGTATCAAAGGCCTTAGCAAGGTCCAAAAAAATTCCTAAAGTTTTGTTACCATCATCTAATGAATTTACAATAAATGTGGTCAAATCTTGAATTGCATTACTAGTTGATCTTTTATTTCTGAAACCAAATTGATTAACTGACAACATATTATTTTTTTCTAAATACTGTTTTAACCTACCGTTAACTATTTTTTCAAACACTTTTGAAATGACTGATAGTAAGGTCTATAATTATGAATTGAATTTGGGTTAAAATATTATAAGTATTTGGATAATTTCCTTATAAGTCACGTATTCCTGAGGTGTCACCGTTTAAATTCAAGGCATGAGTCCCTTTTTTCATTACCTTCAACAAAGTCAAATCTTGCAAGAAACACTCTTTTACATAGATCTTGTCTTGAATAATTGAATAAATTGTAAATAAATAAAAAAAAAACGTGTGCGTCTCGAGACGCCCGACAGAAGTGATAACTTAAACTAATCTAATTTGCACTATTTAATATTGAAATTATTTAACTTGAGAAAAGCTTAGGTTATTACTTAAATTTTATGCATATTAATATGATAATGTAAGGAAAGGTTATCTATACTACTATTATAAAGAGGAAAGATTTGATTGTTTGTTTGTTTGCATTGAATAGGCTCCGAAACTACTGACCCGATTTAAAAAATTCTTTCACTGTTGGGAAGCTACACTATCCCCGGGTGACATAGGCTATATTATATTTTCAAAAAAATTAGGGATCCTTACTAAAACTCCAATAATGTAACCCAAGGTGTAAAAAAATTACCTAAAATATTATTTAAATCGCGTGCGCTGCGAAAACTATTGATGATAGAATAAAATAACGTACTACGACTTTGCAGAACACATTATTATTTACAAAAAGTGTCGCGACAGCATATATCTAACTATTATAGTTATGCCACAATAAGTGTTCTTTGATTTTAAAAATTTAATTGAAATGCCGCCCCTAGAAAAGGCTCTTCATTTGTATCTTGGTATTAATCCTTATCAAAATAAATTACTTCATATTCAAAACAGCTTCAATACCTTTATATAACTTTTTGAATTATTCAATTCGGATATTCCATTCGAAAGATATCACGAGTTTAAAAATGTAAGTATTACAAAAATGTTGTGTGGTAGCCGCTCACCCTGTTCGGCTAGCTAGGCAGCACCTTATGCAATGTAGGCGTGCGTCACTGGGGTTTTTACAAAAATTAGAAAAAAACTAGCTGACCCGGCAAACGTTGTTCTGCCATATAAATAATAAAATGTCAAAAAATTAAAAAAAAAAATTTAGGGGTGGACTACCCCTAACATTTAGGGGGATGAAAAATAGATGTTGGCCGATTCTCATAGATACCGGATAAGCACAAAAAATTTCATCAAAATCGGTCAAGCCGTTTCGGAGGAGTATGGCAACGAAAACTGTGACACGAGAATTTTATATATTAGATACATATTAAAAAATAACGAAAAATAAATATAAAAAATAATAACAAAACAAAATCATTAAAATAAAAGTTCATAGAAATAATAATATTCAAACTTTCTGTATAATTTTATTTTTTTAGTAACCTGACGCAAATAGAAGGGGGGTTCACATGTGTGTATATAATTTTTAATTCTGAAATTTTTGTTACATACCCGTGCGAAGCTGGGGCGGGCTGCTAGTTTATTAATAAAACCAAAAATAACTAAAGTTTACGAAAATAGGTTTCTTCACTTTTCCTTCATATAAACGTCTGTGCAATTTTCGTAAAAAGGGGTACAAAGTTTTGGCTTCACATATTAATGTATATATATAGATATGTAATATCAAATTTACCGTTTGCTCTGTTTCATGTTGAAATTGAGCTGTCAGCGGGGCGCGTCGCCGGCGGCCATTCGAATGCAGCCGGGGATTATATTAAAATTCGACCAGACATCGAACAAACAAACGGTCAGTGATTGCATCCGTGTTCCAATTAAATAATATTTCATTTTAAAACTAAGACCTCCCTAAAAGCTCACGGTCTGTATAAGTAGCTGACCCGTCAAATGTTGTTTTGTCACGCCTGTGTATGAACAGTAAAAATAAATTTTTCGCGCGCAGTTCCTCTTGTCGCCGATCTCACAGACGGTTTATTTAGACACGCTTGGCCTTCGGAGAGATTTTGGGTCTCTGCGTATTCTACCGCCTGTACAACGGGGAGTATTCTGAGGAACTGTTTGGAATGGTGCCTTCTTTGTCTTTCTACCACCGCACTGTCCACCATCGGCTGGGTGTTTATCCCCATTTCCTGGAGCCTCTTCTTTCTTGTACGAAACGGTTCTCAAGAACGTTCATGTTGCATACTACCCGCATTTGGGATGAGCTTCCGACTGAGGGTTTCCCATCGCAGTATGATATGAGCATTTAAAAAAAAAGCCTTAAGTATAAATTTCCTTGAAGCCGACAGCGCGTTGGTCATGCCTCTGGTATTACAAAAGTCCATGGGCGGCGGTGACCACCTGCTTTAGGGTGGGCCGTTTGCCTAAATTTTTAAGTCTTATCAAATTATTATTCAGTTTCTTTTGAGAAACAAAGTATTAACCGTAATAAATACGGTAGTATATTAACTATCAAACGGAAAAACGACACAGGCTTGACATCCTCGCTTTCGACGTGTTTTACACGAGAGCAACCGTTTAATTTAATTTGAAGACTGTAAACGGTCACTTGGATATATTGCAGACCCACCAAGACGCCGTAAAAATATTGGAAATGTGAATACATTACCGTTTACCTCAATAGGGTTGGCACGTTTAAAAATAACTACCCGGCAAACATTGTTCTGCCATAGGTATTTAAAAAAAGTAGCCTAATCCTTCTCCAAGGTCCAATCTATGACTATACCGAAATTCATCAGGGCTTGAGGCCCTACCACATAGCTAGGGTGGGTTGTTTAGTCGGCTTTTATTGCTTTTTTTATTGCTGTAGGACAGCAGATAGGCCACTTAGAATTTAGCAGTTACCATCGCCTATGGATGTTTGCAACGCCAGTGGCATTGCGAACACGCTGTTGTCCCATAAGGGTACACTAATGCCGGAACACAACACAAGGTTATTATGGCGGCATACTTAAGACCAAAGGTGGTCGCCATCTAGACGGGCTTGAGGCCCTGCCACATAACTAGGGTGGGTTGTTTTGTCGGTTTTTACGACAGGCCGACCCCGGCCGCAGAGGTTAGTATTCTTTCTCCGCAGGGATATAGTAGTAGTTAATATATTTTTATAGTAGTAGTTAGTAGGCTTTTTTTATAGTAGTAGTTAATATATTTTTATCCCTGCAGGGATAAAAATATATTAACTACTACAAATATATGGACGCAACGACCCTAAGTGAGCCTTAGCCTCCGACACCAGATCACGCCATGCCTCTCGGTCTTGTGACAGTTCTCGCCAGTTGCTATAGCCGAGGTCGAGCAGGTCTTGAGCTACTACGTCTACTCGGCGGTATCTAGGACGTCCAACCGGGCGTTTCCCATTTGGTTGTCCCAAGTACGCTATCTTCACGGCACAGTCCTCTCCCATTGTCTCTAGCGGTCCGAGCCACTGAAGTCTAGCCATTTTGGTCTCTCCAATCATCTTGGGTTCCGACACCAGGCATAAATTACATTCGCTAAATAACCAAAAATTTAACAACCTTAGCACGACATTCTAACTGGTCGTTTTGGCACGCAACCATTTTACGACTAACACCGCGACGGCACAAGTACATAAACTGTTAAATGAAAAAGTGTCACTGTATTCTGTATTTATGACACGCCTAACAGAGGGGGTATTGGGGGGGGAGCAAACATAAATTCATATGAAGCAGTCATTTATTGCGGACCTGGTCTGTGTCACAATCAGTTACATCACTCGTAACGACCGATAAGGATATAAGAATCAAGTCCAAATTCAATCAATAGTCTAGCCAACAAGTTAAAAAACGTGTTAATTCTTGATACTGCGAATTAAAATATGTACAATAGCTTGTTGGACACGTCTTGGCGTTTAGTAATATGTGCGAAAATTTGCAGAATGCTTTATAAATTACGTACTTTCTAATACAGTGATATTTTTGAAACAACTAAAGGCATCTCTAGGTTAAGCCGGGTACTTATAGGATCACCCTCGTATGGCACGGTTGCTTCGGGAGGTACCTGTGTCGCATAGGGCGGGAGATGACGTCGGGGTGCCACCACTGTGGCGCGGGCGACGAGGAAGACACGGTGAACCACACTGTCGCCGTGTGCCCTGCGTGGCGCGAGGACCTGTCGCTCCCGGCCCTGGTTCTGTCCATGGTCGGGAGCGATCCTGGATGGACGGCCGTCGCCTCCTTCTGCGAGGCAGTCATGTCCGCAAAGGAGGCGGCGGAGCGGGAGCGGGAGTCGACCACCACACTCCCCTCCCGCCAACGCAGGCCACGTCGGCGGCGCCGGAGGAGGATCCGCCGCCCGCACTATTGCCGCGAGGGTGAGGGCTGCGTGCTGTTCCGCGGTCCCCCTCAACTCCTAGAGTTGTTAGGAGAGCGCCGGGGGGACGAAACCCTGACCCCCTGGCGCCAACACTTTAGAAGGGGCCCGCCTCAAGATAAAGGGTGGGCCGGCGCCGGCCCGGGCCACGAGATCGGCAGGCCATATATCCGTGGGCCCGGGCGTAGGCGATAGGAGAACAGCGGGGTTTTTAGTGGGTAGTCGGATGGCCATACATCTTTCCCGGAGTCCCACATACCCCTCGGTCCCCCCAGGTCGGGGGAACCCGTCAAGAGAGGTTTTTCCCCGAGACAAAAAAAAAATATTACAAACAGACCCTCCAATTTTATTTATTTGTATAGATAAACGACTCCCAAGCGAAATATTAGTGAGGTATGGATTTTTCTCTAATTATCTCTCAGTATATTCTTCCAGTAAACATCCTCCAACCCTGATTCGGAATTGATCTCGTTTTAAATTTTAACACCAAAAAAGGGACAAAAATATTCACAAATAGCCTGCGAGAGAATCAGAATGCAAGTATACTCTGTGTTTCCTACGATCTTCGTTCGGGTCATCTTCTTTATATGATCTTCTCCCCTTTCTTCGGGATTTCGTAGCTTTTATACACTAATATACCTAGTCAGGTCATAAATTCTGTCACATGTTTAATGTAAAATAATTGTAACAAGTTTATTAATTATGTAACCATTCATATACCAAAATGAACTTAACAAAACATAGATTCTTATGACATTAAAGTTTATTCAAAATGACCTCCGTGATTTTGAATACAAGCCTTCAATCTGCGCGGACAGTTGTCTATCGCAGCACGAACGAGGTCCATGTCAATATCGGCGGCTGCCTTAATCAAGGATGTCTTGAGTGACTCCAAATTGGGATGAGGCTTTGAGCACGCCTTTTCCTCCAAGTGTTGCCATATCTTGTAATCTAACGGATTCAAATCTGGACTGGAGGAGGGCCAGTCTTCGTGCCGGATGAAGTCGATTTCACGCGCCGCCAGCCAGTCTTGTGTGCTCTTCGCTCTATGAGCTGGCGCCGAATCTTGTTGGAATACCCAGTGCCTGTTATTGAACATGGTATGAGAAACAGGTTCCACAAGGTTCGTCAGGACTGTATTTTGATACACAACAGCATTCGTTTTTACACCTTTCTCACAAAAATGTACCTCCGTTAAGCCCCAATAAGAAACTCCCAACCATACCATGAGCGAGGATGGAAAATGACCTCGTTTTGGACACGCGGAATACGGTTGCTCGCTTCTTCACTACTGTATGCGTACACCTTATCATTTTGTTTGTTGTAGCTCTCTTCTACGGTAAACATTTTTTCATCCGAAAAAAGAATTTCCCGATATTTTTTTCCCGCGTACCGCTTCAACAAAGCGCGGCATCTCTTCAGTCTCAGGTCCATTAGACGAGCATTCAAACGATGTCCTGTTTTTCTTCGATATGCCCGAAGCCCTAAGTCTTCATTTAACACCCTTTTCACCGTGGTTCTGCTTAACCCCATCTGAAGAGCCAACAGTTTCTGCTTACGTTTGGGATTTCTTTGAATTCGTGCCTTCACAGCTTTTATCACTGCTGGAGTCCTAACAGACCGAGGGCGACCACTTCATGACCTGTCATCTACACTAGAGTCTTCATTGTATCGTTTGATGGTACGATAAACGAATCTTTTGGTAATATTCAAATTTTTCAGTATGTTAAAAATTTTAATTGGCGCGTAACCGCAACGATGCAACGCAATAACTGCAACACGGTCTTCTTTAAGCGTCCACTCCATATTTAAAAATGAGTAAAATTCTAAAAGTTATACATTTTTATTTTCATGAACAATTCGAAATTCGAATTCAATAAACTTTTTTGTGGCCAGCATTCTAAAAGAAAAGTTTTTACTGTGTGACAATACTTATGACCTGACTATGCATATGAAATGTGTGATTTTCTGAAGTTCTGCAAACTGTGTTGTAACCACTCAACAAGCTCATATTCTAGCACCCAACAAGTCAATTCATGCATGCGTTCTAGTGTGTGTGCGCGTGTATGCGTCTGTGTGTGTATATATCTCTTTTTGTATCTCTCTTTCTCTCTGTGTGTGCGCGTGGAAAGTACAAGCTTTAGATGCTACCGGAATCAACCAATCGTAATATGCTAATGAGCGTAATAACAACTAAATAAAACTTTGATGTCGTAGTTTAAGATGTACTTTTACCATCATACGCTTGTTTTTTATTGTAAACAATTTTCCGTTGCAGTAAAACGTGGAAATTCGCAGTAAACAAAAATAACTAAATTTACTTTTATATACATATACAGGTACATTACATAAGTAATTGTTTTTTGGTAATATAGTTATTTTGTTATGGTTTAATAAAATGTACATAACAAGTAGTATAAATGAACTGCTAGTCGGGTGTATGGGTTCTAAGCTTAGACTTAAATGAAGCTCTGACGCAAGGTTTCCTTCCAAGGTCGATAGACACCGTGTAACTCCAGGGTACCCCGAGCTCCGAACAGAAAGCTTTAATCACTTGGATGTTGAAGATAGAGAACGGGTCTAACAAGTGAAGCATGACATTCACTAGTATGCTGCTCGGTATTGTGTGTTTCAATAGTCATCCCCCCTCCCCTCCTCTCTAGCGCCTGCAAGAGTCCCGAGCATCACAATAGCAGCAACAACTCAATCAATTATCCGGTTAAATGCTGTGACTGTGCATTTTTGACCCCATTTTTGAGATTACAAAAACTTTGTTAGCGTTGAGATGTGTAACGCACCGCGGATTTCTGTCGCGGCGTTTTTCTTTTATAAAGTTCTAAACCAAATCAAGAAGGTACATTTACACGTGGAAGCTCCGTTCTATTTGAGTACCCCACACCCGTGCGTCTTCTTGTTGTAATAGTAAAATATTGTATCAAAGACAACTAGGTAGGTAATTTCATTGAATTAAATTTACGATGAACATTGAAGAGCTCTCACTAATACAATATACTTTATTATGTTCTCACTGGTGCAGAGAATTGTCTTAAAAAAAAACATGCGGGACAGTCTTTGGGGACTGCCGATAGAAGTGAAAACTAAATAACTTGTGAATTGTATCGTCGAGCTATTAGATTATTATTTTCGGTTTATAAAAAAAATTGTTTATGATCAAGCATTAAAGTTTAAATTGGTCATTAACATTTCTTTACAATACAAAAATTGTTCACCCAAAAAGTGCTCAAGGCGCCTAAAGAAGTTTTCACTTCAAAAACTCAACTGTATTTCATTGTAATAAAGTCGCAATTCGAATAGATAAGTCATCATCATTTCAGCCGGAAGACGCCCACTGCTGGACAAAAGCCTCCCCCAAAGATCTCCACGATGATCAGTCCTGCGCTGCCCTCATCCAACCTATTCCGGCGATCTTGACCAGATCATCTTGTGGGGGGCCTACCAACATTACGTCTTCCAGTACGCGGTCGCCATTCGAGGACTTTTCTGCCCCAACGGCCATCAGTCCTTCGAGCTATGTGCCCAGCCCACTACCACTTCAGTTTTGCAATCATCCGGGCTATGTCGGTGACTTTGGTTCTCCTGCGAATCTCCTCATTTCTGATTCGATCTCGCAGGGAAACTCCGAGCATAGCTCTCTCCATTGCCCTCTGAGCGACCATGAGCTTTCTCATAAGGCCCATAGTTAGCGACCACGTCTGCGTTCCGTAAGTCATCACTGGCAACACACATTGGTTAAAAACCTTCGTCTTGAGACACTGCGGTATTTGGGACGAAAAGATTTTTCGGAGCTTCCCGAACGCTGCCCATCCTAGTTGGATTCGACGAGTGACCTCTTTCGCGAAATTGGACTTGCCTAACTAGATCGTTTGACCCAAGTAGACATATTCGTCAACAATTTCGAGAGTGCAGTTCCCAACTGTTACAGGGGTAGGTGCGACATGGACATTAGACATGATCTTCGTCTTATCCATGTTCATTTTGAGACTTACTCATTGGGAAGCTGTATGGAGGCCATCAACCATATGGCTTAAGTCTTCCATGATCTCAGCCATGATTACGATATCATAATAGATAAGTAATGTAATGCAATCATTTAAAAGTTCATTATAAAATAAACCTTAAGTCATTATTAATAAGCTTGGTATTACTGGAGCAAAATTCCGTCTTACGAATTTTCGATCAGGACACGTGACCTGACGCGAGTTTAACATATTTTACCCATCACGAAAAAGTGCACAACACCGCTAAAGAAGTTTTCACTTCAAAAACATTTGTAAACCTTGATTTATTAAAACTATCCCGGTACATAATGAAAACATAAAAGGCGTGGCGTTTGTTTTCCAAAGTGCGTTACCAAAAAATACGTCGACATATGGCGCCACTACTGTAACAGCTTGTCCCTACAATTTAACCGCATTCGGTGCCGTTGTGCCAGTCATCAGATTGATTGGGATGTGGTGGGATAATGGGGCTGGACTTTATAGACGAGATGGCCGATGCGATGTGAGAAATTCATTAAATTATCAATAACACTTCATCAGCTTATTGCAGTCTTTTAATGCGAATGCAAGAATGCTACGCAACAAGGAAAGTTGACGACCGCCGCAGCGCAGCGGCTAACGTACGTCAGAATAACTGCGGAGGTCACGGGTTCTCTTTCCGTGCCTTGTCCTTGTGTATAATTTGTATTTATTTACAAAATAAAAGTATATAAAGTATGTATATATGTGGGATAAATAAAAGCACTGAGTCGGCGTTTAGACTTTTATTTTACATCCTAAAGGAACACATCTTTTAGCAATACACTCTTTCTTACATACGTTCCGCCATCTTATTTATTTCTTTTTTTATTCTGTCACTCATGTATCCACATCATTGATCCTCTATGACAAGCATATCTAATTTTCACAATCCCACATATATGTAGTAGTAAAGCATTTGTCTACTACCCGTAACACAAGTGCTATCCTACTTTGAGACTAAATGGCGATGTGTAAGAATTATGCTTCTTTTATTTATTAAAATGCTAGAATTAAGAATGGATGAACAAAGAAAGAGGAGAAGACCAAAAATAGATGGATGAATTGTTTAAAATATGTAATGGCGAAAAAGGGTGTGAATGTTGAGAGGACGGCTAACACAGGAGAGTGGAAGAGCAGAACATGCTTTTTTTTTGGTCTCGGAGAAAAACTTTCTCTTGACGGGTTCTTTCTCTTGATATGTGGGACTCCGGGAAAGATGTTCAGCCGACTACCCACTAAAAAGCCCGCTGTTCTCCTATCGTCTACGCCCGGGCCTACGGATATGTGGCCTGCCGATCTCGTGGCCCGGGCCGAGGGCAGAACATGTTGTATCAAACCCATTTAATGTAGGATAAGGACAGGGAGAAAAGGAACATTGGAATCCAATTAATGAACCTTTTTGTTTTGGATCTCTCTAACAAAAATAAATTATAGACAACAAACATATGATAAAAAATATACTATGAGAATTTATACAGCGACACCTACGCCAGAGTAGGCAGCAGATCATTTGTGTTATATACCTAGTCAGGTCATAAATTCTGTCACATGTTTAATGTAAAATAATTGTAACAAGTTTATTCATTATGTAACCATTCATATACCAAAATGAACTTAACAAAACATAGATTCTTATGACATTAAAGTTTATTCAAAATGACCTCCGTGATTTTGAATACAAGCCTTCAATCTGCGCGGCCAGTTGTCTATCGCAGCACGAACGAGGTCCATGTCAATATCGGTGGCTGCCTTAATCAAGGATGTCTTGAGTGACTCCAAATTGGGATGAGGCTTTGAGCACGCCTTTTCCTACAAGTGTTGCCATATCTTGTAATCTAACGGATTCAAATCTGGACTGGAGGAGGGCCAGTCTTCGTACCGGATGAAGTCGATTTCACGCGCCGCCAGCCAGTCTTGTGTGCTCTTCGCTCTATGAGCTGGCGCCGAATCTTGTTGGAATACCCAGTGCCTGTTATTGAACATGGTATGAGAAACAGGTTCCACAAGGTTCGTCAGGACTGTATTTTGATACACAACATCATTCGTTTTTACACCTTTCTCACAAAAATGTACCTCTGTTAAGCCCCAATAAGAAACTCCCAACCATACCATGAGCGAGGATGGAAAATGACCTCGTTGGACACGCGGAATACGGTTGCTCGCTTCTTCACTACTGTGTGCGTACACCTTATCATTTTGTTTGTTGTAGCTCTCTTCTACGGTAAACATTTTTTCATCCGAAAAAAGAATTTCCCGATATTTTTTTCCCGCGTACCGCTTCAACAAAGCGCGGCATCTCTTCAGTCTCAGGTCCATTAGACGAGCATTCAAACGATGTCCTGTTTTTCTTCGATATGCCCGAAGCCCTAAGTCTTCATTTAACACCCTTTTCACCGTGGTGCTTACCCCATCTGAAGGGCCAACAGTTTCTGCTTACGTTTGGGATTTCTTTGAATTCGTGCCTTCACAGCTTTTATCACTGCTGGAGTCCTAACAGACCGAGGGCGACCACTTCTTGACCTGTCATCTACACTAGAGTCTTCATTGTATCGTTTGATGGTACGATAAACGAATCCTTTGGTAATATTCAAATTTTTCAGTATGTTAAAAATTTGAATTGGCGCGTAACCGCAACGATGCAACGCAATAACTGCAACACGGTCTTCTTTAAGCGTCCACTCCATATTTAAAAATGAGTAAAATTCTAAAAGTTATACATTTTTATTTTCATGAACAATTCGAAATTCTAATTCAATAAACTTTTTTGTGGCCAGCATTCTAAAAGAAAAGTTTTTACTGTGTGACAATACTTATGACCTGACTAGGTAATTATATAGTACACCGGTTGTCTAGTACAAGTGTACTAGATAACCGATATACTACTTGTATAATTTTATAAATAAACTAGCGGCCGGCCCCGGCTTCGCACGGCTATTTAAAAAAAATTAAAAAATAAAAATTATAAGACACACACATAATCCCTTCTTATTTGCATCATGTTACTACAGAAAGAAAATTATAAGGAAAGTTTGAATATTATTATTTTAATGAACTTTTAATTTTACTTTAATGATTTTTTGTTAGTATTTTTTATATATATTTTTATTTTTTTAATACGTAATTATTTTTTTGTTAATCTCACGTAAGGGGAGGGCGGGTCCAGGCAAATCTCACCTGGGGGGGGGGGGGTCTAAACTGATCGAAAAATAGCTCACGTAATTAATGGATGTCTACTAACAGGTTTGTCTATTAATTGAAATCCAGCAAAAAAAAAGTATATATACACACTAAATGGAGCAACTGACTTTATCCGTACAGGGACAGAGAAAGAATACTAACTTCTACGGCGGGGATCGGCCTGTCGAAGAAGGCGACAAAAAAAAACAACCCACCCTTAGTACGTGGTAGGACCTCAAGCCCGTCAAAATTGGCGACTACCTTTGGTCTTATGCCGCCATAATAACCTTGTGTTGTATTCCGGCATTAGTGACCCAAGTTCCTGTACCCTTATGGGAGAGCAGCGTGTTCGCGATGCCACTGGCGTCGCAAACACCCTGTTTGCTGTCCTATAGCAATAAAAAAAAAACTGAATCTGATCTTCGCTTATTTTCCCTTAATCTGCGTATTATAGCATAATTGCTATGATCTCTAAGACTATACACACGACTGACTTGAAATTAGGCATAGTCACATTTCGCGACGTAGACGCTCATTTAGAACAGATTTTTGGGAGATCCTATCCAAAGTGTATTATTATTTTTAATTTTTATTGAAGAACAACGTTTTCAGGTTCTAACTATTATATAAATTTCAGAATCAAACTTCGTTCACCCACGAGGCGAGCGACGGAGCCAGTGGTGCATGAGTAACCCGACCTGTCAGATCCACACCGTGTACATTAAATATAATTAAAATAATAATTTCACGCTCGTTGAACACTTAATTATTCGTGAATAGGTAAATACCATTTGTATTCATAAAATCAGCGAGAGTAACCAGACTACGGCTTTGAAACGTCAAAGACTAGACGGATCCAACTATCAAAGTATATTGTTACGAGTAGCTCAGCGGTATTACAGTAGGAGACTAATTTAAAGGTCCCGGGTTCGAATATCACGGTGACATGCACAGCTTAGGCAGTTCTTCTCGACTAATGTGCATATTATAGAATGCGGCGACATATCGAATGTTGACAGGACACCAGGTGACGTGGGTCCATTCATGTGATCCACCACCATCGCAGCACACAGAAACAACGCGAAGACTCGTTATTTTTTAAGCGACATTTTTCATCGTGTCCAGTGTATTAGGTACAAAGTGCTCAAATGAACAATTACTTGGACTTCGAGTGGTCTCCCCACTTCGACTGAACGACTGAACTGATATCGTCCTAACGCAGTCAGGGCTTTGAACCGTAGCTATTTATTTCAGAGTGCGTCCTAGATTTTAGAAAACGCAGTACTCCCGAGTTTTGCAATGGCGGTGAATGCGATTGCGGGGGCCACGAACAAAATGTGGCCGGGCCGACCCACGTCACGCGCAGCTCCACCAATCAGCGCAACGCTAGATTTACAGAGTGTAACCACTGGTTTACCAGACCCCTTTCGTAGACTAAATGTAATAAAATAGAAAATGTACAAGATCTTTATGCTATCACGTTTCCATGGCGACCGATGACAAACTACGAAAGCACGATTAATAAAAGCAAGAAATACACATATAGTCAAAATGTCCACGCGACAATATGTCTCGGTGCCAAATTATGGTGGTGCCCCCTCCCCTAATGGCGTGGCGCCCCCGAAAGTGCGGGTGATAAATGGAGCCCGCTCAAATGACGATCGACCACTGTTTGGATCAAATATTAATGATATTGCGTTGGTATTGCCACCGTACGATACGTCATGCAGTATTTCAACTCGGCGTCATCCTTGAAAATAGTACGCAGCCACTTTAGGCAAAGTTATAGTGCCATGCCGATTTTAAATTTTTAGCAATACAATATAACAAACTATTATCAAATCAGGTATGTGAAATCTGGAGACACAATAAGGTAATCCTTTTTCAGCAAGAACATAAATTACGAGCATAAATTATTTATTTAATTACATAATAATACAAAACAAAAAACACAACCTTTATTTGTTAAAATGCAGGTAGTTACAACATGTCAGTTTACAAATTCTCCCCAGTGCATTTTTGCCCTCTGGCGTAAAATATTATTTGGGAAATTAATTAACGTCTTCACAATAATTTTAAAAACTTACATAAATTCTTCTTTTCCTGACCTTATCCCACATTATATGGGGTCGGCACAACATTTTACATGTTGTAATAGTTGTGGCTTAGTTTTTACAACCGGCCGCCTGCCTGACGTTAGCCCCTTTTTGGGGGAAAATCACTCATCCTTTTTATTTAAATTATTTATCTCATTTCACATTGAAAGTAAAACATGAAATTTCGTTGTCAATCATCTAATATATCCACAAGCGACACTTCCATTGGTTTTCTCTTGAGTAAACAACATCCGAGTGTTGGTTTGGGTGTGCAGGGTGACACGTTTGCATATATTGTAAATTTATATTAATTAAAATCGTCATTTAAAAATTCTATTATATTATTATAATAACATTTCTCAATTGAGAATAATTTTCTTTTAAAATTTGACATATCAAGATTTTTAAAACTATTGGGTAATTTATTAAAAAAATTTGGCACCATAGCCAAATACACTTTTGCTGGATAGGGACGTATTCATTGAATTTGTTATTAACTTATTTTTATGTTTTTCATTATATTAATACTGAACTGTGTATGGCTAAAGACGCTATGACCCGTTTGAACGTCATTTGGAAGAAGAGAGGAATAAGTATCAAAACCAAGATGCGGTTGATCCGAGCTCTGGTGTTCCCTATTTTCCTCTATGGCGTGGAAACGTGAACGATCTTAGCCCGAGAACGACAAAGGATAGATGCATTCGAGATGTGGTGCTGGAGGCGTTTACTCCGAATACCCTGGACCGCAAAACGCACCAATGTATCTATCTTGAGTCAACTCAAAATAAAAACCCGATTGTCGACCATATGCCAACAACGCATCCTTACGTATTTCGGACACACAATGCGCAGAGGCGATGAGAGTCTTGAAAAGCTGATAGTCGTTGGGAACACCGAAGGCAAAAGATCGCGTGGTCGTTCACCAACGAGATGGACCGATCAAGTGAAAGACTCATCGTCCTCTAAATTGTATGCGGTCGTGAAAGACGCGCTGGATAGGAACCGGTGGAGGCAGATCATCCGCTCCAGATGTCAACCCGAAGCTGACCACGATCCTCAGACATGAGGGACCGACTAGAGAGAGATTGTATGTTCAATAAAGAAATATTATTATTATTATATTTTTGTTGATCTCCCGAATTTCCGAAAGCTGTTTTGGATTACATTTTACAAATAATGCTACATCATATAAATGTAAATCAGTTAGAGTTAAAATATTCATATTTTTAAAATGGGGTTTACAGCTATCGATAAGTTTAATATTACATATTGCTCTTACACACCTTTTTTCTGATCGAAATACATCTTTTTTAATACTCGAGTTGCCCCAGAAGATTCGATAGATTAGATAGAATCAACACTTCCGTAATATGCTGTCAGAGTTGCATCACAATTGACTACTTTTCTCAGGTGATAGAGAGCATATGAAAGACTAATTATTCTCAGTTATATTATTTGTATGCTCGTTCCAAGTTAACTTTCTGTCAATTCCTAAAAATTTTATAGAATTAATTTTATTAATAATATAATCATCATAAATTATGTCAAATTTTGATTCATTAGTGCTTTGTTTAAAGTGCATTATATTAGTTTTATTTATATTTATACTCTAATTATTCCATTGCAATCATTTTATTCTGTCAATTAGTACATTATTTATAATTTATACATAGTCAGTGTTTTGTTTGTGTATATCACTGTGCTGTCGTCTGCAAAAACTGTCATAATTCACTGCATACTGAAAAATATGCATAGTCATAAATAAAGTATTGAAATTTGTTGTTTTTCTATTGCTTTAGAACAGCAAACAGGTCGACGACACACTTAATTACACGGCGGTAAACAATTACCGCCGCTTATGGATGTTTGCGACGCCAGGGGCACCGCCGTCGTCCGCGTAGGGAAACTGGTACGTGGACTCTTTCCATTCAGACGGACTGGCTAATTAATACTAATTTAAATATCTCTTCTACGAATACACAGTTATTATGAAATATATATATTAACTAGCTGTACCCACGACTCCGTCCGCGGTGAAATAGTGACTTTGGGTAGCATTTTTTTGAATAAATCTCACGGTTTATTTTGGATTACAAATCCTATAAACCCTAAAATATAAATAAGTGAAATATGCAAACAGTCAGTGTTATCGAATGCAACTGTTACGCCATGCGCCTCCGGAATACGTGCGTTCGAACCTACAGTCCAGCCTAAGCTAGACCCTATTTCATATGATTGATGATATAAATCTGAGGTCAACTTAAATTGGTTTATTAAATTTCCGAAACTGATCATTTTTAGCAAACTCTATTTTTTTAAAATAATAATAGCCTAAGTTACTCCTTGTTACATTAGCTATCTGCCAGTGAAAGTCCCGTCAAAATCGGTGCAGTCATTTCAAAGATTAGCCGGAACAAACAGACAGACAGACAAAAATTGTGAAAAATGTTGTTTTGGTATATGTACCGTGTATACATCCATATACACTTAGTAAAAAGCGGTTATTTTAATATTACAAACAGACCCTTCAATTTTATTTATTTGTATAGATTATATTATTATTATTTGTATAGACAAACCATTTATAGTGGCCGATTTTATGATAATTGAACATAAGATAAATTATAATACAATATGACAATTTATTTTCTATTTTTGTTTAACAACAACTTATTTATCAGTTTCCAGAAGCTTCGATGAAGAATTATTGATATTTTATATTTGACGCAAGTACCCAATTCACGATGCAAATAAAAAAAATCAAATAGCAGTATCTATACATATATTGTGAAAATACTGCTTTATACACTTCACTGTGACTACGGTGACCGGAGGAGTCGAGTGTATTAACTTAGTGATAAATATTCTATGCGACTATTTTAGGTAGTCGGGCAGTTTGAATGGACCATGTCACAAACTTTCTCCATGGAGGCTGAACGGTAAAACAATATCGAAAATAACATGAAATTTTTATATAATTAAAGCACATTTTTTTAATACGTTCTTTAAATTTAAAAACATAATTTGTGAAAGCTCGAAAATTATGTTTTATACTTTATCTATCTCAAAATTTCAATTTAAATCTCAAGAAGACTTTTGTGAACAGATAGACTTTTTTTAAACAAATTTAATTAATGCAAATAAATTGGGCACAAAAAAAACTTTTGTTCCTCTCCGTGCAGTGGACGAAGCGGCTTGTCGAAAAAGGCGACAAAACAACCCAAGCCAAGGTGGTACGCTTCAAACCCGACTGGATGGCTAACCTTCACAGGCGACGGTAACTGCCGTTAGCCTGTCAAGATCAATTTTGGAGTATTTTTTTATTGCTGATGACAGCAGACAGGCTGACGGCCCACTTAATAGTAAGCAGTTACTGTCGCCTATGGATGTTTGCGACGCTATGGGCACCGTGAACACGCTGCTGTTCCATAAGGGTACAGGAACCTGAGTCACGTTGTTTTGTCGCCTTTTTCGACAGGCCGACTCCGGCCGCAGGAGTTGGTATTCTTACTCCACCCCTGCATGGAGAAAAAGAAAGTAAATTTTTTTTACTGTTAAATTTACATTTTGAATACATGTCAATATCCTTATCAAAGATTTTCCCCAAAAAGGGGTTAATGTCAGGCAGGCGACCGACCGGTTGTAAAAACTAAGCCACAACTATTATAACATGTTGTGCCGACCCCTTAAAACGTGGGATAAGGGCAGGAAAAAGAAGATCCTTATTAAAGAAAAAAAGTTTTATGTTTCCTACTAATATTATAAACGCGAATGTTTGTAAGAATGTATGTTTGTTACTCTTTCTCGCAAAAACTACTGAATGGATTTTGATGAAACTTTACAATAATATAGCTTACACATCAGAATAACACATAGGATATAATTTATAAAGATATTTAGTGAATTATCCAAAATATACCGATAAGTGTCAAGTAGGAAAAAATTCTGCCATCTGCGAGCTATTCCGGAGTGTGCCGCAAAAACCATTGGAGTCACACGTATATAATGTATTATGGAAATGTTTATCTTAAATAGTCCTACAAAAAAGCCCGCGACACCATTTATCTATCTTTTATGTGTAAGCCATTATCGGCAGAATAGTGAACCATAAATACAATAAAAATTGATAATTTATTTCTAACGCACATTTGGTTGTAACAAATTGATCCATATATCAAAATAAATATATTTATCGCATCTGGTATTTAAAGTAGACAAACTTTGTCTTTCGCCCTGCATCATTTGGACAAATAGTTGAATAGTTATGACGATAAACAACCGATTGTGCGATATTAAGGTGCGGTCCGGCGGCGGGCGAATAGCAGATTATTATAAAAACATTGTCATATCATCATGCAGCTAGTCCGTCTATAAAGTTCGCAGCACCTGCCGTCTACAATCAGTTTGCTCCTGAAAACTTAGATACACCAACTGTTTACCTACGACATGATTCGCCATTAGAGATTCTCCCGATTCAAATCCCAGTGAAAGCTTTAAGCTATTGTGTTAACAAACTCTCATCGTCTCCCTTTTCATAAGCGCTACTCCGTTGTCGGATAACATGTATTACAACGCGACTATGTTTGTCTACATTAATTGCCATTTAGAATAATATAAAAAAAAAAAACGATAAAACAATATAGAACTTAATAATTTCTATTTATTTTTATTTAATACACCAACAGCATACATAAGATACAATTTACACAACATTTACAATAATAAAATTCATATATGTATGCCAATAATTATAGGTGCACACAACATACGTCGAAGTAGTTGTTTAATATTATCTATAAAATGCAATATCAAATAAGAAAAATATCATGCAACATCAAATAAGTCAAACATTAATACAATAATCACAAAAAAACAAACAGGAAAATTTATATACTGATGAAAATGACAATCTATAAAATTGGCATTAAATATTATTTTTATTTCTGTTAATTAATTAATTAAACCATTAATATTAAATTAACCTAATTAATATTAAATTAATTTAATATCTATACAAATAAATAAAATTGGAGTGTCTGTTTGTAATATTAAAACAACCGCTTTTTACTATGTACATTTGGGTGTATACACGGTACATATACCGAAACAACATTTTTTTACAATTTTTGTCTGTCTGTCTGTTTGTTCCGGCTAATCTCTGAAATGGATGGACCTATTTTGACGGGACTTTCACTGGCAGATAGCTGATGTAACAACGAGTAACTTAAGTGTTGTCGCCGCCTTCGCGACGTGATTTCGGCGAGGGTTTTTTGAAGCCAGCGGCAGGATGTTATCGCATTCCTCGCGATATAATTTCAGCGGGGAATTTTAGGAGGCCAGCGGCGGGAGAGACTTGAATTTGGAGTCTCGAGGAAGTCGGTCTTATTATATAATACAAACGTGAAATTTGTAAAAATTGTAATTTGTTAATAAAATAGATATAAATGTTCAATAATAAATCAGTTATAAGTTACTGTCAGTTAAAATAAGAATCTGTCTCTTACATAAGCTACTTTGATTTTAGAAAAAAGAATAGTTTTAGTTAAAAATTATCATTTTCGGAAATTTTTGTTTCCAATTTAAGTTGACCTCAGATTTATATCATCAATCATATGAAATAGGGTTCAGCTTAGGCTGGACGATTAAGTTGTATTTCCAAAAAGTGCTGTCCAAAGTCACTATTCCACTCGGACGGAGTCGCGGGCACAGCTAGTTATAAATAAAATATTTCATCGCGCGTTTATCCTGCGTCACCATTTTAAAATCCTGGCGATCCTAACCAGGATAATAAGACATTGAATCGTTGCATTGTCATCGGTCATTGATGATAAGTCTACATACAACGTTTAAATGAAATCTGACCCTTCAAAGCGGTTCAAAATATTCGATTTTGACCCGCTAACAATAACCTCAGTTGCAAACAAAAAACAAATTAACCAACAAACAAAACATACAAGTGAAACTATTTAAAGCGTGTTAAAAAATAAACAAAGTAAATGTTTTACGAAGAACTTGTTTAATTCTTGATTTAGTATATAGGTACATATATGAATGACTGATGAAATGAGGTAAGGATTATAAGACCTCTGTGGCATAATGGCAAATACACTTCGGTACGCTTGTGGAGGACGTTGGGTTCAATTACTGTCTCGCCTACCTATATACATATATTTACAAAAGAAAAGTACCTTACCATCGCCAGTGGGTATTTGCAACGTCAGTGGCATCGTGAATACGCCGCTGTTCCATAAGGGTACAGGAAGATGCCGGAACACAACAGAAGGTTATTATGGCGGCATACTTAAGATCTAAGGTGGTCGCTATCCGGACGGGCTTAAGGTCCTACCACGTAGCTAGGGTGGGTTGTTTTATCAGCTTTTACGACAGGCCGACCGCGGCCGCAGAGGTCAGTAGGTATTCTTTATCCGCCCCTGCACGTATAAAATTACTTACAATAAATAATTACACTGACTTAAGTTCACCCCTATCTCACAACCTTCATTTTAATTTTCAAGATAAAAAGTAGCCTATAACCTTATTCCAACTCTGATAACGACGTCGACGCGAGGATCAAGAAAGCGAAAGGTGCCTTTGCCCAGCTAAAACCTGCGTGGAATTCGAAGGCGCTCATCCGGCGGATCAAGGTTTCCCTCTTTGATTCCATAGTGAAGTCTGTTTTGCTCTTCGGCTGCGAGACTTGGAAGGAGACAAAGGGTCTGACGAGCAAGCTACAAGTGTTCGTCAACAAATGCCTGAGATCCATCCTGCGCAAATTTTGGCCGTACACTATCAGCAACGAGGATCTATGGATGCGATGCCACCAAATTCCGATAAAGCAAGAAATCACGCAATGGAAGTGGATAGGGCACACCCTCCGAAGACCAGAGGACAATACAGCCAGGGTCGCTTTCGCGTGGAGGCTGCATGGGAGTAGGCGACGGAGCCGGCCGGCGCACACGTGGCAACGCACCGTGGACGCCGATTTGCGGGCGGCCGGGTTGAGTTGGAGGGACGCGGAGCAACAGGCGCATGACAGGAGCGGATGGCGACGTCTCACGTAGGCCCTCTGTACCACTGGGGTACCGTAGGACAACAACAACAACAACAATCTATCTCTATACCGAAATTCATCAAAATTGGTTGAGCGATTTAGGCGTGAAAACGTAACAGACATACAGAGTTACTATCACATAAATGTGAAATTTATAAAAATATTAGTATGTATGTGGTAACAAACGGACAGGTGCGTTCGCTTTTATGATATTAGTGCATAACACGCCGTGCTCGGAGCCAATGTTAAGAAGCTTAACGGCTTATGTTGCTCCCGAGTGCAACCACGCTCCGGCGAGCTAATGGCTCGTAGCACCTTCCTCCGATAAGCACTAATATACAATGGATAGTATACAACATTTCGTATTTATAGTAGCTGGATATGGCAAGAGACTCGTTGTTTTGTCATATAAATTAAAAAATTCTATTGGACCGAATTGTGAATCCACACCAGAGGTTCCCAGACTTTTTTCTCATAGACCATTTTCAAAATTTAGCTGGTTCCGGTGGACCCCCTGCAGCTACTTTTATACCATAGTCCGAAAACTCGACAAAATGTGGATTAGATCTTAATATGGAAATTTGCGTTGCGGCTAAATTCCAACCACGAATTAATAGTTTTCGAAAAAAAAGTGAGAATTTGTTCTGTCTGTCTGTTTGTTCCGGCTAATCTCTGAAATAGCTGCACCGATTTTGACGGGACTTTCACTGGCAAATAGCTGATGTAACAAGGAGTAACTTAGGTTATTTTTATTTTAGAAAAATAAAATAGCTTTTGTTAAAAATTATAAGGTTCGGAAATTTTATTTCCAATTTAAGTTGACCTCAGATTTATATTATCAAACATATCAAATAGGGTTCAGCTTTGGCTGGACTTTGTAGTTTCGAACATACGTATTCCGGAGACGCATGGCGTAACAGTTGGATTCGATAATACTGACTGTTTGCATATTTCATTTATATTTTAGGTTTTATAGGGTTTGTAATCCAAAATAAACCATAAGATATATCCAAAAAATTCTGCCCAGTCACTATTCCACGCGGACGGAGTCGCGGGCACAGCTAGTTTATTATAAAAAAAAATAGCTTTTACAAGGGCAACTGTTGTCTTTATCCGGCGCATTTAACTTTTGCCTTGAACCTCGTCCGTTGTGGAAACACATACCAATTGGTAGACGAGTTTTGAGCTTTAAGGTCTTGGTGAGACTCTTACACTCTTAACAAAATTTGTGTAATTAATTTCATACCAACATACATATATACTAGATTTGTAGGTATAGTATCGAATAACACTGTCCACCCCTTGGCGGTCCCTTTCGGCGGGAAAATTGCTATTGGAAATGGGTGCGTGAGAGTCGGCCATTACTTCGACACCCAACAATCCCATGGGTGTAGGGCTGGCGAATTTTAAAATTAACTTCAAGCCATGAACCAAGCTTTTTTTATTATTATTATTGATTGTTTTATTTGATTATTGTTATTTGTATTTGTTGGTAATGTGACATTTTGTTTTATATAATTTTAAGACGGGAGATAAGACAATGAATGAAACATTTATAAAGTCGTTACTAAAAAAAAAGCTACATTCTTTTAACTTATTAACTGTTCATGACGACATTTTTCGTTGTGGAAATTTGGAATATCATACTACGAAATAATTATTTAAATTCGTTCAATTAATATTTTCTGCATTGAAGTTGTTTTCAATTCAAATCAAATATCATTTATTCGTTAACAGTTACAAAATAAAACTAACCACTGGCATCAAACTAGGCACAGCGTGTATTTTAGAAACCGGTTTATATTAAGTAGGTATCATCATTTCAGCCGGAAGACGCCCACTGCTGGACAAAGGCCTCCCCCAAAGATCTCCACGATGATCGGTCCTGCGCTGCCCTCATCCAAGTAGGTATATTACAAATGAACTGAGTATATTTAATACAATAAAATTTTACATGTAGAGAATAAAAAGTATAAATTGCCAATAATAAATTCTGAATTAAATAAGTCATTTTATCCGTGCAGGGACGGAGAGAGAATACTAACCCTGCGGCCGGGGTCGGTCCGTCGTGAAAGGCGACAAAACAACCCACCCTAGCTACATGGTAGGGCCCCAAGCCCGTCTGGATGGCGACCATAATAACTTTGTGTTATATTCCGGCATTAGTGACCTAAGCTCCTGTACCCTTGTGGGAAAGCAGCGTGTTCGCGATGCCACTGGCGTTGCAAACACACATAGGCGACGGTAACTGCTAAATTCTAAGCGGGCCGTCAGTCTTTCTGCTGTCTTCCATTTTGGAACCGAATGGACTAAGTCGACCTTGGTTCCGTGGAGGGTGGGATGCCCTCTGGTATGGGACGTAAACACATTAGCGGCTTCCCGTCCACCAGATACAACTCTAATAGCCTGACCTGAAACGCCGTAAATATTCATCCATTGGCAGCGGATTCATAATTGCAGCTTTCGTTGTTGAGACTCTGGGGCCGTGGGGTCCACAAGCATATTTACTTAAAATTTCAATAGTCTCAAACGTTTTATTTGCATGTCTGAATACCTAAATAAATCAAAAACAAATCAACTTAACGATCGAAAAGTATAAAAGCACAACTGTGGTTAATAAAAGAAAAAGTTTACAACGTTGGCAGCCCTGCGCAATAAATAACGCCAGGGATGACACCCGTACGGAATGTCATCAATGATTAACTATTATGGAATTTTCTTTTATTACCTCTAATTTTAATACGGGGTTTGGAAATTTGGGTTTTACGTGTTCACTTTGTACCAGATCGATAGATAGAGGGCTCGCTTATCGCACATGCATCTATAATGATATAACATGAGATTTAATGAGTGCGTTTATTGATAGGTATGGTTGCTCATGGGTCGCTGATTCAACTTCTATGATGGCATTTGCTGCTTAAGCAGGTTTTATCGCCTAATGTATAACTGACTAAACCGGCAAATGTTGTTCTACTATAAAATAAAAAAAAACATCATTTTGGATAGGATTTCCGTGAAATCCGCTCTTAGTGAGCGTCTACATCGCGAAACGTGCAATTACGCTAAATTTCAAGCCAATCAGCAATCACAGCAAACGGAAAACGAGGAATTCGACGCGACGCCTGCGCAGCGTATATTTCGTATGAAAGAATCGCGAGGGGTGACAATGCATTCGCTTAATTACGATTCGCGATACTAGGAAATGATCGCGGTAAATGGATTGTGCTAAATATACGTAATACACGGTAAACAAAAATACTGTCGGAAACTTGAATTGAGATCCTCGTCTGAGAAACCCGCCAATCCGCCTTAGACAGACGTACCCCCCACGTTTGCATATACCCGTTCCTTCCAGCCGAGCCCAGCAGTGGACTGTTGTTATTCATCATTTCAGTCGGAAGACGCCCACTGCTAGACAAAGGCCTCCCCCAAAGATCTCCAAGACGATTGGTCCTGAGTTGCCCTCATCCAACCTATTCCGGCGATCTTGACCAGATCATCGGTCTTGTGGGGGGCCTACCAACATTGCGTCTTCCAGTACGCGGTCGCCATTCGAGGACTTTTCTGCCCCAACGGCCATCTGTCCTTCGCGCTATGTGCCCAGCCCACTGCCACTTCAGTTTTGCAATCATCGCGGCTATGTCGGTGACTTTGGTTCTCATGCGAATCTCATTTCTGATTCGATCTCGCAGGGAAACTCCGAGCATAGCCCTCTCCATCGCCCTCTGAGCGACCATGAGCTTTCTCATAAGGCCCATAGTAAGCGACCACGTCTGCGTTCCGTAAGTCATCACTGGCAACACACATTGGTTAAAAACCTTCGTCTTGAGACACTGCGGTATTTGGGACGAAAAGATTTTTCGGAGCTTCCCGAACGCTGCCCATCCTAGTTGGATTCGACGAGTGACCTCTTTCGCGAAATTGGACCTTATTATTAGATTTTTCGTCTTTTACTTATTCGCGACGGTCGCAATATCCCAATGATGAATGACAAATAATCAACATAGTCCAACGTTAAATACGGTTGCAAAGCAAAACTTCAACGCGTTTTATTTCGTCGATGCTTCCTTCAACTGCCTTTAGCGCCAAGACCGCGGGACTCGACGGACTGGTCATCTAGACGCTGGGTTTATCTTCTTTCTCACACAAGGGTGAGCTGGGCGCGTGGAGCAATAAAGCGCGCCCCCCTCTCCGTCACGTGTATGTGCACTGAGACCCTTTCTCAGGGGACCGTGCCCGCGACCGGTACCTACGGCGTCCGGCTGAACGATGCCTTTTCTCGAGTGTCTATAACCTATCTAGAAGTTCGTTAAAGTACTTTCTTCTTCTAAGTTAAAATACTTTCTAGAAAATAAGTGGGATAAACCTAGTCTTATTTTAAAGTACCAACCAACTGAATGATAAAATCAAAAAAGAAAACAGTTTAATTTAAAATTTTGAATTCATTTATAAAACAAAACGTAATTTGTTTTCCACGACAACTTGTTAGCCACCATTTTCTTTTTTCTATTACACGGATCACTTGCTAGTCGAACCTCCTCCGGCGGTTCAATGTAACTTCTTTGAAAATCAATGATTTTTATTAAAAAAATGTAAACTTTATTTTAAAAATCCTAACTAATATTATAAATGCGAAAGTATAAGTGTGAAAGTGTTTTATCCATGCAGGGGCGGAGAAAGAATACTAACCTCTGTGGCCGGGGTGGGCCTGTCGTAAAAGGCGACAAAACAACCCACCCTACCTACGTGGTAGGGCCTCAAGCCCGTCTGGATGGCGACCACCTTTGGTCTTAAGTATGCCGCCATAATAACCTTGTGTTGTGTTCCGGCATTAGTGACCCAAGTTCCTGTACCCTTATGGGGCAGCAGCGTGTTCGCGATGCCACTGGCGTTGCAAACACCTATAGGCGACGGTAACTGCTAAATTCTAAGCGGGCTGTCAGCCTGTCTGCTGTCCTACGCAATAAAAAAAAGTGTGTTTGTAACGGATTCACGCCTAAACCGCTGAACCAATTTTGATGAATTTCGGTATAGTCATAGATTGGACGTTGGAGAAGGACATAGATTACTTTTTTTAAATTCATATGGCAGAACAACGTTTGCCGAGTCAACTAGTACACAATAAAGTATCGGGAGAAATGTAGTGGCGTCAGTGATTGACAAATTAAAATGTAACAAATTTGAGTAGTAATGCCATATATGTTATTTTAAATGATGTCTTCGTTCTTTTTGTATCACCACACTCTGCTCGTCATGGACTGGACGGTCATCCTCACTGTCTGGAGCCTCTACTGAGTCTGTGGAATGAGCTTCCAGCTGAGGTTTTTACTTCCAATTACGATACAAGGCTTTTTAAAAAGGGCGTTATAGTATTTTTTATTGCTGAAGAACAGCAGCTGACAAGTTAGCAGCCCACTCCTACCTCTCCTCCTCAGCCTACGGATGTTTGCGACGCAGGCACAAGAACCAGTCATTAAAGCCAAAACAAAAGGTTATTACAACGGCATACTTATAGACCAAGGGTGTTTGCTATCCAAGCAGGCTTGAGGCCCTACCGCCTAGGTGGTTTTGTCACAGGCCGACCCCGACCGCAGAGGATATAGTATTCCTACTCCGCCACGGTACGGAGAAAAATCTGTACGAACGACAATGTGTGAGCTTGAACGTTTACTATAAAGGTACAGTTACACATGCTCATTAGTAGCACGAAAGCATGCTATTAATGAGCAAATGCTACTTAGTAGCAAGTGTATCAAGACATTGCTAGTAATAGGCATGCAAATTTCGAGCGTGCTCAATAATCGACAGCAGTTCGATTTTCAAGCATGCTGGAAGGGGGCGTGCTTTGAGCACGTCTGAACATGTTTGCTTAATAGCATGTTACTTTAATCTTCCTCTTATACAGGAGTATGCTTAAAACTAGCATGCCTATTGCTAGCAAATGTAAAAACTGTTCATAAGCATGCTCGTATTGAGCATACTCAATAGCACGCTTTTTAGCATGCTATTTTAGAGCATGCATAACAGTAGTTTTAAATTGGTAAAAGAGAATAATGCCGTATGAAAAGGAAAATGTTATGAATAATAGTGTATTATTGATATTGAATAGAGGTATATAAAACTGTATAGAGAAGCAGGTGTAGACACAAGTTGGATGTACTGCTTAAACAATGACATGGTGTAAAATGATGTGAATGATGAGATGACAGTTAACAGACGTAAGTGGAAGGAGAAAACGTGTTGTGCCGACCCCATATAAAGTGGGATATACTACATACATATAATCACGCCTCTTACCCGTAGTGGTAGGCAGAGACCACTTCTTTCCACTTGCTACGATCCTTACATACTTGTTTCGCTTCGTCCACTTTCATTATTCCCTTCATACATGCCCTTCGGTTTAGGGTACTCTTGACCTGGCCTTTTTTCAAGACGTCCCTGATCTGGTCTCGAAACGTCCGCCTAGGTCTACCCCTTCCAACACCTTCATTCACACTCGCCTTGTACACTTTTTTCGTCAATCGTTCTTCATTCAATCTCTCGACATGGCCAAACCATCTCAGCATATTTTATATTTCTCAATTTTTATCACTACATCTTCTTTCAGACCACAACGTTTCCTTATCTCACTATATCATACTTCTTAACGCTCTCATCTCAACTGCATTTATTCTGCTTTCATGTTTCTTCTGCCATACCCAAAGTGGGATATGGGCAGAAATAATAAATAACACAAACGTCGTACATTCATACGAAGTATAACAGAATCCATATTGCTGTCTTTGTTTGATCAAAAAGAAAATCAGAATTCTTTTTCTCTCTGGGAGTAATTTTTGACGCAAGTGAGATTTTAAGCTACAGGCCTTGTAGCGTCGTGAATTGAACCCATGGAGATCGGTCATTAAATATATCGCATATATATATATATATATATATATATATATATATATATATATATATATATATATATATATATATACCTATATATCTAATATATAAAATTCTCGTGTCACAGTTTTCGTTGCCATACTCCTCCGAAACGGCTTGACCGATTCTCATAAAATTTTGTGAGCATATTGAGTAGGTCTGAGAATCGGCCAACATCTATTTTTCATCCCCCTAAATGTTAGGGGTGACCGTAACTGTTAGCTGCTACGTTCCTACGACAGGACGACCCTGGGTTAGTACTCTCACTTACATTTTATATGTTTTTAATTAGTAACAGACAGCATGACCGCCATGATTGCCGAGGATTATTGACGGGTTACTCATTCAAGTTATCTCTGCATATAGGTTTCCTCACGTTTTCCTGAACTGTACGGGTAAAGTATTAAGTTTTTTCCCCCTCTTTTAGGGGGCATCAAGTTGGCACTCTTTACTGACTTAAATCCCTCCCCCGTGACGTGTCCGGATACACGTGAGTAAACGGATCCGTATACGTATGTTTTATCTTGATATAGCGAGTCCATGATTTTATTATTTAGGCTATTATTAGTACCCATGTCGTACCGGTAACCGATGGTTTCCTATTAAACCGGTTACACAATGTTTCAGTATAAACTTAAAAATACTTTACCTTTTCAAAATCTCGTTAAATGTATATTATAAAAGCCGGAAATATGAAAATAAACATCGCTAATAGGCGGCGCTCGTGTCTAATACCCGGGTAGGTGTCGCGAGGGTCGGCACGTTAAGACGCGTCGTCATGACAACCGGCTGAGTATTACAAGGTAACCGAGCGTAATGGTGTCTTCTAAAATCAACCTATGTTCAATAGCAGAGAGCGCATTTCAGAATAATACATATGTATTAATATTTTTAGCAAAGATCAGAGACTCAAGCTTCTTCAGGATAACAGACCTTCATGAACAATTTAAATATTCACTTTTGTAAGTAAATATTTATTTAAACAGAGTGATTAATAAAATATATATTGTTACTTTCTTATGGTAGTATCGGAATGCAAGGCAGTAAATGGGAGGGGTTAAAGGATATAGGATTTCCATTTTCGTTGGAGTGGAGTCCCACCCCACTCCAACGAAAATGGAAAAAAATAGATAGTTTATTAGAGGAAGTGTGAAAGTAGCGCCCAGTTATAGAAAAACTAAAAAATAACAAACTAGCGTTAGTTTGGTCATGTAATCTATACAAATAAATAAAATTGGAGGGTCTGTTTGTAATATTAAAATAACCGCTTTTTACTAAGTGCATTCGGACGTATACCCGCTACATATACCAAAACAACATTTTTTACAATTTTTGTTTGTCTGTCTGTTTGTTCCGGCTAATCTCTGAAACGGCTGGACCGATTTTAACGGGACTTTCACTGGCAGATAGCTGATGTAACAAGGAGTAACTTAGGCTACTTTAATTTTAAAAAAAATTGTTTTAGCTAAAAATGATCAGTTTCGAAAATTTTAGTGACCAATTTAACTTGACCTCCGATTTATATCATCAACCATATGAAATTGGGTTTAGCTTAGGCTGGATTTTTAGTTTGTTATTCAATTTAAGAGGACCTCAGATTTATATCATCAATCATATGAAATACGGTTTAGCTTAGGCTGGTTTTGTAGGTTCGAACACAGGTATTCCGAAGGCGCAACAGTTGTATTCGATGACACTGACTGTTTGCATAGGTATTTCATTTATATTTTAGGGTATACAAGATTTGTAATCCAAAATAAACCAAAAGATATACCCAAAAAATGCTGCCCAAAGTCACTATTCCAAGCGGACGGAGTCGCGGGCACCGCTAGTGCGATATAATAAAGAAAATGATAGAAATAAGAGTGGATTGATATAAGAGGAGAGATAGATCAAAAGAATATGGCGAAAAAGGGTGTGAATGTTGTGATGACGGCTAACGGAGAAGAATGGAACGACATGTTGCGCCGATCCCATGTAATGTGCGATAAGCCCTTTTATCCGTGCAGGGGCGGAGAAAGAATACTGACATCTGCGGCCGGGGTCGTCCTGTCGTAAAAGGCGACAAAACAACCCACCCTAGCTACATGGAAGGATCGCAACCACCTTTGGTCTTAAGTATGCCGCCATAATAACCTTGTGTTGTGTTCCGGCATTAGTGACCAAAGTTCCTGTACCCTTATGGGACAGCAGCATGTTCGCGATGCCACTGGCATTGCAAACACCCATAGGCGACGGTAACTGCTAAATTCTAAGCGGGCTGTCAGCCTGTCTGCTGTCCTACGCAATAAAAAAAAAACAAACTTCATATCATAACTAATATTACAAGCGCGAAAGTTTGTATTGATGTTTGTTACTCTTTCACGCAAAAACTACTGAATGGATTTAAATGAAACTCTACAATAATATAGTTATACATCAGATTACTTATCTACGTCATCTATGTATCTATGATTATGACTTATAATATACTATATAGGTAGATTATAAGAACTGTGCCACTCGGGGTACGCGTATGGTAATCGATAGGTCTGATGTGCGCCGACCACGCCAATTTCAAACTCAATTTAACTGCGGCCGCCGACAGACCGAATGAACAACGCAGACAAATATCTCATTCGGAGGTAATTTTTTGCATAGCTTATTGCACTCGCTCGCGTTGAATAATTTTTTATATATTGCTGAGAAACAGGGAGACAGTTTTTATTCGTGCAGGAGCGGAGAAAGAATACTAACCACAGCGGCCGGGGTCGGCCTATCGTAAAAGGCGACAGAACAACCCACCCTAACTACGTGATAGGGTCTCAAGCCCGTCTGGATAGCGACAATAATAATCTTGTGTTGTTTTCCGGTGTGTCAACACAAGGTTATTATGGCGGTATTCTTAAGACCGAGAGTGGTTGGCATCCAGGCGGGCTTGGGGCGCCCTATCACGTAGTTAGGGTTGTTTTCTTTTACCGTCGGATGTACCGACGGTTTAATATAATACGCAAATTACACACTGAGCAACACTGAGCCTGGTAGGTACCAGTATAATTATAGTATCAATATATTTCACTATCATTCTGAAATATCTACATATTCTACGCCGCTGGCGAATGAAACGGAGCTCGTTAAATTTTTACGAAAAAAAAGAGGAAGCGGGTTAATGAACTTTTGTTTTCGGCCAGTCCGCCAGACGGAGAGCAGACAGACGGCGAGTGGTGTTGTACATATCCTGACACACTTCATCTAACGTGGCACATATCACATACTGCATATAATGACTAACGTAATTAAACACGCAATAGTGAAAAAAGTCTAAATTTGGACACGACGAAAAGCTTTTGGCAAGGAAAACAGCCATCTAGTCTCAATGAAAGCACCAAAGCGCTTGTGTTATGGGTACTAGACAACTGATAAACAATCAATCTCTGACAGGGAATCGATCTCATGATCTACGCAAGCGTTCCGACGTTCGAAATCCTTTGTAAGTTTGCAAAAAACTCTTTTATGAATGTTTTCACCGTGTGCACTGCGCAGCCGTACATATAATGTCTTAAAAAAAATTCACTGCGCACTCTGCTATTGTAAAATGACTCAAATTCCAATCATTATAATAACAGCTCGTTACGTCCCACAACTTATCCGTGCAAGGGCGGAGAAAGAATGCTGACCTCTGCGGCCGGGGTCGACCTGTCGTAAAAGGCGACAAAACAACCCTAGCTATGTGATAAAGCCCCAAGCCCGTCTGAATGGAAAGCACCTTTGGTCCTAAAGTATGCCGCCACAATAACCTTATTATTTCGGCATAAGTGACCTAGGTTCCTGTAACCCTCGCGAACCAGCCAGTCTGCTGTTCCTCAATAAAAAAAATCGAACCTAGCACCTCCAGATAGGTTAGGTTAGGTTAGGTTAGGTTAGCGAGTGTGATAACACTGAGCTACCACGTACCTAAATCAAACAATAAACTAATTAAGGATGAATTCCGTTGAATCCCTTAACAAAACGCGGTGCGGGTCAAAACAATAACTTCGACCAACTCCGCAAAGATATATTGCTTCTAACAATTTAAAGTAAACAAGAAAGATTCTCGTTTGAGAGCACAATTCATATATTTGCTTTACGTTCTATATTATTAAGATAATTTGTCTAATAGAATTTAATCAAGTGAAATTTTTTTAACTTTCTTTGTCGGCCTGTCGTAAAAGGTGATAAAACACTCCTACTAGCTACGTGGCTGCCAAGCCTGTCTGGATGGCAACCATCCCTGGATCTATAACTAAGCCGCCGTAGTAACCTATAATACTAATACCGCTAAAGCTTTAACCCTTTAAACTGAATTGTCTATCGCGCCTGTAAGCAAAGGAGTATCCCATAGGACGCCTTTGTCAACGTCCTCTTCTGCATCCAGGGTTTCAAAACCAATTCCCGCATCGTTGTGACAACAATGTACATCCAAATTCACACGGCATGATAAATTGATAAACAAAATTGCTTACCAAATATAATAATATAAAAAATTTAATATTTCCCCTGTGTAAATAGTATTCCCGGACACGTGGCGTCAATTACCTAGTCAGGTCATAAATTCTGTCACATGTTTAATGTAAAATAATTGTAACAAGTTTATTAATTATGTAACCATTCATATACCAAAATGAACTTAACAAAACATAGATTCTTATGACATTAAAGTTTATTCAAAATGACCTTCGTGATTTTGAATACAAGCCTTCAATCTGCGCGGCCAGTTGTCTATCGCAGCACGAACGAGGTCCATGTCAATATCGGCGGCTACCTTAATCAAGGATGTCTTGAGTGACTCCAAATTGGGATGAGGCTTTGAGCACGCCTTTTCCTCCAAGTGTTGCCATATCTTGTAATCTAACGGATTCAAATCTGGACTGGAGGAGGGCCAGTCTTCGTGCCGGATGAAGTCGATTTCACGCGCCGCCAGCCAGTCTTGTGTGCTCTTCGCTCTATGAGCTGGCGCCGAATCTTGTTGGAATACCCAGTGCCTGTTATTGAACATGGTATGAGAAACAGGTTCCACAAGGTTCGTCAGGACTGTATTTTGATACACAACAGCATTCGTTTTTACACCTTTCTCACAAAAATGTACCTCTGTTAAGCCCCAATAAGAAACTCCCAACCATACCATGAGCGAGGATGGAAAATGACCTCGTTGGACACGCGGAATACGGTTGCTCGCTTCTTCACTACTGTGTGCGTACACCTTATCATTTTGTTTGTTGTAGCTCTCTTCTACGGTAAACATTTTTTCATCCGAAAAAAGAATTTCCCAATATTTTTTTCCCGCGTACCGCTTCAACAAAGCGCGGCATCTCTTCAGTCTCAGGTCCATTAGACGAGCATTCAAACGATGTCCTGTTTTTCTTCGATATGCCCGAAGCCCTAAGTCTTCATTTAACACCCTTTTCACCGTGGTTCTGCTTAACCCCATCTGAAGGGCCAACAGTTTCTGCTTACGTTTGGGATTTCTTTGAATTCGTGCCTTCACAGCTTTTATCACTGCTGGAGTCCTAACAGACCGAGGGCGACCACTTCTTGACCTGTCATCTACACTAGAGTCTTCATTGTATCGTTTGATGGTACGATAAACGAATCTTTTGGTAATATTCAAATTTTTCAGTATGTTAAAAATTTGAATTGGCGCGTAACCGCAACGATGTAACGCAATAACTGCAACACGGTCTTCTTTAAGCGTCCACTCCATATTTAAAAATGAATAAAATTCTAAAAGTTATACATTTTTATTTTCATGAACAATTCGAAATTCTAATTCAATAAACTTTTTTGTGGCCAGCATTCTAAAAGAAAAGTTTTTACTGTGTGACAATACTTATGACCTGACTAGGTATATAGGCTACGCATTGTCGAGGGTTCGTATCACTCGTGTGATAAATAATAATATCATTTTCTGCGATTTGGTGGGTTACAGTACTATTATTTAATTGAAATAACTATTAATTATTATTTGCATGGTTAAAGTTTGAAATGAAAACACACAAACAAACTCACACGCACGCATACACTTGCGCGCGCGCAGAAAGAAACAATCGCAAGAAAACGTTGTTTCCTACCACATAACAATCACCTCGGTCAGTGCCTTGGGCAAATTCTAGAAGGTCTACTGTTCGTTCCCTCGTGATGGAGAACGGAACCCTGCAGTGCCAGGTTATAGGTGAATGAAGCAGTTACGCGTTAATTATATATCTCTCGCTCTTTTAGGCCATGCCAATATTACCCGAACGACTATTACCTACCTACAAGTTTTTTTTCTTAGGCTAACGGCGTCTTGATAGTAAACAGTTACCGTTGCTTATGGGTGTTTATGACGCCATGGGCAATGCGAACACGCTGTTGTCCACATAGGAGTACTGAAACCTGGGTCACTAATGCCGGAACGCAACACAAGGTTATTATGGCGGCATAGTTATAGGCCAGGGGTGGTAGCCATCGAGACGAGTTTGAGGGCCACCTGCATCACCTGGTGCATGGAAAGTTTTCTAGAAAAAATCAAATATAGCACACAAGTAATAATACTCAAACTTTCCTTAATCCAATGCGTACGCGCATTGCTCATTCAAAGCATCAGAATAGGTATTGAGTGTTGCATTAATCACATTAGCGGTACACTGTGAATCAGCTGATACCTGCTAGTGATGGGCACTGAATAGAGAATAAACAAATTTGAAAGACTGTGTGGCTTTGCTTTTGCACGTGTGAACGGGGTGCCGAGTCAGGAATTTTGTAAAATATGTATATTTGTTTACAAAAGAAAAGAGGTTCAGTTGTCTAGTATCCATAACACAAGTACCTTGCGTACTTTAAGACGTATTCTCTAACAATGTTAATCAATATATATATATATATATATATATATATATATATATATATATATATATATATATATATATATATATATATATATATAATTTAAATTATGTTCAATGTGATCGTTGTTAAATAAATATTAGATTTATCCGTGCAGGGGCGGAGAAAGAATATTAACCTCTGCGGCCGGGATCAGCCTGTCGTAAAAGGCAACAAAACAACCCACCCAAGATACGGGTTAGGGCCCCAAGCCCGTCTGGATGGCGACCACCTTTGAGTCTTAAATTTGCCGCCATAATAACCTTGTGTTGTGTTCCGACATTAGTGACCCAAATTCCTGTACTCTTATGGGACAGTAGCGTGTTCGCGATGCCACTGGAATTGCAAACACCCATAGGCGATGGTAACTGCTAAATTCTAAGCGGGCCGTCAGCCTGTCTGCTGTCCTAAAGCAACAAAATAAAATGAAAATAAATAAGTCTTAAAGCCTTAAGCGGATTGTGAGAGCACCACCAAGACTAGTGAAGTCTCTAACCAGGTTCCATAAAATGAGTGGTGCGGTCCGACTAGTTCATCTCATCTCGCGGTCTCGGCACTCGGTAGGAATACTGGGGTGGTTTTCGTATGCATCCCTCAGCGTAGGCGACGTACGGGCGCATTGTACGGGCAATCCCATACAGTTTAAATTAACGCTGGCACAGAAAAGGATTGGAGAAAAAATATATAAATGTATGAACACCTTCATTAGGGGCCATCCATAAATTACGTCACACGTTAAGGGGGAGGGAGGGGGTCGACGAAGTGTGACAAAGGGGGGGAGAGGTCCTAAATTTTGTGACGTCACATTTCCAAACCTACGTGTTAAAACATGAACTTTGCACTATTAACGAAATACTCAAAAACATTTGCAACTCTATCTTGATGAAAATGTTTGAAAAAAAAATTTTAATGCGAGATTGTCGCATGTTGTGATGTACAACGATCTAGCCTTTGCCGACTATACCGAGACCCCTCTCGGTTTTTTTACCACCACCTGTTTTAATTAGTCAGACGTAAAGCTGGTACTAGCTGTAGAAAAAAATGACGCCGAAGGTAAATTCATATAATACTAATTTCGGAACTGTTGTTTGAATTCAATAATTTCTAATTGTAAAATTGCAAAATATGTGACGTCACACTAGGGAGAGGGGAGTCTCACAAATGTGACCAGCTGTGACAAGGACGGGGGAGGGGTCAAAAAATCATGAAATTCGTATGACGTAATTTATGGATGGCTCCTTATCATGAAGGATGAGATGGAATTTCAAGCTACAAAAGATGCTATAGTAGTAAGATCCCACCCATTATTTAAAAAAAAACAATTCCCTCTGTACAAGCGCGAAGTAAGAATACTGACACTGAGGGCGGAGGCGGCCTGTCGTAAAAGGGGTCAAAACAGCTCTAGCTAGGAGTTAACAGCTCCAAGCCCGTCTGGATGGTAACCACTTTGTTCTCTAAAGATACTGCCATAGTAACCTTGTGCTCCGGCACAAGTGATCCAGTTTTCAGTTACCCTTAGTGGACAGCGCACAGCAGCAGCGTGTTTGCGGCAATTGCTAATTATTAATTGAGCCGACTGCCACATTAATAAAAAAAACAATATACTTTTAATGACTGCTTTAGACTAAAAAAAAACAGCATAACATCACTAACCAACAGATAGGGCTAATTAGCGGCCGAGGGACCGTTAAGGCGAGATCAAACAACTGCGTAGCGCTAAACAGTGCTTTTTATAGCCACCTGATGAGTCAGTGTTTAACACGATGCTTCCTCAATAATGCACGGCTTAGTTGTATCTATGGTGGCAAAGGGATATTTTGTAGTATTGCATACCTTTCTTCAAGGTGGAAATGCTTGATAGACAAACGTGCACAAAAGTGCGGCGTTTGAGTTTGGAACTCCCATGCAATGCACCCTTGAAGCTGACAAGAGAACGCATGTCTCTCCAAGATCAAGACCGAATGTGCAAGATTAAACGAAAAAATACAAATCCCGTTGAAATTATGAATTAAATTAAATATTTATCGTAACTTGATTTTTCTTAAAAAAAAATAGTTATAATAATGTATTTAGAAAAATTATAAAAAAATATCCCAAGAATAAGGAAGGACAGATGGCCGTTGGGGCAGAAAAGTCCTCGAATGGCGACCGCGTACTGGAAGACGCAACGTTGGTAGGCCCCCCACAAGATGGACCGATGATCTGGTCAAGATCGCCCGAATAGGTTGGATGAGGGCAGTGCAGGACCAATCGTCGTGGAGATCTTTGGGGGAGGCTTTTGTTCAGCAGTGGGCGTCTTCCGGCTGAAATGACGATCCTAAGAATCAGATCAAATGAGTAAAACCAAGACTGAATACCCAAGATCAAGACTAGAAGTATTTAAGCAAAACCAAGACCGATACCAAGAATGTCATCATCACTACGCACGTCGCTGATATATCTACTAAAACCGCGTCGGTATTCCTCTACTGCCAGGCGCCTATTGCATACCTGCATACAGAGGACACTATCCGCCAAGCCATATTGAATAAGCCTGGCTGGGTTTCTAAGGCTAGAGACCGGATCTATTATATTTAATCAGAGGAAAGTCTGTCACTCCACCAACACTGGGAGGTCGCTAGAGACGAAGGCATTTACACGTCCAACATTAAACCTCACGTCTAATAAGAGACGCCGCAGGGTCGATTCTATTAATTTACACGTCCAACATTAAACCTCACGTCTAATAAAAGAGACGCCGCAGGGTCGATTCTATTCAATTTTTTAGTGTATCTATGGGAAACATTTGAAGTGTTACGTGTGATTTTTAAATTGTTCCGTCAAGACGGGAATATTGCAACGCCGGATATCTCGCGCTGTGGTACTCCTCGCTTTCTCTTTTTTTTTTTTTTGGGAGGTGGGACTAGTCACACCTCGCCGTGTGAGAACGGGTAGTGTGGGATTCCTCGTGCAATGCGCGTGTGTCCCTTTCTCTAGGCTGGGGGACGCACGTCGCTGATATACCCACTAAAACTACCAAGTTGTCCTTCGCACGCCACGTATGCTGAAAGGAAAACTGGGGAGGCTTTGGAAATTCCTACTGCAATCCATAGAATTTGGGTATACACGGTACATATACCAAAACAACATTTTTTACAATTTTTGTCTGTCTGTCTGTTTGTTCCGGATAATCTCTGAAACGGCTGGACCGATTTTGACGGGATTTTCACTGGCAGATAGCTGATGTAACAAGGAGTAACTTAGTCTATTTTAATTTTAGAAAAAAATGGTTTTAGTTAAAAGTGATCAGTTTCGGATTTTTAATAATCCAATTTAAGTTGACCTCAGATTTATATTATCAATCATATGAAATAGGGTTCAGCTTAGACTGGACTTTGTACGTTCGAACGCAGTTTGTATATTTCATTTATTTATATTTTAGGGTTTATAGGGTTTGTAATCCAAAATAAACCATAAGATATATCCCAAAAATGCTGCCCAAAGTCACTATTTCACGCGGATGGAGTCGCGGGCGGCACAGCTAGTATTATTATAATGAATTTCAATATTGAATTTCAAATTACATATTGTAGCTACTCCTATGTAACCCGAAGTTCAAAGTTGTTACGTGCTTAAGTACATTATACAGGCAATATGTAATCGAATAACAGTCAGGTAGCCCCGGTCGGCTTAGCAGTACGCGAAGGCGTCTACGGATCGCCTCCAATTTAAGAGTTCGGAACACACGGGACGAAAGTTTACACGCGACCGTCTCTAAGATCGAGATGGAAAAGTTGTGGACCCAAAGGGCGCCTAGCGCTTATTTCAACGTTCTTACATTTATTTCTAGTAGAAAATGTTTACATTTCATTTATACGTCGGTAGCGCAGAAGAGTTATTTTCTTTTAGCCTCCTTCAACCATTTTGGTGTAGGCCTCCTCCAACTTTTTCTACACATAGCGACATTGAGCTTTCTGGATCCAATTTGAACCAGCGAACCTTTTTATATCGTCCTTCCAGCGCCTCTGTGGTCGTCCTTGAGGGCGCTTAATCCCCCACGGTCTCCACTCGAGGAGTCGCTAGCACCAACACTCTTCTTTTCGGGCAACATGGCCAGTCCACCTCCACTTTAGGTGACTTACTCGTGTTGTTACGTCTGCGACCTTGCTTTGTTCTCGTAGCCGTTTGTTAGTTTTTCGGTGCATCAGTGTCACTTCTATCAGCTTTCTCTCAACTGCCCTCTCTTCTTCACTCAGAAGAGTTATTTTGTGTCGCGATAATGCTGTACTATATACTGTTTTTTTTATTGCTGTGAAACAGCAGACAGCCTGACAGACCATTTAGTAGAAAGCAGTTATAATCGCCTATCGACATCTGCGACACTAAAGATACTGCGAACACGCTGCCGTTCAGTCCCGTAGGGAAACTGAAACCTGAGTCACTCATGCTGGAAACCAACACAAGGTTACTATGGCGGCATATTTAGTGACCAGGGATGGTCGTGATCCAGACGGGCTAGGGACTCCATAGCTAGGGTTGTTTTGTCGCTTTTCGACAAGCCGCCCCCAGCCGCAGGGGTCAGTATCCTTACTCCGCTCCTGCACGGACAAGAATTCTACTATTCCTTACATACATATATGAATTGGCAACTTACGAATACAAAAGTTGATTTTTTTTATTGCTATGGGAGAGCAGACAGGCTGACGGCCTATGGGTGTTTGCAACGCCAGTGGCATCGCAAACACGCTGTTGACCCATAAGGGTACAGGAACTTGGGTCACTAATGCCGGAACACAACACAGGGCTATTATGGCGGCATACTTAAGACCAAAGGTGGTCGCTATCCAGACGGGCTTGGGGCCCTACCACGTAGCTGGGGTGGGTGGTTTTATCGCCTTTTACAACAGGCCGACCCCGGCCGCAGAGGTTAGTATTCTTTCTCCGCCCCTGCACGGATAAAATGCACGGAATTTGTGGACTTTTTAACCATTTGCTATTATGTCGGCTCGAATGACCACAGGAACTTTTTTAAATATATTTATTAAAATTACAATATATTACTTCCTTAATGGTAACCGTAACACAATTAAACACCGTGTGTTCACCGTAACTGAAGAACTTATCCAAGATTTGCTCAAAGCTTTGTCGGTTATCAAATTATACATGCAAATAGCGTTTTGATGGGCCAAGCGAGTGATATGCCAATGCCCCGGCTTCGCTTAAGTGATTGCGTTTGCTATCTTAAAACACTCCCCAGAGGATTTGTCTTTAAACTGTTTGCAAAGTTACTATTAACGACGAAACTTGGGTGGGTGGCGGGTTGTTTTTTATACAATACTAGCTGACCCGGCAAACGTTGTTCTGCCATAAAATAAAATAAAATAAAATAAAATGTCAAAAAATTAAAAAAAAAAATTTTTGGGGGTGGGTCACCCCTAACATTTAGGGGGATGAAAAATAGATGTTGGCCGATTCTCATAGATACTCAGATAGAACTCAATTTAGTTATCTGCCTACTGCCTACCCCCTAAGAACGATGGCGTGATTATTTATAGCCTATGACCATTTCTAGGTTATCATCTATCACCATACCAAATTTCATCAAAATCCGTTCAGCCGTTTAGGCGTGAAAGAGGAACAGACAGACAGACAGACAGAGTTACTTTCGCATTTATAATATTAGTATGGATAGTAGCCTCCCTCTTGGCGTACGAAACTAATCTACGAGATGACACCATTTCTCTTCACTAACCGCATAAGGGGCTGGACAGCACAAGATCGTTTAATATATCTGATGTTCAGTAGACCTGATAAGAATTGGTTATTGTAGCATGTCTTCGGAAAAAGTTTCCAACCAGCAAATCAAACGTCGCAAATGGCGCTGGATAGGCCACACCATTCGGAGGGATTAGACTGGAAACTCCAAAGAAAACGTAAATGTAGCCGTCCTAAACAAACCTGGCGGTGATCAATTACTGAGGAAGTGAAGGCCATCGAAAAGATCTGGAGCAAGATCAAGTGACCTAACCGTTCGGGATGAGAATGTACAGTGGACGCCCTCTGCCCCATCTAGGGGGCCATAGGAATATAATAAATACCCGTAGCATGTGGATTGTGGATATTTACAGAATGACAGGCACTGGACTGCTAAACTATGCAGAAATTTGATAAAGTCAATTTCGACAGACCCGTGTCGTATTGCAATGGGTAAAGCTAGAGGGCGCCTCAGAAGCGTACCGAAGCGCGAAGGTTTAAATAATAATTAAGCATTCTATTTAATTTTCAGTATATGTTATAGCTTCGAAAGAAGAAACGGCGAAAGAAACTTCCCTGCAACAAGGCCATGTACGTTTGTGTTTGTTGTTGGCAAAGGTATTGGAATGCTATCGAGAGAAAACTAATAACCAGTTTATTTTATTTTATACATCATGTCGCGATTAAATTGATATAATTTCCATTGTTGTCTTAATCTTTATTGAATATTCAACATTTGCAATTGATTTGAAATGATAATCGATTTGAAAAACACGACGTTACTAAAAACATATACCTATATTGAATAGATTAAATACTAACAATAATAATATCCTTACTAGTTTAAGAACATGGATCTTACAAATTTACAACGAAAGTCATGTTTAACCAATAAAATTAACATGCTAATATTATGTTTAAGCGTAAATTTAAATGTTATTCATACAAATTTAGTATACAAAAATAATTATAAATGTTTAAATTATAATATATGGTAATACCAAATATGTATTGATCACTAAAATAAAATTAAACAATGTCAAAAAAAGAAAAAGACCATCATATATTATGTCCATAATTGTTTGAGGTCACTGGATCTAATTAATTTTAGAATAATTACTTATTGTTTAAATAGTGCTGTATTGTATCGATCGACGGATATCGATAGTAAATATCACCGCGTGGTAGGTATCCGAAGCCGTTGTTGGCAGCGTGTGACGGGGAACAACGGGCCGCAGCCTTACACAGGCTCACCTTTGAAGTAGTTTCAAGAACGGTAAACTATTACAACTGTATATAGATTTGGTAACAACAACAAACCCGCTTATTTGCGCTTTGTTTAAAATAAATGTTTACACTCAGAACAAGAAGTCAATAAGAGCTTTTGTTACAGTTTGCATCATTGTAAAAAGTGTTTGTAATGCTTCAAGTCCTGGAAACAGTAAGGCATCTTTTTTTAATGCTGTAGGACAGCAGACAGGCTGACGGCCCGCTTAGAATTTAGCAGTTACCATCGCCTATGGGCGTTTGCAGCGCTAGTGGTATCGTGAACACGCTGCTGTCCCATAAGAGTACAAGAACTTGGATCACTAATGCGGGAACACAAGACTAGGTTATTATGGCGGCATACTTAAGACCAAAGGTGGTCGCCATCCAGACGGGCTTGAAACCCTACCACGTAGCTAGGGTGGATTGTTATGTCGCCTTTTACGACAGGCCGACCCCGGCCGAAGAGATTAGTATTCTTTCTCCATCCCTACATGGATAAGACAAAACCACTTCTTGGACAAAACTACTCATTTGAGTGTTAGGTACCTAGTAGCAATCGCAATCTATCTATCTTTTCTTTGGTTTACTCCTCGATTTGTATCCGACGAAATAGATAACTTATTCTAACTTGCAGAAAACAAAATTAAACACAAACAAATCAGCAGAACCTGGTTAATTAAGATTGGTTGCAAGCTGATAGATCATACAACGATGCTAGGATAATATATATGCAATTTAGTCCGTATGTAAAATAGATCCGTGCAGGGGCAGATTAAGAATACTAACCCCTGCGGCCGGGGTTGGCCTGTCGTAAAAGGCGACAAAACAACCCTAGCTACGTGGTAGAGCCCCAAGCCCGTCTGGATGGCGACCACCTTTGGTCTTAACTATGTCGCCATAATAACCTTTTGTTGTGTTCCGACATTAATATTCTAGTGCCCCTATGCGAACTGCAGAATATTCGCGGTGTATACCCCTAGGGGCGCAAAAATCCACAGTCGACGGTAACTGCTGTTCTTTAGCATTCAAAAAAAAAATGGTTCGCATTCACAGCATAGTAACGCTGTCAAGATGTCACTGTCAAGACACGAAAGCCACTGGCGAGTGCGGACGACCATAGGAACACTATCGGAATATCCCCCCCCACCAATCATAAAAGCTCTATAGTTAGCCAAAACGTTTCAACTATCTGAAATTGCATCAAAAGTTATATCCATTTGAAAATTCCAAAATGGCGCCGCATTGAGTTTATTGTATATAGAAAATATTACACAATTCAGCATAATGATTTAAGTTACAATAAAAAAGAGGGAAAACGAGTCCTGGTAACGATACAAATTCTATTCATTTCGGAACACGTCAATGTTGCCATGAACGTGAGTAAATTAGTGTTGGGAAAATACAATTAACGACATCGACGATCTCCTTGTAACAATCACGTAACCCGCCCCTGCCATGTTTATTGAAGTGAAATATCTTTAGCGCCGTTGTGATTTAAAAATTCGATAAAAAGCGACACCAAAAAGAGACAAACATATGCATACATACAATTTAGCTTACAACAGAATGAAATAGAATACAAGTATACAGTGTTTCATATCATTTTCGTCTCTTCTTTGTTCGGATTTTGTTAGCTTTATTACACTAATACAACAATTCACGCAAAGGTTCTCCAGAATATTTAATTTGCGCACACTAAAAATATGGAATGAGCATCTAATAGCCGTTGTTTCATCGGACTACATAAGATATTAGTCAAAAAGGGCTTAATAAAATTTCTACACATCCTAAAACTTGTTAGTGGAGTAACTGTTTATAATTAAATGGGCTAGTTTCTCTTATTGCTGAGGACAACAGACAGGCTGACGGCCCACTTAATGTAAGGTACACATAGGTAACGGTAAGCAGTTACCGTTACCTATGTTTGTTTGCAACGCCAGTGGCATCGCGAACACGGTGCTGTCCCATAACGGTACAGGAACTTGGGACAATAATGCCGGAACACAACACAAAGTAATTATGGCGGCATATACTTAAGGCCAAGGGTGGTCGCCGTCCAGACAGGCTCGAAGCCCTACCACGTAGCTAGGGTGGGTTGTTTTGTCGCCTTTTACGACAGGCTGACCCGGGCCGCAGGGGTCAGTATTATTACTACGCCTCTACACTGAGAGACAGAGATTTATAAGCACGTAGTTTATGGACACAGAAACCCAGAATAAGACAAAATATTTGTTAATACAAATATTTAGTTTTACGATTAGATTAAAGAACGTTAATTAAAAATAACGAGCACGCAGCTCTACGGATTTGGAATGAACTTTTGGCTAAGGTTATCCCACCGCAGTACTATATGCGATTTTTCAAAAAGGCGTTATAATATTTTTTGATGCCGGCAGCGCGCTGTGAATGCAGTCAATGGTGTTGCAAACGTCCATAGACGACAGTGACCACCTGCCAGGGTGGGCTATTTGACTGTCTGCTGAACTCCAGGTATAAAACACGGGACGCCTGGCAGATGTGAAACTGTAGAAAAGAACAGATTGTGATAGGAACTAAATGTCATAATGATAAAAACTCTACACTTGTAAATTAACAGCGACATCTATAATTCACTAGCAATACTAATTAAACAAATATTCAAACGAACTTCTATGGTTTTTAATACGTGAACGTAATTGCTCTTGTGCATCCTAGATGGTATTTATATTCAGAAATGTAAATTATTTTTTAAACATTATTTTGTAATAATATGCAGAAAAGGACAGATTGTGATAGGAACTAAATATGTCATAATGATAAAATAAAATATTACGATTTTTTTTCCAGATAACGATGACTATTTATTGAATAAACATTTATTTTCATTAAATACAAATAACGCCGAATCGAGTGGGAGAGAATCGCACAGTCGATTGCACCGCCACACCGTACACACTACTGCATATAGACTGTATATATATACCATCATATAGCGGTATGCGGCATGCGTCGCCACGCCAGAAATCGGTTTTACGTGCGGCTATAGATGTTTCACATCAAAAACTCTTTAGGTGTGTCTTTACGCGACCGTACGACACCACATAGGAGGCGTTTAAGTACTTAACGCACATACAAAGGGGGTAGGGAGGTTTAAAAATCTACAAAAATTGCGTTACGAAATAATTGAACGCCCCCCTCTACATAGCCACCAAATCATATGTGGCATCATCATCGAATAACACTTAAGCAATACAAAACTAAAATTAACATATTTCTAATTCACTCTCATTCACTTTTGTCCCACAAGATGATCTTGCGAATCAATATTTTCACACTAGAGTGTTTAAAATAAATTATCGATATCCTGTCGCACATCACTAGTGCACGTATCACGTGCGTGCCGTAATGAAATAAGTTGCGGAACTGTATCATATAACAACATACAACACACTTTCGCGTATTGTAACAGGGTTATTTCGAATATTTACTCATGTGTTACGTGTGTGTAGAACTAACCGATTGTTATTATTAAATAACAACCCATAACGTCCCCTGTTGGGCGTAAACATCCTCTAAGACGAAACAGACAGTATACCTGCCAAGCTTGTCCAAAATGGATTGGCGAGTTACTCATGTTGAAGTGAAAACTTCTTTAGCGACGTTGTGCACTTTTTTGTGATGGGTAAAAAATGTTAAATTCGCGTCAGTACACGTGACCTGATCGAAAATTCGTAAGACGTAAGAAGGGAGTTTTGCTCCAGTAATACCAACCTTATTAATAATGACTTAAGGGTTTATTTTATAACGAACTTTTGAATGATTGCATTGCATTACTTATACATATCTATTCGAAATGCGACTTTATTACAATGAAATACAGTTGAGTTTTTGAAGTGAAAACTTCTTTAGGCGCGTTCAGCATTTTTTGGGTGAACAATTTTTGGTTTGTGAAGAAGTGTTAATGACCAATTTAAACTTTAATGCTTGATCATAAACACTTCTTTATAAAGCGAAAATAATAATCTAATAGCTCGACGATACAATTCACAAGTTATTTAGTTTTTAGTTTTCACTTCTATCGGCAGTCCCCAAAGACTGCCCCGCATGTTTTTTTTCTCCGCCGTCAGTACATGGCAATTATGCTACTCGTGTAATACGCACTTCGGCGGGAGTAGCTGCCTAAACGGTGCATGCCATCTTGAAATTCAAACCTAAGACCTCTATATTGGTCTCCGAGAATAATACCACTGAACTACCAGGTTCCTTGTTATTATTACTGAAATTAATTATGACGTCTAAATTATATGTTTACAAGGAAATTTTCTGTGAGCTGGGGCGCAGTAGGAATGCTGACCCATGCGACCTGTTGTTAAGGCGACAAATCTATCCCAACTAAGTGTTAGGACTTTAAATGATTTACCAACAACTATGAGAGATAATAATATAACCCTAAAAATATTAAAGCTTCCATAAAAAATTCTTTTTTAGACGGAATGTAACATAAATTTACTCAGTAATCTGAACGAAGACTTGAGATAGCATTGTACAAACCTTAGTGGGTTTTCGTGCTATTATTTTATTGAGTTTATATAATAACTGCGAATTCGATAAATTTAAAAAAAAACATGGTAGGCTAGTCTCTAAATATGCTGCCATATTGTAAAACCTTGTTTCGTGTTCCCTTAGCGTCGCAAACATCTATAAGCGACGGTAACTGCTTACTATTAAGTAGGCCATCAGGCTATCCGCTGTTATAAAAAAAAACCGCAACAGTAATCTATACAAATAAATAAAATTGGAGGGTCTGTTTGTAATATTAAAATAACCGCTTTTTACTAAGTGCATTCCGACATATACCCGGTACATATACCAAAACAACATTTTTTACATTTTTTGTCTGTCTGTCTGTTTGTTCCGGCTAATCTCTGAAACGGCTGGACCGATTTTGACGGGATTTTCACTGGCAGATAGCTGATTTAACAAGGAGTAACTTAGGCTACTTTAATTTTAGAAAAAAAAAATAGTTTTAGCTAAAAATGATCACTTTCGGAAATTTTGAGACCAATTTAACTTGACCTCTGATTTACATTATCAACCATATGAAATAGGGTTCAGCTTAGACTGGACTTTGTAGGTTGTTATTCAATTTAAGTGGACCTCAGATTTATATCATTAATCATATGAAATAGGGTTTAGCTTAGGCTGGTTTTGTAGGTTCGAACACAGGTATTCCGGAAGCGCATAGCGTAACAGTTGCATTCTATAACACTGACTGTTTGTATAGGTATTTCATTTATATTTTAGGGTGTATAGGATTTGTAATCCAAAATAAACCAGAAGATATACCCAAAAAATGCTCGGACGGAGTCGCGGGCACAGCTAGTCTGGTTATAAAAATAAGCACAGAAGTCAGAATACGACAAAGGAAGATTTAATTTTTTTTAAATACGTAACTAGATAACGTGTATTGTATAAAGAGCGAAGGAGGGTAGTCAGGCAAAGCGAAAACAGGCCGGGGGCGTTCTCATCATCGGACCGTCTTCATTTTATATTCTAAACGCAAATTTCATGAAAAAAATACAATTCGCCTCACCCTGCGGAGTCGGTTATTTGGACTGGCACTCTTATATTGGCCTGTGGTGCAAGTTAGAAGCTGGATGTGACACGATATACACCGTACAGTAACTCGTGTGCACTCGGAATAAATCGTCATTTATACGACAGCGTAGCATGCCAAATGTTAGAGCTCCTTCACATTTCAAAGCGAATACGCGATTAATCTAAACTTGAGCAACTTCTTATTTCTTCCCATATCTCACATTATATGGGGTCGACATAAAATGTTATCTCTTTACCCTCCTCTGTTATCCGTCATCTTAACATTCACACACTTTTTCGCCATATAATCTTTTAACCAATCCGTCCATCTTTTCTTTTGGTCTACTTTTATCCCTGTATCCATTTTTATTAATTTTCTTGTTCATCATCATAATCTTTGCGTTGAATCTCGTTGCAGCTCAAACTCTCGTTTCGGCACCCGGGGTCCGCTTTCCGACTTTTTGAGCCGATTGGCACGCATATCACCCTTTACGACGTCAAGCCAGCACTTTTTGGGTCTACCCCTCCTGTCGGGGCCCGGCGGAGGCGGCATGGCCAGACATTTGTTTCCCACGTAAGCATTCGGTTGCCGTAAAACGTGGTCGTACCAACAGACCGACACTCCTGCATTTTATCCACAATGTCATGGACAATAAGTCTGCCGCGAATGCGGGAGTTCCTAACGCGGTCCTTCCACGTCACTCCACACATCCACAGCAGCATATTCATCTCCGTGACACGCAGTTCTTGCTTGTGTCGCTCTAACACCGGCTACGTTTCACAGCCGTGTAAAAGAACAGGCCTAATGATCAATTTTCTTGTTATATGGCATTATTTCGCATACCACGCTAGTCTATTACTTTTAAGTATTTCAATAATTCGCACTACTTTCACACTTGAGTTTAATCGTTTTTAGGCGGACTGTTGCTAACTCTCATGAGCTTCAAGGTGGAATTGGTTTACAGTTTGTCCTTAGGTTTTTAAAAGTATCGATATACTATCCATGCAGGGGTGGAGAAAGAATACTAACCTCTGTGGCCGGGGTCGGCCTGTCGTAAAAGGCGACTAAACAACCCACCCTAGGCTACGTGGTAGGGCCTCAAGCCCGTCTGGATGGCGACCACCTTTGGTCTTAAGTATGCCGCGGTACGAATTATGAGGTTCTTCAAAAAAGGCGCTATAAATTTCTTCGAGGCCGGCAGTGCGTTGGTAATGCGTCTTATTGCAAACGTCCATTGTATATATATATATATATATATATATATATATATATATATATATATATATATATATATATATATATATATATATATATATATATATATATATATATATATATATATATATATATATATATATATATATATATATATATATACCTAGTCAGGTCATAAGTATTGTCACACAGTAAAAACTTTTCTTTTAGAATGCTGGCCACAAAAAAGTTTATTGAATTAGAATTTCGAATTGTTCATGAAAATAAAAATGTATAACTTTTAGAATTTTACTCATTTTTAAATATGGAGTGGACGCTTAAAGAAGACCGTGTTGCAGTTATTGCGTTGCATCGTTGCGGTTACGCGCCAATTCAAATTTTTAACATACTGAAAAATTTGAATATTACCAAAAGATTCGTTTATCGTACCATCAAACGATACAATGAAGACTCTAGTGTAGATGACAGGTCAAGAAGTGGTCGCCCTCGGTCTGTTAGGACTCCAGCAGTGATAAAAGCTGTGAAGGTACGAATTTCAAGGAATCCCAAACGTAAGCAGAAACTGTTGGCCCTTCAGATGGGGTTAAGCAGAACCACGGTGAAAAGGGTGTTAAATGAAGACTTAGGGCTTCGGGCATATCGAAGAAAAACAGGACATCGTTTGAATGCTCGTCTAATGGACCTGAGACTGAAGAGATGCCGCGCTTTGTTGAAGCGGTACGCGGGAAAAAATATCGGGAAATTCTTTTTTCGGATGAAAAAATGTTTACCGTAGAAGAGAGCTACAACAAACAAAATGATAAGGTGTACGCACACAGTAGTGAAGAAGCGAGCAACCGTATTCCGCGTGTCCAACGAGGTCATTTTCCATCCTCGCTCATGGTATGGTTGGGAGTTTCTTATTGGGGCTTAACAGAGGTACATTTTTGTGAGAAAGGTGTAAAAACGAATGCTGTTGTGTATCAAAATACAGTCCTGACGAACCTTGTGGAACCTGTTTCTCATACCATGTTCAATAACAGGCACTGGGTATTCCAACAAGATTCGGCGCCAGCTCATAGAGCGAAGAGCACACAAGACTGGCTGGCGGCGCGTGAAATCGACTTCATCCGGCACGAAAACTGGCCCTCCTCCAGTCCAGATTTGAATCCGTTAGATTACAAGATATGGCAACACTTGGAGGAAAAGGCGTGCTCAAAGCCTCATCCCAATTTGGAGTCACTCAAGACATCCTTGATTAAGGCAGCCGCCGATATTGACATGGACCTCGTTCGTGCTGCGATAGACGACTGGCCGCGCAGATTGAAGGCTTGTATTCAAAATCACGGAGGTCATTTTGAATAAACTTTAATGTCATAAGAATCTATGTTTTGTTAAGTTCATTTTGGTATATGAATGGTTACATAATTAAGAAACTTGTTACAATTATTTTACATTAAACATGTGACAGAATTTATGACCTGACTAGGTATATATATATACTAGCAGCCCGTCCCAGCTTCGCATGGGTATTTAACAAAAAATTAAACCCTTCTATTTTTTTTCGGTCTCGGGGAAAAACCTCTCTTGACGGGTTCCCCCGGCCCGGGGGGACCGAGGGATATAAGGGACTCCGGAAAAGATGTTCGACTATCCGACTACCCACTAAAAAACCCCGCTGTTCTCCTATCGCCTACGCCCGGGCCCACGGATATATGGCCTCCCGATCTCGTGGCCCGGGCCGGCGCCGGCCCACGCTTTGTCTTAAAGCGGGCCCCTTCTAAAGTGCTGGCGCCAGGGGGTCAGGCTTTTGTCCCCCCGGCGCTCTCTTGTAACAACTCTATGAGTTGAGGGGGGCTGCGGAACAGCACGCGGCCTTTTCCCTCACGGCAATAGTGCGGGCGGCGGATCCTCCCCCGAGGGGCCGCCCGCGGCCGCTTTCTACGGCGGCCGGAGATCGTTGCCCGCTCTCCGGCGCCGACGACGCGGCCTACGTTGGCGGGAGGGGAGTGCGGTGGCGGACTTCCGCTCCCGTTCCGCCGCCTCCCTTGCAGACACTACTGCCTCGCAAAAGGAGGCGACGGCCGTCCATCCAGGATCGCCCCCGACCATGGACAGAACCAGAGCCGGGAGCGACAGGTCCGCGGCCAATTCCGGACGGGACTCGCATCCCCGTTGCGTGCTAGTCAGGCGTATGTACGACTACCAGACGACACTCCAGAAAAAGCAGAGTCGCTTGACGTCGTAGCCGGCCCAGCAAGACCAACCGACAGCGAGGATGCAATTCCTGCCCCGGGAACACTCTCTGTGCAGGCGCAGTCGAAATAGGCATGGTTTTGACTACCAAATCAGGTCCCATGGTAGAACCCGGGACCCCAATCAGTATTCGCAACCATCCCATCGGGGACCATGCCACGAACAGAGAGCTAAGTTGGAAAGGATGTAAGAGGTAGACGGAAAGAAAGGTAGGACTCTGTCGCCTCGAACGGAGAGGGGAGTGAAGCGACGGATGCTCGGGCACCTCGGGTACGCACACCCGTGCACTCCTCGGACAGAGGAGCGCCCCTGGGGGCAAACCCTTCTATTTGCGTCAGGTTACTAAAAAAATAAAATTATAAAGAAAGTTTGAATATTATTATTTCTATGAGCTTTTATTTTAATGATTTTTTTGCTATTACTTTTTATTTATTTTTCGTTATTTTTTAATAAGTATTCTAATTTTTGTAAAAACCCCAGTGACGCACGCCTACATTGCATAAGGTGCTGCCTAGCTAGCCGAACAGGGTGAGCGGCTACCACGCAACATTTTTCTAATACTTACATTTTTAAACTCGTGATATCTTTCGAATGGAATATCCGAATTGAATAATTCAAAAAGTTATATAAAGGTATTGAAACAGTTTTGAATATGAAGTAATTTATTTTGATAAGGATTAATACCAAGATCCAAATAAAGAGCCTTTTCTAGGGGCGGCATTTCAATTAATTTTTTAAAATAAAAGAACACTTATTGTGACATAACTATAATAGTTAGACATATGCTGTCGCGACACTTTTTGTAAATAATGATGTGTTCTGCATAGTTGTAGTACATTATTTTATTCTATCATCAATAGTTTTCGCAACGCACGCGATTTAAATAATATTTTAGGTAATTTTTTTACACTTTGGGTTACATTATTGGAGTTTTAGTAAGGATCCCTAATTTTTTTGAAAATATAATATAGCCTATGTCACCCGGGGATAGTGTAGCTTCCCAACAATGAAAGAATTTTTTAAATCGGGTCAGTAGTTTCGGAGCCTATTCAAAGCAAACAAACAAACAAACAAACAAACAAACAAACAAACAAACAAACAAACAATCAAATCTTTCCTCTTTATAATAGTAGTATAGATATATATATATATATATATATATATATATATATATTATATATATATATATATATATATATATATATACCTAGTCAGGTCATAAGTATTGTCACACAGTAAAAACTTTTCTTTTAGAATGCTGGCCACAAAAAAGTTTATTGAATTAGAATTTCGAATTGTTCATGAAAATAAAAATGTATAACTTTTAGAATTTTACTCATTTTTAAATGTGGAGTGGACGCTTAAAGAAGACCGTGTTGCAGTTATTGCGTTGCATCGTTGCGGTTACGCGCCAATTCAAATTTTTAACATACTGAAAAATTTGAATATTACCAAAAGATTCGTTTTATCGTACCATCAAACGATACAATGAAGACTCTAGTGTAGATGACAGGTCAAGAAGTGGTCGCCCTCGGTCTGTTAGGACTCCAGCAGTGATAAAAGCTGTGAAGGCACGAATTCAAAGAAATCCCAAACGTAAGCAGAAACTGTTGGCCCTTCAGATGGGGTTAAGCAGAACCACGGTGAAAATGGTATTAAATGAAGACTTAGGGCTTCGGGCATATCGAAAAAAAACAGGACATCGTTTGAATGCTCGTCTAATGGACCTGAGACTGAAGAGATGCCGCGCTTTGTTGAAGCGGTACGCGGGAAAAAAATATCGGGAAATTCTTTTTTCGGATGAAAAAATGTTTACCGTAGAAGAGAGCTACAACAAACAAAATGATAAGGTGTACGCACACAGTAGTGAAGAAGCGAGCAACCGTATTCCGCGTGTCCAACGAGGTCATTTTCCATCCTCGCTCATGGTATGGTTGGGAGTTTCTTATTGGGGCTTAACAGAGGTACATTTTTGTGAGAAAGGTGTAAAAACGAATGCTGTTGTGTATCAAAATACAGTCCTGACGAACCTTGTGGAACCTGTTTCTCATACCATGTTCAATAACAGGCACTGGGTATTCCAACAAGATTCGGCGCCAGCTCATAGAGCGAAGAGCACACAAGACTGGCTGGCGGCGCGTGAAATCGACTTCATCCGGCACGAAGACTGGCCCTCCTCCAGTCCAGATTTGAATCCGTTAGATAACAAGATATGGCAACACTTGGAGGAAAAGGCGTGCTCAAAGCCTCATCCCAATTTGGAGTCACTCAAGACATCCTTGATTAAGGCAGCCGCCGATATTGACATGGACCTCGTTCGTGCTGCGATAGAGGACTGGCCGCGCAGATTGAAGGCTTGTATTCAAAATCACGGAGGTCATTTTGAATAAACTTTAATGTCATAAGAATCTATGTTTTGTTAAGTTCATTTTGGTATATAAATGGTTACATAATGAATAAACTTGTTACAATTATTTTACATTAAACATGTGACAGAATTTATGACCTGACTAGGTATATATATATATATATATATATATATATATATATATATATATATATATATATATATATATATATATATATATATATATATATATATATATATATATCATCATGCCTTTATTAAACAATCGCTCGTATCTTATTATTTGTACCACAACCCCAGCCGCCGCTTCTGCGTTCCAGGCACCTCACTACCTTTTACTTGATAAAGTGTGTTTTACAATTTTATATCCACTGTGTGCGAAAACTGAGTGTCTTACCTTACAGGACTGAGTAATTGCGAATCTATTAATGTTGCACGCTTCATTTAACTGAATACATCGGGAGGTGTACATTTTTCATGGCTACTAGCTTACCCGGCAAACGTTGTTCTGCCATATAAATTAAAAAATAAAACTTAATTACGTTCACCCCCATTTCATCCCCTTCAAGTTTCATTCTCGCGACAAAAAGTAGCCTACATATCGACACAAACAATTTATACTAAGCTAATTCATAAAAGTGTACTTTACAGTAGAGGCTTATAAAGGAAAAACGTGATAACTTTTATATTAATTATGATACTTCTTCTGCTTTGGCCTCGCCTTTTACCGTTACGCGGGGTCGGCTTTTCTGGTGCTGAGGCGCCACTTATTCCGTTGGTATGCGTCGTCATCTGAAAGCCCCAACTGCTTCAGGTCCTTACGGACATTTGTCATCCACGTAGTTAGGGGCCTTCCCCTCCCTTCCCTCTTTGTAGCCATGGAAAGGCACTTCTTCACGACATGGTCATCTGGTCTTCGCTGTATATGACCGTACCATCTCAGCCTAGACTCTGTGATTTTTTATGCAATTGGCGCAACTCCTAAAGTACCTTAATTATGATACTTATTTGAAATTTATATTTTATATTTCTTCATGAATTTTTTATTACATATAAAAACCCACATTTTAAGCAACTCGGCATAATAAAACGAATTTACATAAAATTCGAGTTAGCGTTAGTATAAATTATTGGTGTCGATATGTCCTCCATTCATCAAATGTCGTTCAGCGGTTGTGGCATGAAAACGTAACAGACAGACAGACAGAGTTACTTTCACATTTATAACATTAGTATGGATTATCATATAACACATATATGTATGTATATTCAACATCGTTCAAGCATTTTAGAGAACTTTTTTTACAGGTTGACGCCCCACTAAGCAGTTACCGTTTTCTATGGATGTTTGTGACGCTAGAAGCACTGCGAACACGCTGCTGGACGGAAGATTTTTATGGCGGCATACTTATAAACCATAAGTGGTTGCCCTCCAGACGGGCTGGAATCTTATCACCTAGAGTTGTTTTGTCGTCTTTTACGACAGGCCGACACCGGCTCCCTTATATGTATTGTTATTCCAACCCTGCACGAAGAAAAACAGAACAGAAATATGATACGCTGAGCAACATTGGTTGATTACAAAACTAAACCTTCCGCTTCAGTGTCTGGGATCTGTTTTCTAACTATTTCTTCTCCGCTTCGCACAATCTTCGGCATCCCTAGTAGTGTAGAGCAGTACCACCATTTAATACGTCGAGCAAGCACTTCTTGAATCTACCCCTCGTACCGAGGCCCGCCGGTGGCAGCATGGCTAGGCATTTCGACAGCAGCAAAGAACAAAAAGACAATTGCATTATTGCGAAATTTTCTTTTTTGCATAATTGCATTCTGAACACTTTATTGTATTTATTGATATTTTTTCTTCATTAAAAATGTCATTTATTAATAATATTGGTACTTTTCCGTTAGCCGGGCGCAAAGGGTAGGTTAGGTTAAAAATTATTCTAATTGCACGAATAGCCACACTTAAACGGGTGGTCATAAGGAAAAAAACAACCGGAACCTGCAAGCAGCAGGCTGCTATCCGATACAGGTATCGGAAAGCACGGACGCCCGTTTCGGTACATTACAATTCTAAAAACGCTTTCCTGGCAACTAATGATTTCGTAGATAGCAGTTTGTTCTTTGCTATAGTAAGTAGCCGGTTGTCGTAAAACGTGGCCATACCAGCGAAGGCGACACTCTTGCAATATGTCCGCAATGTCACGGACAGTCCTTCTGCCACTTCTATTTATCTCCGTGACACGCAGTTCCCACTTGTGTCGCTCTAGCACTGGTAACGTTTGACAGTCGTTTGAAAGGACTGTACAAAATTACTGGAATTCCTTCGCTAGCAAGTCGACTGATCGCAGCAACATTGTGATGAAAATAATCACTACATAGTATAAAACAAAGTCGCTTCTCGCTGTCTGTCTGTCCCTATGTATGCTTAGATCTTTAAATTTAAGCAACGGATTTTGATGCGGTTTTTTTAATAGATATGTTTTTGATAGATTGTGATTCTAGAGGACGGTTTATATGTATAATACATACATATTAATAGCTCAGGAAAGCCAAAAAATTCAAAGATTTGTAATGGGATGTCGTAACAAACATTTTTGTGAGCTTGAATCGCATACACTGGCTAAACCTTACGAGATAGATCAAATTAATGTACTACGGAATAATTGTTTATCTTAAAAAAATCCATAAAAAAGTCCGCGATGGTGGCTGAACCAATTTTAATGAATTTCTATATAGAGATAGTGAACCTTGAAAAAGGACATCAGAACAACGTTTGCCGGGCCAGCTAGTTCCTTATATTTTATAAATTATTTTGCGGAAATTATGACATGTTTGTTTTGCAACGTTATCACAGTCAACGAGTCACCTTTATTTTCCACAATCAAACTTATATAGGAGGCTAGCCGCTAGATATCATCAACATAACGATAAGATTGTGTAAACAAACACAGATGGCTTGTGAAACACGAAGTCGGTTTTAAGAATGAATCAGTACGGTCGACTAATCTGAATGATTCTGAGAATATTGTCAGCATATTATTCATCAGGGTATTTGTTGGTGGCGCATTCCTCGTAGATGTCTGCCAGTGAATCTTACGTCACTGGGGAACGATTGCCGTTTGTCAACCCCCCCCCCCCCATATTTATGGAAACGACTGCCATCTGACATTCCAATCCTGAAACACATGAAAAAAGAAGAATAGGTGCTTGTCTAGGCGCTGTTTCTAGAATTTGTCATCTGTGAACTAGCCTGGTATATTTTTCTTCGTGAAGGGGTGGTGTAAGAATACCAACCTCGGCGGCCAGGGTCGGCCTGTCGTAAAAGGCGGCAAAATAACCCTAGCTACGTGGTAGGGACCCAAGCGCGTTTGTATGGCGACCACCTTTGGCTTTAAGTATGCCGCAATAATAACTTTGTGTTTTGTTCCGGCCCAAGTTAGTGACCCAAGTTCCTGTACCCTTATGGGACAGCAGCGTGTTCGCGATGCCACTGGCGTTGCAAACACCCATAGGCAACGATAACTGCTAAATTTTAAGTGGGCCGTCACCCTGTCTCCTATCCTACAGCAATAAAAAAAATCCTGGTCTACAAACAATGCCCCCATAATAGCCCTCCGTAAAGCAGCGTGTCAGCGGTGCTACTAGCGACGGAAACATCTATAGATGACGGTTACTGCTTACCACTAAAACTTCTGACATTTCCTGTACACCTACGATGTAGTCAAATGGCACTGTCGTAAGAGGCGAAAAAACCACGTAGTAGCGCCCGTCTGGATGGCACCCACCCTTGGTCTATAAGTATGCCGCCGTAATAAGCCTGTGTTGTGGTGTCTGTATGAGTAAATAGCGTTTTCGTGGTGCCCCTAGCGCAAACATCCTGCTCCTCAGCAATATAGCAAAAAAAGTCCGCTTCAACAAGTAATTTATTACGATGATAGGGTATTCTGGCCTATTCCAGCTTTTCATCTCTGTGGAGGATTGGACTATCCAGCCGGGGTGTGTTTGGCACACGAACATATCCGGACATACTGAAGCCGGAATGGAGCAGTATCGAGGACCACTAGGTGTTTTTTTTTTTGGTATCCCAGCGACGTGCGACTCTGCTGCCTGTCTGCGATCATTTCAACTGCGGTCACGTTCACTACAGTCCCATACTACTACGTCGCGAGTCCCTAAGCTATGAGAGACCCCAAGCATTTTCTTCTTAAAAAAAATCACTAGCGTATAAAAAGATTTTACATAGTACAATTTACGACCTCCGTGGCGTAACGGTTAAAGCATATCCGGTACGCTTGCGGAGGGCACGGGTTCGATTCCCGTCTCGCGTCTGGGTATTTATGTATAATATTTATTTACTCATAAAAGAAAAGTATATATGTATGTATTTTATTAGTTGTCTAATATCCATAATACAAGTGCTATGCTATATATATTATATATATATATATATATATATATATATATATATATATATATATATATATATATATATATATATATATATATATATATATATATATATATATATATATATATATATATATATATATATATATATATATATATATATATATATATATATATATATATATATATATATAATGTATGTATGTATAATAATTATTTATTATAATAATTTAATAACATTATAAACTACAAAGGGCCTTCTGTTATAATGAAAATTGAAAATCCGAGCACACGCCTGTCGCTGTCAACGAGTGATCAAAGGGGAGGGTGTTGTGCGTTTCAACCTCTCAGCGTATAGTGCTAGCCCGCGGCGTCCGTCCCTTATCACGGCTGTGAAGAGATATGTTTCATTTGTAATAAAGTTTAATGGAAATAATTACACATTTACTCCGCCAACGTTATTATTGCTGTGTTACAGCAGACAAGCTGATGGTCCACTTAATATTAAACAGTTACAGTCACCTATGGATGTTTGCGACGCGCGCTGGGGGTACAAAAAACACGCTATTGTTCGCATATGTGTACTGTTGGGTCACTAATGACGGAACACACTATAACGTTATTATGGCGATATACTTATAGACCCGGCTGAAGGATTTATTATTCTTACTCCGTCCCTGCACGAAGAAACAAATAAATACATATTATACATAAAAACCCAGACACGGGAACCCAGACGACACGGGAATCGAACTCGTGACTTCCGCAAGGATACCGAAGTGCGTTAGCCGTAACGCTACGTAGGTCGTCGAAGTATGTAGTAAGTAGTTATTTTTTTTATTGCTGTAGGACACCAGATAGGCTGACGGCTTGTGCTTGCAATGCCAGTGGCATCGCGAACACGCTGCTGTCACTAATGCCGGAACACAACGTAAGGTTATTATGGCGGCATACTTAAGACCAAAGGTGGTCGCTAGCACGTAGCTAGGGTGAGTGGGTTGTTTTGTCGCTTTTTACGACAGGCCGACCTCGGCCGCAGAGGTTAGTATTTTTTCTCCGCCCCTGCACTGATAAAAGTAGTTGCCGTTGCCTATGGATGTTTGCAATGCCAGGGGCATCGATAACACCCTACCATACTTTTGGACTATCACAAATCTTTGTTATTGGAAAACATAATTTTCTGAAAGTATACAATATTTTATTATTAGATCTCTAATGCTATTATTATGTTCTATTTAATTAATTATGTAATACAAGCTCAAAGTCTTTGTGAATAAGATTTGTATATTAAATAATGTTATCGTTGATGATAAATATCATAGAATAGTGCCACGCCTCGCGAAATCGAGGTAGGGCGGGCGGAGCTTGGGACGACCTGACAGCAGAATAGAATTCGTACAGATCAGATCAGATCTTCGGGTCATGGTTGCTACGCGCGGTACCTATGTTGCATTGTTCAGAAGGAGTAAGACAAGAGTGTCATCACTGTGATGCCAGCGATGCGGACACTGCGCTTCACATCCTCAGGTTATATACCGCATATGCTTCGGACCACTATCTCTCCTTCGTGCCCATCATCCTCGCGATAGAGTGAGAACGGGAGTGCGCTAAACTCCGCATGCGCAGGGCCACTCGTCGCCATAGTTACAGGTAGCGGGCGTGACTCTTGGGAAAGGTTCGCAGCCCACACATGACTGGGACGTGCGAGGAGAACCAGCTCACCCCTGTTTAAGAATGAAAATGTCGAGGACGCATTTCAATTTGTTTTGAAAATTATAACATAATTATCACGTAGATGAAAAAAAAGGAAAGATCATCTATACATCTATACAAATAAATAAAATTGGAGGGTCTGTTTGTAATATTAAAATAACCGCTTTTTACTAAGTGCATTCGGACGTATACACGGTACACATATACCAAAACAACATTTTTTACAATTTTTGGCTGTCTGTCTGTCTGTTTGTTCCGGCTAATCTCTGAAATGGCTGCACCGATTTTGACGGGATAGCTGATGTATCAAGATAGCTGATGTATCAAGGAGTAACTTAGTCTATTTTTATTTTAGAAAAAAAAATAGTTTTTGTTAAAAATGATGTTTCGAAAATTTTAAATACCAATTTAAATTGACCTCAGATTTATATCAACAATCATATGAAATAGGGTTCAGCTTAGGCTGGACAAAGTAGGTTTTATTTTAAACTAGCTGTGCCCGCGACTCCGTCCGCGTGGAATAGTTACTTTGGGCAGAATTTTTTGGATATATCTTATGGTTTATTTCGGATTACACAGTCGCGGGCACAGCTAACCAGGAAATTAAAAAAAAATCGCATAATAATTTTTTATTATATCTATATAAGAAAAGCACCTTGAGCTGTGCTTGGCTAGAAGGATAGGAAAAAGCGACTACGTGTTAAGCGCGAGATATTTCTATAATATTCGAGAAGAAAATTCTTTTTTTTTTTTAAATAACTACTGTTGAAATTGTGTATAAATAAAATTAAAAGAAACCCTACGAAAATGGTAATTCGATATTTAAATAGTCTTACGAATTTAAATTTAGAACTGGACACATTAAAAGCCGTTAACGGTTTCTCGAAATATCTAAAAATAGAGAGATAGAAATGTTGTAGGTGCAATTTCATTGAGTAACCTCCGCGTCCGTATGCTCCTTTATTTCGATGAGGATAAGGATGTAATTTGCGTGCTAGTAACAAAATTATATAAAAAATCAATGTTTAAACGTGACATTAGGGTGTTGTTATAAAGTATGTAGTTTAAATTTGCAACGGACATATATTTTTCTACAACGTCAGTAGGTGGCAATAAATGCATGCATCATCAGACCTGTCCTTTTATACGGCAGTGAAACGTGGCCTGTACAAGAGCGAAATTGGTAGTAACTAAGTGTCACGGAGACGAATATGCTGCGGTAGATGGTAAGGCCAAGATTTACGGCAAACGGCTACTTACATGGGGAACAATGTCTGGCCAGAGCTAGCTAACTTAACGTTATAAAGGGTGATGTGATATGCGTACCAATAGACCAACTATCGGGGATGCCGAAGATCGTGCGAAGTGGAGAAGAAAAAGTCGGTAAGCGTACCTCGGGCAACGAAGCGGATGTTTGGGTTGTCACCGGGATTCGGGCTGGATTGCATGTTTCGCTTTGTCGCTTCCAGGATTCCATGTTTTATTTAAATAAAATGGGCTGTTTATTATATTTGTAATATACGACATCGTACAGCCGCTTTGTTGTAAATGTTGGAATAATATTCCGCCACCCGTATGGAACTTACGATCTTTACATAGTTTTAAATTTAACTTAACTGAAAGAAGATGTAGTGACAAAAATTGAGAAAGGTATGCTGAGATGGTTTGGCCATGTTGAGAGAATGAATGAAGAACGATTGACGAAAAAAGTGTATAAGGCGAGTGTGAATGGAAGTGTTGGAAGGGGTAGACCTAGGCGGACGATAGGACGTTACGAGACCAGATCAGACATCTTGAAAAAAGGCCAGGTCAAGAGTACCCTAAACCGAAGGGCATGTATGAAGGGAATAATGAAAGTGGACGAAGCGAAACAAGTATGTAAGTATGCAAGTGGAAAGAAGTGGTCTCTGCCTACCCCTACGGGAAAGAGGCGTGATTATATGTATGTATGTATGTAAATTTAAGTTAAAGATGTTCCTGTATGAGATCCAGCGAAAGCAGACAGATCTAGCCATTGATAAGAGTGCTTGTGAGTGATTTGTACCAAAAATGCATGTTTATTATATTTTACTAGGTGTTATTACAAGGCGTTAAGTTAATTGGTGTGTTTTTAGCATTGCGTATGTTAGTCTACTTTTCTCTTTTTTTTTTTTTTTTTTTTTTTTTTTTTTTTTGGTCTCGGGGAAAAACCTCTCTTGACGGGTTCCCCCAGCCCGGGGGGACCGAGGGATATGTGGGACTCCGGGAAAGATGTTCGGCCATCCGACTACCCACTAAAAAACCCCGCTGTTCTCCTATCGCCTACGCCCGGGCCCACGGATATATGGCCTGCCGATCTCGTGGCCCGGGCCGGCGCCGGCCCGCCTTTTGTCTTGAGGCGGGCCCCTTCTAAAGTGTTGGCGCCAGGGGGTCAGGGTTTCGTCCCCCCGGCGCTCTCCTAACAACTCTAGGAGTTGAGGGGGGCCGCGGAACAGCACGCAGCCCTCACCTTCGCGGCAATAGTGCGGGCGGCGGGTCCTCCCCCGAGGGCCGCTTTTTACGGCGGCCGGAGGTCGTTACTGGCCCTCCGGCGCCGCCGGCGTGGCCTGCGTTGGCGGGAGGGGAGTGTGGTGGTCGACTCCCGCTCCCGCTCCGCCGCCTCCTTTGCGGACATGACTGCCTCGCAGAAGGAGGCGACGGCCGTCCATCCAGGATCGCCCCCGACCATGGACAGAACCAGGGCCGGGAGCGACAGGTCCACGCCGATTTGGGCGACGAGGGCGCGGCGCTCCTCGCGCCACGCAGGGCACACGGCGACAGTGTGGTTCACCGTGTCCTCCTCGTCGCCCGCGCCACAGTGGTGGTACCCTGACGTCATCTCCCGCCCTATGCGACACAGGTACCTCCCGAAGCAACCGTGCCCCGAGAGGACCTGCGTCAGGCGGAAGGTCAGGGCGCCGTGGCGCCTTTCCACCCATTCGGCCAGGACGGGCCTCACCGCTTCGATGGTGGCGAGGCCCGCGCTAGGGTGCGCGAGGCGCTCCTTCCACTCCACCATGAGTACCTCATCGCGCAGCTCCGCCCGCTTTACCTCCACCTCGCGAGGCGCGGGGCGAGAGCCACGCTCGGCCGCATCCCGGCGCCACTGGTACAATAGCGCCAGGACTCGAGCCTCGAGGTCCCATGGTGGGGATCTCTTTTAACTCAAATTGCACTTACTTTATTTTTCGATTGCTTAATTATGTTTTATCGTTTTGTAAATTTGGTATAAGATATCTTAGGTTTTTTTACTATTCTAAAATTAATTTTTGTTAACGTGACGTCACGGCCAGGTTATAGTGGAAGACCAGCGTTGGATTTTAACCAGTCATGGTGAGTTAGAACCTTTCTAGGGCTAATTTTAAGTTAAGTTTTTTATTTGTATTATTTTTAGCTCTAAATAAATGGATTTTTTAATTTCTTTTTTCAAAAAATTTGTAAAAATAAATGCTATGTAAAACGATAAATACGTGTAAAAGAGAGAGCGAGATTCGACCCCATCACCAGGACGCTGAAGCGAATGTACTCGCGGACGCAATCCTTCCCAGTCCGGCATACCCGACGAAGTAGGTAGGATAGGGATGCCTTCCGCCCCCCATAATCTCACACACCCACACACTACACAAGTAGATAGACGTGTTGCGGGAGTTTCTTTCGCCGTTTCTTCTCCCCCAGCTGTACACATTCCAAAACCATAGTAGATTAGAATAGGATCGGCTTCATCGGTGAAGTCGACATGACCCCAATTAAATGTATTCTGCCATTCGTGGCTGTTCTAGTTTGATCCCAACACGCCTCCTATGAGGTGATGGACGAGCACGTTGCCACGGCTGATCGACCCCGCTTCCACGAGGTGAAATGCCTTTGCCGTCCGTAGTAAAGTCGTCTGAGACAACAACAACCTTGACTTACTATTAATTACCCTGTCATTCATCTCACGCGCCTGGAACAGTGAAAACAGCGCAGTGCTGCTGCAAAACCAACAAGCAACTAGGTTCAAAAAATAAAAACCCACCAACACATCTAAGAATTCCCATTTAAATAATTTCACAGTCATATATGTTTTGTGTTAAATTGTTAAAACACTGCTCAGTCTGCGGCGTCGGTATTTTTACAACTTCCGGTGTGCTTTAACGTACAGCGTCGGCAAGAATTTTCAGTTTCCTTTGATGACTTAATTGATTTCAAAGTAACTATAAATCACGGTTAAATATTCATCATTTAGAAATACATCTATGTCTTATGTAACATGTGACAATGAATGTGTGGGGTACGTGTTTATATGTATTGTATAATATGAATTTAATAAGTTTCATTTTTTTCTCTATTTAGGGGCGGCCTGTCGTAAAAGGCGACAAAACAAATTTAACAAGGCGGTAGGGCTCCAAGTCCGTCTGGATGGCAGTCACTCCAGGTCTCTAAATATGCCTTGTGTTCTTTTTTTTTATTGCTGCAGGACAGCAGACTGGTTGCCGGCCCGCTTAGAATTTAAAAGTTCGACGGTAACTATCGTGAACACGCTGCTGTCCCATAAAGGTGCAGGCACTTGGATCGCTAATGCCGGTACACAAAACAATGTTAATATGGCGGCATACTTATGACCAAAGGTGGTCAGAACACATCTTCCGGCATTAGTGACCCATGTCCCCGTACCCTTCTGGGACAGCAGCGTGTTCGCGATGCCACTGGTGTTGTAAACACCCATAGGCGACAGCTAAATTTTAAGCGGGCCGTCGGCCTGTCTGCTGTCCTACAGCATTAAAAAAATTAAACAAAATAAAAATAAAAGTGCCTTATAAACTAACATTCATGAGCGCCTACAAAACTTTTGTATCCGTTTTATTTTCGGTTTGCGCAAGTATGACCACATTTCAGAATTTCGCCAACAGCTCAAGTGGCTTCCTATCCGCTCTCGCCGGAATGCTCATATCCTTGCTCTTCTATATAACACCCTTTATGATCTTAGAACCCCTTCGTATCTCAAAGAACGTTTTACGTTTTTGGTAAATAGCGATCTGAAGCATTTGAGGTCTGGAGAAAAGTTGCGCTTAGAATTACCTCCACATGCCTCTTTATTTTATAACAAGTCATTTACAGCTACTGCTGTTAGGCTGTGGAATGCACTTCCTACTGATATACGCCAAGCGAAGTCTTTACTTTCTTTTCAAAAACTAGTCCATGAACACTTTTTAGAACTTGCAAATAAATAATGTTTTATACCACACAGAATCTCTTTTAAAGTTATTATTATTTCCATTATTTGTATGTATTCATCATCATTTCAGCCGGAAGACGCCCACTGCTGGACAAAGGCCTCCCCCAAAGATCTCCACGATGATCGGTCCTGCGCTGCCCTCATCCAACCTATTCCGGCGATCTTGACCAGATCATCGGTCCATCTTGTGGGGGGCCTACCAACATTGCGTCTTCCGGTACGCGGTCGCCAATCGAGGACTTTTCTGCCCCAACGGCCATCAGTCCTTCGAGCTATGTATGTATTAAGTATATAGATTTAAAATTTGAATTTATATTAAATTTATCTACTTTTGAATATTTTGTTAACCTATTATTATATCCTTCTTCATAGTATTGTATAACTAGACCACAGTAAAATTCCGTATATGTTGTCCATCCTAAAGGTTGTCTGGAAGAAATCGCTTTCAGCGATAAGACCGCCAATTGTACGTTTTATTTTTTATCATTAATGTAATCTGTATCTGTTTTGTACAATACAGAATATTCTATTCTATTCATAACGTAAATTCAAGATTTAATAGGGTAGCGGTCGATAAAGTGTTAAGATCAAATGCAACCGGGAATAAATGCATGCACGATCACACCAGACAAGTAATTGCGCTACTGAAAAGCGCACCTACTAAAATTTACTCGGCAAGTGTACTCAGTCTCAGCGGCTAAGCCTCGTGCCGCCGTGGAGGTCACGAATTCGATCGTTGCGCCACCAGTTCATTCTACAACAACTTTGTTTACTCAAAGGGTCTCCTCGGGGTACGAAGACGAATAGTTCAAGAATCTGAATGACGTTTTAGAAATTTAAACAAAATTAATAAATATAAGGTTACAATTGATACAACGCCATCAAGTCGTAAAATAAGTTGATCCATGCAGGAGAGAGAATACTAACCTCTGCGGCCGGGGTCGGCCTGTCGTAAAAGGCGACAAAACAACCCAACCTACACATACATACATGGTAAGGCCCCAAGTCTGCCGATCTCGTCGCTCGGGCCGAGCTGTCTAGCACCCATAGCATAACGCTATGCTACTTTTTTCTTTTCTAATGCTGTAGGACAACAGACAGGCTGACGGCCCGCTATAGAATTTAGCACTAACCGTCGCCTATGGGTGTTTGCAATGCCAGTGGCATCGAGAACACGCTAATGCCCCATAAGTTACAGGAACTTGGGTCACTAATGCCGGAACACAACACAAAAATTATTATGGCCGTATACTTAAGACCAAAGGTGGTCGCCATCCAGACGGGCTTATCGCCCTAACACGTAGCTAGGGTTGTTTTGTCGCTTTTTACGACAGGCTGCAGAGGTCAGTATTCTTTCTCCGCCCCTGCACGGATAAAAATATTTTATTTATTTATTACATAGTCACTGAAGCTACCATCATCACATGTTTATTTATTCATTACCTATAACATTTTTTTGGAGTTTACTCCTTAAGAATCGTTTTTCATATATAAGGCGCCCGGTATGAGAAAAATGTGAGAGTAAAATATACTAATGAATGACCTCGTTACGTTTTTGGTGCGTGTGCACCGGAACACACTAAACAAAACAAAACGATCAAGGCAAAAATTACTTTATTTGTTACAACTTAAGGTTGATTTCACATTAAATGTTGTTTAACATATGTCTTTTCATTTGTAAGTGACAAGAGTAATTTATTACTTTGCTCATTTTATATGACGAATGATCGTAAGTATTAGATAATGTTTTGGAGATTTGTGACTTTATTACTAGTTGCCATAGTTGTAATTAGGTTGAACTTAAAACTGTTTTAAAACTTTTTTTATATATGTATATTATTTTCATTAATTTGTTAATTTACCCTTTCATATGGTATTAATCTTTTTTCAGTTAATTATACTCTTTTTGCGTATGTTTAGACAATTGTACTTAAGTAGTAAACTCCAGTCGTGCGTCGGAGCTGACACACACAGTTTTTTTTCTTTTCGTTTACTACCCTTTCGATCTAGTACTTGTAAGGGTTCGTGGGTAATTGCACTATTTAATCACTAGAATGTGCAAAATTGTGAAATATTATACGGAAGCCGTTTGAATATGTATTGATTGTGGCATAATGTGACCATAAGGTCTATGGTTGTAGAAGTCTTCTTCCTGCCCGCATTCCACATTACATGAAGTCGGCACAACATGTTTTTTTTTTAATTGCTGTAGGACAGCAGACAGGCTTACGGCCCGCTTAGAATTTAGCAGTTACCGTCGTCTATAGGTGTTTGGTAGGGTACAGAAACATGAGTCACTAATGCCGGAACATAACACAAGGTTATTATGGCGGCATACTTAAGACTAAGGGTGGTCACCATCTAGACAGGCTTGGGGCCCTACCACGTAGCTCTTCCTCCTCCAGTCGTAGTCCTCATATCTGAGGGTCGTGACCAACACCTTCCAGTCTATCACGTATGGTTGTTTTCCACTGCTTCCTGTTCTCAGCGCCGTGCAGCGCCTCGTAGACGGATGTGTCTAGTGCGGTGCGAACTTGATCCGACCAACGTGTCGGACTACGGCCACGCGATCGGCTGCCCTCGATTTTACCGGTGACAACTAACTAACTTTTCCAAGTTGTCATTGTCTTTTCGGGCAATGTGGCCGAAGTACTCCAGTATCCGCTTGAGACAGATGGTGGAAAGCCTCGTCCTTATCTTTAGTTGCTGGAGTATGGACACCACGTAGCTAGGGTGGGGTGTTTTGTCGCCTTTTACGGCAGGCCGACGCCGGCCGCAGAGGTTAGTATTCTTTCTCCGCCCCTGCACGGATAGAAATTGTCATGTTCTCTCCTTCCACTCCCCTATATGAGTTGTCACCTGAACACTGACACCCTTTTTCACCATACCATTTTAACCTGGTGAAACTGATGGTGACCGGAAAGCTGGAAGACAAGAGACAAAGAGGACACAGTCCAAAAAGGTGGCTGGACCAGGTATCCCAACACCTAAAAATACCTACCAGTGTGGCATTACACCGGGCCATGGACCGCAACAAGTGAAGGGAGACGTTCGGGAAGTTGCGGCAACGGAGTCACGATCCTCATCCATGAGGGACCGAGTGAAGAGAGAAAAAGGAAATTTAATTTAAAAAAAAATGGATATCACAAAATGGTTCTTTGGATAAATTTGAATTGTTTATTAGATATATCTGGCTCTTTTGCATGACAAGGTTGCCGACTGGCAATGACAAATTAAAAAAGAACATCCATTAGAGTTTTTCAATACCGGGATTAGAATTCGAGACTTCAAACTTGTGTATCTCTGAGTAGACAACACTCAAACCGTCGGATGGTAGAGATGAACATTAATGGGAATAAAACTACATGCCCCCCGGACAGAGTACCCCATGATACGCAGTTAGGGCGTGTACACATCAGAACAAAGGGCATAAGGCAATGCGCACACGGCAACTGGATTGCGCCCGGGGCGGCGAAAGTAAGGATGCGATTAATCGATAGAGAATATATATAATATTCTTAAGGATCAGAAGTTTATTTAAGACCTAGATATTTATGTAATTACTTACAACATGTAATTATTAATTAAATTAAACGATAAAACAAAAATAAATAAATAATAAAAAAATATATATATATAGTCCAAATCAAAGTATACATTATATTTAGTTTTTTTATTGCTAAGCAGTTACTGTCGCCTATGAATGTGTGCGCTAATGTCGGAATACAACACAAGGTTATTATGACGACATATGTACGTATAGACCAAGGGTGATCGCCATTCAGACGGACTTTGGGCCACAAAGCTAGGGTTATTTTGACCCCGGCCGTAGGGGTCAGTATTCAATGGTATTCAGTAGACAGTATAATATGCATATTATATGCTTTCTAGTGTCTCTATGTAAAGATGTCACTGTCAAGATCGAGAGCCAAAAGCCACGGGCAAGCATAATATTCAGATAGACATAGAAGAACAATATAACGCTTGACACAAGTTTACAGCTCGACATCTCTCGTTTCATAGCAGAAGATAAGAGAGAGACAGCAGATCTAATCTTACCTGATGAGAACATTACACAGATTTATAATGTTGATTACCGCGACGTAACGGTTAACACACTTACGCTTGTGGAGCTCACGGGTTCGATTCCCATTTCGCGTATGGGTGTTCATGTATAATAGGTATTTATATAAAAAATAAAATTATATATGTAGTATATTAGTAATCTAGTATCCATAACACAAGTAGTGCTACGCATTAACTTTGAGACTAGATGGCGCTGTATAAATTCTCCTTCAAGTTTTGGCGCTTGTTGAATTAAAAATACTCCGATAGACTAGATTATCGTTCTCAATGGTAAAGCCTATATAAAATTCGAATTTATCGACATCGATAAAGTGTGTGTTACATCACTAAACAATAGGATCGGTCGACGCATGGATTCCCCGGATAATCCTGGGAAACAAGGACCGGTGTGTACGCACGCTCGATTATAGAATATAATAGACGGACCGCACTCATATCGGTAAGGCCATTGCCACTCGTTCTATGGACAAACAAACAATAACTTCGTCCGAACTGACGGCACATGTTTTTTGTTTCATCCTCGCAATCTTCAGTGATGTTTTTAAATGTATACCTTTTTTATCCGTGTAGAGACGGAGAAAGAATACTAACCTCTGCGGCCTTTGTCGGCCTGTCGCAAAAGGCGACAAAACAACCCACCTTTGGTCTTAAGTATGCCGCTGCCGCCAAAATAACCTTGTGCTGTGTTCCGGCATTAGTGACCCAAGTTCCTGTACCCTTATGCGATAACAGCGTATTCGCGATGGTACTGGTGTTGCAGGCACCCATATACGACGGTAACTGCTAAATTCTAAGCGGGCCGTTAGACTTTCTGCTGTCCTACAGCAATTTAAAAAAAAACCACCCAAATTTTAATTTTGTGTACATTTTTGGCAGAGTCCCCGTGCATGTTTGAAGTGCATAAATCTATATAGCGCGTGTACTAGTGTAACCCGGCAAATATTATTCATCCATACACAATATTAAAAAACGGAACTTACGTTCACCCCTATTTCACCCCGCTCAAGTTTCATTTTCGCGACAAAAAATAGCCTATCTCCTTCTCCAAGGTCTAATCTATCTCTATACTGGAGTTCATCAAAATTGGTTCAGCGGTTTAAGCGTGAAAACGTAACAGATACGAGTTACTTTCATATTTATAATATTAGTATGGATATAAGGAAAATGGGGGGTTCTTTTGACGTACCTACTATAAATTCAAAACTACTGAACATATCAGAATGGGGCTAATTCGATGCGGAATTTTTATTTTTTTATTGCTGTAGGACTGCAGACAGGCTGACGGCCCGCTTAGAATTTAGCAGTCACCGTCGCCTATGGGTGTTTGCAATGCCAGTGACATCGCGAACACGCTTCTGCCCCATAAGATACAGGAACTTGGGTCACTAATGCCGGAACACAACACAAGGTTATTATGGCGGCAGCGGCATACTTAAGACCAAAGGTGGTCGCCATTCAGACGGGCTTTGAGACCCTACCACGTAGCTAGGGTGGGTTGTTTTGTCGCCTATTACGACAGGCCGACCCCGGCCGCAGAGGTTAGTATTCTTTCTGTACGGAATTTATCGTACATGGTTCTACTATTAAGGATGTTGGGCATACCCTGGACGGCACACCGAACTAATGTGTCGATCCTGAAACGGCTGGGCATTGTGACTAGGCTCTCTACCATCTGCTTACGTAGGGTCCTGGAATACTTCGGCCACATCGCCAGAAGAGATGAAGACAACCTGGAGAGACTGATGGTAACAGGGAAGGTGGAGGGAAGAAGACCAAGAGGAAGGAGCCTCATGCGATGGACCGATCAGATTCGCACTGCCCTTGAAACTACTGTCCACGACGCTTTACACTCTGCTTCCGATAGGGGCAGATGGCGGCAAATAATACGCACCAAAGTACTCCGTCGAGATGATCACGACCCTCAGCACTGAGGAAACGGACGCGAGGAGGAGGAGGTTCTACTATTACTTATTTTATGGATCCCATTGACGCCTTCTCATTTTTTTATATTTTACATTTTTCTATTATTCGTCCAGTGAAGTGGTCGGCAACGGCTAGTATATTATATAAAATAAAAAAATAATACGAGCCCATAGTGTCCTACGGTTGGGCGTCGGCCTCCCCTTATAGGTAATGAACAGTAACCAAGACAGTGACAAGGACAGTTTAAAAATTTCTCGCTCTTATGTCAACGTTTGACAAAAATGATAACCGCCTTTGCACCGTGTGCGAAGAAACAAGCCCTTTTATTATTGGCCGTGTCAATCTTCAACCTTTAACAACATAGAGTGCAATGTACTTGAACAACAATTTGCAAGAGCTGAGCTGATCCAGACCGAGAAGGTCGCGAGGTTGGTGGAGTTTTAGTACCTTATCTAGTGTGGGGACCAATACAAGAGAAAATTATACTAGTCTACTCTTTATCGAGCCAGCGTTCAGTGACACTAGTCATTGAGAGAAGCCGACATTTTTTGGTCGGTAGTTTTTACCCATCATGCTTGTCCAAGGCTTGATATGCAGGTTTCCTCATGATGTTTTTCTTCAAGTGGCTATTATGCTATAATATGCAGGCGAGAAAAACCGGCAGGAGGGGTAGACCCAAAGTGCTGGCTTGATGTCGTAAAGGGTGATATGCGTGCCAATGGCCTCACTACCAGGGATGCTGAAGACCGTGCGAAGTGGAGGAGAAAAAGTCGGAAAACGGACCCCGCGCCGAAGCGAGAGTTTGGGTTGCAACCGGGATTCATCGCTAAGATGATGATGATGATGCAGGCGAGAAATACTATCCAAGCGGTGCATGCTATCGTGGGATTAGAACCCGGGACCTCTACATTGGTCTCCGAATGTAATACCAATAAGCTTCGAAGAAAAACAGCAGACAGGCTGGTGGCCTGGTCAATAAATAGTAAAGCAGCTACCGTCGCCTATGTACAATTGTGTTTGCGACGTCCACGCTCATTGGTTGGATCCCTGCCGTCGTCTGGCCTCCTGCAACGACTGCGACTTCAGGGGAGTACCATACCACGCCAGGAAGGGAACGCAATCAGGGCTTTGAACCCAAACTTTTTAAGTGCGCGTCCTACACATTAACAAACTGGATACTGTATGGTGAGAGATGATTATTCTTCTCAGCTCGTGTGCCGCTAAGTGCCTGTCCGTGTTTCCAAAGACATTTGCATAGTTAATTTTCAATAGGAATATTCTTGCGAATTGAACTCGTAAGGTGCCGATTATTTTTCTCCTTTAACTTGTTAAATATTCATTTCTTGTTTTTGCACGAGTAAATGTAATGTACGTTGGCTAACAACGGAAAAGGGAGACGAAAACGGACCGGCGGCGCGCGGCGTCATCCAGTGGCGCGGTCATATGTCCCGTGAGGTGGTTTTATCTATATATTGTATATATCTATATACAAACAACATGCGAAAAAACTATTTAACAATATTTCACAAACGTTCGGTATAAAGACAGTTTAAAAAATTATTTAATATAAAAATAAGAAAATATAAATTATATTGCTATTTAAAACACTGTCAAGTAATCTGCGAAACTTGGGCAGGGCGTTATCAAATATATTCAAAATAATGTATGTATCTAGGTAGACTAGGTACCTATGCATATGTAACGGAATATTCGAACTCGAATTTTACCCACTTTGAACGATCAAAATTATTAAAAATTTTGCACACTTGTCAAGACCGGATGACGACAATACACAAATTACTGACGAGAAAATTAATGTCTAACTGTTCTAAAACGGAGTGCTTTGTTTTCAGAATGAAATTAGTTAAAAGAAAATTATAACGATTGATATCGAGCACCCCACGCTTTATAGAACAGTGACATTATTATTTTCTCATCAGTATTTTATTATTATGTTATTGGATATGTTAATACGTATAAACATACGCAATAAAGGGGAATTAATACCCGTTCTAGAGTATATAACAGGAATTCTAAAGTTGTCCTGGGATAAAAGCTGCTGGCAGTTGATTTTATTTTGTAAAAGTTCATATAGAAACATTAGATGTATAATGTTACACCGGGCCTCTGAAGAAAAAACGTGAAAAGGTTTCAAGCGATCTATGTATGAAACATTTATCTTTGCAATGTGTGTATTTCTGGGTTATGTTTGCATTATAATCGTGGACTTCATATTTTTATTTTTGGGGTCACGGGGTGCTTCCTTGGTAGGAACAGGAGAGATCATGGCCTCTTGGATAGCGAGGAGCATCCGCGTCCCGCTCCTCCGTGTGTCACGGTGACATTGACGCTCCCATTTTGAGCAAATATTAGCGTTTTAATCGCACTTACTCACTAATTCCGGAACACAACACAAAGTTACTATGGCGGCATACTTAAGGCCAAAGGTGGTCACCATCCAGACGGGCTTGGGACACCCTACCACGTAGCTAGGATTGTTTTGTCGCCTTTTACGACAGGCCGACCCCGGCCGCAAAGGTCAGTATTCTATCTCCGCCCCTGCGCGGATATGAATTTGAATTGATTATGACATGAAACCGATGAGTATTCTTTAATACATAAGTGTTCTTTTAATTTATAGGTATATGGTGGTGAATGATAGGCCATTTTAAAAATTCGTGATAAAAGTGACTTTTATCTTAAAAAAAACTTTTAAATGCATTTGTGGAGGTCGCAGACACCTCCGGGTCGTATTGTCGGAGATAAATGAAATCCGGGGAGCGTGGATGCTTACAGTCGTTTATTCCAAAGGCAGAAGTTTAATGTACAAGGCTTATGATTATAAACTAGATAATTGTATTTACATTTTTGCCGGGAAGGGAAACCAACGCTTCATCATTTCAGCCGGAAGACGCCCACTGCTGGACAAAGGCCTCCCCCAAAGATCTCCACGATGATCGGTCCTGCGCTGCCCTCATCCAACCTATCCCGGCGATCTTGACCAGATCATCGGTCCATCTTGTGGGGGGCCTACCAACACTGCGTCTTCCGGTACGCGGTCGCCATTCGAGGACTTTTCTGCCCCAACGGCCATCAGTCCTTCGAGCTATGTGCCCAGCCCACTGCCACTTCAGTTTTGCAATCATTAGATTAAACCAACGCTTAGTAGTTGTCAAAATCTGACCGCCTTATTTTTTATCGTGGTTAGTGATGTGACGTGCAACTAGTGCCGCCACACCACCCCCCCACGGAGAAAGATACAACAAAAATTTAAAGTTGAAAACAACAGTATCGAGCTACTAATAACATTATAAATTACTATAATCACTTATGCCTAAAATTAAAAAAAATATTACAGTATTAATATTACAAATGAAATTAACAATTATTAGTAAAATAATTACAAATAATAATACTAATAAAGTATGATCAGTCAAAATTCTTAAATCTAACACGTCTGCCAGAGCGTGTGGTATATGGCTGTTTAACTTTCTCATCTGGAACTTTTATGGGAATTGGTACTACCGTTGGCAACTCTTTCTGGTTGACAGGTAACTTATCTTGGTTAGGTGGGGTAGGCAGATGTTCAGCTTGAATGCGTTCATTATCAGTATGATCTATAAAAGCTGGTTTAAGTCTGTCTACACTTACTACAACTTTGTTGTTTTTAACGGCTAGAGTGAATGTTTTTCCATCGGGCGAGCGTTCTAATATTTTAAATGGACCTGTATATGGCGGTTGCAGTGCCCGGCGAACGGTGTCATCTCTCAAAAAGACATGTGAGGCAGTTGCCAACTCTTTAAATATAAAGGTTGAGTCTTTAGAGTGTCGAGAGGCGGGCACTGGGCGGATAGCAGACACCTCCGGGTCGTATTGTCGGAGATAAATGAAATCCGGGGAGCGTGGATGCTTACAGTCGTTTATTCCAAAGGCAGAAGTTTAATGTACAAGGCTTATGATTATAAACTAGATAATTGTATTTACATTTTTGCCGGGAAGGGAAACCAACGCTTAGTAGTTGTCAAAATCTGACCGCCTTATTTTTTATCGTGGTTAGTGATGTGACGTGCAACTAGTGCCGCCACACATTTATAGATTTGAAGTTTACTGTCGGTACGTATTATTTTTTCTTTAAAATATTTCATTATTAAAACCTTTCATACTTTGCTAGCATATGACCAATTTTTACATACGCTTCAATTTAACAAATACAAAAGACGTATCCAAAATCAAATTCAGTGTCGACCAAAGTGATCTTGGAGTCGACACCGAAGATTTTTCACTTAGAATATCAAAAGGTGACACTTATTAAGGTTGGTCTCGCGTTCTTTTCCTGTTTGGTACAAACGAACTAATTATATTTAAAAATATTCTAAGGAACATTTTGTTAAGTAGTAGGCCTCAAGCTCGTCTGGATGGCAAATAGAGATTATTTGGCATTTTAGATTTTCCGCCATAATAACATTGTGTTTCGGGATAACTGACCCAGGTTCCAGTTACCCAACGCAGACGGCGGCGCACCTGGCGTCGCAGACATCCATATGCGACTAAATGGTTTTTAAGTGGACCATCTACTGATCCTTAGCAAAAAGAAATACTTGCTTATTGTCACAAACTATTGAGTCCAAACATACATTTTTAAGATTTTTGATATAAAATTAACTTTTCCCAAGAGACCGAATGGACGGCCCTTAAACAGGTTTCTTAAAATTATCATCTCATGTTTATGCATGGATTCAGATAGAGAAATGGCTTTATGGGTGGTGTACATACAGATATGAATTATGCCAGAGAGAATATTATTACTTGTTCACCTAATCAAGTAAGGTGTAAGAGGGTCCCGCTAAGGCCTGCAGGGCTGAAATCTTTAATAGTGGTAGACCTGGCTACTTGTGCATCCGTCCAGGGGTGGAGTAAGAATACTGACCCCTGCGGCCGGGCTTGGCCTGTCAAGCCCGGCCGCAGCAAAACAACCCTAGCTACGAAACCCTGCAGCGGCAGAACCCAAAACGGGCTTATCGTGCCATTGCTAACGCACTGCCGTTCATGAAGAACTGGAACTTGGGTCATTATCAGGCTTTTTTTATTGCTGTAGGACAGCAGAAAGACTGACGGTCCGCTTAAAATTTAGCAGTTCCCGTCGGCTATGGGTGTTGGCAAAGCCATTGGCATAGCGAACACGCTGTTTTCCCATACGGGTACAGGAACTTGGGTCACTAATGCCGGAACACAACACAAGGTTATTATGGCGGCATACTTAAGACCAAAGGTGGTCGACATCTAGACGAGCTTGGGACCCTATCACGTAACTAGGATTGTTTTGACGTGCCGTGTATCGTGCCCCTGCACGGATAAGATTATGCCAGAACACAATACAAAGGTTATTATGGCGGAATACTTATTATAGACCAAGGGTTATTGCCATACAGGCTAAAAAACTAGATGACAGACAAACACATGATTGACCTACTATTTGTTTACAATAAGTATTATTTACACCCGTCCACTTAACACCACACATATTGACATCACGCAGCGGCCATTTTGAATTTGTTTTTTTCCCTCTGCCAGTGTTGATTCTCTCCCTAATGAAATGCTAACTGAACGTTCGGAAATTATAATTAGTATACAAATATTTGCCCTTTGTCCCTTCTCACTTCAATTTTTTTTGTTGTATCTCCGCCTAAGAGCACTTGAATGAATGGAAATAAAATGAGCGGATCTACCAATCTCCCTTGTTCGGCATCCTTCTGAAGAATGACTGTCTAAGCGGTACATGCCATGGAGGGATTCCAACCCGCGATCTCTCTAGTTAAGTCTTCCAAGTATAACGAGACCATTTTTTTTCGTGTCAAAGCGGGACGCCTACGGAAAATCGTATATAAATAAATACATATATAGGGTACGTCAGTGTAAGATGTATATTTAAGTGCAAAATAAAAATTATGGTTTAAAAATGACTTGAAATAATTTATTATGGTATCTTACCCTCACTGACATCTTAATTCTTACATCAACTTGCCCTAAAAATAATACATGCTGACGCCCCACTGAATAATAAGTAGTTAACGTCACCTATGGATGTTTGCGACGTCAGGGGCACGCTGACACTTATGCCGGAACACAAAACAAGGTTATTATGGCGGCATACTTATAAACCAGGATGGTTGCTATCCAGACAGACTTGTGACCACGTAGCTAGGGTTGTTTTGTTGCCTTTTACAACGGGCCGATCCCGACCGCAGAGGTCAGTATTCTTACTCAGTCCCTTCACAGGTAAAAAATTACACTCCTTCGTCGTTTAGTCCAAAAGTTACATACATTTAAACAAACACATGTCGGTATCTACTCCGTCCGGTGAGATACTCCAAACTCTTCACAGACGTCGAACCGTTCTGTTATTACTTCCTTTTGTTTTGATGAAAGTTCTCATTTTTTTTTCTTGCGGTGAATAATTTAGGAGTTTAGGGGGGTGGTTACAGGTCTGTTTAGGTGTTCCGGGTTGTTAGTGGGGGAGGCAACGGTCAGTCACCTTAAACAATACTTTTATGTCATTAAATTCCCGAATTATTTTAAAACAAGTGTTGAAAAATACGAAAAAGAAAACAGGAAATAAAATTTATTTGAGAAAATTTACTAAATTTTCTTTTATTATAATACTTTATTTATTTATTTAAATGCTAGAAATGACAGTGGACGGAGACAAAAGGTGAGTAAACCCAAGATAGATGGATATAAAAGCTGATATGACAAAAAAGGTGTGATTGTTGAGTTGACGACTAATAGAGGAGAGTGCAAGGAGATAACATGTTGTGCCGACCCCACATAGTTTGGGATAAAGGCAGTAAGAAGGTACTTTTATTGCTGTGTTTGCGATGGTGAGCGGGCACTGAAATATCATACATAACCCTTGATATTTTTAAACTTCTTTTTTACGCTATTTTACATCAGATTTATTAGATATTTTTAATTAGAATAACAAAAAAATTTAATCGCTGAAAAAACTGAAAAGCAATAACAAAAAATTAAACCGTCGAAAAAACTGAAAAGCAAAAATCGTCTTTTTATTAACTAATGTAAGTATACCTAAGCAATTTTGTGTCGGCGCCAGTGCCCTCACGTGTGTGCCAGTTCGGGTTGCTGTCTCACTGACATTAACTTCGTAAACGCTCGGCATTTTCCGGCGCAGGGGCGTGTCACGCTGCGCCGCCGCCGCGCATCACACTTTACGTAATTGATTTGCTTGTTTGGCGCCGATTCAAAATTACTTAGGTATACTTATATTAGTTTAAGAACTTAACTATTAAGGTTAGTAAAAAGACGGTTTATTATTTTTTGCTTTTCAGTTTTTTCGGCGGTTTAATTTATTTGTTAAAAAGTTTTTATTTTATAATTTTTTTAGCTATAATTTACTAATTACTACATGCTTAAATAAATCAATTCTGTCAAAAGTTATGTGTGGTCATAGTAATATAATCAGTGAGTGAACAATCAATTATTCTCTGTTTTCGTACCCTTAGGGTTGGATTTTTTCCCCAAATTAATATAGGACCACCTTCGGGGTATACCCTATCCATTAAAAAAGAATTTTTAAAATCGGACTACTCTGTAAAAAGTTATGCGTAGTCATACATAAAAAAAGAAAATAAAAATACGCGTCGAATTGAGAACCTCCTCCGTTTTTTTCGTCGGTTAAAAAATAACATTTGTATAGTAATTTGCGAAAAACATGTTGATCAAGCATAAAGAAACTGATGTACTCGTATGAGCAATATGAATTGATTTACTCTTCTTGCCTATTTGTGAGTATAGTGTTTACAAAAACTGAATATATGGTTACAAAAATCATCTACAATGCAAAACATTTTGATGTTTTACAGAGATTCTGTTAAAACTCATGTAGAAAAAAAAGGCAAATTAACTGAGTAGCCATGATGAAATCTTTGATTATAGAGGTATTTGATTGTAAATGACCACTAGTATTTAATATTTTTTTATTTTATAAATATTTTAGTGACAATTGACGCAGCGCCATCTAGTCCCAAACTAAGTAGCATAGCACTTGTGTTATGGATACTAGACAACTGATATACTACTTATATACTCTTTTTTTGTATATAAATACATATTATATTATAAACACCCAGACGCGAGACGGGAATCGAAACCGTGACCACCACAAGCGTACCAAAGTGCGTTATCCGTTGTGCCACAGAGGTCGTCATGTATTACATATACATTGTATTCTTTATGACTATGTGGAAAGTATTTTCATCATATAATGCTAAAACATATAAACATAATTATGATAGCGAATATTGAAAATTCCCTCTGAAACGTAAAGCTCGTTGTCAGACATGTGAATACATTAATGAATAATTCCTAATCATGTATAAAGGGGCTTATTATGTTCACGTTATAATATACGTGAGTGGCCCGCGATGCCTGAAAACGTCGGTCGGGTGGGGTTGAGGGCGATCGATATAATTGGTGAGCAGCACTGCAGTTTTTAAAGAGGACAAACGTGTGGGAAGTACGAGGATAGCACGCTCGATTCAACGATAAAGAATGTGGCTATGTACTAGTACATCAAATTCAACCACACACAACACAAACAGAGACAGATAGACACAAACGCGAGCGCAAGCACGCACGCAAGCACGCAAGCACGCACGCACGCACGCACACCCGCACGCACGCACACACGCTCACACGTACAAATAACATAAGTAATTTAGTCAGGTAATAAAGCTTAAATATGTAAGAGTGGGGGTTACTGATTTCCGAAACACAGGTTTATTACCCAACTCGGAAGTCACGGACTTCTTATTTTTTAATTCCCTGTTCAATAAAGCTTTATTTGTCCACTGCTGGATGTAGTTTGCACGACAAATGCCGGTTCCTCGCTTTTCCGATCCAGCTCCGACTGGTAACCTTGCGCAGGTGATCGCTCCATCGGGCTGGGGGCATTGTACGCTACGTTTACCGAGACGCAGTCCTGCAACAAACGTTACCGCCCCCTTGCCACTTGCATATTTTGTTATCGATATACCAAACCGATGTTTGGTTTTCCTACGGATATATTCATTTTGGATTTATCCATTTTTTTTATTGCTGTAGATCAGCAGACAGGTTGACGACCCGCTTAATAATAATCAGTTACGTTACCTACGGATTTCTGCGACGCCAAGGGCACCGGCAACACGCTGCCGTCCGCAGAGAAATTTGATGACGCGCTTTTTGATATACCTATCCCATATCGTAGTGCGGTAGATAAACTTCAGCCGGCAGCTCATCACACATCCTCACTGTGCGCAAAATAAACGTTCTGGAGAACCTTTGCGTGCAAGACAGTAGAGACTTCAGATATTGAGGAGGAACGCCCAGCCGATCGCGAGCAGTTCGGCGATAGAAAGAGTACGAAGGCACCATTTGAAAAAATGCCTCAGATAGTCTCTATCCGAAAAACCCAACATAGCCCGCTCCGTAGCTCGATAAGTGACTTTAAATTTGTGAACCAGTCCTGCCGTCAGTATTCACATCTCGACTGCCCCAATGTCAGTAAATAAATAAATATATTTAAACATTTCACACAACGCCATCTAGTCCCAAACTAATTTGCATAGCACTTGTATTATGGGTAGGTACTAGACAAGTGATACACTACATATATATTTTTTTTTTGTAAATAAATACATATTATACATAAACACCCTGACGCTGGACTGGAATCAAACCCGTGTCAGTAGTCGGAGTATATGTGGATATTTTTAATACTGCCGACTAAACTAAAAAACCTCTGCTGTTTTATATCGCCTAGTGTCCAATGGATAATTGGCCAGCCAATGTCGTCGCCCAGGCAGATACTGTGACCAAAGCGCTTGTGTTATGAGAACCAGAGGAGGAAGGCCTTTGCAAACTACAGATAATCGTGTAACTAGCCCGTTGGAATCTCCTCGATAATGATGTATAAGTGTGTCCAAGCCATGGACAGTTGTATGCTCCTCAATAGAGAAAAAAGCATCTTCACCATGTCTACGGATTTGATAATGGACTACTTGACCCTGTAAATCAAAGTGAAATAAACAGATCAAACTCATGCAACATGAACAAATTGTTAAACAAATTTGTTTCATATTTCATGTTTTTTTTTTATTGTCTTTTTTGTACAGCATACAAAGTGTGATAGTTTGTTGTCACTTTTCTGTTCATTACGTTAATAAGTTTGAAATTTTTGCTGTGTGATCTGTCTGCTGTGTGTTATTTTATAACCATTATTATTAGGTACTAGCCGTGTCCCCCCCGCCCGCATCGTTGATCGAATAACAGAAAAAAATATAAGTCGTTATTTCTTAAAACTTTAATAACTTTATATTAACCGTGTTAGTGCCATTGATTTTTCCTCATGTCTACTTAGAAAGTAATAAAACGACAAGTTGCTGGTTGAGAATAGACAAATTATTTATTTTATTCATCTATGGTACACTATTGTCATAGTAGATACTTCAGTCAATAGATGGCGTTAGCATTAAGTAAACTTGTATTATTTTGATATTATTAAACATATTTTAACAGAAAGGCCAAATAAATCTTTTGTTTTTGATGTCATTTACCCTTGTCTTGTACATGAATAATGAAATACAAAGAAACATATATTGTGGACAAAAGTTATAACAAAAGCTGGAATCTAATAGTAAAAAAGTTAACATGTGTGCTTTATCGCACGGACTCCATGGATGCCCTTCTTACAGCTGGCACTTCGTATCAGAAAAATAATTATTATCATCAGTATCATCAGTATCACTCAACATTTGCATTACGCGGTGTGAGCGTATAACATTGTCAATCCCACTATCACTTTCTTTACAACTTGAAGAACGATCATTTTCACTCAAATTATTTTTGTATTCCCACATTATGGATTAAAAATGCGATGCGTCCGAGCGTAATTCCCTACAGCGAGCTAAACAGCAACTGATTTCACGAGCGCGATAGCGCTCTTTTAGTATTTAGCGCAATATTAGTTAGAATGTGCACGCGCGCAATAGCGCTCGTCTGCACTCAACGGTTAAATGAAAATATCGTAATATTGAAATCTATCCTGTAATTTCGTCGTAATGCGTGCACAGCTGCTCTCTTTTTTTATTATAGCTAGCGTTCAGCACACAGGCAAACGGCCCACTCAGCAGGTGGTCACCGTCGCCTTTGGACGTTTGCAACACCAGAGGCATTACCAACGCGCTGCCGGCCTTGAAGAAATTTTATTACACCTTTTTTGAAGAACCCCATATCGTACCGCACTGAGAAAACCTCAGCCGGAAGCTCAATCCAAATCCTGAGAGTACGCAATATGAACGTTCGTCAGAATCGTTTCGTACAAGAAAGAAGAAGAAAGACTTCTATCATTTTATTCATATAGATAGATATATTTTTTTAGCGACGTGCAGTTATTGATAATAAAGAACAGCAATTTGCTCCTTCAAATGTCTAATTAATACAAAACTTCATGGAGTGGACAAACGTCAAAACGGCCATCATAGCGTGCCGGTAGCATAGATTGCGTGGAGAGTCGAGCCTGCGACCCCCGCAGGCGTAACATGAAATTGCAACCACCGTCAGTGCACTGTATGACAAAGGCTCTAGAAACACTAACTAACAAACCCGCCAAAGTTCAACCAGTTTTAATTAACTACAGTTAGTTTTAATTGGATCAAAACGCGTACTCACTGTCGCTGAATTATCAATACAAACTTGTTAGATGGCGAGATACGCCATGTTTGTTTTCGTATCTAGATATTGGACCAATCCAGAACGTTTATATGTCAGAGGTTAGAAATTTATTCTTTCATAGTAATAAAAATATTAATTATCGAAAGTAGACATACAATTATTATGTGGAGAGACAGAGAGAATACATTTGTATTCTCCATCAGTATTCGTCAGTTACTTGTCGTAAGAGGTCAAAACACCTCCCAACTCTAAATAGACCGCCATAATAAACCTATGTCGTGTTCCGGCATAAGTGACCCAGATTCCAAACCCCCTAAACGCCAGCGTCAACGAGTTAGCAGTGCCCATGACGTCGCAAACGTCCTCAGTTCCTTCATAGGGCATTTACAGGTCCGTTCTGGCCAGTTATAATTAATACATTTAATGTTTTATTTAATTTTAGAGATTAGGTTAAACAACTAACGCACCCGTGCGCATAGGCGACGATACAGTCAAGCGCACGGAATAGCTGAAATACCTGGGATTTGTATTTCACGCGTCTGGTGACATTGACTCCGACGCTAAGGCACGCATTGCTGCCGCGTGGGCCAAAGGGCACGAGGTGACTGGTGTCATCTGTAACCCTAAAATACCGGTTTAATTGAAGGGACAGGTCTATAAGACATTCATTAGGCCTGTCCTTTTATACGGATGTGAAGCGTGGCCGGTGCTGGAGCGACACAAGCAGGCACTGTGAGTCATGGAGATGAATATGCTGCGGTGGATGTGTGGAGTAACGCGGAAAGACTGCGTTAGGAACTCTCGCATACGCGGCAGCCTTTATGTCCGTGACATACCGGATAAATTGCACGAATTTCGCCTTCGCTGGTATGGCCACGTTTTACAGCAACCGACTACTTATGTGGGGAACAAACGTCTGGCCATGCCGCCACCGCCGGGTCCCGGTAGGAGGGTTAGACCCAAAAATTGCTGGCTTGACGTCGTAGGGTTTGTATGCGTGCCAATGAACTGACCACCAGAGATGCCGAAGATCGTGCGAAGTGGAGAAGAAAGAGCCCGGGCGCGGAAGCGAGAGTTTGGGCTGCAACCGGAATTCAACGCTAAGATGATGATGATGATGAACTAACGCACATCGGACAGCTGCGGAGGTCATGGGTTCGATTCATAAATGTATTATATCAATCGTCTAGTATACATAACACAAGCGCTTTGCTTGTTACTTTGGGACTAGATGGTGCTATACCAATTGTTACAGTATATTTATTTATAGCTATCCTACGAGTGGCATTGCCGCGTAAAACAAATACTTCACCCAAACTCCTTAATAAAGGCCCTGACTCCGCTCGGATCGTGTTTAAACCACCAAATGAGCTGACCACGCGTGTTCTAATGAAAGAATGTGTTTGTCCCCCACACAATCAACTGCGGCCGTTCGCGTTTATTGTCCGCCTGGTAAGGGAGGGCTTGGGGTTGCGACTCGGTCGCAAACAATTGCGATTGTTGCCCGATTATTAAACTTGCAGATAATTGCAAATTAGGAGAAAGGTTACAGTTCAGTTGTAATTTTAAACAAGAAAATTTCAAGAGGACAACAACTCATCTGATAGCAGTTGGTCACCGCCGCCCATGGAAGTTTGCAACACCAAAGGCATTACCAACGCGCTGCTGGCCTCTAAGAAATATTATTACGCATTTACCGCGTATACCCACCTTAGCCAGAAATCAATTACAAATCCGGAGAATACGCAACATGTATGTCCTTGAGAACAGTTTCGTACAAGAAAGAAGACGCTCCAGGAAATGAACGACCAGCCGATGGCGGGCAGCGCGGTGGTAGAAAGATCGCGAAGGTTCGTCAAGCGATTTTAAACATTCTCATTTTTATTCAAAGGTATTTTATTTAATTTAATACGGTACACCTAGAATGAAGAACGATTGACGAAAAAAGTGTATAAGGCGAGTGTGAATGGAAGTGTTGGAAGGGGTAGACCTAGGCGGACATTACGGTGGAGTGGAAGGAGCGCCTCGCGCACCCCAGCGCGGGCCTCGCCACCATCGAAGCGGTGAGGCCCGTCCTGGCCGAATGGCTGGAAAGGCGCCACGGCGCCCTGACCTTCCGCCTGACACAGGTCCTCTCGGGGCACGGTTGCTTTGGGAGGTACCTGTGTCGCATAGGGCGGGAGATGACGTCGGGGTGCCACCACTGTGGCGCGGGCGACGAGGAGGACACGGTGAACCACACTGTCGCCGTGTGCCCTGCGTGGCGCGAGGAGCGCCGCGCCCTCGTCGCCCAAATCGGCGTGGACCTGTCGCTCCCGGCCCTGGTTCTGTCCATGGTCGGGAGCGATCCTGGATGGACGGCCGTCGCCTCCTTCTGCGAGGCAGTCATGTCCGCAAAGGAGGCGGCGGAGCGGGAGCGGGAGTCGACCACCACACTCCCCTCCCGCCAACGCAGGCCACGTCGGCGGCGCCGGAGGTCAAATAACGACCTCCGGCCGCCGTAAAAAGCGGCCGCGGGCGGCCCCTCGGGGGAGGATCCACCGCCCGCACCATTGCCGCGAGGGTGAGGGCTGCGTGCTGTTCCGCGACCCCCCTCAACTCCTAGAGTTGTTAGGAGAGCGCCGGGGGGACGAAATCCTGACCCCCTGGCGCCAACACTTTAGAAGGGGCCCGCCTCAAGACAAAGGGCGGGCCGGCGCCAGCCCGGGCCACGAGATCGGCTGGCCATATATCCGTGGGCCCGGGCGTAGGCGATAGGAGAACAGCGGGGTTTTTAGTGGGTAGTCGGATGGCCAAACATCTTTCCCGGAGTCCCACATATCCCTCGGTCCCCCCGGGCCGGGGGAACCCGTCAAGAGAGGTTTTTCCCCGACACCAAAAAAAAAAAAAAAAAAAAAGGCGGACATTACGAGACCAGATCAGAGACATCTTGAAAAAAGGCCAGGTCAAGAATACCCTAAACCGAAGGGCATGTATGAAGGGAATAATTAAAGTGAACGAAGCGAAATAAGTATGTAAGGATCGTAGCAAGTGGAAAGAAGTGGTCTCTGCGTAAAAGGCGTCAAAACCGTAGATCCTAGCTACGTGGTAGGGCCTCAAGCCCGTCTGGTTGGCGACCACCTCTGGTCTTAAGTATGCCGTCATAATAAATAATAAATAAATAAATATTTTGTGACAATTCACACAACGTCATCTAGTCCCAAACTAAGTAGCACTTGTGTTATGGGCCCTAGACAACTGATATACTTACTATACTTTTTTTTGTAAATAAATACATATTATACATAAACACCCAAACGCGAGACGGAAATCGAACCCGTGACCTCCACAAGCGTACCGAAGTGCGTTATCCGTTACGCCACCGAGGTCGTCACTAATAACTTTGTGTTGTGTTCCGGCATTAGTGACCCAAGTTCCTGTACCCTTATGGGACATCAGTGTGCTCGCGATGCCACTGGCGTTGCAAACACCCATAGGCGACGACAACTGTTAAATTCTAAGCGGGCCGTCAGCCTGTCGGCTGACCCACAGCAATAAAAAAAACAACCTAGCCTACGTAGTAGCGCCCCAAACCCGACTGAATGGCAGCCACTCTTGGTTTCTAAACATGGCGCCATAATAAGCTTGTTGTGTTCCAACATACACAAGTGACCCAGGTTTCTCGTACGCGGACGGCGAGGCCTTGGCGTCGCTGACCATAGGCGAGGGTAGCTGCTTTCTATAAACCTGCTTAAAAATGTTATGTCAGTATTAGTTTTTTTTTAATACAAATTTACTATAATTTTGAATATGAATAATATTTGTACATTAAGTACCCCGGTAGCTTCGTGGTCTTTTATTTATTTATTTATTTAAAAAAGTACTGCCACATCACAGACATATAACATTGAAAATAACAAACTATTTTTTTAATATATGGCCTGATGCATGTGACAATAATGGCGTACATAACATTGGCAATTCATCGGCTCGAAGATGTAATACAATAATTAATTTAGAAAAAGAAATAAAAAAGAATACCTAATGAATACTTTGAAATTCAAATTTAACAAATAATACAGTAATAATTGATGAAATATTAATATGAATATCTAATAAATGTCATGTCATGTCAAAAACAAAAAGAGGCAATGTCAATATAATAATATGTATAAAAGTCAATATAATAATATATAATCAAGTAACAACAACAAATCAGTTATAAAACAATAAATGATTAATGACTAAAATTAAGGTGCATTTTTTATTTTGTTTTTAAATATACGCAACTTATCGTGGAACACATCAAGATCTGGTATCACTGGTTGGTCTTCACCAATCTTAAGGTCGCTGCGGTAACCTCACGATAGAATGCACCGCTTAGTCAGTATTTCTCGCTTAATGTGCATCTTATATCACAATTGCCATGTATTGACGGTGGTGGTGGTGTAGGTCTAAGTCCAGCCGTGGGACGCAATGTGCTGTTATTATTACACTCATATTCATCAGCGGAAGTTGTTTGCGAGAGTCGAAATTTGCCAAGCGACCCGCCGACAAGTCGCAAGTGAGCGCGGACCTTTAAGTCTTAGTATTCCGCTGTAAACGATTGCCTCAGGAATTGGATTTGTCTAATTTATGTGTTGAGTTTAGGTTAGGACGAGTGTGAGTGTGTGCAATTTATGTACGTAAGGTAGGTTAAGCAAATTATATGAGTACACGGGACCCTACCAAGAGCATTTCAATACTTAGGAAATATACCAACTCAGTGGTACTCATACTACGTGATCCACTTTTTGGGGGGGGGGGGGGGTTTATTCACAATACCACGCTTGTTCATAAGGAAGGGGAGGGTTTAGCTTTCCGTCATGTAGTTAATATCCTCTAAAGGAAATCTCGCGCTTTCTCGATGTATATTCAAATGTGGCCTGTTTAGCGTTTAGTTATATAGTGCATGCACTTATGGCATCACGCGGCAAGCGCTGTATTAGTGCTGGGGTGGAGTAAGATTAATTAATATACTAACCCCTGCGGCCGGGGTCGGCCTGTCATAAAAGGCGACAAAACAACCGTAGCTACGTGTTAAGGTCCCAAGCCCGTCTGGATGGCAGTCACCCTTGGTTCCGGCATTAGTGACTCGGGTTCCTGTAGCCATATGGAGCGAAGGCAACTCATCATCATCATCTCAGCGTTGTATCCCGATTGCATCCTAGACTTTTTCTACTCCACTTCGCACGATCTTCAGCATCCCTAGTAGTGAGCCCATTGGCACGCATCACCCTTTACGACGTCAAGCCAGCAGTTTTGTGGGTCTACCCCTCCTGCCGGCTCCTGGCGGAGGCAGTATAGCCAGACATTTGTTTCCTACGTAAATATTCGGTTGCCGTAAAACGTGGCCGTACGAACGAAGCCGACACTCCTGCAGTTTATTCGCAATGTCACGGACATGAAGACTGCCGCGAATGCGGGATTTCCTAACACGGCCCTTCCGCGGTACTCCACACATCCACCGCAGCATATTAATCTCCGTGACACGCAGTTCTTGCTTATGTCGCTCTAACAGCGGCCATGCTTCACAGCCGTATAAAAGGATACGCCTAATGATGGTCTTATAGGCCTGACCCTTCAACTTTACCAGAATCTTGAGGTCACAAATGACACTAGTTACTTCACGCCATTTGGCCCACGCGGCAGCAATGCCTGCCTTGACGTCGCAATCGATGTCACCAGACGCATGAAATACAGATCCCAGGTATTTCACTTGGTCCGTGCGCTCGACCGTGTCGCCGCCTATGCGTACGGGTGTGGGATCTGTGGAGTTACAGTCCAAGTACTCGGTATTCGCCACATTGAGCTTCAGACCACCGTTCTCAAGCGACTCCTTCCATGCCTTCTTGCGTCGCACCAGCCTACCCCTGTCCGAATCTGCCAGCGCGATATCGTCAGCATACATGAGGAGCCATGGAAGCGCGTTAGGTCCCCCCATAGACTCGCCAAGCACCTCCCTCGCCGACGCAAGGACAGCCGCCTGTATCCTGTCCTAATAAGCTTGAACCGGTTCGCCCTCATCACCGACGCACTTGTCACCGATGGCAGAGGCAAACTTCTGGGACTTGACTTCATCAAGCAGCCACCACCTGATTTGGCGCTGAAGGCGATCGAGACGTTTGCCTTTGGGCTTCAAGCAGAGGTCCATGACAAGAAGACGGTGTTGTGCACTGAGAGTCTCACCGGGTATTACCTTGCAGTTGGCTACTTTGCTGATGTGGTTGGTGTCTCCTAGTGAGTAGGAAGTCGATTAGGATAGCATTCCTCCCGCTCTTGTAGGTGATGAGATGCTCGGGTCTCTTTTTGAAATGGAGCGATGGCAACTGATGAACCATGCTGCCCGTAAAGAGAGCTAAGACGACATGGTAACTCGATTTTGTAAAATCGTCGGGTTTGATCGAAATAAAAATCCGACTTACAACTGGATCGTCCAGATAAAGACACGGCGGGTGCGGCTTCCCTTGAAATATTGCCGGGCGGTGCAAAGACTTAGGGCTGTCGCCCGTGAACTTGTTCAAAATCATACACAGTAAAACCTCTGTAAGACAAACTTGAAAGGAGATGCCAAAAAAATTTGAGTTCCAGTTTTCGACTTATGAAGGATTTTGAATTAAACGAATTTTATAAGGAAACATTCGACTTGTAGAGGAGTTAAGATTTATTCCAACTAATTTTGAGTTGGAGAGGTGAAATAAATAAAAATCCTAGATAAAAGAAACAATTATGTTCGTTGTCGGTTTATGCGCCGGGTGTTGAGCATGCACCGGTCTTCTCGTTCCCGCCTCCGCAATCCGCTCGCCGCTCCCGCACTTTACTTGTACGCCCTGCTTACCATATTATCCATCCCTTACTAACACACCCGCTATGAAAGGGAATGATACTATGCCGCTGGCGAGGAGCGCGGCCCGGCGATCGTCACCCCGCGGCACAGTCCACTTCGAACCGCGTGTAGAGGCATCCGCTGCCCTCCGGCCTGGACTAAAATCAAAAAGGGGAGCAATATTCCGTAGTGCCCACTTCGGATCCTTTAATTTCCTGCACACTATGCACACTTGTTATCCGTGCAGGGGCGGAGAAAGAATACTAACCTCTGCGGCCGGGGTCGGCCTGTCGTAAAAGCCGACAAAACAACCCTAGCTACGTGGTAGGGCCTCAAGCCCGTCTGGATGGCGACCACCTTTGGTCTTAAGTATGCCGCCATAATAACCTTGTGTTGTGTTCCGGCATTACTGACCCAAGTTCCTGTACCCTTATGGGGCAGCAGCGTGTTCGCGAAGCCACTGGCGTTGCAAACATCTATAGGCGATGGTAACTGCTAAATTCTAAGCGGGCCGTCAGCCTGTCTGTTGACTTATTGCAATAAAAAAATAAAAATAAAAAAACACTATGTTCGACATACAGAGGTCCAATTTATTTTTTCAAGTAATAGTGGTAAAACAACTACTGGATTTGCTTATTATTTCGACTTATTGAGAGTTCAGATTTCGGGCAACGGAGCTTTTGGGGGGTTTGAAGAGAGAAAGGAAAACAATCTCCTTTCGAGTTTGGGAGGTTTTCAAGTTATTGAGATTCGCCTTAAAGAGGTTCTAGTAATATATACGGCGAAATAGCACTAATCACGAGATCTCTAAAACTATACACCCGAATGACTTGAAATTCAGCACAGTTACTTGTTTAGCAATGTAGACGCTCATTAAGAACGAATTTTACGGAATTCCTATCAATTTTCGTAATACTGAAGACTGCATATTGTAGGGCTCCAAGCCCGTCTGGATACTATCCACCACTGGTTTTTAAAAATGCCGCTATAATAAACCTTGTGTTACATTCCGGCATAAGCAAATATTGACTACATGGATTCGCCAGCCCTGCCAGCGTCCAGTACATCACTCCGCCCCGCCCACAGCAAGACGTGGAAGGATCTTGCGCCGAGTTACACCGTTCCAATACGAATGCCTCACCGTGTCTGGCTATTGTTATAAATGTTAGTATTAACCATTTGCGAGTGCAAAGGTGCAGGTTTGATTATTTACAAATAAAAACCTATTGTTGCACTCGGGGACTGCCGCGGTAAAGCATTTTAATCAACTTATACAATTATAATTATTTATTTATTTTTTATTTATGCAGTAATTATTTTTTTCCTTGATCGTATCAATATCGCCCATCCCTACGTACAGTCGTACCATACGTACGTTAAGCGAACGCTCGGCCGAGCTACATGGTAGGCGGAGTGAGTGTTAGGTTTTTTTTCGTTACGGAATTTCTTGATTCGGTCGCCGCACTCAAAGACCGCGATAAAAGCTATGCAATAGCTTAAAAAATTCTCCGTGCAGGGGCGGAGTAAGTATACTAACTAACCTCTGCGGTCTGGGTCGGTCTATACTTATACCGCCATAATAACCTTGTGTTGTGCTCCGGTATTAGTGATCAAGGTTCCTGTACTGGACATCAGCGTGTTCACGGTATCCTTTGCTTACTAAACTAGACAGCCTGTTTGCTGTATCTCAGCAATAACAAAAAATCGTCCTTGCGTCACTCTGCCGGCCCACGCCCCCCTCTAGAAAGAAATGTCGATTTATCTTCTATGTTTAACCACAATATGAACCCCATGCAAGTAACTTCATGATATTGAACGTGGCGAGAAAAAACTACCTGCTGATTTCTACGTATATAACTCTTGAATGTATCTATGTATATCGCGCACACTCGCCAGTGGCTCTCGTGTCTTGACAGTGACATTTTGACAACTGCACACGACAGCGGCTGTGTGGTCCAAATGAATACAAATATACTATATCGCATGCACACGACAGCGGCTGTGTGGTCCAAATGAATACAAATATACTATATCGCATACACTACAAAGCGGAAATACGTAGACAATAATCTATATAAATAAAATGTAAGAGGTCTGCAATTGTGCGCGCATCACCGCAAAACTACTGGATAGATTTCAATAATATTTTCTTAGTTTTATTTCCAAGACACTTGGCGCCTATCCAAAAAAAATTGCGATATCATAATTTAATATAAAGTTTTAAGAAACATGTGTTTATTTTCCGCGGAGAAGTGGGATAAGCGGTGTAGCGCGCATGCGTAGGAGAGGGGAAGTCTCTTCTACCTCTGCCTCAAGACGAAAACTTTGTTAATATATCAAGCAACGCGGACGAAGTCGCAGTTATCAGCTAGTTATGAATATTTCAGGAACCTATCAGGGGGAGTGAATAAAGAATACTTTTTTTATCACGAAGATCAGCAGACAACAGCTAACACACTTCTTCGTAAGAGAAATGGAACCTGGATCACATATGCTAGAACATAAAGTTATTATGGCGGCGGTCGCCATACAGGCGGGTTTGGAGCCACACCACCTATACTCTATCCACTTTACCAAAAAATAAAATGTAAACCTACGAATAAATATTATTCGTAGATGTAAATAAACCAATGTTTCTCAAACAAAGCTAGAATAAAAACAACATGACGGGTATAATCCGACCGTAATAATAAAACACTCCTTCCAATCGACAATAGTACGTTGAACAGTACACTTATAATTACCAGCATATAAAAGCAGTAAGAGATTTGGAAACATTGTCTTTTTAGGTTCTTTATAATGTAAGTTAGTTATTACAATTAATATTGTAAATATGTAAATTCTATATGCATTATATTTATCATTCATAATTGTAAAAATAAAATTAATTTGTTTTTTTTTCTAAAAGTAAGGAATAGTAATATAAAAAAATAAGAATATAGGAGATATTTCTAGTAAATAATTAAAAGTTGCTATGATAATTTTGATGCACTCCACCACGCCAAGGACAGGCACAGGTGGAGGAGCATTATAAAAGAGAAACTGGTTTCTCATAAGGGGAATCACGACCCTCAGTAATGACGTACACGACTCGTGGAGGAGGAGGATGATAATTTTTATATCATGTTGATTATTGTAAAATCGATTTTTTGGTAAAACGGATAAGGTATAGGCTAGAATTGTTTTGTCGCCTTTTACGACAGACAACCCCCGTCGGAATTCTCACTCCGTCCCTGCACTTAAAAAAGACACAAACACACAGTCATTTCAGTAATAGAATTCGAGACCGCGGGCAATGCGATCGCGTGATAAGTATGGTAATTTTTTATGAAAGGGGCAATTAAGATCAATTTTTCATCGAAATCTGACGACTGTGTGATACAAGACGCGACATCCTAAACTAATTATTTATGTGAGCCCTTTAAAAACGTCAACACGTTTTAATTGACGCGTATTAATGGAGACGCTATATGCGGCTCAAATTTATTAACCACACTCGGTCGTATGGTCCCATAAATAAGTATAGGCATATAACGTTACCTAGTGAGTCGTGAAAGGCTACAAATTGTCAACAACAAGGCTTGGTAGTTCCCAATTTTCAAAGCGAGTGCAAGCGTTTTAGTTTTCTTTTCGGAATTGACTTCACTCGCTAAAGATTATCAAAAAAATTAGTTGAACTTTTTCATCAATTGACGACACGGCTGGCTCAGTAATTACGTGGTAGGTCTGGTACAGCGGTGTCTTTGGGTTTGATTGCCGCGGTAGTCACAAAATTTATAAGATGCAAATTTGTTTTTTTTTTCTATGCTGGGTAACCAAGTGACCACCAGGGAGGAAGTGGACTTGGTAATTTCGGCCTCAGTGTTCTAACCCTATGGAGTTCAGCTTCGTGCTGCTGACGGAAATGTGATGGCCACGACCTCGGTCGTCACCCTAAGCCAATTTGGGGGTGGTCACAGGATCTCTTGGTCATTGCTCTGCGATGCCCCCGAGCAGAACAAACATTGGGATACAAGGATTTCATTTAGTGAAAATACGTGACTTAAAATATGGACATTATACTCTATTCCAATTACGAAGTCCCATTTGACAGATGTCAATAATCAAGTACTAGTAAAGTACCGCTATAGTCAATACTCGATTACATTAATCTTCGATTACTATAACGAACAAATTAGAATCGTATTGACAGAAAAAGGATTAGCATCAAATTAAAATTTATAAAACTTTGTTTTTTAAATTTAATTAGATAATATTACATGATATTTTTATCAAGATGGAATTTATTCATCATCGCTAGCCGAAATCGATATGTCATGGTCGGCATCGTCGTCATCACCCTCATCATCGTCTGTAGAATCCACTGTATTTATTATAATTTGGTAGTAGCCATAAATATGGTTTCTAATGGCGTCGTTATCAAATTGTTGATATGTGTAACTATCGATCTTCCAACTTTTTTCTTAAGTGGCAATTTTAATTTGTTATCTTCCGTTAAAACTTGACCATGTTTTTCCTTACTTATTCGGGAAACAGTTTTTCGACTAATACCAAGAGCTGCACTTACTCGGTTACTCACTTGTGAAAGTGGCAACAATGGACCACCATTCTGATACTCTCTTTCAAAGTAATCTTGTAGGCGTACTACAAACTCTCGCGCTTGACTGCGCAACACTGTTCTTTTAGTGGTCTCAGTTTCAGCCAGTGTTTATAAATACAAACAATCCAAATCAAATAACAGTCCAAATAACAACGAAAGAATTATCAAACAGTTATAACTACATTAACAAGAACGAAATAAAAACACAACACAAAATCAAATAAACTGGCAGTGGCTTCTGCACTCGTATTGAAGAGACAAACAAAATGGCGGGTCGTGATCACCAGGTGGACGCAGTGTTGACAGATATTCACTCGCGAAAAGAATCTGTCTATAATCGATTTTATACGATTCTTTTAGTTACGTCACTATGTAAAAACGTAAAAATATAACTATAGAACGTAAACGCAAGACTGCAGTAAAATATTATTATCTTTTAAAGTTTTAATTATTTTGAGCAAGATTTCTAAAAACAATATGTTGATTGTGTGTGTGAATTAATTGTATAATGATTTAGATTGATTGTGTATTTTTTAAACGATGATTTAAGACCATGAACAAAAAATGATTATTATTTCAAATTATGCGAAACGTGAAGAGTTACGTAATAAAAAATGTTATTTCCCTATCTGACTTTTATTCCAATAAATCTAAACTAAACTAGGTCAAGATATTTCATTATTTTATTAATTTTACTTACTTTTGTTGACTTTGGTAAAAGTGGTGTCACTATCTGTCTCGCTCGCTCATGGCAAACATGTTCACTATCCATCTCTCACATCATTTTGCCTTAAAATTAAGAACCTACCAAGAGCTTGTGCGAATAAAAAACATTTGAACTGAGTAAAATGGGTTAGCAAAAATCGGGTTACTTGAGGTTTTTATTTTTTTACTCGTTTTTTTTTAGTATGAAACTAACACGTATTGTACCATTTTACAATCCTGATTAAATGCGCGAACTTTTAATGGCACTTGCCAAGGCACTTTAGTACATTTTTTTTAAAGGAGGGCCTTTCAAAGTCGACAAATTTTGAAATTTTTAAATTCATAGTTTAACAAATAGTCTTAATTCTAGAAAACTTGGGGCAATTGTGTCATTATTTTTGACTGTGGTTCTAGAAATATTATTTAGGGTTACGGTTCCAAAGTTTAAATGAACAAAAATAATAAAAATTAACCAAAATAACCGAAAAATGGTTACAGTTTGACCAAATTTCTAGGTTTTTTTTAAATGCCCATAATTTTCAAACTGCATGGGATAGATTTTTTTTCTGATTTTTCTCATGATGGTTACAATCAATCCTGTCACCCCGTTTCGGCTTGACGTTGAGTTCTGGGACACCCTGTATATTATAGTATTTGCGTGAAAAAGTAACCAACATCCATACATACAAACTTTCGCGTTTATAATATTAGTAAGGATTGAAATACAAATGCTACTCTATGTACTTTGGGACTAGATGCCACCATGTGAATTATCCTTATATTTTTATTTAATTATGATCATGAATATAACGCTCCATTCCACCTCTGTGCGGTGCACATGCTCCACACGTGTTCACGTACAAATTGTTATGAAGAAACTAATGCGTCAAAAAACAATGACGAGGAAACTTCAATGAAACATTAATAGTTCCTGTAGAATTTCATATATTTTTAAACCTTCACTTCTCGGTATTCAGACCAAATGTTCAATGGTCAAATCTACGCTGGTTGTTGATCTCCATAGCCGCACCTAATTGGAAACTAACAAAAGTGAGCGATATCTTCAGAATCATTTCATCCGGGTCACTTCCGAAAATTACAAACTACTGAGAATCTATTTGCAATTACTCCCATATCTGAAGTAATACTTATACCAAAATTATTTATACACTATGAATAATATATTTAAATTAGATTGAAATTAAGTAATTAATAAAAACATATTACATGTTAATAAATTTTAACAAAATTAGAATAAAGTGAAATTAAGTTATTATCGATTAAGTACCTATTACTAATTTCATTTATAACACTAGCGGACTCCATATGAATTTAAAAGAAAAAAAACAGCGATTTGTTGTGAACCGAATCCACTAGCACACATAAAAAGTCAATAAAATCGGTCCAGCCGTTTATGGGGTTCAGTCACATACATACACGCACATAAAATGTTTCATAAAATGTTATTAAATATTAGAGTGCTCTTTATTTGGGGTATTTTTGTTTTTTTTTTCACGATAGACGATTATATCATGATGAAAATAAAGAAAATCATAAAATTAAATATATCTTCAACTTTAACTCGGAATAACTTTGAACTGGTTAACTAAGCGATAAATTATAAGAGGCCTTTTTTGTAGAACGTTAAATTTCCTAAAAGATTATGTTTGGAGTCAGTATTATAACAGTATTCTTTGTCCCTATAAAATTTCAAATAAAGAAAATAATATTTTCCGTGTTATTTCTATTGAAAACTAACAGTCGTGGGGGCCGGATTAATATTAAGATCTGTAACTTGACTGGATTTTTTTTTATCTACTTGGAACCGATTTAGAACTATTGTGGAAGAAAAGAAAGAAAAATATTTATTTAGGTTTGCATAAAATACACAAAAGGTCTTTTAGGTCGCTAGGCCTACCGAATGATGACACGGACAAACTTAACGAACGACAACTACAAAAAACAATTAACATAGAATATTAAAATTACACAATTACACATATCAACATTTGTACTAAACACAAAATAGAAAGAACACAAAAATTACTTAAGAATTTCAATAGAAGAAAGTTATATTAAAAACTAGCTGTGCCCGCGACTCCGTCCGCGTGGAATAGTGACTTTGGGCAGCATTTTTGGATATATGAAGTCAACTTAAATGGGAAATTCGACCTACTAAGTCCAGCCTAAGCTGAACCCTATTTCATATGGTTGATGATATAAATCTGAGGTCAACTTAAATTGGATTATAAAATTTCTAAAACTTATCAATTTTAACAAAAACTATTTTTTTTCTAAAATAAAAATAGCCTAAGTTACTCCTTGTTACATCAGCTATCTGCCAGTGAAAGTCCCGTCAAAATCGGTGCAGCTATTTCAGAGATTAGCCGGAACAAACAGACAGACAGACAAAAGTTGTAAAAATTGTTGTTTTGGTATATGTACCGTGTATACGTCCGAATGCACTTAGTAAAAAACGGTTATTTTAATATTACAAACAGACCCCCCAATTTTATTTATTTGTATAGATGTTGCACCTAAAAGGCTCTGGTTGCTTTCAAGATTTGCTTGCTTCGTTTGATGCTCATGTAAGAAGTTTTTTTTTAGTTTCAAACGAAATCCAGCAATAGTTAGAAAAATCAAAAATACCCAAATAAGGACCACCCTATTAAATATATTATGTATATGGTTACATATATACTTATATATATATATATATATATATATATACCTAGTCAGGTCATAAATTCTGTCACATGTTTAATGTAAAATAATTGTAACAAGTTTATTAATTATGTAACCATTCATATACCAAAATGAACTTAACAAAACATAGATTCTTATGACATTAAAGTTTATTCAAAATGACCTCCGTGATTTTGAATACAAGCCTTCAATCTGCGCGGCCAGTCGTCTATCGCAGCACGAACGAGGTCCATGTCAATATCGGCGGCTGCCTTAATCAAGGATGTCTTGAGTGACTCCAAATTGGGATGAGGCTTTGAGCACGCCTTTTCCTCCAAGTGTTGTCATATCTTGTAATCTAACGGATTCAAATCTGGACTGGAGGAGGGCCAGTCTTCGTGCCGGATGAAGTCGATTTCACGCGCCGCCAGCCAGTCTTGTGTGCTCTTCGCTCTATGAGCTGGCGCCGAATCTTGTTGGAATACCCAGTGCCTGTTATTGAACATGGTATGAGAAACAGGTTCCACAAGGTTCGTCAGGACTGTATTTTGATACACAACAGCATTCGTTTTTACACCTTTCTCACAAAAATGTACCTCTGTTAAGCCCCAATAAGAAACTCCCAACCATACCATGAGCGAGGATGGAAAATGACCTCGTTGGACACGCGGAATACGGTTGCTCGCTTCTTCACTACTGTGTGCGTACACCTTATCATTTTGTTTGTTGTAGCTCTCTTCTACGGTAAACATTTTTTCATCCGAAAAAAGAATTTCCCGATATTTTTTTCCCGCGTACCGCTTCAACAAAGCGCGGCATCGCTTCAGTCTCAGGTCCATTAGACGAGCATTCAAACGATGTCCTGTTTTTCTTCGATATGCCCGAAGCCCTAAGTCTTCATTTAACACCCTTTTCACCGTGGTTCTGCTTAACCCCATCTGAAGGGCCAACAGTTTCTGCTTACGTTTGGGATTTCTTTGAATTCGTGCCTTCACAGCTTTTATCACTGCTGGAGTCCTAACAGACCGAGGGCGACCACTTCTTGACCTGTCATCTACACTAGAGTCTTCATTGTATCGTTTGATGGTACGATAAACGAATCTTTTGGTAACATTCAAATTTTTCAGTATGTTAAAAATTTGAATTGGCGCGTAACTGTAACGATGCAACGCAATAACTGCAACACGGTCTTCTTTAAGCGTCCACTCCATATTTAAAAATGAGTAAAATTCTAAAAGTTATACATTTTTATTTTCATGAACAATTCGAAATTCGAATTCAATAAACTTTTTCGTGGCCAGCATTCTAAAATAAAAGTTTTTACTGTGTGACAATACTTATGACCTGACTAGGTATATATATATATATATATATATATATATATATATATATATATATATATATATATATATATATATATATATATATATATATATATATATATATATATATATATATATATATATATATTCAATATTTTTGGCTACGTTCAAAATTTGATCGTCTCTTCCACCATACATACATATATTCTACAAATCATCCAAACCCGCTTCCAATCGAACCACACCCTTTAACCTACTTTAGCGTTAAATTATAAAAGTGAAAACTTAATTTAGACCCCGAAAATGGCGACGTCAAAACTAATTCCCGCCAAAACTTCGCACCATTTATCGGCTGTCAAAACAAAACGTTCGGAAATAAAAATTAAACGGACGCTGTCAGGGCTGTGTGGTCTATTTATAAAACTTGTCCAAAATGGTGTGCAGAAAGTAAATTAAGTACCCTACAGAGTCGTGGACTACTTTTTTCTACCTTTTGTGATAGACCTCGTATGAGGAGCTTAGGTATATAAACTTACTGCTGGGTATACATACCTATTTTTAAGTGAAAACTTTTTAGCGGCGTTGTGCACTTTTTTGTGATGGGTAAAAATGTTAAACTCGCGTCAGGTCACGTGTCCTGATCGTAAGAATTCGTAAGACGCAGTTTTGCTCCAGTAATACCAACCTATTAATAATAACTTAAGGTTTATTTTATAATGTAACTTTTAAATGATTGCATTGCATTACCTATACATATCTATTCGAATTGCAATTTTATTACAATGGAATACAGTTGAGATTTTTTGAAATGAAAACTTCTTTAGGCACGTTGAGCACTTTTTGGGTGACAATTTTTTGTTTGTAAAGGAGTGTTAATGACCAATTTAAACTTTAATCCTTAATCATAAACACTTCTTTATAAACCGAAAATTAATCTAAAAGCTCGACGATACAATTCACAGGTTACTTAGTTTTCACTTCTATCAGCAGTCCCCAAAGACTGCCCCGCATGTATTTTTTTATTGCTAAAGAACAGTAGACAGGCTGACGGCCCACGTATTAGTAAGCAGTTACCGTCGCCTATGGATGTTTGCGACGCTAGGCGCACTGCAAACACACTGCTGTCCCGTAGGGGTACAGGAACTTAGGTCACTAATGCCGGAACACAGCCCAAGGTTGTTGTGGCGGTACACTTAAAAAGCAAGAGTAATTGTCATCCAGACAGGTTTGGCTTCCTACTACGTAGCTTGGGTTGTTTTGTCGCCTTTTAGGACAGGCCGACCCCGGCCGCAGGGGTAATTCTTACAACGTAAAAGCTACGTTAACGTAGAAGCTACTGTGAACTAAGGACTAATCGGAGCGATCGAGAACTCATTTATCGATTACTTACCCTAAGCTTTTTTAACACGCTTTTATTAGTTTCACCTGTAAGTTTGTATGTTTTTCATTTAATCCTGTTGCCCCTACACGAATAAAGATGGTTTTAAAAAACACGCTAAAAGTAAACAAACCAAGTTATCTCTGTAAATGATAAAACGATGATACAAGTTGAAGAATAATTATTTTTTAATAAAAAACAGAAAATCAAGCAAACAGAAAGAAATAGGTAAAAGAACAGACAACGTCAAAAAAGCCAAGAATAAAAAACTACATCAGCTATCAAAATAGCAAAGAGGTCTGCAACACACGCTTTAATGATAAATCGAACTACTGTCTTCCGATCCGAATCAGGGTAATGAGATAATCGTATCGAATTATTATATTGTCATCGGTCCTTGATAAGTCTACAACATTTAAATGAAATCTGACCGTTTAAAGTGGGTCAAAATCGAGTTCAAAGGAGTCGGTTACAAGCAAACAAACATACAGGTGAAACAAACAAAAGCGTGTTAAAAACACAAGTAACACCAACACAAGTATCGGGTATACATATTGAGAGAACATAAAAAAACACCCACCGTTCGTCTAAGAATGTCCACGGCAATGAGCGCGGCATAAATAATCAGACGCATCTCGCGTCTTAGCAAATTACGCCCGACCGTCCGCCGTAATTGATGGCAACACTGGAATAAGTGGCGCGCTGTCAACCCTGTCGCCAGTATGCGGGCGTGGCGTGCCTCCTTTTTTATTTTTTTATTACCAACAGTTTAAATTAGAAACTATTTATTGATGATCGGACAAAACGGTTTGTATTCAGAAAGGGGCTTTGTTAATGAATTTTTAAGTTGATTGCGGTTAATTTTGGCAATGGTTATTCACTATTCAGTGAGCGTTCATTAAGCATATATATAGTTAGTCTGTCTGTCTATTCATTATGAAAAAAAAAACGGTTTTCACTGAAATGGCGACAGGTCTCGGGAACAATTTGCGACGAGTGTCACTTAAACTCTTTAAAAATTATTAGGTCTTTACCTATGAAATTGCCGTTTTGTATGAAAAAATTTAAACGATTTTTTTTTATTTGTATTAATCGAAGTAATCACCCATGCAATCAATGCACCTTTGCCAACGCAGTGGCAGTTTATTGATGTCCTTCTTAAAGAAATCAGCTGGACGGGAGGCAACAAATTCTACAAAGGCATTTTGTACTGTCTCTCGGGTATTGAATTTTTTTCCCGCCAAGAACTTATCCAAATTCTGGAAAAAGTAGTAGTCTGTAGGCGCAAGGTCTGGTGAGTAGGGCGGATGACGGAGAACTTCCAACCCCAGTTCTTGCAACTTGGAGACCGTCTGCTGTGCAGTATGAGGTCGCGCGTTGTCGTGCAGGAGCAGCGGAGACGAGCGATTGACTAATGCTGGTTGGAGATGTGCCAGCTTCTCCATCATTGTGTTCAGTTCTTCACAGTACACATCTGCAGTATTGCTCACCCCATTTGGTAAGAAGCTATGATGAATCACACCGGCGCTAGACCACCAAACAGTGACCATCACTTTTCTAGGGGTAAATTTTTAGGGCATGAACCATGATCCAACCAACTTGCTGAGCACTTGCGGTTATCAAACGGAATCCATTTTTCATCGCAGGTAACAATGCGGTTCAAAATTCCTTCATTTGTGTGTCTGTTGAGCAGTGCAAGGCACGTCTCGACGCGTACTTCGCGCTGGCGATCATTGAGTTCGTGGGGCACCCATTTGTCAAGCTTTTTTACCATGCCAATTTGACGCAAATGGACCAATATTGTTTTGACGCTAACGTCGAAAGCTGCTGATAATTCAGCCGTAGATTGTGTATCATCAGTTTCCACAATCGCCTTTAATTCGTCATTGTCGACCAAAGACTTCGGACGACCGCGAGGTTCATTTTTCTGGTCAAAATTCCCAGAACGGAAGCGAGCAAACCAATAACAGGTGGTGCGTTGGTTTGTAGTGTTAGCTCCGTAAACGTCGTTGATGTTGCATGCCGCTTGTGCCGCGTTGCTGCCACGTCGGTACTCATACTCCATAATTACTCGAATTTTTAACGTATCCATGATGACGAAAAAGATTGAAATGCGATGAAAATGTAACACTAATCAATAAACACTTACTACTTGACTTGACTACTTTTGGAAAAAGAATTCCATGTTTTTAAAATAAAATTAATTTGAAATTAGAATTCTTAGCCAAACAAAAATTATTTTGATTTGAAATGGCCAGTACTGGAGAACGGCAATTTCATAGGTAAAGACCTATTTATATGTAGGTAATTATTCAATAAATTCAGCTCGATTCTCAACTACGTTTTTAATTGATCGATCCCTCAACTAATTAAGTAAATTATCTAACTGGCGACGAGTATTCGCAATAATGACAATTTAATTTAGTGTGTTAAGCGGTACACCATATTAAAATTCTAGTGGAAATTTATTATGATATAAAATTTACAAAAGAAAAAGAAGTAAAATCTAAATAAATAATAAAAGAAGACTGAAGACTGCGAGCAATTTGCAGTATGTCCGATGATAGTGGCCCCTTGTCCAACAACGTGCTGTGAAGGTCCACCTATGTGTTATCCCTGCTTGGCACGATGTCCTTCGCCGAAGGTTGTGTATTTTTGTAGAAGAAGCCGCGAGTTTCAAGGCCTCTAACTTTGCAAGAGGAAGATTGCTGTGAGACACTACCAAAGTATATGAAGATGGACGCATTGTGCGCAAGCTGCCTTTGTCTGCATTCAAGCGCAACGGAATGCAGGACCAAGAGTATTCAAAGACGCTCGGTATTCGAATACTGCGAATTTCCTTTTTAGAAGCCCTTGTGACTTTGTTGTCGAATGTGAATTGTGCATGTACCCCGTAAAAGTCGGCGACCCGGCAAAAGTGCCACTCTGCACACCCAAACTGACACTCGGATGTTGTTCACTCAAGAAGAAACCAATAAGTGTCGCTTGAGGATATATTAGATGATTGACAACAAAATTTCGTGTCCTACTTTTAATGAGAAACGAGAAAAACAATTTAAATAAAAAGGATGACAGATATTTATCCAAAAAGGGGTTAACGTCAGGCAGGCGGCCGGTTGTAAAAACTAAGCCACAACTATTACAACATGTAACATTGTCATGTTGTGCCGACCCCATATAATGTGGGATAAGGTCAGGAAGAGGAAGAAGTCGTATACCATTAAAATGCCAATTGGAAAGATCGAACAGTTTGATTTATCTTATAAAAAATGGTCGACATACATTCGTCGCGTGGAACAATTCATGGCGTTAAACAAAATCAAAACGGATTTGCATGTGGCTACTTTAGTGACGCTCGTCGGGGGCGCGACTTATTATTTGATGTGCGACCTGTGTGCCCCTAACACACCGCAAAATAAATGTTTCAGTGAATTTGTTAAAATCGTCGGTGACCAACTTGAACCTAAACTTTCGGAAATAGCGGTAGGCCGTGTTTTTAGACAAAGACGTCACAAGACGAAGTTATCTGACGAAATCAGGATACGGGTGAATCATTGAGTGAATATTTGCAAGTATTAAAACACCTCGCCAGTACTTGTAACTTTAATAAAAATCTTTAGAGGATGCGAGATCAGTTCGTGTCAGAACTGGCTAGTGACGAGATGAGATCTCGAATATTTGCGGAACCGAAGATCACACACAAGAGAGCTGTTGAACTGGCGTTAGCATTGGAGGCGGCCGAGCGAACGCCTTGAATCAAGGGTCGCCTATCGTAAAAGGCGACAAAACAACCCACCCTAGCTAAGTGGTAGGGCCCCAAGCCCGTCTGGATGGCGACCACCTTTGGTCTTAAGTATGCCGTCATAATAACCTTGTGTTGTGTTCCGGCATTAGTGACCCAAGTTCCTGTACCCTGATGCCAAATTCTAAGCAGGCCGTCAGCCTGTCTGCTGTCCTACAGCAATAAAGAAAATACTATATGTTACTAAATAATAAAACAGATAACCCAAGCGCTTTATCGCGTTGTTCATTATTATGTTCCCGATCAAGCGAGCGCGCCGTTTATTCGCGACTCCTATAGTCAGAAACAAAACTTCTCGCATCGCTCCCACCACGAGCACATTTAAATTATTAAACGCCCTTATAGCTCAATATCCTGAAGTAGATATATTTGAAATGAATATTAACGTATTTGTATATTAACAGGAGTGCACTGTCTCGGAATGTCAATATGGGTTTCGCCCTGGTCACGGGACAATGGACCCTATTTTAGCCCTAAGGACTGTCGCGGAGAAATACAGGGCGAAGAATACGCCTCTACATTGTCTGTTTCTTGACTTGCAGAAGGCCTTCGACTGTGTTCCTCGCGCGATAATCTGGTGGGCATTGCGGTCCAAAGGGATTCCAGAGGCCTATATTGGGATCATCCGAGACATGTACTGTGATTCCGATTCCGTAGTTCGGACCGCTGTTGGCGACACAAAACCTTTCCCCATCACCGTCGGTGTGCACCAAGGATCGTCCTTAGTCCGTTTCTGTTTAGCGTGGTATTAGACGTATTGTCAAACAGCATCAGAAACTCACATGAGCAGCCCCCGTGGCTGCTCATGTATGCTGATGATATCGCGCTGGCAGATTCGGACAGGGGTAGGCTGGTGCGATGTGTGAAGGTGTGGAAGGAGTCGCTTGAGAACGGTGGTCTGAAGCTCAATGTGGCGAAGACCGAGTACTTGGCCTGTAACTCCACAGATCCCACACCCGTACGCATAGACGGCAACACGGTCGAGCGCACGGACCATGTGAAATACCTGGGATCTGTGTTTCATGCGTCTGGTGACATCGATTGCGACGTCAAGGCACGCATTGCTGCCGCGTGGGCCAAATGGCGTGAGGTAACTGGTGTCATTTGTGACCCCAAGATGCCGGTAAAGTTGAAGGGGCAGGTCTATAAGACCATCATTAGGCCTGTCCTTTTATACGGCTGTGAAGCGTGGCCGGTGTTAGAGCGACACAAGCAAGAACTGCGTGTCAAGGAGATGAATATGCTGCGGTGGATGTGTGGAGTGACGCGGAAGGACCGCGTTAGGAACTCCCGCATTCGCGGTAGTCTTCAGGTCCGTGACATTGCAGATAAATTGCAGGAGTGTCGGCTCCGTTGGTATGGCCATGTTTTACGGCAACCGGATGCTTACGTGGGAAACAAATGTCTGGCCATGCCGCCTCCGCCGGGCCCCGGCAGGAGGGGTAGACCCAAAAAGTGCTTGCTTGACGTCGTAAAGGGTGATATGCGTGCCAATGGGCTCACTACCAGGGATGCTGAAGATCGCGCGAAGTGGAGTAGAAAAAGTCGGAAAGCGGACCCCGGGCACCGAAACGAAAGTTTGGGTGGCAACCGGGACTAACGCTAGGATGATGATGATTAACGTATTTGTTCGCTTTTCCATCTTAAACTTAAGTTTTTATGTGTAGTTAATTATCTGTAAGCATAACAAGCGATTGTAAACAAATTAATAAATAGGTGACGGTTACTGCTTACCATCCGTGCAGGGGCGGAGAAAGAATACTAACCTCTGTGGCCGGGGTCGGCCTGTCGTAAAAGGCGACAAAACAACCCACCCTAGCTACGTGGTAGGGCCCCAAGCCCGTCTGGATGGCGACCGAACACCTTTGGTCTTAAGTATGCCGCCATAATAACCTTGCGTTGTGTTCCGGCATTAGTGACCCAAGTTCCTGTACCCTTATGCAACGGTAGCGTGTTCGCAATGCCAAATTCTAAGCGGGCCGTCAGCCTGTCTGGTGTCCTACAGCAATAAAAAAAACCATTAAATGGGCCGTCAGCTTACTCGTATTTGCTGCTCCTGAGCAATAGAAAAACGAAACCAAAGTTCTAAGATGCATCCGGGCTTAATAACTAAGATGACTGCGAAAGAAACCACCAGATATATCTTTTCGATCCGCCATTGCGACCACGCATCTCGCCAGCAAAACAAAGCCATCGCGTCGGCGTGCCCCCGGTCGTTACCTAGAGTCCTTCAGGGCAATATACCTACCTATGTTGGAATCGTTATTTTACAAGTAAATAATTCACACGCCACTGATTTTTTCCAGTCTGCGGAGCTTACACAGATAATGCGTTCTTTCTTGGCGAATATCAAATAAATTATTATATATTTCAATAAATACTTTCATCGTATTATTAACCCGTGCGCGTTTCACACATGCGTGACCATCGATTGTCAAAATTCAGCGGAAAGTTTGTCATGCTGGGTTGGAGCATTACTATTATTTCGAAAGGTGGCTATGCTAGTTTGTTCGAACCTAGTATCACTGCATCCAATTTAATGAACTATTGTGATCGCCACATTTACTATAAGCTCATTGGCAAAGCCTGCCTCGTTGGTGGTAAGGGTTCGAGTAAGATTAGTGACCCTTACGAGCAGCCGGTCATAAAAAAAACGACAAAACAACCCTAGCTAGATGATAGGGCCATAAGCCTGACTGTATGGCAACCACCCCTGGTCTAAGAATGATTTTACAACAGTCTTGTGTTGTATTCAGGCATTCACGACCCAGGTTCCAGTTCCCCTACGCAGGCGGCAAACATCCATAGGCAACGGTAACTGGTCACTATTAAGTGGGCCGTCAATCTGTCTACTGTTCTACAGCATAAAAAAATTCTATAGGCCACATTTCAGTCATTGCCAGCGTCGTTTCCAGACATAAGTTGTTTAATCCTTAATGTTTATTTCCTGTCAATATATATAACGTAAACTCAAAGTGCTTAAATAGTCTTAAAAAGAAGCTAGTGGATCGTCATAAATTCGACGGTGCGCCGCCGTTTTGGGCAATGAATCAATACAGCCGATGGTATGGAGTCGATATTATTACTATAGCTTATCCGTTTTACCAAAAAATAAAATGTAAACAATTCGTAAAAAGGTTTTTTGGATGTCGATTTTACAATAATCAACGTGATATAAAAATTATCATAGCAACTTTTAATTATTTATTAGAAATATCTTCTATATTCTTATATCTATACTACTATTATAAAGAGGAAAGATTTGATTGTTTGTTTGTTTGCATTGAATAAGCTCCGAAACTACTGACCCGATTTAAAAAATTGTTTCACTGTTGGGAAGCTACACTATCCCCGGGTGACATAGGCTATATTATATTTTCAAAAAAATTAGGGATCCTTACTAAAACTCCAATAATGTAACCCAAAGTGTAAAAAAATTACCTAAAATATTATTTAAATCGCGTGCGTTGCGAAAACTATTGATGATAGAATAAAATAATGTACTACAACTTTGCAGAACACATCATTATTTACAAAAAGTGTCGCGACAGCATATGTCTAACTATTATAGTTATGCCACAATAAGTGTTCTTTTATTTTAAAAATTTAATTGAAATGCCGCCCCTAGAAAAGGCTCTTTATTTGGATCTTGGTATTAATCCTTATCAAAATAAATTACTTCATATTCAAAACTGTTTCAATACCTTTATATAACTTTTTGAATTATTCAATTCGGATATTCCATTCGAAAGATATCACGAGTTTAAAAATGTAAGTATTAGAAAAATGTTGCGTGGTAGCCGCTCACCCTGTTCGGCTAGCTAGGCAGCACCTTATGCAATGCCTACGTGCGTTACTGGAGATTTTACAAAAAATTTGAAAAAAAAAATCTTATTAGAAAATAACGAAAAATAAATAAAAAATAATAACAAAAAAATCATTAAAATAAAAGTTCATAGAAATAATAATATTCAAACTTTCTTTATAATTTTAATTTTTAGTAACCTGACGCAAATAGAAGGGTTTGCCCTCAGGGGCGCTCCTCTGTCCGAGGAGTGCACGGGTGTGCGTACCCGAGGTGCCCGAACATCCGTCGCTTCACTCCCCTCTCCGTCCGAGGCGACAGAGTCTTACCTTTCTTCCCGTCTACCTCCTACATCCTTTCCAATTTAGCTCTCTGTTCGTGGCGTGGTCCCCGGTGGGATGGATGCGAATACTGATTGAGGTCCCGGGTTCTGCCCTGGGCCCTAATTTGGTAGTCGAAACCATGCCTATTTCGACTGCGCCTGCACAGAGAGTGTTCCCGGGGCGGGAATTGCATCCTCGCTGTCGGTTGGTCTTGCTGGGCCGGCTACGACGTCAGGCGACTCCCTGGTTTTTCTGGAGTGTCGTCTGGTAGTCGTACTCACGCCTGACTAGCACGCGACGGGGATGCGAGTTCCGCCCGGAATTGACCGCGGACCTGTCGCTCCCGGCCCTGGTTCTGTCCATGGTCGGGGGCGATCCTGGATGGACGGCCGTCGCCTCCTTTTGCGAGGCAGTAGTGTCTGCAAGGGAGGCGGCGGAATGGGAGTGGGAGTCCACCACCGCACTCCCCTCCCGCCAACGTAGGCCGCGTCGTCGGCGCCGGAGGGCGGGCAACGACCTCCGGCCGCCGTAGAAAGCGGCCGCGGGCGGCCCCTCGGGGGAGGATCCGCCGCCCGCACTATTGCCGCGAGGGAGACGGCCGCGTGCTGTTCCGCGGCCCCCCTCAACTCCTAGAGTTGTTACAAGAGAGCGCCGGGGGGACGAAACCCTGACCCCCTGGCGCCAACACTTTAGAAGGGGCCCGCCTTAAGACAAAGGGCGGGCCGGTGCCGGCCTGGGCCACGAGATTGGCAGCCCATATATCCGTGAGCCCGGGCGTAGGCGATAGGAGAACAGCGGGGTTTTTAGTGGGTAGACGGATGGTCGAACATCTTTCCCGGAGTCCCACATATCCCTCGGTCCCCCCGGGGCGGGAGAACCCGTCAAGAGGGTTTTCCCCGAGACCGAAAAAAAATAGAAGGGTTTATGTGTGTGTATATAATTTTTAATTTTGAAATTTTTGTTAAATACCCGTGCTAAGCTGGGGCGGGCCGCTAGTATAATATATAATACATATAATAAAAGAATAAAAAAGAACAAAAATCCACCGTCACGCGATTTTCCTAGGCGGTCACCCATCCAAGTACTGACCGCGCCCGACGCTCCTTAACTTCGGTGATCGGACGAGAACCGAAAATTCATTTATCCTGAAAATCCTGGTAAGGATAATGATACAAACTATACAGATTATTGCATTGTCATCGGCCCTCGATATATCTACAAAGTTTGAACGAAATCTGGCCGTTTAAAGTGGGTCAAAATCGCCCACAAAGGAGCCGGTTACAAACATACAAGTGAAGCTAATATAAAGCGTGTAAAAACATTCAGACGCGGGACGAAAACCCGTGACCTTCGCGGGAGTTCCGACACGCGTTACCCATACACCATGGTGATCGACGATTGTAAAGCCCTGCAATACAGGGTCTTGTACAAAGGTAAGAAATGTTACCAAAGAAAAATTCACGAGTGAGCCGACTCCATATCCTCCTTGTTTCTTTCGTATAGCGTTTTAAACTTTCCGATTTATTTTAAACGTATTACCATAAACGGCGGGTGGATACGTTCGCCCCCCCGAAAAACAACCAAGTCTCTACCGATTTTGGACTTTCCACCCTCACAATAAGAATGTTTATGGACGTACACGAATTGTTGTTGAACACAAACTAGGTAAATTAAAGATGACTTCGAGCTTAAACTTCGTAATGGCACTTTTAAATTATGGTAGAAGGGGGAAGGAGTTGGTATATATATAATTGCTGGCGGTATAAGGGACCCTACCAAGACCTTCAGAGTCCAAGACACCCTCACCTACAAGCCGGCGCACCCTACTGAACTACGGACGAGGCTCGGTTCTGATGAAGACTTTCCCTACAGGTTTTGGGGTTCAGACAGCGGTTGTATAAAGTTGGAAAGCGGACCTCGGGCACCGAAGAAGTTTAGGCTGCAACCGGAATTTAATGTTGGGATGATGATAATTTTTTACTTACTTTTCATAATAAGCAGTTACCGTCGCCTATGAATGTTTGCAACACCAAGGGCGAACACGCTGCTGTCCGCCTAGGGGTTATTGTGGAAATAAAATGTGCTAAGGTTTACTGGTAACTTTATACTTTACACTTTTATACTTTTTTGTACTTGGTATGACATGTAGATGTTTTTAAAATAAAGTTTCACTAGGCTATAATACATTTTTTTTACACCAGCTTAGCTCAAACACCACATAGAGCATCTTGAAATGTAAAATTGCACTAGTTTTATTTTTTAATTTTCATGCTTATGATAATTACACCTAAATACGATTTTAATTAGAAATACCTATGTATTATTAACCGCGTAGAATAAAAATGGCGACCGCGTACCGGAAGACGCAATGTTGGTAGGCCCCCCACAAGATGGACCGATGATCTGGTCAAGATTGCCGGAATAGGTTGGATGAGGGCAGCGCAGGACCGATCATCGTGGAGATCTTTGGGGGAGGCCTTTGTCCAGCAGTGGGCGTCTTCCGGCTGAAATGATGATGATGAGAATAAAAATAACAAAAAAAATAAGTGATAGATTTCGTAAAATTATAAAATGTTTGTACATAGGACGATAATTTCACTTATTTATTTAAAAAAATCATAACTTCAAAGCTATAAGACCTAGAACAATAATTTTTAGTGGTTTTGGTAGATAATAGTTCCCCCTATCACCCACACCCCGTTGGTCCAATACTTACGGGACACCCTGTATATAAAAAATAAATCGATAAATAAAAAGAGGACAGTGAACGGCGGGTGCCCATTCACGATCGGTGTCGTCTCGTTCGCGCGTTCTATTTTTAAATCGTTTCACTGTCGGCTGTCAAACTCGATGACAGATGGCGGGAACTGCAAGCCGATGGATAAGGTGGGGATTTGTGAAATATTTCCAAGTGACAGCACGATTGTGCCACACATGAAGCGAAAAGATTTTTAAAGCGTAGTTTAAGATGTGGAAAAATGCAACGGCAAGGATGATTTTTCTTTACTAACGGTCCACTTAATACCGTGAACACGCTGGTGTCCCATATGGATAGAGGAACATGGGTCACTAATGCTTATAATACAAAAAGGGTGGTTGCCATCAAGATGGATTTGTGGCCCGACCACGTAGCTAGAGGGTTCTTTTGACGCCTTTTTAGGACAGGATGACCTCGGCCGGTCTTATAATGGGTACTATTACTTCGGCCCTGAACGGATAAAAGAATGTATTATTGTATAATAATAATAATTCAAATGGTAATTTTGGGTACCATCCACCTCAGATATCCAATGACGATCTCCGTGGCGTCATGACTAACAAGATTTTTTAACCGTGGAGGGGCGGAGAAAGAATACTGACATTTGCGGCCGGGGTTGCTCTGTCGTAAAAGGCAACAAAACAATCCACCCTAGCTACGTGGTAAGGTCCCAAGCCCGTCTGGATGGCTATCACCTTTGGTCTTAAGTATGCCGCCATAATAAATTTGTGTTGTATTCCGGCATTAGTGTACACGACGGTAACTGTTTAATTCTAAGTGGGCAGTCAGCCTGTCTTCTGTCCTACAGCAATAAAAAAATACCACTGGGCCAATTCTACGATACAGAGCTTAACATTTATAGCTGGGAGATATTTTAACGGATATAAAAGTATATAAATATTACTTTCAAGCTGGATTGATTTTTTTTTTTATTGAAGAACTGCAAACAAACTGACGGCCCGCTTAGTAGTAATCAGTTATCATCGCCTATGATATCGATGTTGCCGACAAATTAGGCATAAGTATTTCAAATTGAAACAACCGCAGTAAAAGATTCTTACATTCATTTATTCTAATTATTCATTTCTTTAAGTGCTGAAAATTTTAAATGAAACAGACTAGCGTGATTTGGCCATGTAATGAAACGAAGGGAAGAATACCATATAACTAGGAAAATAATAGACTGCAACATAAAACTTGAAAAAATTTTGATTCCCTAAATATCAAACATAAATTTGTTGATGATGAAAGCAGTATTTTTAAATACTGCAAGATTTTACCTGTAGAAATTCAATTTAAAAAATGATACTCAAAAACTTTTTCAATAAAAAAAAATACAAACTAAAATGAAGCACGCTGTATATACTCGGGCCGCTGCTCAAAACCGGTTTGCGCGAAGTGGCGCGTAGAATATGTACGACAAGCGCACAACTACCATCTTAGTTCCAAGATTATTAAACGATTTACCAACAAATATAAGAGATAATATAACCCAAAAAAAATATTATAGCCTCACTTAAAAAATACTTTTTATAGAAATTGTAATCTAAATTTACTCAGTCATTTGAACGTGCGTAGACTTAAGTTTCGATGGCATTGTACAAACCTTAGTGGTTTTTTGCGCTGTTATTTTATTAAGCCAATGTAATAACTGTGAATTTGATAAATAAATGTAAAAAAAAATAGAAATGAGAGTGGATGGATACAGAAGCAGAGGTAGACCAATGGTATGGCGAAAAAGGGTGTGAATGTTGAGATGAAAGCTAACAGAGTTGAAGGAGAGAACAAATTGTGCCGATCCCATTATAAGTCAAACTCTTTTAATAAAAATTTCGTATATGAGGATACTATATATTACTACTATTATAAAGAGGAAAGATTTGATTGTTTGTTTGTTTGTTTGCTTTGAATAGGCTCCAAAACTACTGACCCGATTTAAAAAATTCTTTCATTGTTGGGAAGCTACACTATCCCCGGGTGACATAGGCTATAATATATTTTCAAAAAAATTAGGGATCCTTACTAAAACTCCAATAATGAAACCCAAAGTGTAAAAAAATTACCTAAAATATTATTTAAATCGCGTGCGTTGCGAAAACTATTGATGATAGAATAAAATAATGTACTACAACTTTGCAGAACACATCATTATTTACAAAAAGTGTCGCGACAGCATATGTCTAACTATTATAGTTATGCCACAATAAGTGTTTTTTTTTTATTTTAAAATTTTAATTGAAATGCCGCCCCTAGAAAAGGCTCTTTATTTGGATCTTGGTATTAAAAACCTTATCAAAATAAATTACTTCATATTCAAAACGGCTTCACTACCTTCATATAACTTTTTGATTTATTCAATTCGGATATTCCATTCGAAAGATATCACGAGTTTAAAAATGTAAGTATTAGAAAAATGTTGCGTGGTAGCCGCTCACCCTGTTCGGCTAGCTAGACAGCACCTTATGCAATGTAGGCGTGCGTCACTGGGGTTTTTACAAAAATTAGAAAACTTATTAAAAAATAACGAAAAATAAATAAAAAGTAATAACAAAAAAATCATTAAAATAAAAGCTCATAGAAATAATAATATTCAAATTTTCTTTATAATTTTATTTTTTTAGTAACCTGACGCAAATAGAAGGGTTTGCCCTCAGGGGCGCTCCTCTGTCCGAGGAGTGCACGGGTGTGCGTACCCGAGGTGCCCGAGCATCCGTCGCTTCACTCCCCTCTCTGTTCGTGGCGTGGTCCCCGGTGGGATGGTTGCGAATACTGATTGGGGTCCCGGGTTCTACCCTGGGACCTGATTTGGTAGTCGAAACCATTCCTATTTCGACTGCGCCTGCACAGAGAGTGTTCCCGGGGCGGGAATTGCATCCTCGCTGTCGGTTGGTCTTGCTGGGCCGGCTACGACGTCAGGCGACTCTGCTTTTTCTGGAGTGTCGTCTGGTAGTCGTACCCACGCCTGACTAGCACGCGACGGGGATGTGAGTCCCGTCCGGAATTGGCCGCGAACCTGTCGCTCCCGGCCCTGGTTCTGTCCATGGTCGGGGGCGATCCTGGATGGACGGCCGTCACCTCCTTTTGCGAGGCAGTAGTGTCTGCAAGAGAGGCGGCGGAACGGGAGCGAGAGTCCGCCAGCGCACTCCCCTCCCGCCAACGTAGGCCGAGTCGTCGGCGCCGGAGGGCGGGCAACGATCTCCGGCCGCCGTAGAAAGCGGCCGTGGGCGGCCCCTCGGGGGAGGATCCGCCGCCCGCACTATTGCCGCGAGGGAGAAGGCCGCGTGCTGTTCCGCAGCCCCCCTCAACTCCTAGAGTTGTTACAAGAGAGCGCCGGGGGGACGAAACCCTGACCCCTTGGCACCAGCACTTTAGAAGGGGCCCGCTTTAAGACAAAGCGTGGGCTGGCGCCGGCCCGGGCCACGAGATCGGCAGGCCATATATCCGTGGGCCCGGGCGTAGGCGATAGGAGAACAGCGGGGTTTTTTAGTGGGTAGTCGGATGGTCGAACATCTTTTCCGGAGTCCCTTATATCCCTCGATCCCCCCGGGCCGGGGGAACCCGTCAAGAGAAGTTTTTCCCCGAGACCGAAAAAAATAGAAGGGTTTAATTTTTAATTTTTTGTTAAATACCCGTGCGAAGCTGGGACGGGCTGCTAGTATTAAATATATTTAATATATTATATAAGTCTGATATCACATTTCAAGCGCTAGGCATTTAAGGTTATGTTATATATATATATATATATATATATATATATATATATATATATATATATATATATATATATATATATATATATATATATATATAAAATTTAAAAAATGTTGTTTTTGTACATGTACCATGTATACGTCCGAATGCACTTAGTAAAAAGCGGTTATTTTAATATTACAAACAGACCCTCCAATTTTATTTATTTGTATAGATGTATAGATTTCATAATATACTACACGTGGACGACATTCTCTATAGGATAGATTAGTTAAATGTTAGCAATAGAGTTGTGTTAAAAACGAATAGAGGCGAGCGAGCACGTTTCGGCTATTAGAGGACGGCCGCTGCCTGCGGTGGTCGGATCACGGGCCACGAGTCCCGGGTTCACGTTGGGAGGAGATATATATAATTGCGGACTGGTTATTGGCATGTGTTCATATTTTATAGGACTGCTCTTTTTTTTTATTGCAGACAGGCTGACGGCCCGCTTAGAATTTAGCAGTTACCGTCGCCTATGCGTGATTGTAATACCAGTGGCATCGCGAACACGCTGCTGTCCCATAAGGGTACAAGGAACTTGGATCACTAGTTCCGAAACAGAACACAAAGTTATTATGGCGCCCTACCACGTAGCTAGGGTTGTTTTGTCACCTTTTATGATGGGCCGACCCCGGCTGCAGAGGTTGGTATTCTTTCTGCGCCCCTGTACGGATAAAGTATACCTTCCTAACGGCTTCCGGGGTGGAATAGCTTTCGCACATAGGAACGCCTGCTGGGTTACAGGTTCGAGTTCCATCCCGAATCTGGTTATTTAAGTACCTACAATATATATTTATTTACATAAGAAAAAGTATATAAATCAGTTGTCTAGTAACCATAAAATAAGCGCTCAGCTACTAACTTTAGAACTAGATGGCGCTGTGTGAAATGTTGCAATATTGAATACATATATTATTATTATACTACCTTTTGAAATTTTTTTTTATTGCGTAGGACAGCAGACAGGCTGACAGCCCGCTTAGAATTTAGCAGTTACCGTCGCCTATAGGTGTTTGCAACGCCAGTGGCATCGCGAACACGCTGCTGTCCCATAAGGGTACAGGAACTTGGGTCACTAATGCCGGAACACAACACAAGGTTATTATGGCGGCATACTTAAGACCAAAGGTGGTCGCCATCCAGACGGGCTTGAGGCCCTACCACGTAGCTAGGGTGGGTTGTTTTGTCGCCTTTTACGACAGGCCGACCCCGGCCACAGAGGTTAGTATTCTTTCTCCGCCCCTGCACGGATAGTTAAATGTTAGCAATAGAGTTTATTCACATTAAAGGAATATTATTGGACACTGGTATTAGAGAAAGGTGTAGAATTCATTGACAGCTAGGTGACGATGTTAGGTTGCAACAAAAGCTTTGGAATTCAGGTTCTAATGTTGAGTACAGTCATGGTGTTCATGGATTTCGCATTGTTTACCAGCACAAAAAGCGATTATAAATAAATAAATTGTTCGCTGAACCAATTCCTTGTCAACTCTATTAGTAAAATTAGAAAGAAAGAAAGAAAATGTATTTATTTAGGACTCGAAGTTATTATTTACAATTTATAATTATATACTACATATTTGTCCCAAATTGGTCCCAGCTCAGCATTTGCTGATGGAATTTACCAGCGCTGATCTTCCGCTGGGGCCATTAAGTGACACCACTAACATTATATACACAATAACCACAATAACACGTGTGCAGTTTACACATGATAGAAGTGAAACCCTGAAAAATGTAAACCTTAATGTAATAAAAAACATAAACAGAATAGTAAAAGCCTATGGAGTTATGCAACTTAGAGCTACAAATCGCTCGAACTTTGAGGTGAAATTATCAGTATTAAAGTTTACAAATTTCAAATTTTTCCAAAAAACTTTCAAAACTATATTAAATCAAATCATTCCTCAAAGTAGTTTCCATATAAAGAGAGAAAAAAAAACCCAACTGTATCTCATTGTAATAAAGTGGCAATTCAAATAGATATATGAGTAATACAATGCAATCATTTAAAAATTACTCTATAGAATAAGCCTTATGCTATTATTCATTTTAATAAAGTCGCAATGCGAATAGATGTGTATAAGTAATGCAATGCAATCATTTAAAAATTACATTACTCATACTAACTTCGATACTGTTGACAACTTATTAAAAAACCCCAGCTGTCACTGTCAAATTTTTTACCCGTCACACGGAAAGGGGAGCTAATCCAAAAGACGTGACACAAGAACGTCTCCGGCGCCATTTATTATAACCGCGTGTCACTTCTAAATTTAAAAACATGCGAGGTGTTACACAATAATATTTTTTATTATTTTGTGACAATTCACAGTAGCCATAGCACTTGTGGGTACTAGACAACTGGTATACATACTATTTATATACTTTTTTTTTAAAATAAATACATGTTATACATAAACATCCAGACAAGAGATCGAACCCGTCACCTCCGCATGCGTACCGAAGACTACAATAATATTATTTACTAGCTGTGCCCGCGACTCAGTCCGCGTGGAATAGTGACTTTAGGCAGCATTTTTTGGATATATGAGGTCAAATTAAATTGGAAATTCAACTTACTAAGTCCAACCTAAGCTGAACCCTATTTTATATGATTGATGATATAAATCTGAGGTCAACTTAAATTGGATTATAAAATTTCCGAAAGTTATCATTTTTAACAAAAACTATATTTTTTTTCTAAAATAAAAATAGCCTAAGTTACTCCTTGGTATATCAGCTATCTGCCAGTGAAACTCCCGTCAAAATCGGTGCAGCCATTTCAGAGATGAGCCGGAACAAACAGACAGACAAAAATTAAAAAAAAATGTTGTTTTGGTATATATACCGTGTATACGTCCGAATGCACTTAGTAAAAAGCGGTTATTTTAATATTACAAACAGACCCTCCAATTTTATTTATTTGTATAGAAGATGGAGACGCGGTGGCTTGGTTGTCATAATAGAAACGCAATTTTATTAATTTAAATTATGGTACAGTAGACAGGTTTGTGGCCCATTTTATAGTGAGCAGTTACCATCGTCTATGGATATTTGCAGTGCTGGGGGGAACGCGAACTTCCCTCTCTGTGTGTATTATTAAAAAGAAGATGAAGACACAAACTAGACCATCATGCTGAAGTATATATTACTTCTAGTAGACCTGAAGTTTTTCAGCAGCAGCAGCTAGATCATCATCAGCGGCGATCATTAAAAATGCTAGGTTACAACGCAAACTTAAGCATCGATGCTCTTAAGGTTCGTAGTTGCATCTATTTGGTCTAACATTCGGTGTCACCGATTCAGGTACGTCACTATGACAATAGCACTTCACTATGCGGTGGCGTCATCTTTTTTCATAACTAAATATGTAATCAATAATTATAAACGTGTATTATTGTTTTTTTTTTTTGTTGTTGCTGTGGAACAACAGACAGACTGGAGACCCACTTAAATAGCAAGCCAGGAGCACCGCCAACACGTTGCCATCCGCGGAGAAATTTTATGATGCCTCTTTCGAAATACCCCCTTATTGTTGTGCGGTGAAAAAACTTCGGCTGGAAGCTTATTCTACATCCTCACTGTGCACAAAATAAACGTTCTGGAGAACCTTTGCGTGCAAGACAGTAGAGACTTCAGATATTGAGGAGGAACGCCCAGCCGATGGCGAGCAGTTCAGTATTAGAAAGAGGTCGAAGATGTTACTTATTATTTCTAATAAATACCCAATATTCAGCACATATATTTGATGCTTCGCAACGTTAAAAATCACTTGGTTCTACCCCGACTGCCGAGGAAGGCAGGCGACATTTATTCCAGGAGAGGCTGGCCATCGTAAAACATGGTCCCGGCCCAGGCGGCTCGGGAGGCATACGCGAAAGCATATCCCTTCACGGGGGTGGTTTTTAGTGGGTACACCAGCAACGTGCGTCCACCTTGTCCAGTGTGAGGGAAGTACGGGCGCATTGCACAGGATTCCCACAGTTCCCACACTACACCGTCGCAAGCCCCCAAGCGGCGGGGTGTGTATTAAGCATTTTCCACCCCACAAAAAAAAACAAAATTTATTCCGTACGTGAGCAGATAGCAAATTCAATCACGGACATGTGGGCAACATTTCACTTAAAGTAATTAAGTACAAAAACAGGTAGAAGCGATTATGAATTTCTGAAAACTTTAATTTCAACCTAACCTAATAGTTCTGGTGGAATTATCCTCATAGAACCGTATGGCATAGAGCATCTTTAAAACGATCGCCATGGAGTCGCCAAACGGTTTAAGGTTTTTGTTCAAGTTTCACAATATTTTTTTTAATATATTTAGTTTTCACACGGGACCACGGTTTATCATAATCCTTTTCATTTTCCCCTATATGGGTACAGAGCAAGCCTTATGAAAAACACGCTGTATTTGAATGAAAAACTAAGATCCAGATCTAAATGGATTATTATACCTAGTCAGGTCATAAGTATTGTCACACAGTAAAAACTTTTCTTTTAGAATGCTGGCCACAAAAAAGTTTATTGAATTCGAATTTCGAATTGTTCAAGAAAATAAAAATGTATACTTTTAGAATTTTACTCATTTTTAAATATATGGAGTGGACGCTTAAAGAAGACCGTGTTGCAGTTATTGCGTTGCATCGTTGCGGTTACGCGCCAATTCAAATTTTTAACATACTGAAAAATTTGAATATTACCAAAAGATTCGTTTATCGTACCATCAAACGATACAATGAAGACTCTAGTGTAGATGACAGGTCAAGAAGTGGTCGCCCTCGGTCTGTTAGGACTCCAGCAGTGATAAAAGCTGTGAAGGCACGAATTCAAAGAAATCCCAAACGTAAGCAGAAACTGTTGGCCCTTCAGATGGGGTTAAGCAGAACCACGGTGAAAAGGGTGTTAAATGAAGACTTAGGGCTTCGGGCATATCGAAGAAAAACAGGACATCGTTTGAATGCTCGTCTAATGGACCTGAGACTGAAGAGATGCCGCGCTTTGTTGAAGCGGTACGCGGGAAAAAAATATCGGGAAATTCTTTTTTCGGATGAAAAAATGTTTACCGTAGAAGAGAGCTACAACAAACAAAATGATAAGGTGTACGCACACAGTAGTGAAGAAGCAAGCAACCGTATTCCGCGTGTCCAACGAGGTCATTTTCCATCCTCGCTCATGGTATGGTTGGGAGTTTCTTATTGGGGCTTAACAGAGGTACATTTTTGTGAGAAAGGTGTAAAAACGAATGCTGTTGTGTATCAAAATACAGTCCTGACGAACCTTGTGGAACCTGTTTCTCATACCATGTTCAATAACAGGCACTGGGTATTCCAACAAGATTCGGCGCCAGCTCATAGAGCGAAGAGCACACAAGACTGGCTGGCGGCGCATGAAATCGACTTCATCCGGCACGAAGACTGGCCCTCCTCCAGTCCAGATTTGAATCCGTTAGATTTCAAGATATGGCAACACTTGGAGGAAAAGGCGTGCTCAAAGCCTCATCCCAATTTGGAGTCACTCAAGACATCCTTGATTAAGGCAGCCGCCGATATTGACATGGACCTCGTTCGTGCTGCGATAGACGACTGGCCGCGCAGATTGAAGGCTTGTATTCAAAATCACGGAGGTCATTTTGAATAAACTTTAATGTCATAAGAATCTATGTTTTGTTAAGTTCATTTTGGTATATGAATGGTTACATAATGAATAAACTTGTTACAATTATTTTCCATTAAACATGTGACAGAATTTATGACCTGACTAGGTATTTCCTACTTCACGAGAGATAGGACAGTAAGTAAATGAAAGGCGCCGTCGGATTTTTAACTCGGTAATAAATCAGAAAGGATTATAAATGAAAGTTATTCTTGCAAGTATGCTATGATGCAAGACCGTAATTTATTTGGTTATAAAAATAAATGGTCTATAAGACCATCATTAGGCCTGTCCTTTTATACGGCTGTGAAGCGTGGCCGGTGTTAGAGCGACACAAGCAAGAACTGCGTGTCACGGAGATGAATATGCTGCGGTGGATGTGTGGAGTGACGCGGAAGGACCGCGTTAGGAACTCCCGCATTCGCGGCAGCCTTCATGTCCGTGACATTGCGGATAAATTGCAGGAGTGTCGGCTCCGATGGTACGGCCACGTTTTACGGCAACCGGATGCTTACATGGGAAACAAATGTCTGGCCATGCCGCTTCCGCTGGGCCCCGGCAGGAGGGGTAGGCCCAAAAAGTGCTGGCTTGACGTCGTAAAGGGTGATATGCGTGCCAATGGTCTCACTACCAGGGATGCTGAAGACCGTGCGAAGTGGAGAAGAAAAAGTCGGAAAGCGGACCCCGGGCGCCGAAGAGAGAGTTTGGGCTGCAACCGGGATTCATCGCTGAGATGATGATGATATAAATAAATAAAAAACTTGAGCCTCTTTGTTAAGGAAAGGAGAATCTTATCGAAAGTCACCGACGAATAGAGAAGCGGGAGTTCTCTGTGACAATGCGTACGAGGCTTCGAATTAAAAGTTTCAGATGGAAACTGGGATTTCAATAAGACTGGGTAAGAAGGAGATTCGTTTACTATTTCAAGTTATACATACATATATCTATACTACTATTATAAAGAGGAAAGATTTGATTGTTTGTTTGTTTGTTTGTTTGTTTGTTTGTTTGTTTGTTTGTTTGTTTGCTTTGAATAGGCTCCGAAACTACTGACCCGATTTAAAAAATTCTTTCATTGTTGGGAAGCTACACTATCCCCGGGTGACATAGGCTATATTATATTTTCAAAAAAATTAGGGATCCTTACTAAAACTCTAATAATGTAACCCAAAGTGTAAAAAAATTACCTAAAATATTATTTAAATCGCGTGCGTTGCGAAAACTATTGATGATAGAATAAAATAATGTACTACAACTTTGCAGAACACATCATTATTTACAAAAAGTGTCGCGACAGCATATGTCTAACTATTATAGTTATGCCACAATAAGTGTTCTTTTATTTTAAAAAATTAATTGAAATGCCGCCCCTAGAAAAGGCTCTTTATTTGGATCTTGGTATTAATCCTTATCAAAATAAATTACTTCATATTCAAAACTGTTTCAATACCTTTATATAACTTTTTGAATTATTCAATTCGGATATTCCATTCGAAAGTTATCACGAGTTTAAAAATGTAAGTATTAAAAAAATGTTGCGTGGTAGCCGCTCACCCTGTTCGGCTAGCTAGGCAGCACCTTATGCAATGTAGGCGTGCGTCACTGGGGTTTTTACAAAAATTAGAATACTTATTAAAAATAACGAAAAATAAATAAAAAGTAATAACAAAAAAAATCATTAAAATAAAAGCTCATAGAAATAATAATATTCAAACTTTCTTTATAATTTTATTTTTTTAGTAACCTGACGCAAATAGAAGGGTTTGCCCCCAGGGGCGCTCCTCTGTCCGAGGAGTGCACGGGTGTGCGTACCCGAGGTGCCCGAGTATCCGTCGCTTCACTCCCCTCTCCGTTCGAGGCGACAGAGTCTTACCTTTCTTTCCGTCTACCTCTTACATCCTTTCCAACTTAGCTCTCTGTTCGTGGCATGGTCCCCGATGGGATGGTTGCGAATACTGATTGGGGTCCCGGGTTCTACCATGGGACCTGATTTGGTAGTCAAAACCATGCCTATTTCGACTGCGCCTGCACAGAGAGTGTTCCCGGGGCGGGAATTGCATCCTCGCTGTCGGTTGGTCTTGCTTGGCCGGCTACGACGTTAAGCAACTCTGCTTTTTCTGGAGTGTCGTCTGGTAGTCGTACACACGCCTGACTAGCACGCAACGGGGATGCGAGTCCCGTCCGGAATTGGCCGCGGACCTTTCGCTCCCGGCCCTGGTTCTGTCCATGGTCGGGGGCGATTCTGAATGGACGGCCGTCGCCTCCTTTTGCGAGGCAGTAGTGTCTGCAAGGGAGGCGGCGGAACGGGAGCGGGAGTCCGCCACCGCCCTCCCCTCCCACCAACGTAGGCCGCGTCGTCGGCGCCGGAGGGCGGGCAACGATCTCCGGCCGCCGTAGAAAGCGACCGCGGGCGGCCCCTCAGGGGAGGATCCGCCGCCCGCACTATTGCCGTGAGGGAAAAGGCCGCGTGCTGTTCCACAGCCCCCCTCAACTCATAGAGTTGTTACAAGAGAGCGCCGGGGGGACGAAAGCCTGACCCCCTGGCACCAACACTTTAGAAGGGGCCCGCTTTAAGACAAAGCGTGGGCCGGCGCCGGCCCGGGCCACGAGATCGGCAGGCCATATATCCGTGGGCCCGGGCGTAGGCGATAGGTGAACAGCGGGGTTTTTTAGTGGGTAGTCGGATGGTCGAACATCTTTTCCGGAGTCCCTTATATCCCTCGGTCCCCCCGGGCCGGGGGAACCCGTCAAGAGAGGTTTTTCCCCGAGACCGAAAAAAAATAGAAGGGTTTAATTTTTTGTTAAATACCCGTGCGAAGCTGGGACGGGCTGCTAGTACATACATATAATCACGCCTCTTTCCCGTAGGGGTAGGCAGAGACCACTTCTTTCCACTTGCTACGATCCTTACATACTTGTTTCGCTTCGTCCACTTTCATTATTCCCTTCATACATGCCCTTCGGTTTAGTTAAGTTTAGTTTGGTTCAAGTTATAGTTCTATAATATATTTATAAAAATATAGTTTTCTTTTTATTGCTGTAGAACAGCAGACAGGCTGACGGCTCGCTTAGATTTTAGCAGTTACCGTCGCCTATGAGTGTTTGCAATCTCAGTGGCATGACGAACATGCTGCTGTCCCATAAGGGTACAGGAACTTGGGTTACTGATGCCGGAACACAACACAGTTATTATGGCATCATACTTAGCAAGAAGTAGTCGCTATCCAGACGGGCTTAGGGCCCTACTGTGTTGCTAGGGTGTGTTGTTTTGTTGCCTTTTACGACAGGCCAACCCGGGCCGCAGAGGTCAGTATTCTTTCTCCGCTCCTACACGAATAGAGATAGTTTTAAAAAACACGCTTTAATGATAAATCGAACAACTGTCTTTTTAATCCTGGCGATCCGAAACAGGGTAACGAGATAAGATATCGGTCCTTGGTAAGTCTTTTAAAACGTTTAAATGAAATCTGACCGTTTAAAATGGATCAAAATCGAGTTCAAAAGAGTCGATTACAAAACAAACAAACCAACAAGCATACAGGTGAAACTAATAAAAGCGTATTAAAAATGGAACAATAAGTCCGAATCGGACCTATGCATTGAACAGTGACACTGCTGTACTTTGTTTATAATGCTCAATGACACTACACACGGCTCGCACACGCTTAATTACTCGGATAATTGCGGCGACTGAAGGGTTGTGGTAAATTGTGGATGCCTCCAACCCTGTACACGTTGACCAGATTTAAGTATTACAGGGTTAAGTTTGGAATGTCGTTGCGGACCACGCAGTTATGTGACACCGCAACGCATTCTGTTGCACTATCATCCATACTAAAGTTATAAATGTGAACTCTGTCTTTATGTTACGTTTTCACGCCTAAGTCGCTGAATCAATTTTGCTAAATTTCTGAATAGATATAGACTTTGGAGAAGGGCATAGGATACTTTTTGTCACAAAAATGAAAGGGGGTGAATGTAATTAAGTTCTATTTTTTAATTTATATAACAGAAGAACGTTTTCCGCGTCTGCTAGTATATCATATCATAATTTTTTTTTCTTTTCACTCATTTTGTTTCTTCCTTCATGTATTTTGTGCAAATGGACTGAAAATATAATTATTTGTTTATTGTTTTATAATATAAAATATGACTATATTGATATTATTACGTATAACTTTGTGCACCGCCATCCACATGTTAATTAATAGATGTATTCCACTCCATTATAGGGTTGCCTGGAAGAGATCGCTTTTAGCGATAAGGCCGCCCATTGTATCACTGTAACTTATTCTAGTTTTCATTGTACATAGATTTAGTTGGTGAACAATAAAGTGTTTTTCATTCATTCATTCATAAATATTATTACATGCACGCCGACTGTCCACTTAACAGTGAATACGTCAAGTGAGTCACCTACTATGGATGGATGTTCGCTACGCCAGGGACACCTCTATTCTTAATTTTAAAATAAAATAATTAAAGAACAACGTCACCTGGGTGCGTATGCATTTTTTATAACCGATACGAGATATTATTTGTTAGAAATTCATTAATAAAAATATTCTTAGAGTACAGAGAGTACTATAATAATAATACTGTTATTTTTTTTATTAAGTGACCGCATTTAGTAATAATAGATGATTGTCCACAAATTGACGTTCTTCGGCCACGTGTTATTATTCTTTATTCGTGATGAGATGACCAATTCATTTTATTACCACACGACGACGGCTACAAGCGTATAGGGAATTTATTATTATGTATATTATAGTGTTGGGATGCATTGTGATATTCGGCTTGAAGCTATCATACCGAAACATGTATGCGGTTCGGTCATAATCATAGGTCTTTAATTGTTAAAATGCAGGTTATTGTTAAATGGTTTTTCTATACAAAAAAAAAAGAATCCCAATGCATTTTTGCCCTTATGCGTACAAATATTATTGTTAGTGAAACAAATTAACTTATTAAAATGAATTCGAAATGTCATTTAAATATTCATTGTATTTTTATCGATTTGGCATGTTCGTTAGTTTCACATCGGCGCGCTGTTTAAGACGACACTAAGTGCTAGCGACCTTGAGCGAGTGGGAGGAGTTTGAGCTAGTGAGAGTAGCACGCGCGGGGCCCCCCCGCAACCCGCATTGAAAATTCGCAGGCGACGTAATTGTACATTTTAGAGAAGTTCGTTGGGTAACCATACGTTACAGATTATGAAGACTATCTAATAATCATGAAATTTTTAACCGCTTATTTAATATTAGTTAGGATTATTGTTTCATGTTCTGTATCTTATATCATTCCCTGTGGTAGGATATAATATAATATAGGTATTTCAATAAACGGAAAATATAATTATATCAAACGAACACAGGTTTTCTGTCTACAGGTTTTGTAACTATAAATAAAAAAGTGAATTAGGTATTTATAGGATTTTATTTAAAACTCCTCGAAATTTAATACTTTCACAGCAACTATACTGTCTTCTTTTTCAGCCGTCACTGCTCGTTTTTTTATTAGTTTGTTTTTATTTTCTTTTTCCTCTTCCTTTTTCCTTTTGCGTCCGTGCATGGCACTAACTATATAAGAGGGGTCCCTAATTACCATATTCCTCGTATATCTAGGATCAACCAGTTCGGGAAGCATACAATCTGTATAAAACTTAATTAAATTATTTTTCATTTTAGTGTCCCAAAAAGCGTCATCCTTGTAAATTAGTTCTATTTTTACAGGAAAGTTTTCACCAGACCAAATACCAAGCATACATTTATCTTTTCCTGTTATATGCAGCTGTCCCTGTATTTGATACCACCAATTATGTTCTTTGTTTATTATGTAATTACCGTTTACCAGTTTTTTATAAAACAATATTTTTTTTTCATGGATGGCTTTATCTAGTCCTAGTTTGTAAGCTGTGAGTGGACATTTTATTTCTAAAATGGAGTTTTTATTAATAATACCGTCCGGTGATGCGCCGAGGAAGGGTATTTCTTCATCAAGAAAAAGTCCACGGTTCTATTTTAATATTTTCTTGTTTCGACAATTGTTCTTTCGCAAAATTTTCGTTGTCTTGTCCATGTTTTATAGACTTAATGTGTCCTATAGACTCTTTATATAAAAGATCTTTAACTAAATTGCAGCAACTTATGTCATTGCGTCTTTTTATAACACGTCCAAAGTTGGAAGCGGTCAAAATCCGTCTTCGTAGTTCTAGCCACTCACTAGAACCACTTTGTAATATAGTCTTCCTTTCTATTTGTTCTCTTTGTTTGGCAGTTTCCGCCAAATTTGCTAAAAATATTTTTTTTGATTCCTCTAATACATCATCATCCATATCCGGTCTTGAACATTGCTCACCATAGTTTTTATTACATTCTGTGTAGTGTTCATGTAATCTCTTCTTTATTCTATGATAATTTTTTGTTAAATGTAGGCGTTTTTGTTTACGTATTTCCATCTTTTTTAATTCACCATTTGGACTCCTGCCCGTGATTGATTTTTGCAACGACGATAAGGGTTTATGGGTATTAAATGATAAAGCAGCTGCATTACAACGCATATGGTATTGGTACTTCTGGGAAAAATTTACCCGCTTACCCCCTACAAATTTTGCAACAATACTATGGAAGCGCTCCACAGTGTTGCTGTCAACGTCTTCAATCAAGCTTCTTGCATGAGCAGCTATATGTGTCAATACAAATTTTATTCTATGCCACAAACTGTTTGTGAAAATATCTCTGTCTATGTTGTCATCTTCTCCCATTTTCGAGCAAAAATATGTCTTACAATTAGTATGAACTCCAAATGCATGTTCTGCGGCTAACATGATATCATTATGTAAACTAGTGACATTGCCAGAATTTTTATAATTTCTTACAGCGGTTACTATTACCTTTCTTATTGACAGTATTCTTTGTTTTGTTATATATTTTCTGTATTTAATTAAATATTTCGTGTCAGTGATAAGAGCTTGTAACTTATTGCAAAGGTTTCTTAACAGGTGGTTGCGGCATTCGATTTTTTCAATTGTTATATTTTCATATGGTCTTGACTGTAACAATTTTATATTAACCTTGAATATATTAAATTATGCATTTCTATGCTGTTCTTGAATCCTTCTACCAAGATCGTGGATTCCATTCCAGTTGAAGGACCTGAAAATAAAGTAATAATTATTCCAACCATAAAATTTTAGTTTCTTTATTATTATTACAACATATTTAATATTCTGAATTTACCAGAATAATTTTTATAGCAAGCATGCTTCTTAGGTGTGACATTTTTCTTGGCAGCTTGGGCGCATATGCAGCAGTATTTATTTTTCACTGCCATATAAATAATTTTTCCAGTTCTTTTCCCAATTATCGCAGCTGCGCCTGATAGGGATGAGTAATTTTTTTTATAAGATCTTTTTCCCCAACATCCATCTGCAATAACGTCAATATATGGAATGCCATTTTCAGTAACTCTACCGTCTTCCAAAGCCATTTGACGTTCTTCATTAGCGGCTTCATTCATAGAATTCAAAGCTTCTTTTTCCCAAACTTTGTTAATTGTTCCCATTCTTTCATTAAATAACTCATAGGATATATGAGGCAAGTCCATTGCTGCCAATAATTCATTAAGCTGTGTATAGCCACAACCTATAGCCACTGCACCCGCAACTGTATTAATGTTTAAGTCAATTTCAGGATCATTGCAACAAATGACAAAAGTTTCGTTACACATGTTGCATTTTAGTTTTAGTTTAGAAACAAGGCCCAGTTTTCTTTCAGATATAATTTCTACAGATTTCAAACCACAGTCTATATTACCATGTGAAGATATTTCTTGAAGCTCTTTAAAAAAATGTTTAATATTTAATATTCGCATTCCATTTACTATTTCTTGATTATTTCTGAAAAGGAAATATACATAATAACAATTTTGCAATATTAAACAGAATAAGGCCTTTAACATTTGTTTTGTAATATCTTTTATTGTTCACATTCTTTGCGATAGCAAAGAGAGATACCCGTGAGTTATCACTCACGGGTTCTGCAATATTATATTGAAAATTTTCCCCTTTTTTATTAATTTTATTTATCGAGAGTTTTACTATATAAATCTTTATATTGACAGACTATCCTGACATCATAGAAATAATAATACGTTTACCTGACCGAATTTGACTTCTCGTTTTCAATATTCATTTGAAAGCTTTCTTCCTGCTCAGGAAATATCGTTTCGGTTACTTGAGAACTGCAACAGTTATAGTAATTAATATAAGTTAATAGAATTAGGTTTCAAATATGCTAAAATCAGAATATTGAATTAGATATGCATTTACTTGTCAACAATCTTGTTCTCATTTTCATTGTTAATATGGGAAGATCCTTTAATCACTCCAAGCGTTTCCGTAAATTCAGACCTACAATATAAATGTATTTATATTTAGTTATACAGTGACAATAGTAATAGCATTCAAGTATTTTTAAAACTCGAATCCGGACTGTCCCAACTACGATGTAGTATTGTCATACTACACTACAATACACACCTCGTCTCTGTCTCGTCATTGACGTCGCGATTATCTTTGTTATTATGTAATCTCCTAAAAAGAAAATAATGTCACTTAGTAAAATAAATAATAATAATATATGTAACAATTAAATGTTATGATTAATTTATCTGGTCCAATTTACATCAATGTGCTAGTATACACAAATGATAATTATGATTGAGAACACGTTACTTACCTTATTAATCTATTTTTTGCGAGCGTTTGGCGTTTCTTTTTTAGTAATCTAGATTTACCAGCCATTTTAGCGCGAAACTTATAATAGAGTTAAATCGTTTAGTGATTGCTCCGAGCGTCAACGTCTACCCGTGACAGTGGTCAGCGATGCACTGCCGCCCGTCGCCCGCAAGGGCTCCTGCTAACCCGAGCATAAAGATTATTCGAAAAAGCATAATTGTATATTATTCTTTTACTTTGAAATAAAAAGTCGTATATTAAAAGATGGGTAATTAAATTGTGTTTAAGATGGTGAAGGTTTCATAAAAATACGCTTGATAGTTTTTACGTGATTCTCAGATTTTTATCTGCGTTAGACCTAACTTTACAAATTAATTACACTATGTAATATAAACATAATCTAAAATATTCACATATTAAGTTATTGAGAAAATGCTCAAATTTAACATGTATTTTTTCCAATTCATTAACACCACTCGTTTAGATGTGATCTTCAGAATAAAATCATTAAAAGTCTCTTGTCGTCGCCTTAATGACTTCTCGGCTACGGCTTTTCCGCCAAATGTTTAGTCCAGGCACGGAATATTACTTATTATGTATAGTTATTTCCGAAAGTCTCCTACTAAAGCGAAGTATATTTGTTAAAAATGGCTCTGAATAAATTTCAATTACGTATCATACTTATAATATTATAAATGTGAAAGTAAGTTTGTTTGTTACGCTTTCACGCGAAAACTACTTAACAGATCATCATGAAACTTTGTACACATATTCTTGGAGGTATTAGAAGTAACAAAGAATACTTTTTATTGAAATATATATATATATATATATATATATATATATATATATATATATATATATATATATATATATATATATATATATATATATATATATATATATATATATATATATCGTAATGATGTATCGTGATATATAAGAAAATAAGAGTGTTCTTCTTGTTTTTAACTTACTCTGCATAAATATGTAGTGTTCTCTAGAAGTAAAAATTTTCTATACACAAAATAATAGTAATAGTGCAAAAATAAAAAATAATAAAAAATAAAACTGACGCTATAGTTACTAATTGCTGAGGATAGTATACTGGTTTTTGAAAGTTTTGTGTGAAAATGAGTAAACCCAAGAGACAAATACATCCAAACCACGATGACTCAACAGAGTTGTCTGACTTTAAAAGTGAAATAAAAAGTATGCTTAAAGATTATATAAATTCTCAGAGTTTACGAATGGAGAAATTGGAAACTCATCTAACTGATATAAAAAATCAATATACTAAAATAGAAAACACAATAAAAACTGTTGAAAAGTCAATGAACTTTATGTCTGACCAATTAACATTGTTGGAATCCAAAATAACTAGTTTGGAGATTGAGAAAGTGGCAGCAATCAGTCATATTACTGAACTAGCAGAAAGGTTCGAAGCCCTTGATCGAAATATAATTAAAAACTGCATAGAAATTCGGAATGTCCCAAAAACAGAAAAAGAATCCAAGGGCAGTCTGTATGGGTACATATTGGAACTAAGCAACAACCTTAATATTTCAACAGAGAAACAGGATATTCGGGATGTGATGAGGTTACCATCAAAAAAAGATAATAGTACAGCTACTATATCTGTTGAATTTTCGACAGGGCTACACAAAGCAAATTTTTTGTTGGCTACTAAAACCTATAACAAAGAACACCCATCAAACAGGCTTAATTCTACTCACCTGGGCATAAATGGCACTCCGAAGCCTATTTTTGTTGGGGAGCAGCTCACAACTAAATTGAGGAAGCTATTTTATATGGCTCGTTCTTTCGCAAGGGATAATAATTATGCATATTGCTGGATTTCTAATGGTCAAATTATGCTTAGAAAAGACAATAATAGCCCCTATGTACTAGTAAAAAGTGAATTGCAGTTAAATGTAACCTCTACAAAACCATGACTATTTATTAATTGTCATATCAACTTAATGTTGTTTTCCTTTCTGACACTCATGTATTGTTATGGCTATTTTATTGTATTTCTGTTGTCTGGTGATGTACTATTTCTAAATGCAATGTTTTTTATTCTGCTGCTACAAAGTGAATGTTATAGTGTTGTAATTGCTAATACATTATTCACAAACAAACTGAACTTCTTAAGTCAAATTGCACACATGGGCATGGGCACATTGGGAGGGTACATATTGATACTTAAATTGAGGATATTTATTTCTTTTAGTCCCCTTCCAAAGTATATATGTAGAATTAAATTCTTGACTTTGCTGTCTCCAATCAATCCAAACTCAATTCCAAATCCAATGAATCCCTTACCCACTTTCATATCATTGCTAATTGTAAATTTTTTTAATTACTATTGTATGAATAAAGTTATATTATTTTTTAACAATACTACATCTTTGTTTAAAGAAAATAATTATATAATGAATTATGTACTGAACTTAAATGAAATGTTTATTCTAATTCTATGTTTTATATATATACAATGTAATTTACAATATAAGGTCTATCTTATAGGTTGTATTACTATTTCTTATTTATGTTTTATTTATTATAAAGATATCAAACATATACTAATGTACAACACATATCACAACACTTATATTGTAATTTTAAATAGTCAATTTTGTTATTTTTCAATTATTATTCAGTTTACTGTCTCATTATTCACTCACAAATTTTTCTATCTTAATATTATCAATTTTAATCATGGTTTTTCCTGCATCTTAAGCCTTATTTCTATGCCATTGTTATTAGTGTGCTTAACTTTGGTTTATAGTAGGTCATCTTCAAGTTTGAAATTCAAGTCTACACTTTCACATTATGTATTTACAACTATATTATATATTTGTTTTAAATTTAATTTATAAAATTCGATAATTCTACAAATTTAATAGATAGTTTTGACAGTTTTATGGTACCTAAATCTTATACGTGTAGTCCTGACCAAAGTAAAAGGTATGTAGATGCCTACAAAAATCCCCTTATAGTTTTAACACAAAATATTAGGTCAATAAATTGCAATTTTTATAGCCTTGAAACGTTGATCCATAGTCTTTCATTTGACTGTGACATACTTGTGCTTACTGAATGTTGGTTGCCTTGTTCTTCAAACAGTATTGTGCCCAATTTACTAAACTATAATTGTTTTAAAACTGATAACAATAATAATAAAAGTGATGGAGTAGTAATTTATACAAGATCGTGTTTGAGTGTTTCCGTTCGGGAGCTCGACTTTAAGAGTTTAGCAACTGCTGTAATTTTAATTGTTGATTCTGATATTGCTATTATCGGTATTTATCGATCTCCTTCCGTAGATAATATAGACTCTTTCTTATCGTTGTTGGACGCAACTCTTTGTACTCTTTCTAATTTTAAAACCGTAGTTATAACTGGTGATCTAAACATTGATATTAAACCTAACACATCAGACTCCCGCTCTCATGACTATCTTACGTCTCTTGCCATTAATGGATATTTCCCAGCTCATACCTTTCCAACGCGTTGTAATAATTGCCTGGATCATGTTGTTATTAAATCTAAATTAGATACTCTTGTTCTTGTTTTGGAGACAACAATAACCGATCACTTTTCTACTCTATTATTGATTGACACACATAAACATATAAAAAAAGATACAAATTTAATTATAAAAACAGATTTTGAAGCACTAGATAAATCTATCGAAAAGCTTGAACTAACGACAATATTTGATACGACTAACATAAATAATTGTGTTAATTTATTGATAGGATTAATTTCAAAGCAAATTGTAAATCATACGAAGACTGTTAGAGTTTCTTCACGAAGAAAAATCTTAAAACCATGGGTCACTCAGGGGTTGTTGAGATGTATAAGGCATAGAGACTCATTACATAAGAGACTTAAAAGATCACCGGATAATGAGATACTTAGGACTGTATACAAGCGCTACAGGGCTTTCTGCAATAAATTGATAAAGAAAGCTAAACGTACTTACGATACCGAGATTTTGGAGGAAACTAATGGTAACAACAAATTACTGTGGGATAGGATTAAAAATATCACATACACTACCCGACAAAAAGAATCTAATATTAAATTGCTGTCTCTTTCTACCTCCCCATTACAGTCTTGTAATCTTGTTAATGATTTTTTTGTAAACATTGGGAAAACTTTAAGTGAAAATATTAATCAAAATAATTTAAATAACGCAGAGAATCTGCAAAATTCTTACTTTAGCAGAAATTTCAATTCATTTGCTATAGAAGAAACTGATCCAGATGAAATCATACATATAATCAATTCGTTAAAATCGAATGCCTCGTCAGGTTGGGATGGCATATCTACGAAATTCCTTAAAAGATATTCTTCTTTTTTGGCCCCAATATTATCTCATATATGTAATTCTTGTTTTGATCAGGGTGTTTTTCCCGACTCTTTTAAAGTTGCTATTATACATCCTATATATAAAGCTGGGGATGTAACTCAACCTACAAATTATCGCCCTATCGCTGTTCTCACAGTCCTTTCTAAAGTTATTGAACGAGTGGTGAATATAAGACTTGTTAAATACCTAGAGCGGTTTGATCTATTATCACCTTGCCAATATGGATTCAGAAGAAACAAATCTACTTCTGATGCGGTTCAGGATTTGACAGGCTTCATAGTGGAAAATCTAAATCAAAATCGTAAGGTGCTTACTATCTTTTTGGATCTGGCGAAGGCCTTTGATACAATACCTCTGGTTACTTTGCTAATGAAGCTTGAAAAAATCGGCATTAGAGGAAAACAATTACAATTCTTTCAAAGTTACTTAACAGATCGCTATCAAATTGTTAAAATTGACAATTACCTAAGTAAAAAACTTCCTGTTAACTACGGTGTACCACAGGGAAGTATCCTAGGCCCCACTTTATTCTTGATATTTATCAATGATTTGTGCAACCTCTATTCTATGAACCTTAAAATTACTTCATATGCTGACGATACAGCGTTAACTTTTTACAATGATACTTGGGAAAGTCTTGAATGTGTATCTCAGCAAGGTCTTGATTTGGTGGTGAAGTGGCTTCAATTTCATACTTTAACACTAAATATCAGTAAAACTAAATATCTAGCTTTCTCGATCACTTCAAGGACTCAACCCACCTTTCCTTTAAATCTAAGGGTACATAATTGTATTGTTCAATCGCAGAGGTGTGATTGCCCGGTTTTGGAATCTGTTGAATATATAAAATACTTAGGTATAATCATTGATAGAAACCTTAACTTTAAAACATATATTAGTATCTTAACAGGCAGAGTCCGGAAATTAATTTATATTTTTAGAATCCTCAGACACGTTGCAAATATGTTTTTAATACGAAACGTATACTTTGCGTTGTGTCAAACAGTTTTAAGTTATTGCATATCTACTTGGGGAGGAGTAGGGAAAACCATGATTAAACCCCTGGAGGTAGCTCAGCGAGCAGTTCTTAAGGTGGCAACTTTTAAACATAGACTTTTTTCTACAACTGAACTTTACAAAACTTGAAAGTGCTCACAGTGAGACAGTTATATATACTGCATGTAGTTATATTTCAGCATTGTGTCACACCATTTGTGGCAGTGAATAAGCGTCTTAAACATAAAGTTTGCACTCTTCCTAATTCAAATGTAGCTTTTACAAGAAAATTTTCTATTTATTTAGGACCTCTTATTTATAATAAAATAAATTATGATATTTCTGTCTATAGCCTGTCTTTGCCTAAACTGAGAGAGAAAGTTTGTACTTTCCTGCTTTCCAAAACTTATGATGAAACCGAGCAGTATATTGAATCATTAATATAACATCATAATAATATATGATTGTTTCCATACACAATCACACACACACACACACACACACACACTCACACACTCAATCGAACATAGATGTGTAAAATGATGTGGAGCTTATTATTCATATTTGTATGTTTCGTTGCATTATTTGTAGGATTTAAATGGCCGTCGTTCCTTAACACAGGCTATAAGCTGGCCTATTTAGAGACGACGACCATTGCAGTTGAAGTGTATTGTTATTGTAAAATTGAATAAAGATTATTATTATTATATTATTATTATTATATATATATATATATATATATATATATATATATATATATATATATATATATATATATATATATATATATATATATATATATATATATATATATATATATATATATATATATATATATATATATATATATTTTTTTTACGAAGATTTCTCATTACCTTTTTGATTTATTTTTGCCTGTTAATTGCCCAAGGGAGTGGGCGTGATTGGCTAGTTATCTATATTTGTATCTTTTGGATGACGAGTTAGCCGCTGCTCTATGGCATGCATTTACAGTATACCTACGCTGTCATTTGGGTCTATATAAAGGTATGAAGATGTTACTGTCAAGACACGAGAAAAGTAGACTACAAGATAATGAGATAGAGTATAAAACCCGAACAAAGAGGAGACGAAAATTACATAGGAGGAGAAGGAAACAGTGTATAATTGTATACTCATTCTCGCAGGCTAAATCCTATTTATGAATATGTTTGTCTGTTATTGGTGCCGCTTTTTAAATCACAACGGCGCTAAATATGTTTCATTTCAACAGGTTTAATTTTTCGGCAAAATTATTATAATTCCGAATGTTAAATCACACCAATCTGAGCTACGTCGCGTCACTATAAAATCTGTGTGGCCGACATTATCGGCCCTCGTTGTAATGGCCGATGTTTAAAATACGGTTTTTTCTATAATAGCTTACGTGTTATTGAGTTAAATTAGTATTTAATAGGATCGGTAATAGTGAATAGTGGCTTTCGTTCGATTACTAGGGAAAAAGTGTTGGGAATTATTTATATTTAGATACTAGCGTCTGCTCGCAACTTCCGTTGGCATTACATATATTAATTATTAAGGTATTCTTCTCACCCTTTGTCACATACTATACCACGCTTAAACACAGAGAGAACAGAGAGAGATTGTATTCAATCTTTCTATCCAGTTCTTGACCCCCTAATATCCCCCATAAGTAGGTGCACGGAACAAAAGGCATTTTCACATTTACCGAAACCATTTCGCAAATGGATATAAATAAAAATCATAATGAAAAACTAAAAAATCTCTCTCTCCTTAGTCGTAACCTCATGACTGAGGGACGTGACCGCGGTGCGTAGTCCTCGCCACCAGCTCCCCCAGACACTCCTGTCTTGCGCCATCCGGATGGCGGTTTGAAGGGTGGCACTAAAAAATACGCTTTTCCAATTAATCAAACTAAAAAGTAAAAAATAATGCTTAACATAAGAATAAAATTACTGACGCGAAAATTATTGTCACTGTTCTAAAAGCTTGGGGTGCTCGACATCAATAATTTTAATTCTTTTTACCAGTTTCCTTCCAAAATGCAGAGTTAATTTAAAAATATCGTACAAAGCACCCCACGCTTTTAGAACAGTGATATTAATTTTCTCGTCAGTAAATTTTATTCTTATGTTGAGCATTATTTTTTACTTTGATTAATCTAATATATAAAATTCTCGTGTCACAGTTTTCGTTGCCATACTCCTCCGAAACGGCTTGACCGATTTTGATGAAATTTTTTGTGCTTATCCGGTATCTATGAGAATCGGCCAACATCTATTTTTCACCCCCCTAAATGTTAGGGGTAGTCCACCCCTAATTTTTTTTTTAATTTTTGACATTTTATTATTTATATGGCAGAACAACGTTTGCCGGGTCAGCTAGTTATTATATAAACATGTCATTTAGTTTTTAGTTTAACTATAAAATATAATTTACTTGTTGTCAATTCCCAATCGGAAATGTTGTTATTAATTTAACACCATCTTCCGGTAGTTTTTCATTTATTTAACGCCACCTTCGGGCAATTTCTTTTTTAAATTTAACATCTTTCGGAAATTTGATTAATTTCGCCAGAAGGAAAAGAAAGCGTTAATCCTGATGATCCTGATAAGGACTAGGGCAAAATTATTAAATTTGTGTACTGTCATCAGCTCATCAGGACAAGTAGTCAAAATTTAAATTTTTTTAAATGGGTAAAAATCGAGGCCGAAAATCCCATTACATAGATATACATATATATACACATAGGTCAAATGAATAAAGGTGTGGTAAAATTAAGTCTATTTTTAAACAACATTTAAAAACAATCACTTACCATACGACGAATAAACAGCTAACGTGAGCAGCAGTCCGACGTGAGCGTATATCGCTCCCAGCTTCACTTCGCAATTGTAAATGGCCGCCATCGTACAACAAAATGGCCGCCTAAGGATATATAACTATTTGATAATTTACAATTAAAACACTACACTGGACACTCTTTATCACATAATACTGATCTTATAATATTAGATTTATAATTTAAAGTACTAGTGTTTGGATTGATTTTAAGGTGTGGAGGACACATTCGCGAATTGTGAACGGTGTTCCTGTAACAAAGAAAATATACATTTCAACTTCTAATACAACAGCTAAATGGTAGGAGTGTACGATATAAATCGATATTTCATCAATTATCGATATATGTATAAGATATACTGATTCGAATCGATATTTTCGAATATCGCGAAAAATTCAAAGCACATTAATTTCTTTTTTTATACCGACGACCTCGGTGGCGTAACGGATAACGCACTTCGGTACGCTTGCGGAGGTCACGGGTTCGATTCCCGTCTCGCGTCTGGGTGTTTTATGTATAATATGTATTTATTTACAAAAAAAAGTATATAATTGGTATATCAGTTGTCTAGGGCCCATAACACAAGTGCTACTTAGTTTGGGGCTAGATGACGTTGTGTGAATTATCACAAAATATTTATTATTATTATTCTTTTATTTATGGTTGACAAATAGAGCAAAAATTAAATGTAAAACTCTGAATTATTTAAAAACTAGCCTTCGCAATAACCACTGAAAGCAGCTACTTAGAAATTATCTGGCGATAGTTTCTAGGTTTAAGCATATCTCTCTAGTTGCAAGGTCCATTCCATTAGCACACTGCATGATAAAAAAAAACCGAAAAAGTTAGTAATTGAAGAACCTTAACTCAAAGATTGAGATTAACAAACGAATGGGCAACATTGAAAAGGTATCATTTTTAGCTATTGCTACAATACCCGGATATATAGAAAGTATATATATATATATATATATATATATATATATATATATATATATATATATATATATATATATATATATATATATATATATATATATATATATATATATATATATATATATATATATATATATATATATATATATATATTTATCGCAAAGTATCGATATAACTCTACGATATATTTTATCGAAAAAAATATTGATATATTTTTACATGAACATCCCTACTAAATGATACGCTATAGTCATGAGCAAAATCTGTCTTGTTCTTGCAGTCTTGGTCTTGTTCTTGCGATTTTGCAAGACCAAGATCATACAAACACTAGCAAGACCAAGACCAAGACCGAATGAACAAAAACAAGACTGAAACCGAGACCGAGAATGCAAGACCAAGACCAAAATACAAGACTAAACTAAAAATTTAACTTCTATAATGTTTTTGTCGGAACAAAACATTTTGTGTTTTTAAAAATTCCAGTTTATTCCACAAAATTTAACACCGAATATAAAAAAGGCATCGGTAAACCTTATCATTGTCTGAAAAAATGGATTTACAACACAAAGTAGATAATATTTACAAGAATATTCTTGAAGTTACTATTCTTTTTCGATGTCTGGTTAACACATGATTGATGTAGAACTAAGCTACTTTTTTATATTTGTACTTTCTTCGAGTACTTTGTACTTTTTTTTCTTACAGTAAAAGGTCAATTTATGCGTCCAAGAATTGAAAGGTGTGGTGTATGGTTCCGGGCTTGCATATGTTAAACAACGGGTTATACATTTTAAAACAGTTGATTTAAAATACCGAGGAAAACGTTTACAAGAATTTTAGACATTTTACAAATTATTTTCGATCACGGTCGCACGCGGTCAGATGGCGACTACCAACGGCAGTGTTGCTGTTTTGTAAATGGAAAAAATGGCTGCACCGATTTTGACGGGAGTTTCACTGGCAGATAGCTGATGTACCAAGGAGTAACTTAAGCTATTTTTATTTTAATAGTAATAATAGTTTTTGTTAAAAATGATAAGTTTCGAAAATTTAATATTCCAATTTAAGTTGACCTTAGATTTATATCATCAGCCATATGAAATAGGGTTCAGCTTAAGCTGGACTTAATAGGTTGAATTTTCAATTTAATTTGACCTCATATATCCAAAAAATGCTGCTTAGTCACTATTCCACGCAGACGGAGTCGCGGACACAGCTAGTAATATTATAAGTATTTAAACTAATAGGATACGGTAACATTTATTGATTATTGTAAAATAAAGCTTAATTAATTACAGAGATTGATTGTTGATCATTTATAACTTACTAGCTTTGCCCGCGACTCCGTCCGCGTGGAATAGTGACTTTGGGCAGCATTTTTTGGATATATCTTATGCTTTATTTTGGATTACGAACCCTATAAATCCTAAAATATAAATAAATGAAATATACAAACTGCGTTCGAACCTAGAAAGTCCAGTCTAAGCTGAACCCTATTTTATATGATTGATAATATAAATCTGAGGTCAACTTAAATTGGTTAATAATTTCCAATACTTATCATTTTTAACAAAATCTATTTTTTTTTTTCTAAAATAAAAGTAACCTAAGTTACTCCTTGTTAAATCCGCTATCTGCCAGTTAGTCCCGTCAAAATCGGTCCAGCCGTTTCAGAGATTACTGGAACAAACAGACAGACAGACAAAAATTGTAAAAAACGTTGTTTTGGTATATGTACCGTGTATACATCCATATACACTAAGTAAAAAGCGGTTATTTTAATATTACAAACAGACCCTCCAATTTAATTTATTTGTATAGATGTATAGATATCTATAAAAAGCCTTGAAATTTTTTCAAAACGGAGTAAGTAATAAATATCAGACTATTTGAGCAAGACCAAGACCAGGACTACAAGTATTTAAGCAAAACCAAGATCAAGACCGTTACCAAGACTGTCTTGGTCTTGCTTTGCTCATCACTAATACGCTATATAATACACATCTACACCAATTATTCTTGTCTCATGGAGAAAAATAACATGAATCTTATGCGTAGATGCTCTGTATTTACTCCGTGTAGGAGCGGAGAAGAATACTGACCACTGCGGCCGGGGTCAGCCTGTCGACAGAACACCAAGGTGGTAGGGCCCCAAACCCGTCTGGACACCAACCACTCTTGCTTTATAAATATGGCGCCTTAATAACCCAGTACCCCTATGCGGACGGCAGCGTATCAGCGTTGCTCCTGGCCTCGCAAACATCCATAGACAATGGATGCTTACTCTTGAGTGGGCCATCAGCGTGTATAAAAATTACACCATGTTTTTGCAAAGTTACAGCTATTTTTTTAGGTTAGACATATTAGTAGTATTGGTGGGTCGAAAAGGACCTGCCACGCACTAGCGGTAAGGTCAATGGGGATGCATTTCGACCCGCCGCCGAACCGGATGATAGTTTATGATCTATTTGCCGCAGTTAAAGTGTTAATAGCTTATTTAGAGAGAAACCCTAGAGTTCGGTGAACTATATATAGATAGACTTCGCTAGTCGTCCGCGACTATAGTCGTGCTTCCTTGATGGCTTGGTTGGAAGAGCCCCGCTCCCCCGCGTGTCACGATGACATTGACATTGACATTTTGGACAGAGATATAGTCGCAAACATTTAATTATACGTCTGTACAATACGTTGAAACATGTAATACGATATTCATGAAAAACCTTACAACCGTGTCGTAAAACTAGCCACTGAAAGGACAACGTATATGTATACGTTGACTGACATATTATGTATGTCACTTAACAATAAGAATAGAACCGGGTCATGACTGGACGCAGTCAATTGTCCAGTATTACATATGTTCAACTCTCGATGCATCAACAACGTCAAATTAATTTCAGTTGGTCATGAAATATAGTAAACACACTTTTCTTTTCATTCGCTCCCAAACAAATATACAGTCTATTAGCGAAGCGAACCCACCAACATTGCAACCAACAACATCTTCGCTACTAATTACGATCTACCTGGTGCAACGACTTTTGCATGTGGGAACGCCTACGGGTGTCACTTATTTATTATTATTAATTTAATAGCAATAATAAAAATCTTTGTTAGCAAACATTTACAAGAATAACAAATAAAATCACCTAACAGTCGCTGATCATTAGAAAATTACATTATTCTTCATTTCATGATTGATTCCACTAGCCCCAGAACGAGTTTTAACTGTAATATTAGTTGTGTAGTATCTATAATATAAGTGTAATAGATGGCATTGTCTCTATTGTATGTTTATTATTGAAATGGTTGAACAGACGCGAAGTAATGAAAAATATTTTCTGTGAGTGGGGGTGGGGAGGTGCGTGCGCGTGTCTGCAACTGTCGAGGCGACGCTCCGTGGTGTGAATAACGCACTTGCGGATGTCCAAGGTTCAACCCCCTTCCTGCGCTGGGTGTTTATGTATAATATGTATTTATTTACAAAAGATAAGTATATACAGACTGTATATATGACTTTAGAACAGAAGTATATATGACTTTGACAAACCCGTCCAAATTTTTTTACGCACTAAACATCATTTGAGGTACCCATTTTTGCAAAAAAAATTGTATGTCAAATTTTCACCATAAAATATTTCATATAGGATCATTAATTCAATCGTACAGAATAATCATATGGTGCAAACAGCGTACGTTAACCTGTTATTACCTGTATCTGTCACACCCGCTTAAATGAGTAGTGCGTATTCGCTCGCCCGGTTCAATGCCGCCGTTCTCGGCCTTTTACTAGGTCAGATGGAGAGGTCATTGACACTCTAGCGCCGTATTATGTAAATTGCGAGTTCTTTGAATGACTTTGTGATGCTGATTACTCAACATTTTTGTACTATGCGATACTAAACTAAAATACACGTTTCTCATAACTTTTACTAAAGATTCTTCTGTGTGAATTTGGACGGGTTTGTTAAAGTCATTCTGTATAAGTGGTATATCAGTTGTCTAGTATCCATAACACAATGCTATGTTTTACTATGGGACTACATGGCATTGTGTGTATCGTCCTAGTATATTGATTTATATTTTAATATTGAAGTTATACTTATTATTATTATAAATTCTCAATATTCTAGTGGATGTAAAATTTACAAAAGGAAAAGAAGTAAAATTTAAATAAAAATGGCGTTCTTTTACCCTGCAGACTGCGAGCAATTTGCAGTATGTCCGATGTTAGTGGCCCCTTGTCCAACAATGTGCTGTGAAGATCCACCTATGTGCTATTCCTGCTTGCTACGATGTCCTTCGCCGAAGGTTATGTATTTTTGTGAGAGAAGCCGCGAATTTCAAGGCATCTAATTTGCCAAGAGGAAGATTACTGTGAGTCACCACCAAAATATATGAAGATGGACGCATTGTGCGCAAGCTGCAACCTGTGTCTGCATTCAAGCGCAACAGAATTAATGAAAATGTCGCTTGAGGATATATTAGATGATTGACAACGAAATTTCTTGTCCTACTTTCAATGTGAAACGAGAAAAATAATTTAAATAAAAAGGATGCCAGATTTTTCCCCAAAAAGGGGTTAACGTTAGGCAGGCGGCCGGTTGTAAAACCTAAGCCACAACTAATATTACAACATGTAACATGTGCCGACCCTATACAATGTGGGATAAGGGCTGGAGAAAGAAGAAGAAGATTCCTTTTACAAACAAAGAGTTCTGGCATACGGGATGAAATCTTTAGCTATTTTTGTTCTGTTATTTACTGTTTAGAGGGGCAGGGATTCCTGGCCTGCAATAGATTTGTTGTTGAAGACAGAGTTCTTGCTCGGAGGTCTACTTGTTGCTCGAGTTCTTAATATTTCCACGATTTATTTGATCCATAACACTCGCCTTATACACTTTTTTCGTCAATCGTTCTTCATTCATTGTCTCGACATGGCCAAACCATCTATCTCAGCATACCTTTCTCAATTTTTGTCACTACATCTTCTTTCAGACCACAACGTTTCCTTATCTCACTATTTCTTATCCTGTCACTCAGTTTAACTCAGTGTTGGAAGGGGTAGACCTAGGCGGACGTTTCGAGACCAGATCAGGGACGTCTTGAAAAAAAGGCCAGGTCTAGAGTACCCTAAACCGAAGGACATGTATGAAGGGAATAATGAAAGTGGACGAAGCGAAGCAAGTATGTAAGGATCGTAGCAAGTGGAAAGAAGTGGTCTCTGCCTACCCCTACGGGAAAGAGGCGTGATTATATGTATGTATGTATGTTTATTTGATACAATGTTATGCATATATTTCAAATAATGGCATGTAAAAAAATGCAAGTGTGTAAGAAATGTAAATGTTGATTGAGTGAGCGACACAGAAAATATTGTGCGTTTCGTGCGCGCGCCGTTTAGATGATAAGCGTGGTGCTGCTATAACTGTTTGCCATTTCTATAATATGTATATTTTCGATCGTCGCCAAAATAACAGACATGCTGGTGTTACATTTATTTTCAGGGTGCCCCTAATTTGACTTGTCAGCTTCTTGGATCCTTAAATACGATGTAAAGGTCTTCAGCCTTTGTCCAACAACAAAAGAAACACAGCACCTCTAATGAAAACATCGTATTTAACACAATATTATCTAATAATAAGGTCACAGTTACCTTAAGGTAAGCAGTATAACAACTTGTTGCAAATTATTGCACCTTAAATCTCTTCAAAGTTACCAAAATTAATAAATACGGATGCAAATTATACTTCTACTACTACGAGTAAATCTACTAAATAAACAAAATACAAAGGAAAATTCTAGAAATGAGAGTAGATGGATGTAAAAGGAGAGGAAGAGTTTTTATCCGTGCAGGGGCGGAGAAAGAATACTAACCTCTGCGGCCGGGGTCGGCCTGTCGTAAAAGGCAACAAAACAACCCACCCTAGCTACGTGGTAGGGCCCCGAGCCCGTCTGGATGGCGACCACCTTTGGTCTTAAGTATGCCGCCATAATAACCTTGTGTTGTGTTCCGGCATTTGTGACCCAAGTTCCTGTAGCCTTATGAGACAGCAGCGTGTTCGCGATGCCACTGGCGTTGCAAACACCCATAGGCGAGGGTAACTGCTAAATTTTAAGCGGGCCGTCAGCCTCTCTGCTGTCCTACAGCAATGAAAAAAAGGAAGACCAAAGAAAAAAATGGATGTATTGTTGTTAAGTTGATATGGCAAAAAAAGGTGTGAATGTTCAGATGACGACTAATAGAGGAGAGTGGAAGAAGAGAACATGTGCCGACCCCATTTAATGTGGGAAAAGAGCAAGAAGAAGAAGAAATAAAATACTAATTCCGAATTTGATGAGTCGACATAAACGGTTTTAACTGTATTATACGTAAGCACCCATAGTCTGGAATTTAAACAGTAACGAAGTAAACGAAGTTTGGAATTAAGTTTTTAAGGTATAGGTATACCAGGGGGGCAACCAGAGGCCCGCGAGCTACATGCGGCTCTGAAGGATTATTTGTGGCTCTCGATAAACGTATCCGAGTTCCCTTTTAATTTGTGATATTATATTTAAAAAAAATATTATCGTTTCGTATGTTTCAAAATGTCTTTTACTGACAACAAAATATATGAAAGACTAAGTGCAACGTTGGTAGGTATTAGGTAATAGGTGTTCGTAGGCGGACACTGAAAACCAGCGCTGTGTCGGTAACTCCGACACAGCATAATGCTGAGATGTCAGCCTCGTTTGTTAAAATGTAACACTCAGTTTGTGTACTTATTTATATGTGTGCGATCTTGTTATGCGTTGTTACTTTTTGACAAATAAAATTCTTTCTTTCTTTCTTGTAACAAATTTCATTTCCGTCCAAGTTAAGAATTATATGACTCATCAAAAACTGCGCAAACGAACATAAACAGAGGCGTAATAGTTTAATTTTTAATATTTAAATTCAATGCACATATGTACACATTTTGTAATTTTATTTATATATTTTCATTAAATATAATTTCTGTAAAATAAAATTTAATAGCTTTGTGCATACCTTTTTAATACGTATTTAATTGCGGCTCGCGAAAAATTTCAAATTTTGAAAAATAGCTCCGACTATCAAGGCCATCCTTGGTACATATATGTATATCACAAAGGTCTATAGCTCAAAAAGGTATATATACATTTAGCATGAATAAGTGAATTAAATAAAAAGCTAAATGCTAGGGTCTCAAGCTCGTCGGGATGCCAAACACCCCTGGTCTATAAGTATACCGCCATAATAACTATGCGACGTGTTCCGGCATTAGGGATCCAGGTTCCAGTTCCCCTACACAAACGGCAGCGTATTAGCAGCGCTTTTTATTACTGTACGATAGAACACAGGCGGACGTCCCACTTAAAATTTAACAGTCACCGTCGCCTATGGACTTTTGTGATGCTTCGAGCACCGCGAACACGTTGCTTACCCATAGAGGTACATGAACCTATGTCACTAATGTCGGAACACAACACAAGGATATTATGGCGATATCATTAAAAACTAGGGATGGTTACCATCCAGACGCGCTTGGTGCCCTACCACGTAGTTACGGTGGGTGGCCGACCACGGCCGCGGGGGCTAGTATTCTTACTTAGTCCCTGCAAAGAGAAAACTAAAATATAACTATTTCAGTCTGTTGTGTCAGCAGACAAGAAATACTGTTAATATAAATGTACTGTGTATACGTACTCAACACATTATCTAATGACGGGGTGCATTATATTCATATCAAATTACTGCTCAGCTCTTTGAACACCTTCAAATCCCTGTTACGGCTAATGCATGGGGGTCGAAAGATATTGCGGGGCGAATGGAATGGAAAACAAAACATTTTTTTCTACTGTATCTTTTTTCCCAGCCAGTACTCAAGCGAATGTTGTATGCATTTTTTTATCGATATACATATATAAAATGATTTAGAGGTCTGCAGTTGTGCGCGCATCACGGCAAAACTATCCGTGCAGGGACGGAGAAAGAATACTAAACTCTGCGGCCGGGATCAGCCTATCGTAAAAGGCGACAAAACAACCCACCCTAGCTAGGTGGTAGGGCCTAAAGCCCGTCTGGATGGCGACCACCATGTCTTAAGTATGTTGCCATAATTACCTTGTATTGTGTTCCGGCATTAGTGACCCAAGTTCCTGTACCCTTATGGAAAAGCAGCGTGTTCGCAATGCCACTGCCATTACAAACACCCATAGGCGACAGTAATTGTACAGCAATTTAATAAAACTACTGGATAGATTTTAATAAAAAAACTTAAGTTCTATTTGTACACTTGGTCGGTATTTAAAAAAAAATAATATTAAGTAATTAAAGTCTTAAGAAACAACGATTTTTATAAGCACTACCTACATGTTGTGATGTGTTTCGTAGTCGCGGAGCGCACATGGGCGACGGTAACTGCTTATTGTCAAGTGGGCCGTCAGCCTGTCTGCTAATTTCACAGAATTAAAAAAAAACACTACATTAGTAAAATAATTTCCTACGATACAATAATATCTAATATATAAAATTCTCGTGTCACAGTTTTCGTTGCCATACTCCTCCGAAACGGCTTGACCGATTCTCATGAAATTTTGTGAGCATATATTATCCGGTATCTATGAGAATCGGCCAACATCTATTTTTCATCCCCCTAAATGTTAGGGGTGACCCACCCCCAAAATTTTTTTTTAATTTTTTGTCATTTTATTATTTATATGGCAGAACAACGTTTGCTAGTGATTTATAAATGTTAGATTCAAGTTTAACTTAAACATTCTGGTGTGGACATTTCTTAAATTTATGATGTCATTTTTAAATAACCTAAATGTAGGTTTCCATAACATAAAATTAACCGGAAGTTTGTAAATGTTTAAAAACACATTAACCAAAATTAATACTTATAGAAATAATATAATAATTAATCTTATTTTAACATTTTTAATTTAATAGGTATTATAATGTCATAATTTTGCTATAGATATTAACTAGAGGAATTGTTTCCGTTTCTGTTGTAAATATTTTGGTAGATATTTAATTTTGGTTATTGGCAAGTAATGGCAGGAGGGGAGACACCTGTCGACGAGATATAAAAACTAGCGACAGAATATTATAAAAGACGGTGTAATACTAAAAAATAGACTTATATACATAGCGTAAGAAATATAATTAATAAGTAACGTTGAAATATATTCATGGTGTTTAACGTTCAAGTTAGTGTTATTTAATAACTTTTATATAAATAATTTAAAAAGAAACAAACGTTAATATAAAATATAATCTTTTGTAACAAAGAAAACAAATATAATTGAGTTTTATTCTATAATTATAAGGAATTAGCCAGAAAACGAATGCCCTGAAGGCCTAAAGAAATAATGTACCGATCGCGTAATGATGCCAGATGCAAACATGTTCGTTGCGCAACAGTTTTTTTTTTATTGCTGTGGAACAGCTGACAGGCTGACGGCCCACTTAATAGTAAGCAGTTACCGTCGCATATGAATGTTTGCGACGCTAAAAACACCGCGAACACGCTGCCGTCCCATAGGCGTACAGGAACCTGGGTCAATAATGCCGGAACACAACACAAGGGGGTGCAATGAAATCTCACCAAATCTCACCTAAGGACTGGGGGGATAATCGAAAATCTCACGTCACCTTAAAAAAATATAAAATATTAAAGATATTAAAAAATATGTTTTTATCTGTTTTTTTTACTTTGTATTTTATATAATTTAAATTAATTAATTATAGTATACCTGAACGGTTTATTATTTTCCTCGAATAGTATAAACAAATTTTAGTTTAAAATATTTTTAGCGCCAATCTCACGTAAGGGGTCCAGACAAATCTCACTAAATCTCACCTAAGGGGGGGGAGTCTAAACTGATCGAAAAATAGCTCATGTCCTTATACACTAGGGGTGGTTGCCATCCAAACGGGCCCGGGTCCTTCCATGTATTTAGTTTTATTATTAATACTCCGCCCCTGCACGGAAATAAATACAATTTTTCCAATTCACTCAACATTTTGACGGTGTACGAACCACACGGACGCCAACTTCGTGGGCCAATGTAATTTTAATAACCTGGCAACCCGAAAGAGGTGTGACATAGCGGTCCTTTGGAAACGAAAATTAAAATATGACAAGATAAAAAAGTTTCCTAATTAATCTTTGTAATTACATGAACTGTGAACTTTTAATGTATATTTTACGAGTGTTTTCAGTGACTTGGAGCACTCGTACGTTGGTTTACTTTATTGTTATTAATAGTTAATATAATTTGTTTGTGAAGTTAATTTAATTAATATCATAGTTTAATATATTAATAGTATATTATATACTTCGTCTTTACAATAACTACCACCGTCTATGTGTATAAGTATTTATCACTATCTTATATCTTTAAACGAGCAATTCTTGTATATATACTTATATAATTGGAATCTCGGAATCGGCTCCAACAATTTTCATGAAATTTAGTATACGGGGGGTTTCGGGGGCGATAAATCGATCTAGCTAGGAATCATTTCTAGAAAATGTCATTTTATTCGCTTTTTTTTTATTGGAAGAAAAATAACAAAAGTTGGCGTTTGAGTAATCCCAATTTAAACTGAAAAATGACTCTTTCTGACATCTATCGGCGAATAATAATACTATTTTTTTTAAATTGCTTTAACGACAACAACACTACAGCTATTCCAGCAGATGGCGTTGTTAAGTAACACGAAGTCAATGAGTGTTTGCTTTGAGGTTAGACTAAGAAAATCAATTGTTAATTTCCAAAAAACATAATTTATAAAAAAAAATACCGAGCAAAGCTCGCTCATCCAGCTGGTTTATTTTTAAGCGAGGAATTTCATATGGTGGATTTTTTTTGTCTGTGATGCCTTTACTATCAATAAAAACTGTATTACGGTAGCTAGAAAAATCTTATATCATTCAATTAGCGTCAATTTTATTTTAGCAGGGCTCATAAGTATTTACTTATCGTCATTTATGTAGATGAAGTAAGGTAGTTGTGATGAGAAAATAAAAATGGCTGCCATTCAAGAGGGAGTGAAGTAAGTCAAGGGGAGGAATCTCTTTACCGATAAAATGGGTTGAAAAACCACCCCCTTAAATATCGGTATGTCAAGAACAAACACATTGTATAATAGATATGATACATGCTGATCCGATAAACGTTGTTCTGTCATAAAAATAAATACCTAGTCAGGTCATAAATTCTGTCACATGTTTAATGTAAAATAATTGTAACAAGTTTATTCATTATGTAACCATTCATATACCAAAATGAACTTAACAAAACATAGATTCTTATGACATTAAAGTTTATTCAAAGTGACCTCCGTGATTTTGAATACAAGCCTTCAATCTGCGCGGCCAGTCGTCTATCGCAGCACGAACGAGGTCCATGTCAATATCGGCGGCTGCCTTAATCAAGGATGTCTTGAGTGACTCCAAATTGGGATGAGGCTTTGAGCACGCCTTTTCCTCCAAGTGTTGCCATATCTTGTAATCTAACGGATTCAAATCTGGACTGGAGGAGGGCCAGTCTTCGTGCCGGATGAAGTCGATTTCACGCGCCGCCAGCCAGTCTTGTGTGCTCTTCGCTCTATGAGCTGGCGCCGAATCTTGTTGGAATACCCAGTGCCTGTTATTGAACATGGTATGAGAAACAGGTTCCACAAGGTTCGTCAGTACTGTATTTTGATACACAACAACATTCGTTTTTACACCTTTCTCACAAAAATGTACCTCTGTTAAGCCCCAATAAGAAACTCCCAACCATACCATGAGCGAGGATGGAAAATGACCTCGTTGGACACGCGGAATACGGTTGCTCGCTTCTTCACTACTGTGTGCGTACACCTTATCATTTTGTTTGTTGTAGCTCTCTTCTACGGTAAACATTTCTTCATCCGAAAAAAGAATTTCCCGATATTTTTTTCCCGCGTACCGCTTCAACAAAGCGCGGCATCTCTTCAGTCTCAGGTCCATTAGACGAGCATTCAAACGATGTCCTGTTTTTCTTCGATATGCCCGAAGCCCTACGTCTTCATTTAACACCCTTTTCACCGTGGTTCTGCTTAACCCCATCTGAAGGGCCAACAGTTTCTGCTTACGTTTGGGATTTCTTTGAATTCGTGCCTTCACAGCTTTTATCACTGCTGGAGTCCTAACAGACCGAGGGCGACCACTTCTTGACCTGTCATCTACACTAGAGTCTTCATTGTATCGTTTGATGGTACTTGTTTATCGTATCTTTTGGTTATATTCAAATTTTTCAGTATGTTAAAAATTTGAATTGGCGCGTAACCGCAACGATGCAACGCAATAACTGCAACACGGTCTTCTTTAAGCGTCCACTCCATATTTAAAAATGAGTAAAATTCTAAAAGTATACATTTTTATTTTCATGAACAATTCGAAATTCGAATTCAATAAACTTTTTTGTGGCCAGCATTCTAAAAGAAAAGTTTTTACTGTGTGACAATACTTATGACCTGACTAAGTATTATATATACATACATAGCACCCCACGCTTTCAGAACAGTAACAATAATTTTCTCGTCAGAAATTTTATTCTCATGTTAATAATTATTTTTTACTTTTCAATTTGATTAACTTTAAAATATAATTTGGAGGGATCGAAACATCACCAGAGCCACCAAAACCAGTCTCGTCAGGGCTCTCATATTCCCCATATTTCTTTATGCTGCGGAGACATGGACTCTACGAGAAGGTGAGAAAAAACGGATTGATGCTCTTGAGATGTGGTGCTGGAGAATAATGCTCGGTATATCGTGGACGGAATTCCGAACCAATCAGAGGCTATCAAACACAGTACAGGCTCGCATCCTCACTTTCTTTGGACACGTATCACGGCGCGGAGGCGAATCCATCGAAAGCCTGGTAGTGCAGGGCAAGGTTGAAGGCACCCGACTACGCGGGAGATCACCGATGAGGTGGATGGACCAAGTGAAAAGCGCCGAACGAATGCACAAGGAGAGCGGCGATTCGCGAAGAGTGGCGTCGTATTGTAAAACAGGCTACAAAAACCTGAAGGTGACGGCCACGACCACTCTGGCAAGAGTGTAACGCCAAAGAAGAAGAAGAAAATATAATTTATTTGTTGTTAATTCCCAATCGGTAAAAGTTTTCATTAAATTAACGCCATTTTCCGGCAGACAGAATAGAAAGCGTTAATCTTATCCTTATCTACGTGATAGGACCCCTAGCCCGTCTGGATGGCGACCACCTTTGGTCTTAAGCATGCCGCCATAATAATATATAACCGGCATTAGTGACCCAAGTTCCTGCACCCTTATGGGACAGCAGCGTGTCCTACAGCAACCAAAAAAATTCCCGATGATCCTGATATATGTATCTTTGGGACAAAATGATTAAATTTGTGTATTGTCATCAGCTTTTGACAAGTTTGCAAAATTTTGAATGTTTTGGATAGTTCAAAGTGGGTAAAAATCGAGTCCGAAAATTCATTAATCCCGAAGATCCTGGTAAGGATAATGATACAAACAATACAGATTATTACATTATCATCGGTCTTTGATACATAAGTGTGCATAGTTTCAAATCAATCCGTCGTTTTGAAAGGGATGAAAATTACGTTCAAAGATTTCGTTACATATACATATATACAGGGTGACTTTGACAAACCCGTCCAAATTCACACAGAAGAATCTTTAGTAAAAGTTATGAGAAACATGTATTTTAATTTTGTATCACATAGTACAAAAATGATGAGTAATCAGAATCACAAAGTCATTCAAAGAACTCGCAATTTACATAATACGGCACTAGAGTGTCAATGACCTCTCCATCTGACCTAGTAAAAGGCCGAGGACGGCGGCATTGCACTGGGCGAGCGAATACGCACTACTCATTTACGCGGGAGAGACAGAGACAGGTAATAACAGGTTAACGTACGAAGGTTGTACCATAGGACTATTCTGTACGATTGAATTAATGATCATATATAAAATATTTTATGGTGAAAATTTGACATACAATTTTTTTTTGCAAAAATGGGTTCCTTAAATGATGTTTAGTGCGTAAAAAAAAATTGGACGGGTTTGTCAAAGTCAACCTGTATGTATGTATGTATGTATACAGTATTTAAAATATAATAAAAATAGCTATAACCAGGACGCACGATGGCGACTGCAACTGTCATGGCAGTGATTAATGGGCGGGCAATTTTGTTTTCTTTTCCCGCCCTTCGAGTCGGCGGCGCCCTTTGTCCGCAGAGTTCAGAAACGAATGGAGATTCATAAATTAAATCATTTGTTTCATAGCCGGCCATTTTAATATTTAGTGATTTGTTTGCCTTCGCCGGTCTGGATTGGAACGGAACCGCGATGGCGAGTACTTGGGGAGGGCCTTCCTTTTGTTCATGAGATTGAAATGCTCGACGCAAACCCCACCGCTTGGGGGCTCGCGGTGCGATAGTGTGGGATTCCCATGCAATGCCCGGAGATATGCTTTCGCGTGCGCCTCCCACAATACTTGGAGGGGCCTACATCTTTTTGTTATTGAATTTAGCAGTAACCGTCGCCTATGAATGTTTGCAACGCCAGTGACATCGCGAACACGCTGCTGTTCCATAAGAGTACAGGAACTTGGGTCACTAGTACCGAAACACAACACAAGGTTATTATTGCAGCATACTTAAGACCAAAGGTGGTCGCCATCCAGACGGGCTAGTATTCTTTCTCCGCCCCTGCACGGATAAAATAGCATAGTGAAGATAGTGAGGGAACCCGTATACCGAGGATGTGTACCCCCCCCCCCCCCATCCATCTAGGGCAAATGTGGCGGGTATGCTGCTCGCTTCTTCTAAGGCGGCCGAGCCCAGCTGTTGGATTTTATGGGCTGTCATCATTTATTTATTTAACCTGTTAACCGAGGCATGACAAATGGTGAGTTCTATCTTCATAATTATAAAGAATATCGTCACATCTCAAGTAATTAAAGGAAATGGTCTTATAGCACATAAGGTGCAGTAAGAATACTATCCCCAGCGGCCTAAGTGGGCCTGTCGTAAAAGGCGACATAACAATTCTAGCTATGTGTTAGGGCCACAAGCCCGTCTGGATGGCGACCACCGTTGGTATATAGGTTCTTCTTCTTATTCGTGCACTCTTGACAGAGTGGTCGTGGTCATGCGTCGGTCAATTTTAGCGCCACCGCTGTTTTTATACCGCTGGTATATAGGTATGCCGCCATAATAATCTTGTGTTGTGTTCCGGCATTTGTAACCCTGGCTCCAGTACCCCTATGTGAACGGTGCCCATGGCGTCGCATACATATATATAGGCGACGGTAGTTGCTTACTATTAAGTGGGCCATCAGCCTGTTTATTTATTACTCAGCAATAACAAAAAAAAAAAAACAATTTCCAGGACGAATAATCTCGTCATGCCCATTGCACGTACTTCGTGTATGACGACATATTTAGTCATACCCGGTTAAACAGTATCAACCATGAAGTCGTGTCCACGGCTATATAGAACCTATAACCTACTCACATGAGCTCTCCGTTGTTATAACACTCCAGTTCTCGGAAGATGCCATAAATTAACATTACCCGTACAGGCGTGGCCGGTTCAAAGGCGAACCGAGCGGGTGCGACAAAACAAACATCCCACTGTACGTGAAAATAGCCCGGTTGGACATGTGTGCCATGATAGTTCATGGAAATACGAATGGAAAATCCAAAACAGTTCCCGTACCTATATTCGTGTATAATGCGAATTGTGCGCAATATCAATTATGCGATAAGCGTCGACCTATCTCATATAGCTGTATAATAACAGATTACCATGACCTGCCCTGGCCTCCTTCTAGAAGGAACGGACTTTGCCAATTCGCCTCTGTGCAAGGGCGGAATGAGAATACGAACCCCAGCGGCCGGGGTCGGCCTGTCGTAAAAGGCGACAAAACAACCCTAGCTACGTGGTAGGGCGCCAAGCACAATAATCTTGTGTTGTGTTCCAGCATTAGTGACCTAAGTTCCTGTACCCACCCTTATGCGACAGCAGCGTGTTCGCGATGCCACTGGCGTTACAAACACCCATAGGCGACGGTAACTTTTATCCGTGCAGGGGCGGAAAAAGAATACTAACCTCTGCGGCCGGGGTCGGCCTGCCGTAAAAGCCGACAAAACAACCCACCCTAGCTACGTGGTAGGGCCTCAAGCCCGTCTGGATTGCGACTACCTTAGGTCTTAAGTATGCCGCCATAATAACCTTGTGTTGTGTTCCGGCATTAGTGACCCAAGTTCATGTACCCTTATGGGACAGCAGCGTATTCGCGATGCCACTGGCGTTACAAACACCCATAGGCGACGGTAACTGTTAAATTCTACTCGGGCCGTCAGCCTGTCTGCTGTCATACACCAATAAAAAAAACCAGGCAATCCTAATATATAACTGGTGTTGTTTTGTCGCCTTTCGAACCAGCACTGCTTGTTCACAACCCGATAATCACTGAGAAGGAGCCAATTTAGGTCTAGATATAATTATTATTATCAGTATATATTCTTAAAATCGGTTTTCAAACAATGCTATTATCAAATTATTTATCGTTGTTGGGTGATAGCTCTAAATAATTATTTCTTTCCTTTTACGAGAGACCATCCACCGACCATAAGGCTAATTAATATCCTTATTCCACCTCTACATTGAAATATTTCAATTTTTTTTAGACGCTTTATATTAACTTGACTTGTGTGTATCTTTGTATGTAACGGAATTTTCGGACTCAGTTTTTATCAAACTTGAACGATCAAAATAATTAAAAATTTTGCACACTTGTCAAGACCTGATGACTAAACACAAAAGTAATAATTTTGTCCCATAGGCCTTATCAGGATCATCAGGGTTAACCCTTTCTTTTCCGTCTGGCGCTTAGTTAATAAAACTGCCGGAAGATAGCGTTAAATTAATAAAAATATTTACCGATTGGAAATTAACAACAAATAGATTATATTTTATGGTTAATTAAACTAAAAAGTTAATAATTATTTATAGCTTAAAAAAAGCTTAAAATATATGCTTTTATAACTAAGCAAACTAAAAAGTAAAAAATAAATCTTAACATAAGAATAAAATTACTAAAAGCAATTATAATTATAAAAGCGTGTTGTATAGTTTATTTAAACTATAATTGTTTTTAGGTTATCTAAACCTTATCTGTCTTTGTTGAACACTTTTTGCTTAAATACGTCATAAATATCTCGTCATCTCGAGTTCATAAACTCATAAGAAAAACACACAAACATGTATGAAATATCTCGTTATTCGTGAATCCATGTCTTATCATTTAGCAAGTCAAAATATTTTGGCGCTCGAGTAGCTGTTTTATCTCTACAGATGTTGACAAAACAAACTAAGGATCCTAGACAAAAAAAATGGCGCCAGATAAAAAAAGTCAAAAGGCATTAGAAAAATTGACATATATAAAATATTGTAGTTTGACGACCAGTGGCGTAATGGATGACGCGCTTCGGTATGCTTACGGAGGTCACTGGTTCGATTACCATCTCGCATCTGGGTTTTATGTATTTATTAAAAATATATATATATCAGTCGTCTTGTGCCCATAACACAAGTGCTATGCTACTTAACTTGGAACTAGATAGCGGTACAGGGGCGGAGGAAGAATAAAAGGCGACAAAACAACCCTAGGCTACGTGGTAGGGCCCCAAGTCCGTCTGGATGTGCGACCACGTCCGGTGTATAAGTATGCCACCATAATAAATTTATATCATGTTTTCGCTGTGCACTTAGCGTCGCAAACATCCTCCATAGGCGACGGTAACTGGTGTTCCTTAGAAATTAAAAAAGTACTCCACTACGAGAGATACGGGGCAGATGGATGTGTTTCCGCGACTTTCCAGCGAAAATTATTCTCTATTTGAACTCACTATGCAAAGATAAGTTTTTAAAATATAGCGTAAACTCTATATTAACGAAACTTAACGGACAGAGCAATATTCATCGTTATAGAGAGGGGTGTTAAATGGAGAGAAAAAAGAAGAGAATTATTTTACAATTCTATATGTATGTAAGTATTTAATAATATAGTACACATTTTACACATGAACATTTTATTCATACAAATAACAACACTTTATAGTCTGTTACAGAGTTCCCCAAACTTTTTTGTGTCATAGACCCCAAGCAATGTTTTTCCGTGTTGGGTAGACCCCCTACTTACCTGATATTGATTTCCTGTAAATTTCTAACTGTAGTGAAGTTTATTGTTAAAAACTTAAAGTAAAAAAACATGTTAATTTATACATTTATTAATTGAATTTAAATTAAAACTACTCAAAAAAAAATTTGTATCTGTTATGTAAAATATTAACATTAAATAAACATAAAATAATTTTTTTACTTCATAGGTACTTTTATAAATAATGTATATGTTTTGATATTATAAGATAGATAGTATGATGTAAGTAAATAGGTACTATCAGTGTATGTGTTGAGATCCACTATCGTGGACCCCCATTTTCATTTCATGGACCCCCAAATTTTTTTTCGCTGACGTAGACCCCTTGCAGGTTTTCATAGACCCCTAGGGGTCGATATAGACCACTTTGGGAATCACTGGTCTGTTATCTTCGTCTGATGTTTTTTGCTGCTCCAATGTTTTAATTGTATTTTCATATATGTATAATATATTTTAATCGGATCAACTTGATTATATAAAAAGTATTTTTCTAATAGATTTGCTGTATCATCAAGTCCTTGCTTGATGCTTGGTGGAGGGACAGGAACGTCTGTTTCATCATCTTATTCAACCAATTGTTGTTCCTTAGTTATGTATGACGTCGTATTGTTGTTAAATAGTGGGTGTGATGCTACATAGTGTATTATTGTATAGAAAACAAGGTAAACCAACAAAAATCGAGAAATTTCGACGTTTTAGGGAGTTAAATCGAGTGATGTTATAAAGAGTACACTGTATCTTAAAATCGATACCATCATATTGCAACGCTGCAGTTTTTTTGTGTACTTGGTTTGTGGCACAGTTTTGTAAGTTAAACGCCGGTGGTGAATAAAGGAGACAGGCTAAAGGGGTCTCAGTCGAGGGCCCACTCGAGGCACACTCGAATTATACAGGTGAAAGATGTAGGGATGAGAAAGACTTGTTTAATCGTTGTCGATAAATTAATTATCTACACCTCTGTTTGAGTGGTTAAAATCTATTAAAATTCAATTAATTTATGTTTATATATAATACATTATATACTTATTACGTATACCATTTTGAGGTATAGCATATTAAAAAATATTCGGAACACAATTAATTGAATTAGTCACTTCTCGGTCAATCATCAATTAAATTGTTATATAAATATTCATTGATTATATACCTAATGTCTTATTTAAAAAAAAATTCTTTCTTTTATTTTGAAGGCATTTAAAGAATGAATCAATTTGAAGACGATTATATATTCTAATATAATCTCAGTTCAGGGGAGGAGTAAAAATACTAACTTCAGCCGGGGTCGGCCTGTCGTATGTGTCAAAACTATTTTAGCTACGCGGGAGAGCACCAAGCCTGTCTGGATGGCAACTACCTTCTTTAGTATGCCGCCATAATAACCATGTGCTGTGCTCCGTTATTAGTGACCAAGGTTCCTGTTCCCTTATGGGTTAGCAAAGCGTCTGTGAAGCCCCTAGGGCCACAAACATCCATAGGTGTTGATGTCCGTACAGTAACTGTTTACTATTAAGTGGGTCGTCAGCCTGTCTGCTGTTCTGTTCTGTTCTCAACAATGCCTTGAGTTTATCTTGTATAACATTACGATACGATACTAGGGCGAGAGGGGAGTTGGAACAAAACATTAAGTAACATTGTTATTTTTTATGTAAATAAAAAAATTAGGGAATAAAAATTTCCCAAGTTGGCCAGTTCGTCATTTTTATTTTGCGCAACATAAATGTGACTTGTAGGCGAAAATATTTACTTGGATGTTATGTAACTTCTGGGAGGGAGAGGACGGGAGACTAGGGTCAGGTAGGGTTAATAATCTTCAAAAATTGCATGTAAACATAATCTGACATGTAGGACTACATAATTTTCATCGACATCGTTTCACCGATCGCTGTCCCATCACTAGTCCACTCGAGTAACGTTGGAGCGGTGGCGAGATTTTTTTCTGCTTACAGCGCTTTAAAAAAGTAAAAGGTCATGAGGTCGGCGTAATGTTGCGGTCGCGCGAATACAAAGCTTTATCAGTTTCCATATTTTTATAATGCACTAGCTGTGCTCGCGACTCCGTCCGCGTGGAATAGTGACTTTAGGCAGCATTTTTTGGATATATAAGATCAACTTAAATTGGAAATTCAACCTACTATGTCCAGCCTAAGCTGAATTCTATTTCATATGATCAATGATATAAATCTGAGGTCAACTTAAATTGGTCACTTTTAACAAATCCTAATTTTTTTTTTTTTAAATAAAAATAGCCTAAGTTACTCCTTGATACATCAGCTATCTGCCAGTGAAAGTCCCGTCAAAATCGGTGCAGCCATTTCAAAGATTAGCCGGAACAAACAGACAGACTGACAGACAACAATTGTAAAAAATGTTGTTTTGGTATATGTACCGTGTATACGTCCGAATGCACTTAGTAAAAAGCGGTTATTTTAATATGACAAACAGACCCTCCAATTTTATTTTCTTGTATAGATCTACGGAGTTTGATTCCTGTACTTAGCTATGTGACGGAGCTTGGAGTCCGAAAATGCCCGATGCCCACACTACAATAGCAGCCCATAAAATCCTACTAGAGTGCTCGGACCTTCCCCCAGAGGGCGTTATAACCGCTTGTTCGAATCTGAATGGCGGGTTAGACACGGATAATCTCGGTGTAAATATCAAGCTATGCCTACCACTTTTGACGAGATTGGAAAACATATGAAAGTAAATTTTTTACGAAGCGCCCGCACACCGACAGCCAAAAAGTGACATGACGTAGTAATAGATGATAACTGTACCTTGAGTTTCCGTGAAAGCTCTTAAAACACGTCTTGTAGATTTATGAACAATTGAGAAACTACTGTGAATACAGTCACGAGTTTTTACGGAAAATTGACAGGCAGTTATCAGCTAACTTCACTTCATGTCGCACTGTAAAAATTAAACTCATATACCTACTTTTCTACCAAACACACCAAAAGAAGTTCAAAAAAAAAAACATGCGGTGCAGTCTTGGGGACTGCCGATAGAAGTGAAAACTAAGTAACTAAGTGAATTGTATCGTCGAGCTATTAGATTATTATTTTCGCTTTATAAAGAAGTGTTTATGATCAAGCATTAAAGTTTAAATTGGTCATTAGCACTTCTTCACAAACCAAAAATTGTTCACCCAAAAAGTGCTGAACGCGCCTAAAGAAGTTTTCATTTCAAAAACTCAACTGTATTTCATTGTAATAAAGTCGCAATTCGAATAGATATATATATAAGTAATGCAATGCAATCATTTAAAAGTTGCATTATAAAACAAACCTTAAGTCATTATTAAAAAGGTTGGTATTACTGGAGCAAAACTCCGTCTTACGAATTCTTACGATCAGGACACGTGACCTGACGCGAGTTTATCATTTTTTACCAATCACAAAAAAGTGTACAAAGACGCTAAAGAAGTTTTCACTTCAAAAAAAATCATTCACACATAAGTCACTGTACAATCAGCCATTCATTCGTTATCACTATATAAAAATACATTAATCAATCAATCGTCGTACAGAATCGAACCGACTCAAGTGGATATCAATGCAGCAATCATCCATACTAATATTATAAATGCGAAAGTAACTCTGTCTGTCTGTCTGTCTGTTCCTCTTTCACGCCTAAACGGCTGAACGGATTTTGATGAAATTTGGTATGGTGATAGATGATAACCTAGAAATGGTCATAGGCTATAAATAATCACGCCATCGTTCTTAGGGGGTAGGCAGTAGGCAGATAACTAAATTGAGTTAGTGATTTTTTGTGCTTATCCGGTATCTATGAGAATCGGCCAACATCTATTTTTCATCCCCCTAAATGTTAGGGGTGACCCACCCCCAAAAAATTTTTTTTAATTTTTTGACATTTTATTTTATTTTATGGCAGAACAACGTTTGCCGGGTCAGCTAGTATTGAATACTCAGTAAAACATAACTAATCATGGCGGACTGATTGAAGCACAATGACGACGATTAAGTGTGTCATATGACGGGGGCCTTACGTCATGATGGCCTTGTTACATAATATTTTTTATCTAAATACTAGCTGATCTGGTAAACTTAGTTCTGCCATATAAATTTTTTTTATTGCCGTAGGACAGCAGACAGGCTGACGGCCCGCTTAGAGTTTAGCAGTTAGCAAAAAAAGGGCACTATTATAATTAAGGAAGGGCACCGGGGATACTGATCTTCGGGCTCCCAGCTCCGACGTGTTGCTATGAACGGAACACAAATGCTCCGTAGATGATAATTACTTTAAATTCATTGTTTCATTGATATTTTTATTACATGTACGTATAACTTTTTTTTTTTATTGCTGTAGGACAGCAGACAGGCTGACGGCCCGCTTAGAATTTAGCAGTTACCGTCGCCTATGGGTGTTTGCAACGTCAGTGGCATCGCGAACACGCTGCTACCCCATTCACTAATGCCGGAACACAACACAAGGTTATTATGGCGGCATACTTAAGACCAAAGGTGGTCGCAATCCAGACGGGCTTTTGAGGCCCTACCACGCAGCTAGGGTGGGTTGTTTTGTCGCCTTTTACGACAGGCCGAGCCCGGCCGCAGAGGTTAGTATTCTTTCTCCGCCCCTGCACGGATAAAAACTAGTTCGAACCTCAGGATCGAAGTGACGATATAACTAGTTGTTATATGGTCACTTCGATCCTTAGGTTCTAACAGAGAAGATCAGCGCAGAATACTCTAACCATCACTTCACATTGCTGAGATAGGTACCTTTTTAGGGTCAGGTTTAGTTAATAATTTTTTTTTATCTATAAGAAAGAAAGAAAAAATGTTTATTTAGAGCACAAAATAATAACATGTTAGTAATGAATCCAATTTTGCAAAGAACGTATTAAGACCATTAGATTTAGGAACTCTATAAGCGCAAACAATAACTATGTTGAAGTCCATCATTTCAACGGCACAGCACTCAAAGACGTTCATAATGGAGAATTCCTTGATAGCGACTATTTCCTTAACTGCATAACAACTTTTGACCAAGATGCATGCACCACCTCTTTTAGTATTAATTCTACTGTAACATGCTGCTAAGTTATAATTTGGTAAATCCAATAAAGTTTCATAACCTTGCATCATGAAGTGTTCAGTTAAGCAAATTAAAGTAGTAAGTATTTTATTCATGTAAGACTTAAAGGTGCGACCATAACTCGTTAATCCATACTGGATATATGATTCACCTAATGCATTATAAAGCATTAATTTAGTTATTAAATAAAATCTCATTACAGATATAAGTGCCCTAAAAGGTCTTCTGCTCAGCATAGTTGGTTATAAGAAACCAACGCTGGTCTTCCGCAGAGGCCTTCTAGAATGACATGACTCATTAAGAAATGGAATATTTTATTGCTGCAGTTCACAACAAACGAACAATACATATTAAATAACTACAAAAACATACAATTTGTTATTCATAGACAACATATGCCCATTTACAGTAAATATGCCGTATACCTGAACACCTCACATAACCTCATCTAGTCCCAACGTCAGCAGCAGCACGGCACCCGTACCGCGGGCACCAGACAACCGATACACTACACATACATTTCTTTTGTAAACAAACACAAACCTTATCTGAATTGGGTTTATAAAATACGTGTATCACATGCCAATTTCTCCTGTCCCTTCTGATGTTGGAAAATGAATTTCTTTAGTTCGCGCTTAAAACTGTAAGAACTCTGCATGTTTAATAAGTATAGTAGTTTATATTTTGTGAATAAATATCGCGACCGCTTATAAAATTGGCGCACTCAGCCAAATTAAAGTTAAATAACACTTGCAAATGTCGCCCGCTTTAGCTTTCTAAAGTGCAGTGACCTATTAACTGCGTCTTAACCTTTACTATGTAATAATAACAGTCCGTAATGTCCCACGGCTAGGCTTGGCTCTCTCCCTGGAGGGGCCATCCATAAATTCATCACACGAATCTTAGGACTTTTTAACCCCTCCCCCCGTCCGTGTCACATTTTGTCACATTTTTTGAAACCCCTCCCGCGTGATGTGACGTTATAAATTTATCAATTTTATGCATGTATTTAAAAATAAACAAAAGAAAAAAGTTATTTTAATTTTTTTCTCATTTTTTTTATTGCTGTGGGACAGCAGACAGGCTGACGGCCCGCTTAGAATTTAGAAGTTACCGTCGCCTATGGGTGTTTGCAGCGCCAGTGGTATCGCGAAAACGCTGCTGTCACTAATGCCGGAACACAACACAAGGTTATTATGGCGGCATACTTAAGAGTTTATTTGTGACTTTATTGTTCTTTGTTTTTGTCTCGCTGACTGTGCTCGAAAATGGGTAAACGAGGCACTGTTTTGCATGGCAGGGCTCGAGAGATTGTCTCCAATGTAGACAAATACTTTGAGAGCGAGAAACGTCACAATTTAGAATTGATCCAACAAGCATCGTCTCTGGACCAGATGGAAATATAAGTTTGACTCGCAAAATGTACGCAAACATTTTGAAAACCCTGTAAAATGCAGGTAAAGTGGTCGAGCGAGTTCATTTGGCTACTGGTACTAATAAAAATACTTTGAAACGTATCCGACGCGAGGAGAGAGATGCGCAAGCTAGCTGCAGCAAGGTAACGACACCAAAAAAAAAAAACACGGGGTCAGAATCAGTAGTTTGCGATAGCTTCGAAATTGCTGCTCTGCACAACATAATAAATTCCATCTATACGGTGAGAAAAGAAATTCCTACGTTGAATAAAATATTTGCTGCCGCAAAGGAGGAGGACTTGGAGTTTTCAGGTAGCAAAGCAACGTTAAGACGAATAATGGTGGAGTCACTGGGATACAAAATTAAAAAGTGTCTGAGCAATAGATTGACTCTTATACAAAGGCCTAACATTAAAGCCTGGCGTGCAAAACATTTGTGACATAATCGCCGTAGTGATGCGCTGAGGGCTGATAAAAACCCATTATCTATTTAGATAGAATAAAAAGGCACAAACCGCCAAAAAACTATGTTATTGATAATATTTTCAACTCCCGTGGTTTTGAAGCTTTGAGGCTGCCATCCTACAATTGCGATTTAAATCCAATTGAGTATATTTGGCACTTAATTAAGCGTAGGGTGGCAGACAAAAACGTGAAGCAGCTGGAAAGCCAAATTGAGAGTATAACATTAGAAGCAATTGCTTCAATTACGAGCGACGTTTGGAAGAAAGAAATTAACCATGTGAAACGAATTGAAAATGAATACTAGCAAAGAGAAATATTTGAAGACGATGATAACTTTAGTTTTATTATAAATATAGGTAACAGAATGCCTATTTCTATTTTAAGAAGCAGTTGCTGAATTAAAATATTAAACACCTTTTTTTTTATTGCTGTAGAACAGCAGACAGGCTGACGGCCCGCTTAGAATTTAGCAGTTACCGTCGCCTATGGGTGTTTGCAACGCCAGTGGCATCGCGAACACGCTGCTGTCCCATAAGGGTACAGGAACTTGGGTCACTAATGCCGGAAGACAACACAAGGTTATTATGGCGGCATACTTAAGACCTAAGGTGGTCGCCATCCAGACGGGCTTGAGGCCCTACCACGTAGCTAGGGTGGGTTGTTTTGTCGGCTTTTACGACAGGCCGACCCCGGCCGCAGAGGTTAGTATTCTTTCTCCGCCCCTGCACGGATAGGATACCTACATTAATCCATGTTTTATTTTATAGGGGATTGCAACAATGATGATGATGGTAATGACGACGACAGTGACCACTCAGTCAGTGATGCAGCGATGAGCGGAAGTGAAGAGCTCAATTCTAATTAAAAATTATTCGTTCATAATTCGTAAATAAATTATATTTAAAAATTATCTTGTTTTGCTGACCTTACCCAACTGATTCGAATTGACAGCTATGACGTCACAACATGACGCAAAGTCGATCCTATTCACATTTGAAACGTATAATACATCATATTGACACTATTGACGACAGTTTACCTTTTTTGACATTTTTCGGTAGAAAGCTCTGACATTTTTCGGTAGAAATCCTTTGCTAAATTATTAATAAATATAGATAAGAGTTCGTGATTTACTAAGTTTTTTATTAACATGTGACGTCATAAAGATTTTAACCCCCCCCCTGTCCCTTGTGACACAATGTCACATTCCGGTGACACCCCCCCCCCCTCTAACACTTTAGCGTGTGACGTAATTTATGGATGACCCCAGAGGAAAGTACCTAGGAAAATATATAAGGATATATTATTAGTTAGTAATTATGCAAAATGAAATGGAAAGAAGTGAACTAATAATTAAAAGAAAGAAAAGTAAAACAATTCAAAAATACATACACAACTTAGAGAGGGGAGGATGACTTCCAAAAAAGTAGCAACTTTTTTAGTCCAGCTGGACAGACTTGACGTGAATCTGGCACAACCGGTCACCAGGCTTGTTTACACCAGTAGGCGCCGTGGTACTACTTACGTCAGCCTATAATAAGCAAGCATGAAGCTATGTTTACTGTTCTTGTTTTAATAACTTTCTCAATTAGATGCAAAACTGTTGTTTCTTTTTTTATTGCTGTAGGACAGCATAATGACTGATACCCTACTTAGAATTTACCAGTTACCGTCGCCTATGGGTGTGTATAAGGATACAAGAACTTGGGTCACTAATGCCGGAACACTAGGTTATTATGGCGGCATACTTAAGACCAAAGGTGTTTTGTCACCTTTTGCAACAGGCCGACCCCGGCCGCAAAGGTTAGTAGTATTCTTTCTCCGCCCCTGCACAGATAATGATACCTTAAATAGCTCCGGCATATGCCGATTTTAGATATAAAATCAGCGCTGGTCTTCCGCTCCATGGAGCCTTCTAGCTCAGTGGAGTAATGGCATGGACAAACGTGAAACTATTAAAAGTTCAATAACAAAATGGCATAAAAAAAGTCAACAACACATGATTGAACAGAAATAATATTAAAGACATTAATTGCAGTTTAGTATCTAACAATAATTATAACCGCAAGAAGCAATGATTGAACAAAGGTTTTTTTTTGTCCAAAATAACTCCACCTCATCAATGGCGCATAGATACTCAAGGAGAAGCCGACGTGTGTGGAGTTCATTTCGTTATCACAGACTTCTGGTTATTCCTGTGCGACATAAGACCAACCGAGCCAAGTTGGGCCAACGTTAAACTAAGTAATGTCGAGTGTATGGGTTTCAATTAAGACCCTAAATCTACTTAACAAGGTGATGAGACAAGCTGTTATTACCATAAGATCCTAAAGAACAGCAAGAAACGAAAAGTCCCGCATTCGCGTCCGTCCCGGACGCAGGTGTCGCCTTCGCTGGTATGGCCACGTTATGCGGCAACCGGCTACTTACCATACTTGGGGAAGAAATGTCTAGCCATGTCGGTGGAGGGGTGAGGCCTCACTACTGACGATGCCGAAGACCGTGCGAAATGGAGAAGAAAATGTCGGACGAAGTTTAGCGCTGGGATGATGATATTCAAAAGAGAAATAGGTCAACGGTATCGTCGTAATATGTACGAACTAAGCGAGAACAATACGGCTACGCTACCTCATAAATCGTAACATAAAGAATATACCCCATAAAGATTTTATAAGCCATTTGACGCACGCACATGCTCGCCTATTTATAACCGAAAATAAGTACCCCGGTGTCTTGTTATTGTTGAGGATTTCCTTCATTTTGTAGACTAGCCGGGATTATATTAAAGTTTTAATACGTCAGATACCTATTTGCCACTTGGCGAGATGGTTCGCCTTGAAAACATATATATATAGGTGGAGGGATTTATTATTGAAGAACAGCAGACAGTTACAGTCGCCTATGGATTGCGTAGTCAGGGGCACGGCTAACACGCTGTCGCTCGCGGCTCTGACTGCTGGGCTGCGGCTTTTCCGCGAAACGTTTACTATAATAAACTCCTAATAAAGAAAAGCATGTTTTTTTCATCCTTCATTCCTGACACGAGTGAGTCAGGCCTATTTATTAAATTATCTTTCACAATTTTTTTTTATTGCTGTGGTACAACACACAGGCTGACGGTCCACTTAGAATTTAGCAGTTACCTTCGCCTATGGGTGTTTGCAACGCCAGTGGCATCGTGAACATGCTGCTGTTCCATAAGGGTACAGGAACTTGAGTCACTAATGCCAGAACACAACGCAAGGTTTTTTTATTATTGCGGCAGACTAAAGACCAAAGGTGGTCGCCATCCAGAGGGCTTGGGGCCCTACCACGTAGCTAGGGTGGGTTGTTTTGTCGCCTTTTACAACAGGCCGACCCCGGCCGCAGAGGTTAGTATTCTTTCTCCGACGCTGCACAAAAGGAACATCTTGAGAATTTATGAAAACAGAGGAGGACAGATGCGGAGAGAGACGGTGGAAGAGAGGGAGACTTATAAGGACACTAGCTGACCCGGCAAACGTTGTTCTGCCATATCTTATCTAATATATAAAATTCTCGTGTCACAGTTTTCGTTGCCATACTCCTCCGAAACGGCTTGACCGATTTTGATGAAATTTTTTGTGCTTATCCGGTATCTATGAGAATCGGCCAACATCTATTTTTCATCCCCCTTAGTGATAAGGTCACTATTCCACGCGGACGGAGTCGTGGGCACAGCTAGTAAATAATTTAAAAAATATAATTTAATTACGTCCACCCCTATTTCACTCCATTCAAGTTTCATTTTCGCGACAAAAAGTAATTAAATTGTAATTGTAAACTATATTACACTGGCTGTGCCCGCGACTCCGTCCGCGTGGAATAGTGACTTTAGTCAGAAGTTTTTGGCTATATCTTATGGTTTATTTTGGATTACAAACCCTATAAACCCTAAAATATAAATGAAATATGCCAACAGTCAGTATTATCGAATGCAACTGTTACGCCATGCGCCTCCGGAATACGTACGTTCGAACCTACAAAGTCCAGTCTAAGCTAAACCCTATTTCATATGATTGAAGACATAAATCTGAGGTTAACTTAAATTGGAAATTCAACCAGCAATGTCCAGCCTAAGCTGCACCCTATTTCGTATGATTGATGATATAAATCTGAGGTCAACTTAAATTGGAAAATAAAATTTCCGAAACTTATCATTTTTAACAAAAACTAATATTTTTTTCTAAAATAAAAATAGCCTATATTACTCCCTGATACATCAGCTATCTGCCAGTGAAAGTCCCGTCAAAATCGGTGCAGCCATTTCAAATTAGCCGGAACAAACAGACAGACAGACAGACAAAAATTGTAAAAAATGTTGTTTTGGTATATGTACCGTGTATACGTCCGAATGAACTTAGTAAAAAGCGGTTATTTTAATATTACAAACAGACCCTCCAATTTTATTTATTTGTATAGATGAAAATTTATCGTACTACAATTATTGTATTCGATTGTCATCTTGCAACCCGATTGTAGATCTGTGGATAGAACAGAATAATATAAAAATCACGATTAAAAAACAGGGGTTGATCGTAGAAGTGTGAAAATTTGAACTTGTATGTATTTTTCAATGATAAATGTAAATAAAATATAAAAAAAAATTGTCAAAAAATTAAAAAAACAATTGTAGTGGGTCGCCCTTATCATTTAGGGGTATGAAAAATAGATGTTGGCCGATTCTATATGCACACAAAATTTCATAGAAATCGGTCCAGCCGTTTCGGAGGAGTTTGGTAACAAACATCGCGACACGAGAATTTTATATATATATATTAGAATTATGGAGCAAGTAAAGATTGGATATCGTATCGTATTAAGAAGTCAAGGTAAAGGCACTTTGTAGAGAAGACTGGAAGATGCCCCACCGACAAGAGCGGTAGCTCTTAAATAAATGATAATGATACATTGATACACAAATGATTGATTTAGACAGTAAAGAAACAAATATTAATAGTAACTTTATACAAATTTATAAACAAATGGAATAATTACTAATAAGTGAAAATTTAAAAAGATATTTCGTTTATTCTTATTACCAGCTGGATGACCGAGCTTTGCTCGGTATTTTTTTTTTATAAATTGTGTTTTTTGGAAATTAACAATTGATTTTCTTAGTCTAACCTCAAAGCAAACACTCATTGACTTCGTGTTACTTAACAACGCCATCTGCTGGAATAGCTTTAGTGTTGTTGTGTCGTTAAATCAATTTAAAAAAAATAGTATTATTATTCGCCGATAGATGTCAGGAAGTCATTTTTCAGTTTAAATTGGAACTACTCAAACGCCAACTTTTTGTTATTTTTCTTCCAATAAGAAAAGTGAAATAAATGACATTTTCTAGAAATGATTCCTAGCTAGATCGATTTATCGCCCCCGAAACCCCCCGTATACTAAATTTCATGAAAACTGTTGGAGCCGATTCCGAGATTCCAATTATATATATGTATAATGTATATACAACAATTGCTCGTTTAAAGATATAAGATAAGATTATTTCGAAAGGTGGCTATGCTAGTTTGTTCGAACCTAGTATCACTGCGTCCAATTTAATGAACTATTGTGATCGCCACATTTACTATAGTCCACTGGCAAAGCCTGCCTCGTTGATGTAACGAAGCAGTTTTTTGGCAGGAGCTGCTCGTATCTCATCCGGTTCCAGCATGTGCTTTCCTAATATGAGACTACGTTTACGCATCAGGGAACAGCAGTGGCACAGCAGGTGCAGAGGCGTTTCATCCGCCTCGTTACAGAATCTGCAGGCTCTGCTGTCCCTGATCCTTATGATGCTGAGGTGTTTGTTTAGGCAACAATGTCCGGTAAGCGACCTCGTTAGGGTACATATGTCATGCATCTATGTATAAACAATTTCTATACTGTATAAAATTTAACTATCCTAAAATCTCAGGGAGTAAGCGTTTATTGGGTCGTGCACGCGCCATACCGAATATCATAAACGCGTATTAAGTCAATAAAAAGGTCGTAACCGCCCCGTTGCCAGGCAATAAATGCAATCTAGACTTCCTAGAATATTAACACTTGCAAGTGTTATTGACTGAAACTGAGAATATGTTTTTTTTTTATTGCTGATGAACAGCAGACACGCCAACTGCTTAATTGCTTATTAATAGTAATCACACCGTCGTTAATAGATTGTTTACGACACTTGGAGCAACGCGATCACGCTGCTGTACTTAAAGGGGTACCTGGGTCACTAATGCCAGAACACAACACAAGGTTATTTATTATGGCGGCATACTAAGGAGTAGGTCTCAAAATGAACATGGACAAGACGAAGATCATGTCTAATGTCCATGTCGCACCTACCCCCGTAACAGTTGGGAACTGTACTCTCGAAATTGTTGACGAATACGTCTACTTGGGTCAAACGATCCAGTTAGGCAGGTCCAATTTCGCGAAAGAGGTCACTCGTCGAATCCAACTCGGATGGGCAGCGTTCGGGAAGCTCCGTAAAATCTTTTCGTCCCAAATACCGCAGTGTCTCAAGACGAAGGTTTTTAACCAATGTGTGTTGCCAGTGATGACTTACGGAACGCAGACGTGATCGCTAACTATGGGCCTTATGAGAAAGCTCATGGTCGCTCAGAGGGCAATGGAGAGGGTTATGCTCGGAGTTTCCCTGCGAGATCGAATCAGAAAAGAGGAGATTCGCAGGAGAACCAAAGTCACCGACATAGCCCGGATGATTGCAAAACTGAAGTGGCAGTGGGCTGGGCACATAGCTCGAAGGACTGATGGCCGTTGGGGCAGAAAAGTCCTCGAATGGCGACCGCGTACCGGAAGACGCAATGTTGGTAGGCCCCCCACAAGATGGACCGATGATCTGGCCAAGATCGCCGGAATAGGTTGGTTGAGGACAGCGCAGGACCGATCATCGTGTGTCTACCATGGTCGGGAGCGAGTCAGGGTGGAGTGCCGTCGCCACCTTTTGCGAGGCCGTGATGCTCGCAAAGGAGGCGGCGGAAAGGGAGAGAGAAACTGCCTCCTCTCTCCCCTCTTGCAGCAGACGCACTGGCCACCGTAGGGCGCGGCCTGCGGACGGCAGACTCGGGGCGTCTTGTCGTCCGATCAGCGGCAGGCCTCGAGGCGGCGGCGTGTTGTTCCGCGCGCGCCTCATAGTGGAGTCCTGCGGCCGGGGTGACGGCCGCAGTGGGTGACGGGGCCCGCCTGACCATCTGGCGGGCCAATATCCGTCGGGGGGTGGCGACGAATGCTTCGGCGATACCCGCCCCTCCGACACACGGGTACATGAGGAACACGGGTTGGTTTTTAGTCAGTAAGAGTCTGACAGTCCCCTTCGCCCTTCCCCGAGGGCGGAGGGCCTCCATGAGGATTTTCCAACCCGATACAAAAAAAAAAAGGACCGATCATCGTGGAGGCCTTTGTCCAGCAGTGGGCGTCTTCCGGCTGAAATGATAATGATGATGATACTAATTGACTTATGGTGGTTGCCATCCGAAGGGGCTTCGGGTCCTACCACATAGCTAGTTCCTTTGTCGCCTTTTACGACAGGCCGATCCCGACCCCAAAGGTTAGTTGGTATTCTTACTCCGCCCCTGCACTAATAAAATAATTATCATATTTTTTTTTAAATAAAATCAATTAAAACCCAACTCCATTACAATCATCGTGAGACTGGCTGAATGGGAACTCGGAAAACCGAGTAAACGAGTGCCAATCTCGTCGGTTTCATTTCGCGACACTCGTTATTTTTTATATCCACAAAAAGTACATGTAGATTTGATATTTACATCTATACAATCTATACAAATAAATAGAATTGGTGGGTCTATTTCGTCGTGATCGTAGAATAACGTCGGATTTGAAAAAAATCCAAAATTCACTTTTTACCATATTTGGATACTACATTGTCTAAATATTATTGCTACATTAAAAAAAAATTACATGTATTTTAGATCTCAAATTAAGCAGTCGGTAAAGTGACGGATATAATAGAATCTCATAGTAAAATGACACTTGTGTATTTTTCAAATGGCTGTCCTGTAAAGTTTAATATATTATGTCAGATCCGTCACTATTCTACGACTACGACGATTTGTAATATTAAAATAATCGCTTTTTACTAAGTGCATTCGGACATTTTTTACAATTTTTGTCTGTCTGTCTGTTTGTTCCGGCTAATCTCTGAAATGGCTGCACCGATTTAGACAGGACTTTCACTGGCAGATAGCTGATGTACCAATGAGTAACTTAGGCTATTTTTATTTTAGAAAAAATAAATAGTTTTTTGTTAAAAATGATAAGTTTCAGAAATTTTATAATCCAATTTAAGTTGACCTCAGATTTATATCAACAATCATATGAAATAGGGTTCGGCTTAAGCTGGACTATGTAGGTTGTTATTCAATTTCAGTGGACCTCATATATCCAAAAAAATGCTGCTTAAAGTCACTATTCCACGCGGACGGAGTCGCGGGCACAGCTAGTCAACAATATATTGTCTATTTGATATAAAAAAGTAGGTGTCTGGTACATACGACAAACTGGCTTTCTGGCTTATCACATAATAAGTTTTCAGACTCGTCTGAATGTCAACCATCCCTGGTTTCAAAATATGCAGTCAATATATTTTAAACTTTGTAGTGTTCGCGTTGTCGCCCGCGAAACGTGCTCACAGACAGACCCGACCCCATCGCTAGGACGCCAAAGCGAATGTTCTCGCGGACGCAATTCTCCCCAGTCCGACCAGTCATGGACCAGCCCGACGGAATAGGTCACAATACACAATTCACACAAGACAAAATTACACGTGGAATAGATGCGTTGCGGGGGAGTTTCTTTCGCCGTTTCATCTCCCCCAGTTACGCTCCGAAACCGTAGTAGATTAGAATAGGATCGGCAATATAAAAATATTATTGCAATTCGTGGCTGGGTTTCGCTTGATCCCCATACAGCGGTCGAGCCGGGAGCACGTCTCCGAGGAGGCGCGCTCCCGAGCACGCTGCGACGGTTGACCGACCGGAGTCGCTGTTGCATCGTCTGAGACCACAACAGCTATAGCTTTTTTTTATTGCTGTAGGACAGCAGACAGGCAGACGGCCCGCTTAGAATTTAGCAGTTACCCTCGCCTATGGGTGTTTGCAACGCCAGTGGCATCGCGAACACGCTGCTGTCCCATAAGGGTACAGGAACTTGGGTCACTAATGCCAGAACACAACACGAGGTTATTATGGCGGCATACTTAAGACCAAAGGTGGTCGCCATCCAGACGGGCTTGTGGCCCTACCACGTAGCTAGGGTGGGTTGTTTTCTCGCCTTTTACGACAGGCCGACTCCAGCCGCAGAGGTTAGTATTCTTTCTCCGCTAAAAAAAACCGGCTTAAGCTACTAAATCCGAGGACCCCTACGCGGATGGCACCGTTAGCGGTGTACCAAGCGTCGCAAAGATCTATAAGCTACAGTATTCTTGCTATTAATAAGCAAATATGTCAGCCGTTGGCCTGTCTGATGTATCTCAGCAATAAACAAAAAAGAATCAAGTCTTTTATAGCACTATTTCGCGCACTATTTTATTATGTTCAGGAGGAAAAGCGTTGAGTTTTAACTGCAGCGAAGATTTTAGGAAGACGATTAAATTTGTCCAATATTCGAAAGTGCAGAAGATCCTCTTGGAAAGTGTTCTAGTATAAATCTAGTTGAAAAAACAAAACAAAAAAAAACACGCTTTAATGATAAATCGAACTAAAGAGTGAAAAATGATTCTTAATACAGGAATAAAATAATAAACGAAAATTATTAGTATTATTGTAATAAATACGTGGGGCGCTTTGTGTCACATCTTTGGTACCATTTTTGGACGAATCGTAACGATCGAATATTTGCGAAAACTTATTTATTGAGTGTCGCTTTTTTCGCATTAATACTAATATTTTTAGTAAATATGCTTTAAAAATTTTATATATGGTGTAATATTAGGTATAATACGTCACCATTTTTATTTATTCCTGATCAGGATAATGAGATAATCTTATCAAATTATTGTATTACTATCAGTCCTTGATAAGTAACGTGACCATACGTCCCGCTTTGGGCGGGATTGTCCCGCTTTCAGGCTGTCCGTCCCGCTGTCCCCGACGAGAACAAAAATGTCCCGCTTTTACGAATAAACCTTTATACCCACTTGCCTACATTAATATCGCGAAAGACGGCAGCGCAGCGTAGACGCGGCTTGACAGTCAGGAACAAGCGAGAGCGAGCGACTGACATGCGAGAACGGGATAGACGAAAAATGGTAGCTCATTTATCTGTTGTGCATGTGTTTATTAGAAACTTACCGAATACTTACTGAAGTAACACTAATTTTGCTGTAGCAAAGTAGTTTTTTGTTGCGAAATTATTTATAAATATTATTTTTAGGGCAAGATGGTTTAAGAATTAAGATGTCAGTGTGGGTAAGATACCATAATAAATTATTTCAAGTCATTTTTTTAAACCATACTTTTTATTTTGCACTTAAATATACATCTTACACTGACGTATCCTATATATGTATTTATTTATATACGAAATTCCGTAGGCGTCCCGCTTTGACACGAACAAAAAATGGTCACGTTATTGATAAGTCTACAACGTTTAAATGAAATTTGACCGTTTAAAGTGGATCAAAATCGAGTTCAAAGGAGTCGGTTACAAACAAACATACAGGTGAAACTAATAAAAGTGATGGTATGGAGAGTACTGGTAAAGAGAATAATCTGTGCTAGAACAGAGGTTCTGTGACTCTTTTTCTCATAGACCACTTTCATAATTTAGCTGGTTCCGGTGGACCCCCTGCTGTTACATTTCCACCATATTCCCAAAACTCGACAAAAATTTGAAGATTAGATATTACTATGGAAATTTGTAGTTCCAACCACGAATTAATTTTTTGAAAAAATAGTTCGAATTGATTGGTTCATCAATTGTAACAAATGAATAACGTTTATCCTTGGCATTCATATTCCGTCTCCGTCCGTCCGCGTGAAATAGTGACTTTGGGCAGCATTTTTTGGATATATATTTTGGTTTATTTTCGATTACAAATCCTATAAACCTTAAAATATAAATAAATAAAATATGCAAACAGTCAGTGTTATCGAATGCAACTGTTACGCCATGCGCCTCCGGAATACGTGCGTTCGAACCTACAAAACCAGCCTAAGCTAAACCCTATTTCATATGATTGATGATATAAATCGGAAATCAAGTTAAATTGGAAATAATTTTTAGCTTAAACTATTTTTTTTTTCAAAAATTAAAGTAGCCTAAGTTACTCCTTGTTACATCAGCTATCTGCCAGTGAAAGTCCCGTCAAAATCGGTCCAGCCGTTTCAGAGATTAGCCGGAACAAACAGACAGACAGACAGACAGACAAAAATTGTAAAAAATGTTGTTTTGGTATATATGTACCGCGTTTACATCTAAATGCACTTAGTAAAAAACGGTTATTTTAATATCACAAACAGACCCTCCAATTTTATTTATTTGTATAGATGTATAGATGTTGAAGAATTAAACAAATTCATGCAAGATTGCAAGCACACACACACATCACAAGTCGTATTTTGTCCCTTTGCACGTCTGAACAAGCGTTGCGGACTTGCGGACGGCGGCGGCGGCAGCGGCGACGCTTTGCAAATCTCGACACGTTGAACTGAATATGGGATTTATGCAAGTTTTTACAAGGAACAGTCGCTGAGCTTCTTAAAATATTATCTGCCTACATTGATAGGTGAAGTCAAGCCAGCATTTTAGTTCTTCACTGTAAGGGCGCCTTCAAATTAGCCGCAAAGTGTCGCGCCGCAGCAGCGCGGCTGCAGCGCTGCGGCCGCGCTGTTTTCTAAATCCATATAAATCCAAAACGCGCGACTGCAGCGCTGCAGCCGCGCTGCGGCCACGCATCAGTTCTAGTGATGTGAATCGATTACGATTTTCAACACCGGTATGTACTTGATTACTTTGAAAATAAACCGGTTTTCTTTAGGGTTTTTTTTAAAACCAAAATACACTACTATAATATAATCACAAGAATGTTGTTTATTTTTTTTTAAATAATCGCATTAATTGTACATAAGAAATAATCATCAAACGGAGAATATGTAACCAAAAAAATTCTATTTTTATTTTGCATCTGTTACTAATAAATCATAATTCTGATTTACAAAATTTATAATTGATTTAGATTTCACTTTAGGCATTTTTCGCAAAAAATATGACAAGAAAAATCATAACACTAAGAGCAGTGTTTCTTCGTCTGAGTTCATCGTGTATACAACACTATGTTACTCGAACCAAGCGACAGCAGCGCGACACTTTGCGGCTAATTTGAAGGCGCCCTAAAAAGCAAATAAATTTTCGGACGCGATTTTTATTTTGGACGCGGCTTACGAATTGTGAAGCCCTATTTTTTGTCACGCCAACGTAAACCCCCGTCTAGTCTCCCGTGGACCCCTGGGGGTCCACCTGAACCACTTTGGGAACTAAGGTGTTAGAAGTATCCGTCAAAAAGCGTTAAATTAAGGTGGCGCCACAATAGTATCGGTGTAAATTTTTGACAAAAGCGCCAATAGTTTTAAGTTAAATAAAGAATTTTTAACTCGGCATACTTCATTTCGCCATCTTACAGGTCATTCATATGATTGTATCTACACTAGCGCCATTCTGGCGGATATTTGAACTAAAATTTACAGCGTACAGTTGATCAATTTTTCAACTTCTCCCCCATATGAGATGATTCACCTTATTACCCTCCATAATACATAGAAAAACATTTTTTTTATTGGTGTAGGACAGCAGACAGGCTGACGGCTCACGTAGAATTTAGCAGTTTTAGTTAGGCATCGCGAACACGCTGCTATTCCATAAAGGTACAGTGGGTCACTAACCGAAACACAACACAAAGTTATAATGGCAGCATACTTAAGACCAAATGTGGTCGCCATCAAGACGAGCTTGGGGCCCTACCACGCAGAAAGTTAGTAGTCGGGTGGTAATGTCTTGGTGGTGTTTCGTACACCTGATTTAATACACAGGACATAAATTACGTTGGTGTTACACAAAGCCAGTTTATCAAGTGAAAACTAAAGTTTGTAGTTTTCTTTGCCTCCGAGCGACACAAAGACCTGAAAGGTACAGCAAAAGCCCGAAAGGAGACGACGCTGTTGACGTTACGACTTTGATTGTGCCACAAGTCACAAGCTTATGCTTTTAAACAAATTAGAGTAGAAAAATATTTTAAAGATTTTTTTAAATTCAGTTTTTTTTTACATAATCTTTTTTTATATACTATATAGCTAGAGTTTAGCAGACAGGCAGACGGCTCACCCTGGCAGGTGTTCACCGTCGTCTATGGACGTTTGCAGCACCAGAGGCATTATCAACGCGCCACCAGCCTAGAAGAAATTTTATAACGCCCTTTTTGAAGAACCCCATATCGTACCGCGCTGAGAAAACCTCAGCCGGGAGCTCATTCCAGATACTGAGAGTACGCAACATGAACGTTCTAGAGAACCGTTTCGTACAAGAAAGAAGAGGCTCCAAGAAATAGGAATGAACACCCAGCCGATGGCAGGCAGTGCGGTGGTAGAAAGACGACTGAAGAATCTATGCGTAATGAGGCATAAATAGCCTCATGGGTGACTTTTCACTAATGCGGTGGTCGAAATCGTGTTTTATCACTCTTGAAGGCAACTTTTGCATTTCGTTATGATGAAAGTTGTTTTTTGATGTCGGGAGATCACACGTTAAAGGGGGAGAGCGTATCACCGGAACATGGCATTGTGTGATAAGGGGCAGGGGGGGGGGGGTCAAAAGCTTTGTGACACCACGATATGAATGAATACGAAATGAATATGAAGGAGTGAGTCGGTTCAAAGTCCATGGACACAAAATGATTAAGTTTTGTATCTTTAATTAGCATAATTAGTCCTTTATTGTTTCCTAACTAGTCGTTTGATTTCTCTGTTATTTAAAATATTTGATTTTATGTTAACTTTACTAAAGAATATTTAATAAAAATAATAAAATAATATTAAAAATAATGATTATTTTTAAATACATACATAAAATTGAAAAATTTGTGACACTTTGCGACACTAGGGGTACCGCGAACTCCCGGATGGACGGCTATAACCCTCCTTCTGCGAGGCAGTCATGTCCGCAAAGAAGGCGGCGGAGCGGGAGCGGGAGTCGACCACCACACTCCCCTCACGCCAACGCAGGCCACGCCGGCGGAGCCGGAGGGCAAGTAATAACCTCCGGCCGACGTAAAAAGCGGCCGCGGGCGGCCCCTCGGGGGAGCATGCGCCGCCCGCACTATTGCCACGAGGGAGAGGGCCGCGTGCTGTTCTGCGGCCCCCCTCAACTGTTGATCCAGGAGAACGCCGGTGGACGAAATCCTGACCCCCGGCGCCAACAATTTAGAAGGGGCCCGCCTTAAGACAAAGGGCGGGCCGGCGCCGGTCCGGGCCATGAGATCGGCAGGCCATATATCCGTGGGCCCGGGCGTAGGCGATAGGAGAACAGCGGGGTTTTTTAGTGGGTAGCTACATATCCCTCGGTCCCGCCGGGCTGGGGGAACCCGTCAAGAGAGGTTTTCCCCGAGACCAAAAAAAAGGGTTGTTATGTTGCCTTTTACGACAGGCCGACCCCAGTCGCAGAGGTTAGTATTCTTACTCCACCACTGCACGGAGAATCATACAAATTTGTCCTCCGTGGGATTGAACCCACACAACGATAACAGACCAAATGCGTAGACACTGAACTAGTCGTACGATCATAAAATCAATAATAAACTTATTGCTCCTATTAATTGATTTAAACAAATACAATTACGATAGCGTCGCTTATGAATTGAGCCTGCGAGTAGCGCGTAAAAGTGACCTCTGTCACGTGACTCGGTAAACACACACCCTTTGCACAGCACATACGTTATATACTAAACCCTTATATTTCAAATGTATTTTATGTAATTTATATGCTTTATTAATCATGCTTAATTTGATATTAGCTTGTTTGTTCAATATATTAAGATTACATAAATATATATTTAAATTTTTTATATTCCCGAGGAAGAGCAGAAGCCTGATGGCCCACTTAGGGGCTGTCCATTAATCACGTGAGGCTCTAAAGGGGGGGGGGGGGGAAGGGGTCCATAAAAAATCACGAAATATTACAGGGGGGGGGGACTTGTAATAATATGTCACGTGTATTTATTTTTTCGGCAAACACGTACAAAATCGAATTTAGCACTGTGCCAACAACTGACTTGCAAGATGCTTATCCAGTTATTGGTGTTGAAGAAAGTCTTGCTAATCCGTGGTCCAAGGATACTGTACATTAAATTATGTTTATTGTTCATGTATTAGTATAAAAAAGTTTTTCGCATTTCTTTCATTATTTTTATGTCAGTCAAAAACAACCTACAACCTTTCTGTCTACCTCTAAACGTAATTATTGTAGTCTTTAATTTTCTATAATAAAATTAGATGATACCTCACCATGTATCACCAAAGGGGAGGGGGGGGGGTAAAAATTCCAAAAAAAACATCACGTGATTAATGGACGGCCCCTTAATAGTAAGCAGTTACATACACCTATGAACATTTGCGACACTAGGGCAACAGGAACACGCTGCTGTCCGCATGGGGTTATGCAATTAATGCCAGAACACAAGATTATTATTGTAGTTTAGCGGTGGTTGCCATTGAGACGGGCTTGGAGCCTTGCCACTTAGCTAAAGTTTTGTCGCCTTTTATGACAGACCGCTCCCTGTTGTAGGGGTTACAAAAACTTTGTAATTATGTTTTGTAACTCAATAAAAAAAATCTCTCATGTTTGAGTGTAGCTCATGCAGGACAGGAGGTTTCATAGCTGGAGTTTAACGGACTGACATACGGCTCACTTCATATCATGTGGTCATAGTCGTTTAAGGATATCTGCAACACCAGGGGCATTGCCAACATGGTAAATACACTTAAAAATTCTCTATAACACCTTTCTTGAAAAACCCAATACACCGATCTCCCCCGATTTACTCAGAAACCGAAAACGAACGAATAGTTTTGTTAAAAAGTAAGAAGAAATCTCCAATTCTGCTATGTATAAACCAACCTTAAAAACCTACCTGAACTACCGCGAACACGCTACTGTCCCATAAGGGTACAGGAACTTGGGTCACTATTGCCGGAACACAACACAAGGTTATTATGGCGGCATACTTATGACCAAAGATGGTCGCCATCCAGATGGGCTTGAGGCCCTACCACATAGCTAGAGTGGATTGATTGGCTTGGGGTCTTATCACCTAGCTAGGTTTGTTTAACACTTTTATGACAGAATACCCCTGCACTGAAAATAAGTTGAAGTATGAATCAATATGAAGAAAAAGGTTGTGAATAACTGCTAACAGATGAGAGTGAAAAAGCATGTTGTGGGCACCTCATAATATGCAATATGGACACTAAAAAAGTCAATTTTTCACATAACACAGCTTCTGAAGCTGAGAATATAAGATCGTTATGCCTCATAGAAAAAGAGGTCTTGGTCCATTTAAATTTTTTGTTTCAAAAAGAATTTATATATTCTCATTGCCAGGCCATAATAAAATCCTAATAAAAAAAAAACAATTTATATAATCTATAAAAAATTTCAGAGTAAGGTAAGTACCTCTCATTTCACAATTTATTGTTATCCCTATTAATAATGTAAAGAGAAAATAGTTTTTGTTCCAGATAAAAAAAAATACAGAAAAGATTATGAAATAATAATATGTCATGTAACTCATTAGTAAAAATATAACCCTTCCTAGCTATGTGGTAGGGCCTCAAGCCCGTCTAGATGGCGACCACCTTTGGTCTCAAGTATGCCGCCATAATAACCTTGTGTTGTGTTCAGGCATTAGTGACCAAAGTTCCTGTACCTTTAAGGGACAGTAGCGTGTTCGCGATGCCACTGGCATTGCAAACACCCATAGGCAACCGTAACTGCTATTTATATATAAATTCTAAGCGGGCCGTCAGGCTGTCTGATGTCCTACAGCGTTAAAAAAATATTTAAAATGGGCTTTTTAGCAGTAAATGGCAGTCTTACAAAGCCCCATATACCTCAGGAATCCCAGTCTTAGGGACTAGGAAAGGCGTCGTTCTTGAAAAAAAATAATTTTATTTCTTCCATATACAATTCCAAATGCAGAGGCGGAGATGGAATACTAACCTTTTTCGACATTAGTGACCCAGGTCCCTGTACCCCTATGCAACAGCAGCATGTACACAATGCCCTCAGCATCGCAAACATCCAGGCGACGGTAACTGCTTACTGTTAAGTAGGCCATCGCCTGTCTGCTATTAATCAACAATAAATATATGTATACATACATACATATAATCACGCCTCTTTCCCGTAGGGGTAGGCAGAGACCACTTCTTTCCACTTGCTACGATCCTTACATACTTGTTTAGCTTCGTCCACTTTCATTATTCCCTTCATATATGCCCTTCGGTTTAGGGTACTCTTGACCTGGCCTTTTTTCAATATGTCCCTGATCTGGTCTCGAAACGTGCGCCTAGGTCTACCCCTTCCAACACTTCTATTCACACTCACCTTATACATTTTTTTCGTCAATCGTTCTTCATTGATTCTCTCAACATGGCCAAGTTAATATATGTATAAGATATAATTTTCTAGATTTTCTATGAAAGCTATAAATCACAATTTTTTGCTTTTTAAATATACTGCTTTAAATATAATGTTATTATTTATTTTGAAAACTTAGCATTAAATAGTTCAGGTTTTTTTACTATTAATTTTTTTTGTTAACAGTAACATTATGGCCTGGTTTTAATGAAAGACCAGCGCTGGTTTTTTGACCAGTCATGCTGAGTTAGACCTTTCTAAGGCTAATTTTAAATTAAAAATTTTTGTTTATATTTTGTTATATTTGTAGCTCTAAATATTTATTTCTTTGCTTTCTTCCTTGCTATTGTTTTATTTATTCTTTATTGTACAAAAACTTAGATATTATTACATATATTGTTTTCTGTTTATATATGTTTGATGTGTTTTATATTTAATTGTGATGCAACAAAGAGTTCTCTATTATATTATAAATTTTCAATGAAATTCCAACTCATTAAATAGACAGGCACAGGGTATATTTATGACCAAAACAAAGCAGAGTTTGTTAAAAAAATATTATAAAAACTAATTGACTATAAATGTATAGTGAAAGTATTTTTTTTAAATTACAGATGACAAAGCTGGTGTTTATTCTTGCAATTTTCATTTATAGTCAATAGAAATTGTGATGTTTAGATTTGATACCAATACGAACTCATATTGTATTCCTCCAATTTTAATTTTATAATTTAAATTGTACAGATTAAACAAATATTAATTAAGGATGCAAAAACACTGGCTAGGGAATTTGTTTCCCCGTTTGTTATCTAGCCAGCGTTTTATGTTGAAAACGGTAGTAGATTCTTGTTATTCAATAAGTGATCTGTAAGATCTTATATGAATTGAAATAATTATTTTGATTTGATAATATACCTTAAAATAGGTACTAACCTTTATCGTAGAAAATCACGGTGCATTAACACCTGACGAAGTCAACTGCACAATAAAAACACCAGTAAAAACAACATTCGAATAATCGCGCCGGCAATTCTATTGACCCGATCGTTTAAGAAACTATGAGAGAATATGCATTTTTTATAAACTCATATCGATTATAAGCGAACCACCAAAGACATCCACGGTGCAGAATAACGGGATTGTTTGAGAACAGGTTCTTTATGTAACAATATCACTCGCGAGCACCTTCGTAATTTCATTAATAACATGTAAAAATCGATTCAATGTACAAACCGAAATACTAAGGGCGGCGTGTTTATTACAATAATTTTATCGAAACCACTACACTGTTTGGTATACCAACAATAAATGCGCATTAAACAGACATTCATGCTATCACGCTATAAGTAAATTTTAATTATGAGCAAAGCGATTTTTTCGTGTCATATTTTTTTTTGTATACTGATTGCAAATAAAGAACACGCGCTCGCTCCTACGATCGCGGTGACACTAGTGCATAGACTATAGATGTCGCGAGTCGCGTCTTGGCGGCCATCATTGAAAATGGCCGTCGACATTAGCTGTCAATCTACTTTCCAATATAATATTCCTTACCACACTTGACATAAGTATGAAAATTGCATACATATTAATGTAGTATATTATTTAACCGTACAATACGTCTAAATTATAAAGTCTCAAGTACTCCCAACATCGATACGTTGTTGAGTACTTTACTTTTACACGTATTAAAAAGAAACACTTTTATTCCTTCTTTTTCTATCACTTTTCGACACTAATATTTTATTACGGGCACGCTTGCGCGAATCTTTTCCAATTTATATTTCACAAAATATTTGGGTTTTGAGAAAATCACAGACTACAAGATTAAGTTTTGATATGAAACATATAAAGTTTCGAACGTATGTTAAACATAAGATACAAAAGTTAATTTAATAACAATATCATGATGCATAGATGTATATCTGTTATTTCTTGTATGACATGAACATTTAACAGATATAAAGAGTGCTTCTTCGAGACAAGTTTCAGTTCTAACAAATTTAACTGCTTAATATAGAATTTATTAACGGTTTAACGATTTGGCGTGTGGTAGTAAAATTTATATGCGCAAACTGGAAAAAGATGATAAGACAACCAAAGAGGAATGATGCTGGTTTTAAGGATGTTAATCATATGTAAAGATAAAAGTAGCCAACGCTACTTCATCCGAAAATGATAAAAGTATACTAATCTCTGTGGCCGGGGTCGGCCTGTAGTAAAAGGCGACAAAACAACCCACCCTAGCTGCATGGTAGGGCCCCAAGCCTGTCTGGATGGCGACCACCTTTGATCTTATTTATGCTGCCATAATAACCTTGTGTTGTGTTCCGGCATTAGTGACCCAAGTTCCTGTACCCTTATGGGACAGCAGCGTGTTTGCGATGCCCCTGACATTACAAACACCTATAGGCGACGGTAAATGCTAAATTCTAAGCGGGCCGTCAGCAATAAAAAAAAGCTTCAAAAGTGTGTAACTTAACAGATGTACTGAGTTATTAAGATTTGTATGTAGTTATAATCAAAGACAATACTAAAAACCATATATAATATTTACGTAGGTATTTATAAATATCTGGCGTTGAAGCGCTTTGAAGATCAATCAAGCGAAATAATGTTTAACATTTTCTTTAATCCATCGAATGGAAAGTGCTTCAATTGTTTGTTATTGCCTGAAGCTCAGTTCAGTGAAAGATGCAAAGTAATGGTCGAATAACGTGATTATATGAAACGTAGTCTTGGATTCGCGGCACCCTTCATCTCCGTGACATTGCAGGAGTGTCGCCTTCGCTGGTATGGCCACGTTTTTCGGCAATCGGATACTTACGTGGGGAACAAATGTCTGGCCATGCCACCACTGCCAGGCCCGGAAGGAGGGGTAGACCCGAATAGTGCTGGCTTGATGTCGTTGGGGTATGCCAATAGACTGACCACCAGAGATGCCGAAGATCGTGCGAAGTGAAGAAGAAAATGTCGGAAAGCGGACCCCGGGCGCCGAAGCGAGAGTTTGGGTTGCAACCGGGATGATGAAACGTAGTGTTTTAGCGACGGAAAAATAAAATGCAAAAAATAATTCGTAACCTAAGAATAAAATTACTGAGGAGAAAATTAATGTTACTGTTCTAAATAGTGTAGGGTGGTCGATATCAATCCTAATACATAATTTTTTTACCAGTTTCATTCCGAAATGCAGAATTAATTTAAAAATATCGTACAAAGCACCCCACGCTTTTAGAACAGTGACATTAATTTTCTCGTCAGTAATCCTATATCTTTAAACGAGCAATTCTTGTATATAAACCTATATACTTATATAATTGGAATCTCGGAATCGGCTCCAACAATTTTCATGAAATGTAGTATACGGGGGGTTTCGGGGGCGATAAATCGATCCAGCTAGGAATTATTTCTAGAAAATGTCATTTTATTAGCTTTTTTTTTATTGGAACAAAAATAACAAAAATATGACTCTTTCTGACATCTGTCGGCGAATAATAATACTATTTTTTTTAAATTGCTTTAACGACACAACAACACTAAAGCTATTCCAGCAGATGGCGTTGTTAAGTAACAAGAAGTCAATGAATGTTTGCTTTGAGGTTAGACTAAGAAAATTAATTGTTAATTTCCAAAAAACACAATTTATAAAAAAAAATACCGAGCAAAGCTCGGTCATCCGGATATTTTTATTCTTATGATAGGAATTATTTTTTACTTTTTAGTAACTATGAAATATAATTTATTTGTTGTGAATTCGTAATCGGTAGGTAAATATTTTTATTAATTTAACGCCATCTTTCGGCTGATGGCGTTTCGACAGAAGGAAAAGAAAACGTTAATCCTGATGATCCTGATAAGGACTATGGGACAAAATTATTAAATTTGTGTATTGTAATCAGGACAAGTGAACAAAATTTTCTATTTTTTTGATTGTTCAATGTGGGTAAAAATCGAGTCCAAAAATTCCGTTACAATAGACACAGGTCAAGTTAAAAAATAAGTAACATGTCATGAGGTCTGAATAATTCCGATTATCGAGATTCAGAGTGCGGCCATCTTTATAAAGGTTAATGTTTGCTTAAATACAATAGGAATGCCTTTCATTCGTAAAGAGACAAGCAATTCAATACGTTTACTATGCTCAGTTGGACATGACAGCGCCATCTAGCTCCAAAATAAGCCGTAGAGCGTCTGTTTTATGGGTAATATCTGATATATTGCTTCTATACTTTTCTTTTGTAAATAAATGTCCAGAATCTCGATGGGAATCTGTTGAAGGCAGTGCCGGATTAAGCAAGCGCGGGGCCCGTAGCAAATCTTTTCAAAAGACCCTGCACCTGGGCGCAAGTGTGCTTCCATACCTCAAATTACAGCACCAACGTAAAAACTACATCACCAATGCACTTGTCGCCGATGGCTCAAGCGAGCTCCTGGGACGTGAGTTCATCAAGTAGCCACCACCTGATTCGGCGATGGAAGCGCTCAACACGTTTGTCTTTGGGCTTCACGCAGAGGTCCATGACATGAAGACGGTGTTGTGCAGTGACAGTCTCGCCGGATATAATCTTGCAGTTGGCTACTTTGCTGATGTGGTGTCTCCAGTCTACAGGAGAATTTGAGTCGGTCCGCGGCCCGATAATGAGCTCTAGCTCATTATCGGACCGACTCAAATTCTTCACATTTATACGAGTGACTTTTTGTAATATGTGCTTTTATCGTATGAAATTCTGTTTTATTTTCGCCAAGGAAATAATGGGGGTTACCGATTGTATGACGTGGATTGTGTTAGTAGGAAAAGATGTAACGTTTCACCTTTTTGCGACATCAAATAAATTCAATATATTATGTTACCACGTGTTAAATAGTTTCATTTAAAAAATTACGCTCAGGCCGATGAGCGGGTTTAAATATGCAGGGCCTCCTTTTGCACGGGGCCCGTGGCAATTGCTACTCTTGCTATGTGGTTAATCCGGCACTGGTTGAAGACTGTTGTAATAATTCTTTTTTTATTGCTGAGGACCAGCAGGCGGGCGGACGGCTCACATAAGAGTAAGCAGTCACCATCGCTTATGGATATTTGCGACGCTAGGAGTACCACGAACACACTGCTGTCCCGTAGGGATACAGGAATTTGGGTTAAAATGCCGGAACACAACACAATCCCAATGTATGTCATCTCCCTAGATATCGGAAATCCCAAGCTAGGCGTCATCACACACACACACACACATGCATACGCATTCTAATTTTATTATATGTATACGTTTTTATAATTTTTGTAAAATATTTGAACTGTGGGCACTGGCTTCTGTAACACAGACTGGTCTAGCTCAGAAGCCAGGGTAAAAAAAATTGTTGTATGTAGATTACTGTATATTTTGCAAATAAAACTTATAAATAAGGTAATTATGGCGGCATACTTAAGACCAAAGGTGGTTGCCATCCAGACGGACTTGGAGCCCTATCACGTAGTTACGGGTTTTGTCACCTTTTATGACAGGCCGACCCCCGTCGCAGAGATTATTATTCTTACTCCGCTTCTCATAGGAATTTTCCTATGAATCCCGTTTCAGAATGAATGTCTCCCGTATTCAGAAGATTGTCCTGGTAGCAAGTGGTCTCAATAACAAGGTATTTCAAGTACGCTGCTGGGCCTTAAAAATGACGTCATTTATGAAATGACGTCACTTCACCTCAGCTGAAGGCTCATTCCAAACCGTTTCATACAGGATGATAGGTTCAAGGACATGTGGATGTGCACCCAGCTGATAATATGGTGGTAGTAGAATGAAGTTCAGTCAATTTTAAATAATTTTAACTCGCTTGGACAGATGGTAGAAATCACTGAAATGCGGTGTCTTAAATTGGAACTTACAAAATTTATTATAGCATTGAAAAAAGCAGGGAAAAGAATTTAACCACGCAGGGGCGGTGTTAGAGCTTGAAGCCTGTCTGGATAGCAATTACTCCTTACCGGGGCGTGCGTGGGTTCTGTCCCACGACGTCCTGGAGCCCCGACTATTGAGGCTCTTCGACGCGTGTCTGCGATCGGGCCGGTTTCCCCGCAGATGGAAGACGGGGAGGCTGGTCCTTATCGCGAAGGAGGGGCGCCCGGCGGACTCACCGTCTGCCTATCGGCCCATCGTGCTGCTGGACGAGGTGGGGAAGATCTTCGAAAGGATCCTCGCAGACCGCCTCGTCCGGCACCTAGAGACAGAGGGGCCGAACCTGGCAGACGAACAGTTTGGATTCCGCCAGGGGCGCTCCACTATTGACGCAATCACGCGTCTGAGGAGCCAGGCGGGGGACGCAGTTGCTCGAGGTAGGGTGCTATTGGCGGTGTCACTCGACATCGCCAATGCCTTCAACACCCTGCCGTGGAGCTGCGTGCGGGAGGCGCTCAAGTACCATCGGGTGCCTCCCTACCTCCGTCGCATAGTTGGGGCATATTTAAGTGATCGTGCCGTCGTCTATCCGGTCCAGGGTGGGCAAAGTCGGCGAGACGTCGTGTGCGGTGTTCCACAGGGGTCGGTCCTGGGCCCCCTGCTGTGGAACATCGCATACGACTGGGTCCTGAGGGGGGCACTCCTCCCCGGCGTCGGCGTCATCTGTTACGCCGACGACACGCTCGTCACAGCGCGCGGGAGGAACCCCCGCCAGGCGTGCCTTCTGGGCACGGCTGGGGTGGCGCACTCAGTGGCAAGAATCCGGCGACTAGGCCTGGAGGTGGCCTTGAACAAGACGGAGGCCGTGATATTTTACGGGCCCCGTCAGAGGCCGCCACCGGGCCTGAGCATAACGGTAGGAGGCGTCCACATCGCCGTCGGGCCGTCCATGAATTATCTTGGACTGGTGCTCGACGGGCGATGGGACTTCGCGGCACACTTCGAGCGCCTGGCGCCGAGGCTAGTTCGGGCGGCGGCGGGACTCTCCCGTCTGCTGCCGAATATCGGCGGGCCGGGCGCAGTGTGCCGCAGGCTCTTTGAGGGAACCGTGCGGTCGATGGCCCTTTACGGGGCCCCGATCTGGGCGGATCGCCTGACGGCCAAAACGACGGCGCTGCTTCGCAGGCCGCAGCGCGTCCTGGCCGTCAGGGCGATAAGGGGATACCGCACGGTGTCCTTCGAAGCGGCCTCCCTGCTGGCCGGATCCCCACCATGGGACCTCGAGGCCCGGGTCCTGGCGCTGTTGTACCAGTGGCGCCGGGACGCGGCCGAGCGTGGCTCTCGCCCCGCGCCTCGCGAAGTTGAGGCAAAGCGGGCGGAGCTACGCGACGTGGTGCTCATGGTGGAGTGGAAGGAGCGCCTCGCGCACCCCAGCGCGGGCCTCGCCACCATCGAAGCGGTGAGGCCCGTCCTGGCTGAATGGTTGGAAAGGCGCCACGGCGCCCTGACCTTCCGCCTGACGCAGGTTCTCTCGGGGCATGGTTGCTTCGGGAGGTACCTGTGTCGCATAGGGCGGGAGATGACGTCAGGGTGCCACCACTGTGGCGCGGGCGACGAGGAGGACACGGTGAACCACACTGTCGCCGTGTGCCCTGCGTGGCGCGAGGAGCGCCGCGCCCTCGTCGTCCAAATCGGCGTGGACCTGTCGCTCCCGGCCCTGGTTCTGTCCATGGTCGGGGGCGATCCTGGATGGACGGCCGTCGCCTCCTTCTGCGAGGCAGTCATGTCCGCAAAGGAGGCGGCGGAGCGGGAGCGGGAGTCAACCACCACACTCCCCTCCCGCCAACGCAGGCCACGCCGGCGGCGCCGGAGGGCCAGTAACGACCTCCGGCCGCCGTAAAAAGCGGCCGCGGGCGGCCCCTCGGGGGAGGACCCGCCGCCCGCACTATTACCGCGAGGGTGAGGGCTGCGTGCTGTTCCGCGGCCCCCCTCAACTCCTAGAGTTGTTAGGAGAGCGCCGGGGGGACGAAACCCTGACCCCCTGGCGCCAACACTTTAGAAGGGGCCCGCCTCAAGACAAAGGGCGGGCCGGCGTCGGCCCGGGCCACGAGATCGGCAGGCCATATATCCGTGGGCCCGGGCGTAGGCGATAGGAGAACAGCGGGGTTTTTTAGTGGGTAGTCGGAAAAATCCCGGAGTCCCACATATCCCTCGGTCCCCCCGGGCCGGGGGAACCCGTCAAGAGAGGTTTTTCCCCGAGACCAAAAAAAAAAAAAAAAAAAAAAAGCAATTACTCCTGGTCTAACTGTACAGCCATAACAACCTTGTGTTGTATTCCAGAATAAGTGAGCCGGGTTCCAGTTTCTGTACGTGGACAACAGTGATGCTCGTGATGTTGCAAACATATGTAGGTGACGCGAACTACTTGTTTTACGGTCCTTTTATGAATGTGCTACAAATGAAACAAAATATACAAACACGTAGCGACATCTCTTTCTATAAAATCAAGCTAATTTCATTGACAGCATGTGGTTGAATAAACATTTGTAAGGAATTAGTTTTTACTTCAATCGATAGATGGCGTTATTAATTTAAATGAAGCTGTAAGAAGTGCCAGCCGCTTAATAAAAAAAGGTCGGATCATTTCATAGATAGATATTCAAAAAAGGGTTTAACCAATTTCTTCTTGGCCGGCATCACGTTGACAATGCGTCTGTTGTAAACATCAATAGGTGACAGTAATCACCTACTAGTCGAGTCGGTCGTTTGCCTATCTGCTGGAATCCAGCTATAAAAAAATATGGTCAAAGAAAAACCAAAATTGACATTTAGAAAAAGCTTTAATAAATAAATAAAAATACAAACAAAAGTAACTTATACTAGGGATGTCCATATAAAATATAATTATCGATATTTTTGCGATATTATATCGTAGAGTTGTATTGATACTTTGCGATAAATCGTACAAATATATTGTTTCTATAATATATCGTATTTTTTGTACTTAACTATTCGATAATATAGGTATATAATATACAGGATGACTGACAAAACCGTCCAAACTTTTTTTACGCACTAAACATCATTTAAGGAACTGTGGTGTATGGTTCCGGGTTTGCGTATGTTAAACGACAGGTGCATTTTAAAATGATTTATTTGAAATATCGATGAAACGTTTACAACAATAAAAGGACATTTTAGTAAATTAATTTACGTTCTCGATCGCGTGCGGTCATAAAGCGACTGCCTACTGCCAACGGCGGAGTATTATGACTGGAGGAGAGTCCCGGGTGGCGAGTATCGCGAGGGCGGCCTGCCACGCGTGGCGCGCTTCGGGTATCTCCCGGCCGCTATATCCTCCCCCTCGAGGGCAGGAGAGAAACACCTCTCCTGCGCTCGCACAGGACTCCCTTTCACTTTAGGCGGACGGCCTCTATATCTCTTTGGTACGACGAGACGAAGAGGCATGACGTTGTCATTACGAAGGTAGAGTCGCGTTAGTTGTGAAACGTGAAATTTGCCCAAAACATTTTCTGGAGAATCTAAACTGGACTCGCAGTAAGTAGTTGGATCTCCCCCTGGTGCAAAGATATCTTCATATTCATTAATGACCTTAGAAATTTCCGTACGTTGACACGGATTTAAAGACGTTGCCTCGTCATCCCGCAGTACACCAAGGGACGCACACGGTAGCCCAGGTGACTTGTTTTCAAAACGTAAAGGAAATACACGCGACTTCTTTTCCGAAAAGGTCCACGTAGAATGGCCAAAATCAATATTTAAATTAAATGACTTAAGGAAATCGATACCCAGCAACGTTTCATTACTTGTTGCATTAGGGAAAACAAAAAATCGTACTACTTTAGTTTTATGTTCGAGAGTCACCTCAACTTCTGTGGCTAGTAAGTCCATAGTCTTACTAAGGCCGTCGGCTAACTTGACAATTTTTGTTACAGCATAAAATGGCTGGGCTTTCTGTTTAAGAAGTTTGTATAAAGTATGCCCAGCAATGCTACTTTTAGCCGCAGAGTCAGCTAACCCCACTCCATGTTCACCCAGTATGGATATATTAAGAATCGGCCGTAATGGCTGTTCATTTTTATTAAAACAAACGGGGTTAAAATGCAAAGGTTGACAATCACTGGCTTCTTTGAAAAAAGTTTGAGAACTACTGTCCCTAACCACATTACTGTTAACAGAAAATGACTGGGTACTACTGACTTTGTTGCTACAAGTTTGAAAACCACTTAAATCAACATTACGATTACAAACTTTACAAGCTAAACATGTACAAAGGTCATTATTTACAGTAGGACAAATTGAAAGAGGTATAAAATTACTTACATTATTACATTTCTTACTTCTATAAAAATACCTTATGTCGGTGCAAACGCTTCGCGGCGGCGAGTTACAAAGGTTTGTCGGCGGCGGTGCCACAAAGGATCGCGGCGGCCGCGGCGGCGTGTTAGAAACGTTTGTCGGCGATGTCGGCGGCGGCCGCGGCGCTTGGCGAATATGCGGGAAAGTCCTCAAACTTCCGGCGTCGCGCTCGCGCGGCTCGCATGACGTAATCGCGCCGGTTTCGACGGAGTAAAACGCACTCGTACCTGGGTTTTCGGTTTCTTTCGGGTTACACTTTACGCACTTAGACCTGACTGTGCCCGTTGCACCGCACCCGTAACACTTTATAGAAACTTTTTCCCTTTTATCACTTTTAACACTTAAAAGCTTTTCGCACGTGTCTTTTAAATGACCGCGATGCTTGCAATAGACACAAAACAAACGATTTTGCTTCCTGTTGACGTACGCACTGTCTGTCTTAATGTCGGTCTTCACTGGAACACTGCGTGAGCTGCTCGAACGCGCTTCGGCGTGAAGAGGCGGTCTCGACGACACCGTGGGGACTACACTGGTCTCTCGAGCTTCAGCTAATGAATCTTCAATGCTGCGAGCCTTCCGAAGTAGATCCTCAAAGGTAAATATGCTCTCGCGATCGACCCGCTTTCTTATACGACGATCCAAAAGTCCAAAGGTCATGTCTAATTCCACTCGCTCACATAAATCTCCAACAGGAAGCTTAGCCAGCAACGCTCTCACCTTAGCTATAAACAAGTCCGTAGGTTCGCTTCCTTGAGACAATGTGAAGAGTTCAAAATATATCCTATGAGGCGGTCGACGTATCCCATATGCCGAACGAAGCCTCGTAATTGCTTCCGCCCAAGATGTTGTGGTAGACTTGACGCCCTGCCACCAAACTGCTGCAGAACCAATGAGAAGCATGGACAAGCCCTTCAAGGCGTCCTCATCACTGACCCTGAGACATGACTTATATACACTTACTGCGTCTATAAAGTTATCTACGGACTCATCGGGACTTCCCGAGAAACGTGCCGTACATTGTGTGAAATTGCCGCACTTCTGAACAGCAACGTCCGAAAAGATAGCGGACGGATCTGGAGTTGACGCTCGTACTTCCCTAAGTAGCTGAGAGCAAAACTCCTGCTGTGACTTCTGCAACGACGTGATAAGGTTGGAGAACATCTCTTGTGACATCGTCACACTCTGATTTCCCTCTTCTTCACCATCCGACGACGCAGCAGCACCTTGACGAGTACGCGGCATTTTGTTTTCACTACAACACTACACAAACACGGTTTTAACACTGGTTATTTTTTTATTTACGTTGGGCGCCAGATGTGGTGTATGGTTCCGGGTTTGCGTATGTTAAACGACAGGTGCATTTTAAAATGATTTATTTGAAATATCGATGAAACGTTTACAACAATAAAAGGACATTTTAGTAAATTAATTTACGTTCTCGATCGCGTGCGGTCATAAAGCGACTGCCTACTGCCAACGGCGGAGTATTATGACTGGAGGAGAGTCCCGGGTGGCGAGTATCGCGAGGGCGGCCTGCCACGCGTGGCGCGCTTCGGGTATCTCCCGGCCGCTATAGAACCCATTTTTGCAAAAAAAAAATTTTAAGTCAAATTTTCACCATAAAATATTTCATTCCAAGGAAAATATGGTCACTAATTCAATCGTACAAAATAGTCATAAGGTGTAAACTTCGTACGTTAACCTGTTATTACCTGTCTCAGTCACTCCCGCGTAAATTATATTAGTATTGCGTTTTAGTCGCTCACATAGATGCAATGACCGCCGTCCTCGGCCTCGTATTAGGCCATTGCACCACTTTTTTGCGGTACCGATGGAGAGGTCATTGACACTAGCGCGCCGTATTATGTAAATTGCGAGTTCTTTGGATGACTTTGTGATGCTGATTACTCAACATTTTTGTACTATGTGATACTAAACTCAAATACAAGTTTCTCATAACTTTTACTAAAGATTCTTCTGTGTGAATTTGGACGGTTTTGTCAAAGTCACCCTGTATATTAGGAATCAGATTAATATGAGTAAAATCAGCTAGGGCGAAGTAATAAAGTAAATAACATCAACACTATCAAAACATTTTTTTAAATAATAATATCATAAATACTGAACAAATAAAAAAAAACAGAACTCTGAGAGAAAACATGTGTGCAGTTCACATTTGATAGAAGTGAAACCTTGAAAAATGTAAACTTCAATATAACACCGCACAAAGAAGAGACCACAAATATAGGAAACACTTTATAATGTCTTTTATCTCATTCTCTCCACGTTATATTCTAAAGATAGCTAACACACTTCCGTACACTTGCGGAGGTCACGGGTTCGATTCCCATCTCACGTCTGAGTGTTTATGTATAATATATAATATGAAGGGTTGTAATTCTAAAGGGTCTAAGTGCCAATTTTATGTTTTAGAGATATGACAAAAAAAGGTTGTGCGAATGTGCGTTGGTATACTTAGACCGCGCCACAACTTCATCTGTGTATGAGTAAAAAATTAAAAGAGATAGGCACTTGGATACATTTGAATATTATTAAGCTTGGTACATAGATCCTATTTTTGTAATAATATCGATAAGTGCCAATTTTATGTTTTAGAGATATAACAAAAAAAGGTTGTGCGAAAGTGCGTTGGTATACTTAGACCGCGCCACAACTTCATCTGTGTATGAGTAAAAAATTAAAAGAGATAGGCACTTGGATACATTTGAATATTATTAAGCTTGGTACATAGATCCTATTTTTGTAATAATATCGATAAGTGACAATTTTATGTTTTAGAGATATAACAAAAAAAGGTTGTGCGAAAGTGCGTTGGTATACTTAGACCGCGCCACAACTTCATCTGTGTATGAGTAAAAAATTAAAAGAGATAGGCACTTGGATACATTTGAATATTATTAAGCTTGGTACATAGATCCTATTTTTGTAATAATATCGATAAGTGACAATTTTATGTTTTAGAGATATAACAAAAAAAGGTTGTGCGAAAGTGCGTTGGTATACTTAGACCGCGCCACAACTTCATCTGTGTATGAGTAAAAAATTAAAAGAGATAGGCACTTGGATACATTTGAATATTATTAAGCTTGGTACATAGATCCTATTTTTGTAATAATATCGATAAGTGACAATTTTATGTTTTAGAGATATAACAAAAAAAGGTTGTGCGAAAGTGCGTTGGTATACTTAGACCGCGCCACAACTTCATCTGTGTATGAGTAAAAAATTAAAAGAGATAGGCACTTGGATACATTTGAATATTATTAAGCTTGGTACATAGATCCTATTTTTGTAATAATATCGATAAGTGACAATTTTATGTTTTAGAGATATAACAAAAAAAGGTTGTGCGAAAGTGCGTTGGTATACTTAGACCGCGCCACAACTTCATCTGTGTATGAGTAAAAAATTAAAAGAGATAGGCACTTGGATACATTTGAATATTATTAAGCTTGGTACATAGATCGTATTTTTGTAATAATATCGAATTTATTTTTTTGGCACTTAGGCCCTTTAGAATTACAACCCTTCATATTTTTTTTTACAAAAAAAGTATTTATTTAGTTTATCAGTTGTTTAGTACCCATAACACAAGTGCTATGCTACTTACTTTGGACTAGATGGCGCTGTGTGAATTGTGCCAGTATATTTTATATCTATTTCATTTAACGCAGTCCGAACATTACAACGCTTCAAAATCCCGCCAAAACTAATTATTCTTATTTCAAATCACTGACATCGCAATACGCCGCCTCTACATAGTCTGTGGCATCACAATTCAAGTATGGCTCCCCTTTAAATACATTCTCGTAGTTCCCGTTCGTTCTCGCACTATCTTTCTCGCGCAATGCTTTCGGTATCACTTCCGCATACGTGTCCTGTATCCTAGGTGCTATTGTTAACTCAGCGTATACAACATCATCCCTATTACATATAGGCGAAGCGTACGTATAGTCAGTTTGATCGTTAAATGGTACACTGTATTCACTATTCACTTTTGGTTCGGCTGTTTGGTTAAGACGATCCCAATTTGGCGGGAACTGAGTTCCACCTTCGGATAGGTTGTCGTATGATACTTCTGTTTGTTCCTGAAATTTTCACAGAAATCAGTACATGTAAGGACTAAATCCTTCCGGGCAAGTCACCTTCACCGTCTATGGCGGTGGTGCGAAAACTTTTTTCGACTACGACCCGAATAAATACATCATTATATCTAACACTTATTAATTTTATTATGTTTTGCTAATCGTCTAATTAAAATAACACCTGAAAAATGTCCACAATGGAGCGGTAAAGGAATAACAATGTCCTGTAAACATAAAAGGGATTTGCTTAGGAAGTATAGAAAAAAGAAAACATCTTCAAACAAAAGTGACTTCTTGCATGTCTCATCTAGGTTAAAAATAAATCCAACAAAGAAAAAACAGGCTGGCTCTTTTATATTTACAGTAAAAAATAAGCGGTATGGTCTATTTATAAATGAAACAAAAAACATAACCGTCCAAAAAACAATATTGATAACTGTCAATGGCAAACTCGTCACTGATCCATTAGAATTAGCAGAAAATTTTCATATTTTTTATTGATCAAATAGTTAATAATACCATGGGTCATATTAGAAATACAATAAAACAATGTATACAGTCAAATTCAATATATATAGATCCTAGTGCTCCCCAAGATATTAATAAATTAATAATAAGTTTGAAGAATACGAATAGTACAAGTTATGATAACATAACAAGTAAAATAATAAAAATAATCTCTCTAATCTCTCAATAGAAATATTAGAGTTGTTATATAGGTCAATCGCGCTCATCCCTATACTATCAAAAATTTATGAAAAAGTGATATAATAATTAGTACTGCTTCTTAGAAAGAATAAATATTTTTTGCGGAAGAATAATATGGATTTGGTAAACAAAATATTAATATTGCGACTTATGACTTCCTTATAACGGTTATGTAGAATGCAGATAAATGCATTTCAACAGCATCATTATTTATGGATTTGACAAAGGCATTTGATCACGTAAATCAAGTTATTTTTAGAAAAATTAAATGCATATGGTATTAGAGGCAATGCGAGTCATAATTAAGTAACCGTAGACAATGTACTGTGATTACAAAAAGCTGTGCAAAGTTAAATAAGTTAGATATCTATCTAAATTTAGAGAAATTAATACCAGAGTACCCCAAGGCAGTGTATTAGGGCCATTACTTTTTATTATTTACATAAACAATCTGCCTAATATAAGTGACCATAAAATAGTATTATTTGCAGATGACAGCACTATTGTTTTAGTAGTAAGGATGATATAAAAATACAAACTGACATTAATCAAACTTTGGATGCAATTATTATTGACTGGCTTAAATGTAATAATTTTATGATAAGCCTGACAAAAACTAATTTACTGGCATCTAAAAATAGAATACCTAAAATGACCAACATTCCAGTAAATTACAAAAGACAATCATTACAAACTGTACAAGAAACAAATTTTCTAGTATATTTAGACAATGGATTAAATTGGAAATTACATGTTGAAAACCTCGCATGCTATCTAAAAAAGCCTACTTATCTGTTATTACTAATGGCAATGTGACATTTTTATTGCGACTTGGTATATTATTTTGAGGTAATTCACCGGATATTGTATTTAAATCACAAAAAAGGTGTATAAGGTTCATATTTAATCAAAAACAAATTGAAAGTTGTAAGCCTTACTTTCCCAAAATAAATGATTTTACTCTGCCACGTTTATAGAGGGTGACTATTTGTGATAATTTTAATCCCCATATGCATTATGCAAAAGTGAACCATTTTTGAGTGAACATGTTTTTTAGCTTTTTCAAAATAAGTCAAAAATGCAACATCAAAAATTTATTTTAAAAAAGTATCAATTTAACTCTCATTTTTTCTTCTGATATATAAAAAACGATTAAACACTGGTTATTTATCAATATTAAAACAACAATTACCGGTCCAAATTTAAAAATGCGAGACGAAAAACGATATTATTTCAATATATTTTTGAGATTTCTTTCCACTAAAATGACTCAAATTCAAAAATAAACGTTATGTAACTTGGCTTGCAGATTGTTTTAAAAATATAACCTTTTTCTTAACTCTCAACAATACATAGCAACTAAGAACATATTTCAAAGAAAATAAAAAAACTGCTTGTGTCAGCTCCGACGCACGACTGGAGTTTAGTACTTAAGTACGATTGTCTAAACATACGCAAAAAGAGTTTATTTAACTGAAAAAAGATTAATACCATATCAAAGGGTAAATTAACAAATTAATGAAAATAATATACCTAGTCAGGTCATAAATTCTGTCACATGTTTAATGTAAAATAATTGTAACAAGTTTATTAATTATGTAACCATTCATATTGTTACGACAACCTGACGGTCGTCGACAAATGTAGATAAGAAATTAAACAATTTTAAATTATATACAAGTTTATTACTAATATAAAGTACTGAATGAATTAACAATTTAGAGTTCGGTTTATAATTATATAACCGGGACGTGGGTACAAGCACTAAGAGGTTTATATCGGGCGTTAAATCGTAAGGGTGTAGGGTGACTTAGCTTAGGCCTTGTCCTGCGCGTGGAGGGTCATCAACGTCCTTTCCTTTCACGGGGCCTGACGTGCCCTGCCGTTGGAAGTGGTCTGCAGCTCCAGCCCGTACTGAGGGTGGCTGCCTCGAGACCGCTGCGAAGGATGGCAGCTACGGGTTGTTGTTCCGAAGGACCCGTTCTGGGGCGTCTGCTCTCAGCCCGTACGGTGGACCCTCTCCTCTGAGGGTTATGCACGCGGCATAATTTAAATAATTTCTCGAACGAACAACATGATTACTTAATTAAGTGACTGGTTTAAACATTATTAAAAATAAATTAACCACAATCGCGAACCACCATATTGGCTGAGTAGCTGGTGTCCGAATCTTGGCGTCCATCGCGGCTTCGCCTTTTTATACTGACCGTCAGGACACCGCCCACTTTTTCGAAGGTTCCAGATTTGGCTTCTAATGGTTTGGCATGGAAAAGTACTGGGTAGCACCTGTACTTTGGACCCGCTACTCGTTTAGACAATGACAGAGCTATAGGCCAGAGGGGCAAAGAATTATTTGTGACGTAAGCCCTGACGACACTTGGTTCCCGTTCTTCGTTCATTTGTAGTATTTTCGATGACCGGTAACCGATCGAATGATTCGCGTTCATTCATCTTTTTACTTATCGATGGACGCTATTCAACTGAACGATTTCTCGAAGATTCTTCCCAGCCGTCGTTTAATTCTTATCTACCTACTTTTAAGGTGCGCGATCGAAATTATTATCTGGTTCGTTCCGTTTAAATACCCTCAAGATTAATTATTATATATTGTTGAGATTAATTCGAAATTTTTATTAAGTATTTAAGGATTAAATATTATATAAAGAAAATTAATTATCCTACTCTTGTTACAACGTAACAATACCCCCTCTCCCAGAGAAAGGATTTTACGTAGTAAAATCCGCTGCGGTAAGCGCCTAATAGGAATAGAACCGCCCAGTATCTGTCTTACTTACATACATCCACTATCAAATACCTATCATACGTCCTAACACACGACCTGTCATAATTTGTCTGAAGAAATTTCTATATCTACAGACTGCCATACAACCAGAGTACGAATCTATAATAAAGATTGGACTCAAGAACAGCACTGCATAACAAAGAGCGTCTAAGGGATAGAAATACTGTAACGTGAAACTTCTGTACGAATCGGTACTGTGTAATACGTTTGTCTTTGCTGGATTTGTTACAGTCACGACCCGCTGTAACTAGTAGATTAGTGTAGGCTTATTTAAAGAGTCACAACCCGCTCTGACGAAGAAATTAGTGTAGGCTTATTTATAGAGTCACAACCCGCTCTAAACGCGCATAACGCAAAACAATAAACAGCAGACGAGCAGACCTATACCAAGAAACTGTCATACTCCGCTTAAAAAAATTGCACAAAGCAATTAACATAACGTGTGTAGACTTATATAAAAGTCTTACAACACAAAACTCCCAAACTAAAACATCAAAAATTCGTGTAGGCTTATTTAAATCCAACAAAGGCAACGCAGACAGAGACCGAAACGCAACAACTATTAAAATTAAAATTATTGTAAACGAGAAAGAAAAAAAATTAAAAATTTTAAACTAATATTCTGAACATTACTGAACTAACAAGAATCGAACCGGTAACTGTGACAGCGTTGTATATGCTAATGATTGCTTAAACAAAATTAAATAAACTAAATGGCATTGTGAGTATGTTTAGTCTTTAGCGAATTTGTTACAGTCACGACCCGCTGTAACGAGAAAAACAGCAGACGAGTAGACCTATACCAAGAAACTGTCATACTCCGCTAAAAAAATTGCTAAAAAGCAATTATAATAAACCGTGTGCAGACATACATAAGTCATACAACACTAATATTTAAAACTCCCTATCAAAACATCAAAATTCGTGTAGGCTTGTTTTAATTCGCTAAAGGCGACCATAATCAACTACGAAACGAACTAATGTTGTAATCAATATTACCGATACAAAATAAAATAAATACTAACATATCATACCCCCCCGGTTAACAATTCGAAGAGAGAAAAAAAAATTAATGGGTCGAATCAACGAAAACTATATGATATAAATCCAACGCGTATAATCCGCCCGAATATAAAAACATAAGTAACTTGATATAAGGATCAAAGATAAAGTGTTATAACATAATACTTCTAACCTGCGAATGACTATTACGTATGTGAGCTCAGGTTTAATCAAATTTAAATAATCCATGTTACGGTCCATTTTTAATCCAAAATTAAAAAAAAAATTGTGCCAAGTTAAATTAAAAAACTAAATTAATTAAATTTATTAAATACCGAAATTAAGTTAATTAAATAACGAGACAGCTATATTGAATTAAATTAAAAAAAAATACGCAACGAGATGTGACACGTGGGTAAAAATATAAAATCAAAAAAATTAAGAATGATGTAAATAATTGCACGTAATTGCCATTAAATTTTCAGACCAAAATTAAATTAAAAAATAATATAAAAACCACTAAATAAATGCAATATATGCACCAATAATAATATTAATATCTCTGAAATAAATTACAATTACGCACAACACAAACACAATTGGAAAAATACATTAATTAAAAATTAACTGCAATTGAGAGAAATTAAAAAAAAATGCAAAGTTATTATAAAAATTAAATCTACACAAAAATGTTGTAGAAAAAAGAAAATTTATTAAATTATTCCACTGTGTAGTTCTCGCGCAAGTGTGGGCAATCTGGGATGTTAGTCGATTACCCTGCGGAGCCAGACGACAAAAATCGGCTATCCGTTCTCTTAAGGAGAAACGGATCGGTGGTACTACCCCGTTCAGCCTCGTCCGCAAAGACTTACCACCTGGATGAAGAATACGGACACCACAAAAGTACAAAAAATATAAACCTCTCTGTGCTATGCTTTAATTGTTGGGCGCCACTTTGTTACGACAACCTGACGGTCGTCGACAAATGTAGATAAGAAATTAAACAATTTTAAATTATATACAAGTTTATTACTAATATAAAGTACTGAATGAATTAACAATTTAGAGTTCGGTTTATAATTATATAACCGGGACGTGGGTACAAGCACTAAGAGGTTTATATCGGGCGTTAAATCGTAAGGGTGTAGGGTGACTTAGCTTAGGCCTTGTCCTGCGCGTGGAGGGTCATCAACGTCCTTTCCTTTCACGGGGCCTGACGTGCCCTGCCGTTGGAAGTGGTCTGCAGCTCCAGCCCGTACTGAGGGTGGCTGCCTCGAGACCGCTGCGAAGGATGGCAGCTACGGGTTGTTGTTCCGAAGGACCCGTTCTGGGGCGTCTGCTCTCAGCCCGTACGGTGGACCCTCTCCTCTGAGGGTTATGCACGCGGCATAATTTAAATAATTTCTCGAACGAACAACATGATTACTTAATTAAGTGACTGGTTTAAACATTATTAAAAATAAATTAACCACAATCGCGAACCACCATATTGGCTGAGTAGCTGGTGTCCGAATCTTGGCGTCCATCGCGGCTTCGCCTTTTTATACTGGCCGTCAGGACACCGCCCACTTTTTCGAAGGTTCCAGATTTGGCTTCTAATGGTTTGGCATGGAAAAGTACTGGGTAGCACCTGTACTTTGGACCCGCTACTCGTTTAGACAATGACAGAGCTATAGGCCAGAGGGGCAAAGAATTATTTGTGACGTAAGCCCTGACGACACTTGGTTCCCGTTCTTCGTTCATTTGTAGTATTTTCGATGACCGGTAACCGATCGAATGATTCGCGTTCATTCATCTTTTTACTTATCGATGGACGCTATTCAACTGAACGATTTCTCGAAGATTCTTCCCAGCCGTCGTTTAATTCTTATCTACCTACTTTTAAGGTGCGCGATCGAAATTATTATCTGGTTCGTTCCGTTTAAATACCCTCAAGATTAATTATTATATATTGTTGAGATTAATTCGAAATTTTTATTAAGTATTTAAGGATTAAATATTATATAAAGAAAATTAATTATCCTACTCTTGTTACAACGTAACAATATACCAAAATGAACTTAACAAAACATAGATTCTTATGACATTAAAGTTTATTCAAAATGACCTCCGTGATTTTGAATACAAGCCTTCAATCTGCGCGGCCAGTTGTCTATCGCAGCACGAACGAGGTCCATGTCAATATCGGCGGCTGCCTTAATCAAGGATGTCTTGAGTGACTCCAAATTGGGATGAGGCTTTGAGCACGCCTTTTCCTCCAAGTGTTGCCATATCTTGTAATCTAACGGATTCAAATCTGGACTGGAGGAGGGCCAGTCTTCGTGCCGGATGAAGTCGATTTCACGCGCCGCCAGCCAGTCTTGTGTGCTCTTCGCTCTATGAGCTGGCGCCGAATCTTGTTGGAATACCCAGTGCCTGTTATTGAACATGGTATGAGAAACAGGTTCCACAAGGTTCGTCAGGACTGTATTTTGATACACAACAGCATTCGTTTTTACACCTTTCTCACAAAAATGTACCTCTGTTAAGCCCCAATGAAACTCCCAACCATACTATGAACGACGATGGAAAATAACCTCGTTGGACACGCGGAATACGGTTGCTCGCTTCTTCACTACTGTGTGCGTACACCTTATCATTTTGTTTGTTGTAGCTCTCTTCTACGGTAAACATTTTTTCATCCGAAAAAAGAATTTCCCGATATTTTTTTCCCGCGTACCGCTTCAACAAAGCGCGGCATCTCTTCAGTCTCAGGTCCATTAGACGAGCATTCAAACGATGTCCTGTTTTTCTTCGATATGCCCGAAGCCCTGAGTCTTCATTTAACACCCTTTTCACCGTGGTTCTGCTTAACCCCATCTGAAGGGCCAACAGTTTCTGCTTACGTTTGGGATTTCTTTGAATTCGTGCCTTCACAGCTTTTATCACTGCTGGAGTCCTAACAGACCGAGGGCGACCACTTCTTGACCTGTCATCTACACTAGAGTCTTCATTGTATCGTTTGATGGTACGATAAACGAATCTTTTGGTAATATTCAAATTTTTCAGTATGTTAAAAATTTGAATTGGCGCGTAACCGCAACGATGCAATGCAATAATTGCAACACGGTCTTCTTTAAGCATCCACTCCATATTTAAAAATGAGTAAAATTCTAAAAGTTATACATTTTTATTTTCATGAACAATTCGAAATTCTAATTCAATAAACTTTTTTGTGGCCAGCATTCTAAAAGAAAAGTTTTTACTGTGTGACAATACTTATGACCTGACTAGGTACATATATAAAAAAAAATTTAAAACAGTTTTAAGTTCAACCTAATTACAACTATGGCACCTAGTAATAAAGTCACAAATCTCTAAAACATTATCTAATACTTACGATCATTCGTCATATAAAATGAGCAAAGCAATAAATTACTCTTGTCACTTACAAATGAAAAGACATATGTTAAACAACATTTAATGTGAAATCAACCTTAAGTTGTGACAAATAAAGTAATTTGTGCCTTGAGGGATACATCGTTTTGTTTTGTTTAGTGTGTTCCGTTGCACGCGCACCAAAAACGTAACGAGGTCATTCATTAGTAGATTTTACTGTCACATTTTTCTTATACCGGGCGCCTTATATATGAAAATTGATTCTTAAGGAGTTAACTCCAAAAAAATATCACAAAGGAAGCAGGGAGAAATTCGTATTCGAACTAAACTTAAAATCGCTGTTTGAATGGTTCACTTTTGCATAATGTATATGGGGGCTGTGGAGTGGAAGGAGCGCCTCGCGCACCCCAGCGCGGGCCTCGCCACCATCGAAGCGGTGAGGCCCGTCCTGGCCGAATGGCTGGAAAGGCGCCACGGCGCCCTGACCTTCCGCCTGACGCAGGTCCTCTCGGGGCACGGTTGCTTTGGGAGGTACCTGTGTCGCATAGGGCGGGAGATGACGTCGGGGTGCCACCACTGTGGCGCGGGCGACGAGGAGGACACGGTGAACCACACTGTCGCCGTGTGCCCTGCGTGGCGCGAGGAGCGCCGCGCCCTCGTCGCCCAAATCGGCGTGGACCTGTCGCTCCCGGCCCTGGTTCTGTCCATGGTCGGGAGCGATCCTGGATGGACGGCCGTCGCCTCCTTCTGCGAGGCAGTCATGTCCGCAAAGGAGGCGGCGGAGCGGGAGCGGGAGTCGACCACCACACTCCCCTCCCGCCAACGCAGGCCACGTCGGCGGCGCCGGAGGTCAAATAACGACCTCCGGCCGCCGTAAAAAGCGGCCGCGGGTGGCCCCTCGGGGGAGGATCCACCGCCCGCACCATTGCCGCGAGGGTGAGGGCTGCGTGCTGTTCCGCGACCCCCCTCAACTCCTAGAGTTGTTAGGAGAGCGCCGGGGGGACGAAATCCTGACCCCCTGGCGCCAACACTTTAGAAGGGGCCCGCCTCAAGACAAAGGGCGGGCCGGCGCCAGCCCGGGCCACGAGATCGGCTGGCCATATATCCGTGGGCCCGGGCGTAGGCGATAGGAGAACAGCGGGTTTTTTTTTTTTTTATATGGGGGCTAAAATTATCACAAATAGTCACCCCTATCACCTCCTAACGGGAATACGTCGAATTTATTAACCCTGTATATCTGTGAAGTAATAATGTTTGTAAGAAATAATATGCAGGTTAGTATTCTTTATCTGTGCAGAGGCGGAGAAAGAATACTAACCTCTGCGGCCGGGATCGGTCTGTCGTAAAAGGCGACAAAACAACCCACCCTAGCTACGTGGTAGGGCCCCAAGCCCGTCTGGATGGCGACCACCTTAAGCCTTACGTATGCCGCCATAATAACCTTGTGTTGTGTTCCGGCATTAGTGACCCAAGTTCCTGTACTCTTGCGACGGCATCGTGTTCGCGATGCCACTGGCGTTGCTAATATCCATAGGCGAGGGTAACTACTAAATTATAAGTGGGTCGTCAGCTTGTCTGCTGTCCTACAGCAATAAAAAAAATATGCATCTACTCGTATTTCATAAATTTATAATGAATTGCCATCAAAACAAAATTTGTTTGTCCACCTTGTAACGACTTACCTGAACAAAAGCATATTTTGTATGGCCCCAAAATATATAATCACTTGCCCAAATTGCTACAAGACATTAAATTGGAACATTCTTTTAGAAATAAACTAGCTGTGCCCGCGACTCTATCCGCGTGGAATAGTGACCTTATCACTAAGGGGTATGAAAAATAGATGTTGGCCGATTCTCAGACCATATATATAAAATGCTCACAAAATTTCATGAGAATCGGTCAAGCCGTTTCGGAGGAGTACGGGAACGAACATTGTGACACGAGAATTTTATATAAAATATGTTAATTGAGAAGTCGTATTATAACTTAGATGAATATTTCTGTAGGACAAGTTTCTTAATTAAGAGCAAATTATTATGGAATTGGACATAAATCAGTAAAATTACTGCCGAAGACTAAGCTGACCTGAGAAAATATCGAATGAACAGCTGTGCGATATCTGTCACGAAACACCGATCGGTCACACCCTCAGAAGAGCTCCAAACCACACATGGCATGCCTGGAGGTGCTCGGTGTCAGCGGAATTAAAACAAAGCGGACTGAAGGAAAACGCGTAGCTTACGATAGAAGTTAGAACATGATGGCAGACTATTGTGGATGCCCTCTGCCCCATCTGGGTGTCACATTAAGGAGAAGAAAAAAGTCCGGTCAACCGGTGCCATCGGCCATCGACTCCAAAGCAAAGTATCCATGGTTCCAAAGTTATGTGCTGTATTTGGTGGTATCAGGAGGGAGTAAATTGACTGATAAATTTGAAAATCGGTGACCCCCAGAAAACTTCTGGCGGCCGTCACAGGGGTCGCGACCCATAGTTTGCGTACCACTGGCATGCAGCTAGTAAGAATTCTGACCCCTGCAGCCAGGAGAATTAATATTTAAAGCTTTTGGTGGCTAAGAAATTTTTGAGTGACTAACAGCGTTTTGAATTTTTGGGGATAATTTAAGGTCCAAAAATTACCAACGATAGATATTCTTCATTTATCCATTTTATCCAAAGGTATACTAAGTTATCAAAATTAAATACGCGACACCAAGTTAAATACGCGAATTTTTTTAATTTAATTTTTATTTGCTAAAATCCATTCAAGGTATCTTATAGGGAATGTCGTGTAGTTATCAATGCTTTCCTTAGATTTCTTATACATCCACAAAGGAGGCGGCGCAGCGGGAGCGGGAGTCGACCACCACACTCCCCTCCCGCCAACGCAGGCCACGCCGGCGGCGCCGGGCAAGTAATGACCTCCGGCCGCCGTAAAAAGCGGCCGCGGGTGGCCCCTCGGGGGAGGATCCGCCGCCCGCACTATTGCCGCGAGGGAGAGGGCCGCGTGCTGTTCTGCGGCCCCCCTCAACTATTGATTCAGAAGAGCACTGGGGGACGAAATCCTGACCCCTGGCGCCAACAATTTAGAAGGGGCCCGCCTTAACAAAGGGCGGGCCAGCGCCAGCCCGGGCCACGAGATTGGCAGGCCATATATCCGTGGCCCGGGCGTAGGCGATAGGAGAACAGCGGGGTTTTTTAGTGGGTAGTCGGATGGTCGAACATCTTTCCCGGAGTCCCACATATCCCTCGGTCCCCCCGGGCCGGGGGAACCCGTCAAGAGAGGTTTTTCCCCTGAGACAAAAAAAAAAAAGATTTCTTATACAACAAATATTTTCAGTTATTGATTATCAAAGTTAAACAGGACTTTTTTGCTTTGATTGATTATAACTCCACGGCAAACCAACGTACAGGCTTTTTGATTACGTCAAATTAAAGTAGAAGTATATAAGTAACAAATTTTTGAAGCCCATAGATTTTTTTAATAAGAGCATAAATTTGGAATTTTTCTGTCGGTTAGCTTTTTGTCGGTCCTTAGGATTATTACATATATAGATAAATATATATGTTAGAAAGATTCATGACCAGTTCTGAAAATTAGACAGTTAAGCTACATTTTCCTTTCATTTTTATTGCTGTACGATGAAATTTCTCAGTCGTTGAAAATCACTCATAAATTTTGATTTTTTTATATCTCTTAATTTTTATCACTTGAAAAGAGGAGGAAAGAGCTAGAAAAGAGAGCGGACGGATAGAAAGAGAAAGATATATTGTATTTAAAAAAAAGGATGAAGTTGTAATTGTCAGTTTACCTTTGCTTTTTTGTTTCGGAATGATTTAAGTGCGTAGCATGCTGTACTTAAGACTATGATGAAAACAATTATGGGGGCGACTATCACGTACAACCAATTGTAATCAGCTTCACCTAAAACCAAATTAAAAGCATTTTATAACTAAAGAATATTGTAAAGAAATCCATCTTAATGCGCACCGACACGACGACCTACGACGACGACGGAATATATATATATATATATATATATATATATATATATATATATATATATATATATATATATATATATATATACAGTGTGACTGACAAATTCGTCCAAATTCACACAGAAGAATCTTTAGTGAAAGTTATGAGAAATATGTATTTTAGTTTAGTATCACATAGTACAAAAATGTTGAGTAATCAGCATCACAAAGTCATTCAAAGAACTCGCAATTTACATAATACGGCGCTAGAGTGTCAATGATCTCTCCATCTGACCTAGTAAAAGGCCGAGGACGGCGGCATTGCGCCGGGCGAGCGAATACGCACTACTCATTTACGCGGGAGAGACAGAGACAGGTAGTAACAGGTTAACGTACGAAGGTTGCACCATAGCACTATTCTGTACGATTGAATTAATGATCATATATGAAATATTTTACGGTGGAAATTTTACATACAATTTTTTTTGCAAAAATGGGTTCCCTAAATGATGTTTAGTGCGTAAAAAAAATTTGGACGGTTTTGTCAAAGTCACTTGTATATGAACATGTTGTTCTGCCATAAATTTTACTCTTAAAAAAAAAGTAGCTTATGGGCTTCTCCAATGTCCAATCTATATCTGTACCCAGATTCATCAAATTGGTTCAGGGTTTTAGATGCTAAAACGTAACAGATAGACAAAGTTACTTTCACTTTTATAGTATTACTATGGATGAGATTAAAGAAGAATGCAATGGACCTTCTTTGTCTTGGAATAATTCTTGAAGCGCCGTAGTCTTCTTCGGCACCTCATTGTCACCAGACATTACCAGTCTCAAAATGAGTTCATTCGACTTCGCGTTCTTCAACTCTGTCCAGCACCGTTGAGAGGTATTGTCTTCTTTCTCCGTTAACACCAAATCCAATATGCCCTTTCCTGAATTATCTGAAATTACCACAGTATTCGTTTTCATTGTTGACTAACAGCAAACAGGCTGATGGCCCACTGATGTAATAGTAAGCAGCTACCGTCGGCTATGGATGTTTGCGGCACGGGCACCGCGAACACGCTGCTGTGCTATAGGGGTACAGAAACCTGGGCCACCAATTCTGGAACACAACACAAGGTTATTATGGCGGCATACTTATATAGACAGGGGAGACTGTCGTCTGACCCCCCAACCCCAAAAGGAAAGCCGTTGTCAGGGCCTCGTCTGTTATGCAGCAGGGTGCGCCGACTTGCGGGTGAGGTTGACTTGGGCCCCGAAGATGTTGGTAGGGCCCCTTACACCCCTTTTCACCTTCACCTATATTTTAAAATAATATAATATATGTCGGCGCCAATTCAAAGGAGGCCGGTATCAAAATAGAGACGCACGAAATGTAAACAACTCTTTGTCGGCATAATAGCGAAACACGTCGGCACCAAGATCAAATAGTATAATTATTTAACAAACACAAAAACATGTTTACATAAATATTATTTAGGAGAATAAACCCATCTTTGAGGATACCGACTGGAAAATCCCGAGCACATATTGTTTACCTCAGAATTTCGTATAAATACGAGGTCTCTGGCAGTACACAAGACAGTGGAGCTGGAGCTTGGCGAGGTCGCTGAGGGCGGAGTATCTCGCGACGATGCCTCCTCTCGAGAGACCCAACGATTCCGTTGCTTTCGACGACGACGAAAAGGCGGAATGTCTCGCCGAGAGTCTAGAGCGACAATGCTCCCCCAATACCGCGCACGTCGACCCGGCCCACCTGCGCGAGGTTGATGCCGAGATTGAACGGAGATCCTCTCTTCTCGCGGAAGACCCACTCGAGCCTGTCACGGTAAAAGAGGTACAGGACCTAATAAAAGGCCTCAGGCCCCGGAAAGCTCCCGGATCCGACGGAATCCCCAACAAGCTGCTCAAGTTACTCCAGATACATCTATTGATGATTCTGGTGAGCATCTTCAATGCCGCCATAGATAACTGCTCCTTTCCCTCCGCCTGGAAGGAAGCCGACGTCATCGGCATCCGAAAACCAGAAAGCCCGCTGCGAAACCCAGCAGCTACCGTCCGATCAGCTTGCTCAGCGCGCTGGGCAAGCTGTACGAACGCCTCCTCTTGAGCAGACTCAGAGACTTCACTTATGAAAATAAGCTGATCCCCGACGAGCAGTTCGGCTTTCGAGCCCGACACTCGTGCCCCCAGCAAGTGCTCCGCATCACGGAACACGTGCTCGCGAACTTCAATCGCTCTCCCAAACCCTGGAAGACGGGTGCTGTCTTCTTCGATGTGGCGAAAGCCTTCGATAAGGTCTGGCACAACGGTTTGATTTACAAGCTGTATAAACTGGGAGTGCCAGATAGACTCGTGCTCATCTTACGAAACTTTCTCCTTGATCGGAGCTTCCGCTTCAGAGTGGAGGGCACGCGCTCATCTCTCCACCCCATCAGAGCCGGAGTCTCCCAGGGCTCGGCTCTGTCCCCCCTACTTTTCACGCTGTACACCAGCGACATACCCCGTACCCCACAGGTACATCTTGCCTTATACGCAGATGATACCGCCCTCTTCACATCCGATATCAATCAATATCGGATCTGCAGTCGTCTCAACACGGCGGTTGAGACGCTGGGCAACTGGTTCCGCACTTGGCGGATCGAGTTGAATCCGGACAAGAGCGCAGCGATCATGTTCGCTCGCGGCCCCCTTCCCCAAAAGGCGAGTCGACCGACACGCCGGAGTCGGCCCTCCCTCGACCCTATAAAACTATACGACCGCGTCATCCCTTGGGTTGATGAGGTCAAATATCTTGGAGTCACTCTCGATAGAGGCCTGTACTTCAGTAAACACATCAGGACGGTAAGGAACAGAGCACACTTTGTGCTCGGTCGCCTCTACCCAATGATATGCGGGAAGAGTAAGATGTCCCTTAGGAATAAGGTGACACTTTACAAAACCTGCATCCGACCAATCATGACGTACTCGAGCGTAGTCTTCACCCATGCCGGCAAATGCTACATCAGTTCGATGCAGAGGCTGCAGAATAAGTTCTTGCGCATGGCAGTCCAAGCGCCACATTACATGCGCAACGCGGACCTACACCGCGACCTGGAGCTCCTTCCCGTGAAGGAGTACATGGCCTCCCTTTCGCGATCCTTCTTCGGCCTCGCTCCCCACCATCCCAATCCACTGGAGGTGGAGACGGTCAACTATACGCCCAACCGCCGAGCACCCCACGCACGTCGCCGCCCGCGTAAAGTGCTCACGGATAGACGCGACCCCATCTCTAGGACGCTGAAGTGAATGCTCTCGCGGACGCTATCCCCCCCAGTCCGGCGTGGACCAGCTCGACGGAACAGGTTTAGGGATGCCTTCCGCCCCCCATAGCCTGTAGACGTACACAACCCACACAATACATGAATACACGTAGAATAGATGTGTTGCGGGGGAGTTTCTTTCGCCGTTTCTTCTCTCCCAGCTATAAGCACTCCGAAACGGTAGTAGATTAGAATAGGATCGGCTTCACCGGTGGAGCCCATAGTCCCCAAATAAATATTATTCTTGTCATTCGAGCACGCTGCCACGCCTGATCGACCCCGCTCCCACGGGGTTGGAATGCCTTAACGTCCGTAGTCGCTGTCGAGTCGTCTGAGACAACAACAGCTTTAGCTTTAAGAAAAAAAATACACAAGTCAGTCAAGTACTAACCACGATACGAATCGTCACCTGTGTGCGCCTTAAAGAATCAACCCTGGTGGATATTGTGAATAAACTATCTACTAGTAATCAAGTTTGTGTTTTGCTTCAAATCACCATGAATACCAACGATGATGTCGAAAATAGTGGCGTCAGCCCTGCTGGCGCCACGCATTTTAAAAACAACATCTAGAACGAGCATCCGTTATATATATAATACTGTATAATGAGCCTTATACAAAAGTTTAAGTGGGTCGTCAACCTGTCCGCTCTTCGTCAGCAATGTAAAAGGCTGTTAGGCTACATCATTTCAGGGTCATTACCTAGAAAGTCACACTTCAAATAATTGTTGTTTTGCATGATGAACTCCGCAGTTAGATGTTCATCCCGATGAAACTCGTACATTACTTCTCGCTTCAGTCTATACTTTATTTGACCAGCTCGCAGTCCTTTTATATACATATCTGAAACCAAGCACGTAGTAGAAACAGACGTAGACGAATCCTTCTCCGTGTAGGGGTAGATGCGGCGGGGGTTGGCCTGTTGCAAAAGGCGACAAAACAAGCCTCTGGATGGCAACCAACCTTAATCTATAAGTATGCCGCCATAATAACCTTGTGTTGTGTTCTGTCTGTCCCCGCTGTTCTCCTATCGTCAGCACCCGGGCCCACGGAAATGTGGCCTGCTGATCTCAGACCTCGGGGCGACCCTCATCTATGTATGTGGCCCATACATCCATCGCAGCACCAGCCTCGTTTCACAGCCATATACAATCACAAAAAATCGTTTGAAGTTAATTGCGTCAAGGACAGTGTTTTTAGGAAGAAATATAATTTTTTTTTCTCTAGACATTTATATGTTAAAAGTCAAAAGGAACAAGGCCCAGAGGGCGCCGCTGTATTACGCGTGTACAAATGGCTCTGGCAACTCAGTAGTTACTACACCCGAATACCAATGTAGAGGACCCGAGTTCGAATCTGTGGCAGGCCGTGCTCAGGCCATTTCTCTCGCCTAATGTGCATATTGTCCTAACATTCACCGGTACACCTAATCCGCACATCTGCCTCGGACAAGCGTGGCAGGTATACGGTTCTTTCCATATTAGGAGAGGCCAGAGCGCAGCAGTGGGACACCAGGGGTTGTTATTATTAAGAGGGAAGAAGAAGGAAGAAGAATAAATGACATTCTTACCATCTGCAGTAGTTTTATTTCTTGGCACAAATTTCATTTCATGCTCCTCTACCATCTCGTTATTTTCATTATAGACATTGCAATTTAAAGTTTGAACAATTGAGGCTAAATTTACTGTCGTATTAACTGTGTTTTCACCTAAAAAATGCTATATTTATTCATCAATTACAGAGTATATAGTAATTATCACAAGAGCGTGGCGTGAATAGCTTAGATAATGTAACTCGAGTAAAGAAAATAATAATGTGAAATAAAACGAATAAAAGTGGGGAAGAATGCTTTGTATTTAATACATAGTCCAGTCACCATTATTATCAAGTATGGCTTGACACCGATGAGGCATGCTTGCTACAAGATTTTCCGCATATGATTTTTTTTAATCTGCTCTAGGACAGCAGACAGGCTGACGGCCCGCTTAGAATTTAGCAGTTACCGTCGCCTATGGGTGTTTGCAATGCCAGTGGCATCGCGAACACGCTGCTGTCCTATAAGGGTACAGGAACTTGGGTCACTAATGCCGGAACACAACACAAGGTTATTATGGCGACATACTTAAGACCAAAGGTGGTCGCCATCCAGACGGGCTTGAGGCCCTACCACGTAGCTAGGGTGGGTTGTTTTGTCGCCTTTTACGACAGGCCGACCTCGGCCACAGAGGTTAGTATTCTTTCTCCGCCCCTGCACGGATAGCCGCCCCTGCACGGATGATTGAGGAAGTGAGCGCCATATTTTTTTTATCTGTTGAGACAATTGCTTTAATGTAAATACACACTTTCCCTGAAGCTAGTGCATGATTGGGCGTTGTGGGCGTTATTAACGCCCATACATTTTCCATCGGGTTTGCATGGTTTGGGAGATTGGGATGGCCAAGGTAAACGCCGGATGCCATTTTCAACTTTCCAAGCCTTACAAAGACGACGATCTTCTTGTAATATCCAAGAATCATTATTGTGACCAAACCACTTGCGTGCAGATGTTAACAAGCATTTTTGGTAGATTTCTATCATGCCTTGTGCTGTTGAAAAAACCCCAAGCATTGATCTTTACAGGGTATTTTACGGAACGTTGGAGCACAGGAATACCTCTCTTGGATCATGCCTTTCTTCGCGGAACCCAACCCCAAAACGATGCCTCGTCTGTGAATATGACGTCACTCCAGTCTCGGTCTAGATTTCCCTCCGCTCATTCATGTCGCTTTTTAATATGATTTTTTGTTAAGTAAAGGTACTTTAGCAATAAAAAAAGAAAGGAAAACTTTTTTAATAAAAAAATACAAACTAAAATGTAGCACGCTGTATATACTCGGGCCGCTGCTCAAAACCGGTTTGCTACCAGCGGCGCGAAGAATATGTACGGCAAGCGCACAACTACCTACTTAGTTCCAAGATTATTAAACGATTTACCAACAAATATAATATAACCCAAAAAAATATTAAAGCCTCACTTAAAAAATACTTTTTAGAGAAATTGTAATCTAAATTTACTCAGTCATTTGATCGTGCGTAGACTTAAGTTTCGATGGCATTGTACAAACCTTAGTGGTTTTTTGTGCTATTATTTTATTAAGCCAATGTAATAACTGTGAATTTGATAAATAAATTAAAAAAAAAAAAGAAAATAATTGTAATTAAATTTCGTTGGGGAGTTTGTTTCGCCGTTTCTCTAGCCAACGTTTTGTATTGGAAACGGTGGTAAATTTTTGACATTCAATAATCTGTAAGATTTTATATTGAAATAAGTGATTTTGGTTTGAATTGATCATAGCAGATCAAGGGCCCTTCGAAAAAATTTGTTAGGGGCCCCGCGCTTGCTTAATCTGGCACTGAATATGGGTCAAATTAACTAGTGGGAGGCGGGCGGTACATTAGCTTACTCTAGTCTCGCCATAGTGAAACTGGTCTATTATGAAACATAATACCCCCGTTTAAATGAGCAAAAGTAATTAATATCCACTTTTTAACAATTTTTTTAACAAATACGCGCGAATGCAACCATGACAATCCCGGCACTAGGGAGGGGGCACGTGTATTGATTGCGTAGAACTAGTACTGTACCGCCATCATGTAGGAATCGACTATCTTATTAAAACTATGTATTATGATTACCTGATATCGCGCCCACAGAGGTTTGAATATTTATTTTTCCTTTCGAAGCCTTGGTCTTCTTACACGTCACGATTAAGCTATCTTCAAATATATATGTATATGTGTAGTAAATCTTGTTACCAGTTCTTTTATAAGGAATAAAGGGTGTATCGTCGTATTCTACCGACAGGATGGTGTCTAAAAATGTGTAATAAATCGCTTAAATAATAATAACAAGTAAAACTAACAAGTCTTCTTGTACTGACTTGTATAATTTTGGCCAAAGAATAAATAATAATATATAATTATGTACGATGCCGGTCACGGACTAAGAGTGCATCGTACAGGCTTGAGAGCAGTGGACTGTATAAGAGAGGGAGAGAAGAGCGCTGGTTACAGATATGCGATGCCTTGCAGTGGGCAAAGATATGCGCACTGACCTTGATTCCACCCCTTCCCGGTTCCGTTCGGGTCCGCTTGCTGAAGAGCTGTTGCACGACACCAGCTCAATGTCACAAACTAGACACTGAACACAATCTTATGGCACGTCCAATAACAGTTAGTGAGAAGTAACTGAAGCCAATTGCGCACGGCGCAGAGAGTGGTCTTCGGGGAGGTCGAGCGTCGACCGTCCCGCGGGTTTAGAGCCTCACACGATACTACTCTCGTCCCCACCATTCACCTCAATGAGAGTGAGGGTAGATAACAAAAATCAGGAGGCGAGATTTCAACTACCCTTTATCTAACAATCTTAATATATATAAATTACGTGTCAAGTAGTTTGTCCGCTATGGACTCCAAAAGTAATGAACCGATTTTAATAAAATTTTGCACACTGTGTGCAGTTTTATCCAACTTGAAAGATAGGATAGTTTATATCTTAATTTATAATCGCAGTATTATTTTATTGCGAATTATTTGTTTATTATCTGACAAAGCGTCGTAATTATCTGTTAGTTCGATAAGATTCTAATAGATGGGGGTATAAGGTAATTAGTTGACTGGATTGCGTAAGTATCGAATAGATGGCGCTGTTTTTTTACAATTTGTAAAACCTGGTAAACGTTGTTCTGTCAGAACAACGTTTACCAAGTCAGCTAGTATGATATATATCATTTTTACACCATAACATAATATTGTAGTTTTTGATTAATTTATTTATTTAACATTTTATAATCGAAAATTAATGTATTTACTGTCCTTGAACGCCCCCTTACAGACTTACCATCATACACTTCTGTCTTGGGTATTAGTTCCAAGATCAAGGATTCCTTCGAGTCCTCTTTGGATAAAACCATGTACAAATACATATGTCCCGTGTAATATTTAGTATTCAGAGTCAACCTTACGTTGCCGATTTCATTTGTACTAAAAACCTTTGTATCTAAAAATATCATATTACAAGTTAAATATATAAATACACTGGCACAATTCACACAGCGCCATCTAGTTCCAAAAGTAAGTAGCATTAAACTTATATTCGTATATTGCATAACTAGATTACTGTAATATTGTAAATTGTCCTAAATAAAATATTTATTTTTTTCGTTTTTCTAACGCGTTGTCCAAAAGCCCCCTTCCGTCCTAGGTAAGCATAGTAATGTTTTAAAAGACCCCCACCCCTCCAATTTGCGTTATGTAATATTTGAACACCCCTGGTATTGAGTCCCAGCCGCAGATAAGCTTAAAGTTAACAGACAGGCAAACGGCCCAACTTATACTCTATCCACTTTACCAAAAATAAAATGTAAACAAACAAACCAATGTTTCTCAAACAAGGCTAGAATAAAAACAACATGGCGGGTATAATCCGACCGTAATAATAAAACACTACTTCCAATCGACAATAGTACATTGAACAGTACACTTATAATTACCAGCATATAAAACCAGTAAGAGATTTGGAAACATTGTCTTTTTAGTTTCTTTATAATGTAAGTTAGTTACTACAATTAATGTTGTAAATATGTAAATTTTATACGCATTATATTTATCATTCATAATTGTAAACATAAAACTATTTTTTGTTTTTTTTTTCTGTAAGGAATAGTAATATAAAAATAAGAATATAGGAGATATTTCTAATAAATAATTAAAAGTTGCTATGATAATTTTTATATTACGTTGATTATTGTAAAATCAACATCCAAAAAACCCTTTTTACGATTTGTTTATATTTTATTTTTTGGTAAAACCGATAAGGTATGGTGGCAAGTGCCACGCGACGGTAATGCCTCAGGCACTCGAAACAATTTTATAACGCCTGTTTAGAAGACTTCATACAATTCCAACGCGTATGCAATATTCGAACAGGGGAAAAGGTGGCTCCAGGAAATGGGGATGAACACCCAGCCGATAACGGGCGTATCTAGGGAGTAGATCAGGACCAAGAATTTTCCAGTGGGTGGGTGGTTTGGTCTTGAGCTCTGGATATTTTGGACAGTCAACGACTTTGAGTTGCGCTTACCTTGTCCAGAGTCTGGCATATTATGTATTTATTTACAAAAATATACGTGACAGACTACTCTAGTATCAAAAATCCATATTTTTCTTCGTGCAGGGCCGGATTACGAATACTGACCTCTGCGGCCGGGGTCAGTCTGTCGTAAAAGGCGACAAAAACAACCCTAGCTACCTGGTAAAGCCCCAAGCCCATCTGTGCATACTTATGTATGCCACCATAATAACCTTGGGTTGTGTTTCGGCATTAGTAACCCAGGTTCAAATAGCCTTGTGCGACATCAGCGTGTTCGCGGTGCCACTGGTTTACTAATAAATGGCCGTCAGCCTGTCTGCTGTTCCACCGCAAAGCATCACACAAGCGTTCTGCCACCGGTTATTTTGGGACAAGATGGCGCTCTGTGAACTGTCACAGTACATTAAATCTATACAAATAAATAAAATTGGAGGGTCTGTTTGTAAAATTAAAATAACCGCTTTTTACTAAGTTCATTCGGACGTATACACGGTACATATACCAAAACAACATTTTTTACAATTTTTGTCTGTCGGTCTGTCAGTTTCTTCAGGCTAATCTCTGAAAAAGCTGCACCGATTTTGACGGGACTCTCACTGGCAGATAGCTGATGTATCAAGGAATAACTTAGGCTATTTTATTTTAGAAAAAAAAAAATAGTTTTTGTTAAAAATGATAAGTTTCGGAAATTTAATAATCCAATTTAAGTTGACCACAGATTTATATGATCAATCATATGAAATTGGGTTCAGCTTAGGCTGGACATTGTAGGTTCGAACGTACGTATTCCGGAGGCGCATGGCTGTTTGCATATTTCATTTACATTTTAGTGTTTAAAGGGTTTGTAATCCAAAATAAACCATAAGATATATCCAAAAAATTCTGCCCAGTCACTATTCCACGCGGACGGGGTCGCAGGCACAGCTAGTATAAACTAAATTTTAATAATGAAAATTTACCATTTTTCTCTACATAAATATTTACTGAAGTGAAACTATCTTCCCTTATGTTCAGTATTTCACCAGGAGTATAGTTGTAAGTGCCGACGGAGTCCCAACAGCTTTTGAAATCATTGTTTATAGGAAAGCTCATGTCCTGACCATTTATCTCCAACATCACTGAAACAAGAAAAGATAATTGAACCTGGTTCAATAGGCTCCCACTCCCCGCAGTCCGGAGGTTCCGGGTTGGATCCCACAATGGCATGCATCGCTTAGACAGTTTTCTACACACCGAAATCACGTATGCATGTGTAACCCGTTAATTCGCCTTGGATAAGAGTGTCCGTTCGCTCTAGGAACTGAGCCCAGCGGTGGGACGTTGCGGGCTGTTATTATTTCTGGCTTATTTGGCGCCATATTTTAAATTAAAAATTTAAGACTGAATGAAAATTGATAAATTCTTTTATCCGTGCAGGGGCGGAGAAAGAATACTGACCTCTGCAGGCCTGCTGTAAAAGGCGACAAAACAACCCATCCTAGCTACGTGGTAGGGCCTCAAGCCCGTCTGGGTGGCGACCACCTTTGGTCTTGTGTATGCCGCCATAATCACCTTGTGTTGTGTTCCGGCATTAGTGACCCAAGTTCTTGTACCCTTATAAGACGGCAGCGTATCCGCGATGCCACTGGCGTTGCAAACACCCATAGGCGATAGCAGACAGGTCCGACAGCAATAAAAAAATACGTCCCTTATTATTATATATTTTTTGAAGTTATATTTATGTTGGCGCGTTTGGAAAAAATTATGAGAGAAATTTTTACTATTCGACATAATGAAGTTAGTTGATAACTGTTCTCAACTTCCCGTGAAACTCGTAACCATGTTCACAGTAGTTTCTTAAATATTAATAAATCTATTTTTTTTTTATTATTATTAGTAGCCTTTTGTTCCGAGCTATTTCCTCTTTAAATTAATACCATAGTTTATAGAATGTCTCTTAGCTCGGTGTGTCGCTTGACATAGGCCTCCTCCAACTGCTTCCATTGCTCTCTGTCTGCCGGGACTCTTGTCCAGTACGGTCCCAGGGCCAGGCGAAGATCATCTTCCCATCTTCTTAGCGGACGTTTCCGTTCTCTTGCACCCTCCCGTGGATACCACAACGTGACCTGTTGGCTCCACTTGTTTACTCTGCTTCGTAGCATGTGTCCTGTCCAGCCCCATTTTAGATGGTCAATTCGGATGAGTATGTCAGGAACTTTGGATTTCTGTCGTATCTCTGTTGAGGTGATTTGAACGTTGGCACTTGGCAAGTTTATCACGTTGGCTTTGGGTGAGCGACCAAGTTTCGCATCCATATGTCAAACATGGGAGGATGCATGTGTTGAACGTTTTTCGTTTAGTGGATATACTCAAGTCTTTGCTTTTCATGATTTCTTTAAGAGACCAGTACTTCTTCCAACCACAAGCAATTCTTTTGTTGACTTCCATTTCCATCTGGTTACTGGGTGATATTATTTGTCCTAAATATACATACTCGTTGACATATTCAAGCTTTTTCCCTTCCAGTTCAATGTCCATTTCTGTGGAGTTGGTCATCACTTTAGTTTTGTTTGTGTTGATTACAAGACCAGCTTCGTTGCTTTTGTATGCCAGGGTCTCTACCATTTCTTGTAGTATTTTCGGATCACTTTCTAGGATAATGAGATCATCTGCAAATCTTAGATGGTTTAATCGGTTGCCATTGATGTTAAGGCCATAATCGTCCCAATTTAGTCTTCTGAAGACGCTTTCAAGCACAGCAGTGAATAGTTTTGGGGAGAGGGGGTCCCCTTGCCTGGCGCCTCTCTTTATGGGGAATAGATCTCCTATGATTTCTAGTTTTACACGACTTTTGCTTATTTTGTAAATGTTTTTGAGCATATCTATGTAATTCCAGTCCACTCCTTGCTGTCCTAAAGTTTGCCATATATAATCATGATTGAGACTGTCAAATGCCTTTGCGTAATCTATAAAAGCTATATAAACTGGCGTTTGGTACTCGCTACACTTTTCTAGAACTTGCTTTATAGTATGGATATGGTCGATTGTACAGTAGTTCTTTCTGAAACCTGCTTGTTCTATAGGTTGATTTTCTTCGAGTGTTTGCGTGATTCTTTCTAGAATTATTTTTGCGAATACTTTATATATGTTTGAAATCAAGCTTATTGGTCTATAATTGCCTATATCATCTTTGGGGCCTTTTTTGTGCAGTAAAATTATGTGTGATTCGCCCCATCGGTCTGGAATTATCCCTGTGTTAAGTATAATAAATCTATAACTCGTGTTTAATATCGCTGGTGATAGAAAATATATTTATCTATACAATACAAATAAATGAAATTGGAGGGTATGTTTGTAATATTAAAATAACCGCTTTTTACTAAGTCCATTTGGATGTATGATACACGGTACATATACCAAAACAACATTTTTTACAATTGTTGTCTGTCTGTCTTTTGTTTGTTCCGGCTAATCTCTGAAACGGCTGGACCGATTTTGACGGGACTTTCACTGGCAGATAGCTGATGTAACAAGGAGTAACTTAGGCCACTTTTATTTTAGAAAAAAAATGGTTTTAGTTAAAAGTGATTGTCAATGATACACGAGCGTGCGAGACTAACTGTATTTTATTTAATAACCATATCTACCCACAGTGATCAATTTCGGATTTTTATCATCCAATTTAAGTTGACCTCATTTATATCATCAATCATATTAAATAGGGTTCAGCTTAGGTTGGTCGGTGTAGGTTCGAACGCAGTTTGTATAATTCATTTATTTATATTTTAGGGTTTATAGGGTTTGTAATCCAAAATAAACCATAAGATATATCAAAAAAATGCTGCCCAAACTATTCCTCGCGGACGGAGTCGCGGGCACAGCTAGTTCATAAATATACATGTGTCTATGAGATTTTAAATTATATATGGTGGTGAATGACAGGCCATTGTAAAAATTCGTGATAAAGGTGACTTTTATGTAAAAAATAACTTTTTAAGTGCATTTATACACAGACACACACACATGTTTTTTTTTACTATGCAAACATTACCTTTTTTCTTCACTCTAACATTCAATTCACATGTAATTTCTTTGCTACCGCTTGTTGTTAAAATGCATTTCCACTTATTTGGTAACAAAGTCACTTCGCCAAACTGAAACAAAAATATTGATTGAATCGGCCGTCAATCGTATTCGGCCGGATAGTGTTTTTAAATAGCTGAAGTCAGCAAGACAGTGACGTATTGGAATTACCAAGGGGAAGTGCTGCCATTTTGAGTTCAGTTCAGTTCAGTTTTTGAAGGTGTGGCTCCAACGCCCTTGGCATTGATTTTGCCAATGTCTAAGTGGGTTAAAGAAGTGACAGGTTTAATGGCGAAAAAAAAAGGGGGGGGGGGGTCAAACGCGGTGATCGGTTCGAAAGCTATCTGTAATCCTGAGGACAGTACAAATAAATAGTTATAAAATTGGTAACAATATTTAGAAATTAATAAATATTTGTTATAAATATATATTGTTTTTAATTAAAAATTTACTTAAAATGAAAACATGTTTGGAATGAACTAAAGTTAATAAAAAGTTGACATTAATGGGACGAGGGATATGTGAGGGTAATAAATCATAAATAGGATGAGAAATTTTTGGGCAATTAAAGAAAATATGTTCAACAGTTCCTTCCTCTAATCCACATTCACATAGAGAGTGATCTTTAATTCTTATTTTTGCCAAAAAAACGGGGGAACAGCAATGTCCCAAGCGTAATCGTATAATTGAAGAAGTCACTTTTTTGGGTAATTGTTTAAAACGGGAAAACCAAGGTTTAGATGTTTTTATTTCAGGTTGTAAGGAGTAATAATGCCGCGCAATAGGACTCTCTCTTTGTTGCCAAAAGTGGTTCCACTTATTTAACATATCTAACTTAGTGAAAGCTCTTAAGTCACTGGGGAAGCATTTATTGTATGTAAATAGGCCTATTGAAGAAGCATTTTTAGCACATTGGTCGGCGAATTCATTGCCGGCGATACCACTGTGGCTGGGAATCCAAACCAATATTACATCGAAACCAGAGGAATAGCATTTGAAGAGAGACTCTTTAATTTTTAATGTGATGGGAAAGTTTTCTTTAGAGTGAAAAGGAAATTTAGCAATGTCCAAAAGGCAACTTAGGGAGTCCGTGAAAATTACTGCTTTGCTAATATTGTGGGATTCCACAAATAAAGACGCCTCAAGAATAGCGACAGCTTCGCCAGAAAATACGGAATTGTAGGAAGGAAGTTTATAATTTAAAATTATGTGGAACTTTGGTATCCAAACTGCTGCCCCAACAGAGTTGGTATGGTTTAGTTTAGAAGCATCTGTATAGATGTAGAGATAGTGTGGCCATTTTTCTGATACAATTTTGTTAAATATTATGTTTGATTCAACTGATCGATTTTTAAAATCCAAATTGAGAATAATTTTTGGTGTAAAAAGTAAAATGTCAAAACTAAAATCAAATATAGGATACCGAAATGTTTTAAAGATATTGAGGGAGAGGAATTTTTGGTATGCAATAACAAGAGGGGTAGGAAACTTATGTGTCCAGTAGGATGAAGATGTGGTAAGGTAGCAAAGTTTATCTAGGATTGAAATAAGAGGATGGTTGAAAGTTGAAACAGATTTGCAAAAATATCTATCTGCTAGAAATTGCCTACGTAGGTAAAGAGGGGGTTCCATACATTCTACCTGTAGGGCAGAAGTAGGAGAGGATTTCATAGAGCCTGTGATAATTCTGAGACATTTTGCCTGAATTCTATCTAACTTAGTAAGGGCCAATTTGTTGCAGGGTTCCAATAAAAAGCATCCATAGTCAAAGTGGCTCCTTATAATGGCATTGTATAATAGTCTTTGGTTGTATGGATGAGCACCCCATCTGATACCCGACAGGGCACGGAGAATATTTATATTTTTTTCAGCTTTCTCGCAGATGTATTTAAGATGTGGACTGCCAGAAAGCTTTGAGTCTAATATAAGTCCAAGAAACTTAACATGATCTTTAAAACTTATTGTCTCATTATTAATAGATAACCTCAAATCGGGGATAAATCTTTTCCTAGAAAAAACCACAGCAGAACTTTTACAAATAGAAATTGAAAGACCATGGTCAGTAAGCCAATTATCTAGGTAAAATAGGGCTTTGTTTAGTCGATTACAGGCTTCGGAAAGAGATGAAGAAGATGCATATAGCGCAATATCATCTGCGTATTGTAATATTTTGCAGAAACAATTTACTGATGAATCTAAATCTGAAGTGTAAATATTATACAGGAGGGGACTAAGGACAGAGCCTTGGGGAAGACCTTTCCATATTCGACGAATAGGGAAAGAAACTCCTGGAACATGGATAGAAATAGATCTTTCCATTAATAAATTACTTATGATGTTTGTCATCCTCTCCGGGATATTAAGACGGGTTAATTTTGATTTGAGTAGTGAAAGGTCAACATTGTCATAAGCTGATTTAATATCTAAGAAGACACCGATCAGGTGCTCATTTTTAGAGAAAGATATACGAATATCCGAAGTCAAAATACTCAAGCTATCCATAGTACCTACCCCTTTACGGAATCCAAATTGAGATTTGGGAAGCAAATCACGGTTTTCGACTAACCACTCCAGTCTGTTTTTTAGGAGGTGCTCCATAATTTTGCACAGAACTGATGTGAGGGCAATGGGACGATACGAGTCTGCATTGCTAGGGTCTTTTCCTGGTTTTAGAATTGGGATAACAAGTTGTGTTTTCCATGACTCAGGAATCGAGCCAGTAATAAAAAAGCTATTAATTATTTTCAAAAAATATAATTTGATAGAATCTGATGACTTTGTAATGAAGGAATAGGGGATTCCGTCCTTCCCTGGAGCTGAGTCACGAAGATTATCTAGAGCACATAAAAGTTCGCTATATGAAAAAACGGTATTTAGCTTATCTTGAGAACTTAATGAGGGAGGAGAGATAAGAGAAGGGGATGGTAAACTATGAGCTGATGGGACAAAAGGAGGAGCTAGTTTATTTAAAAAGTTTGGGAGCCAAAGGGACGTATCATTTGAGCTGATGTTATTGTCTACTTGTGCACGTCTAAAAGATTTAATTTTATTCCAAATTATGGAAGGGGGACATCTAGGAGAAATGGACTCACAGAAATTTCTCCAGCTTATTACTTTTTTCTTGTGAAGTAGTTTCTTGGTTTTGGCAGCAATCTTTTGATGGGCAAGGTAATTTTCCATGGACATATTTTTGGCAAATTTTACTTCAGCTTCTTTCCTTTCTTTAACTATGCTAGTGCATTCAGAGTCCCACCAAGCTGGAGAAGGAATTATGTTTAAAGAAGAGTTTTTAAGGGGGAAACATTCCTCAGCAGATGACATAAGGATGGAATAAAATTCTGAGTAGATAGGAAGAGCATTTTCATAAGAGATTTCTGGAAGCAATTTTAGTTTATTTTCGACCATAATTGAGAATCGAGGCCAATCTGCTTTTTTAAGTCTGAACTTTAATAATGGTTGAGGACCAGAATGAGGAAGGGATGAGTCAGCTAGTGAACATAAAATAGGAAGGTGATCACTGCCATGGGAGTACGGCAGGACTTTCCAAGTCAGCACATTTTGAGTTTATTTTGCTGCGTTTTTAACTTTTTACTCAGTGAAGCTACGACGTTTGTTCAAATTTCTACAATGACCTCTTTATCTACTGACAGTGGTCACAAACATTTTTGTATTAAGTGCGCTTTACATAAAATGTTTGAAGGAGAAAAAATTTACTAACTTTTTAATATAAATTAATGTTATTTTAATAAATTATTTATTTAGATTTTATATTATAACAGTTATAAAAATCGAGTTACAATTACTAACTCGGCAGAAATAAAAAAATGAAAATTGAAAAATCAGCATACGTGACAACGACACGAACACCTCCATGGCATCGCCCCGCTACGCGTGCGACCCCAAGAACACCAAGGGCCCTGTGGACCAACCCCTAGAGACATAGTCGCACACTCGTCGGACCAGGGAGACCAAGAACTAGGCCCAGATACACAAGTACACACACACTCCCACACACACCCGCCGAGGCTCCGGGCGCCTACTAATAATATTAGCTGATTTTAGGATGGCCATCTAGGCCGAAGGCGTGACGCCCCGCCGCTCACATAGATGTGTGTGCTCCAGCGGCTAACTCCACGTCAACGGGGGTAGTCGCCCCCTGAGTTGAAGCCGGGGTAAAGAGGCCATGCTTCGAGGCCCCTACCTGCCCCTGAACAAGGAGAAGAAGACCCAGTGACGACGAATAAATTATGGAATCCTGGAATATTGGAACATTACTCTCAAGAAGACCTCCGAAGTAGAAATCTGCCTCAACAACAAACCTATTGGGGGCCAAGAACCCCTGTACCTCCAAAATGGTCTCTTCCATGGACGAGATATCCTTGGTAAACAACCCATAGAGGAGTGGAGAGAGGCTACTCCCTGGCGGAACTCCGGCTGTGATTGGTCTTCTCGTCGAAGTGGCTTGCTCTACCGAGACTATGAAACTCTGTTCTATTAAGAAGGAGGATAACAGATGGACGTAGTTCTGGGGCATCGGTGACTTCAACAGCTTGAAGAGCAGCCCAGTGTGCCAAACTCTATCGAACGCCTTCTCGATGTCCAAAAAGACAGCGATGGTGGGTTTCCTCTGGTCGTAAACGTATGCAAGCTGCTGGATCACTCTGGTCAGCTGCAGCGTAGTGGAGTTGCCGGACCTGAAGCCATACTGCTCTTCCTTCAGGTCTATGTGTGGTTTTAGGCGAGTGAGCAGCAACCTCTCGAAGAGTTTGCCAATGTGGGAGCGTAAAGTCACGGGTCGGTAGGTTCCTGGGAGGCGCCGATCTTTCCCTGGTTTCGGAAGCATGACCGTCTTTCCAACCTTTCAGTCCTCGGGAAAGTGAGCTGTCCTCAGGATCCCACAACAGATTCAAGCCAGTATTGCGAACCCTCTTCTGGTGCCTTCCTCTTGTTGAGCCTGAGCGCTGTTTTTTAGTCTTCGGACGGGGATATGAAGTCTTCGCCTTTTAGCGATGGTAGGGGACGAACAAGGAACTCCTGCACCTCTTTTTCCAAGAAGTTGTGGTAGGCCTGTGCGTCGAATTCTTCATCTGCTGGTGTCGGATGTGGCGCGTACTGTATCTCCAGATGGTCTGCGAATAAGTCCGCCCTTTCTGAAGGCTCGAATCTCCTCGTTTCGCTCGTATCGAGGAGTTGGTGTGCTGGCGCTTTCTTGCGCTGTAGGTTGCCGCAGTTTTAATCGTTCGATGGGTTCGCACGGTTTATGACACCTCCTGATATCCTCCGAGACCTGAGCTGTTTAGCCTCCTTTTGATCTCTGGGCAATGGGTCCTCGACTACTGCCTACGCTAATAGCGCTTGACGGCTATGGCTTTCGCCAAGTGGGCGGGAAGTTTGTCCCTCTTTCGGAATCCCGGGGCTGCGGTTTCTCTGTTAGCTGCTTCCCTGGCTGCAGCTATTTGGGTGATGAGACTTTTGATTCTTGCTTCTACCTCTTCTGGGTATGAGCATTTCTCCAAAGTGATATTTTACATCTGATCGGAAACAGTAGTTTCCAATCGATCCCGATTTTCGTCAACTTTTGGAGTACTGCGACCACTGCCAGGTCAGACACGATCAAGATCGGGCGGTGTTGTGTATCCATGTCGTACAGCACCTCCACACTCAATGGAAATATCATATTTTTGTGCAGTATAATGTCCAATACATCTGAGTATCCGGGTCATCATCATCATCTCAGCGTTCATCCCGGTTGCAACCCAAACTTCCGCTTCGGTGCCCGGGGTCCGCTTTCCGACTTTTTCTACTCCACTTCGCACGGTCTTCAGCATCCCTGGTAGTGAGCCCATTAGCACGCATGTCACCCCTTACGACGTCAAGCCAGCACTTTTTGGGTCTACCCCTCCTGCCGGGGCCCGGCGGAGGCGGCATGGCCAGACATTTGTTTCCCACGTAATCATCCGGTTGCCGCAAAACGTGGCCGTACCAACGGAGCCGACACTCCTGCAATTTATCCGCAATGTCACGGACATGAAGACTGCCGCGAATGCGGGAGTTCCTAACGCGGTCCTTCCGCGTCACTCCACACATCCACCGCAGCATATTCATCTCCGTGACACGCAGTTCTTGCTTGTGTCTCTCTAACACCGGCCACGCTTCACAGCCGTATAAAAGGACAGGCCTAATGATGGTCTTATAGACCTGTCCCTTCAATTTTACCGGCATCTTGGGGTCACAAATGACACCAGTCACCTCACGCCATTTGGCCCACGCGGCAGCAATGCGTGCCTTGACGTCGTAATCGATGTCACCAGACGCATGAAATACAGATCCCAAGTATTTTACTCGGTCCGTGCGCTCGACCGTGTCACCGCCTATGCGTACGGGTGTGGGATCTGTGGAGTTACAGGCCAAGTACTCGGTCTTCGCCACATTGAGCTTCAGACCACCGTTCTCAAGCGACTCCTTCCACGCCTTCACGCGTTGCACCAGCCTACCCCTGTCTGAATCTGTCAGCGCGATATCATCAGCATACATGAGCAACCACGGGGGCTGCTCATGTGAGTTTCTGATGCTGTCTGACAATACGTCTAATACCACGCTGAACAGAAACGGACTAAGGACGGATCCTTGGTGCACCCCAACGGTGATGGGGAAAGGTTTTGTGTCGCCAACAGCGGTCCGAACTACGGAATCGGAGTCATGGTACATGTCTTGGATGATGTCAATATAGGCCTCTGGAACCCTTTTGAATCGCAATGCCCACCAGATTATCGCACGAGGAATACAGTCGAAGGCCTTCTGCAAGTCCAGAAACAGGCAGTGCAGAGGCGTATTCTTCGTCCTGTATTTCTCCGCGACAGTCCTTAGGGCAAAAACTGGGTCCATGGTCCCATGTCCAGGGCGAAACCCATACTGACACCCCGAGACAGTGCACTCCTGCCGAATCAGAGAGTCGATAACCCTCTCGAAGAGCTTCATGGTGTGGGACATGACCTTTATTCCACGGTAGTTACCGCACTCCTGCACCGATCCCTTGCCTTTGAAGACTGGAGTAATGATACTCAGCCTCCATTGGTTCGGGATCGTACCGGTGAGGAGTGTCCGGTTGAAAAGGTTGGTTAAGATGCCCACACCACGAGAGCCCATCGCCTTCCAGGCTTCGATGGGAACTCCATCGGCTCCGACAGCTTTCCGATTTTCCATGCGGCGAAGACAATTCTGGACTTCTGCAGGCGTTACCGGTGGCACTAGTCCTTGATTTGGAGGAAGATCTGGCGGCTGCACCTCTTTATGCTGCTTGTTCAGCAGCTCGTGGAAATACGAGCGCCATCTCTCCTTCACCGCGAGGTCCTCGCATAACAGGTTGCCCCCGGGGTCTTTTACACAGCGGCACTTGGAAATATCCTGTGCCGCTTTGACCCTGGAACGCGCCAACTTATATATGAGCTTCTGCCCCTCAGACGATTCCAACTTATCGTAAAGTGGTTGTAAGTGGTCTCGTCTGGCTCTGGCTACAGCTTTCTTGGTGGTGCGCTTGGCAGCTCTGTATGCGTCGCGATCTTCAGGAGATCTGGACGCTTGCCACTTCTTAAAGAGGGCTTTTTTCGCCCTGGTCTCCCTCTGGACTGAGTCATTCCACCACCAAGTCTCCTTGTCACATTTGCGTCCACCCTTAGACTCGCCAAGCACCTTCCTCGCCGACCCAAGGATAGCCGCCTGAATCCTGTCCCAGTAAGCTTGAACCGGTTCGCCCTCACCACCGACGCACTTGTCGCCGATGGCAGAGGCGAACTCCTGGGACTTGACTTCATCAAGCAGCCACCACCTGATTCGGCGTTGAAGGCGATCTACACGTTTGCCTTTGGGCTTCACGCAGAGGTCCATGACAAGAAGACGGTGTTGTGCAGTGAGACTCTCACCGGGTATGACCTTGCAGTTGGCTACATTGCTGATGTGGTGTCTCCTAGTGAGTAGGAAGTCGATTTGGGTAGCATTCCTCCCGCTCTTGTAGGTGATGAGATGCTCGGGTCTCTTTTTGAAATACGTGTTCACGATGGCAAGGTCGGCAGCCGCACACGTATTGAGGATGTCCTCCCCTTCCACATTGCGGCTACCGTACCCAAATCCACCGTGAACACGCTCAAATTCCCCACATTCATCACCCACATGACCGTTTAGATCACCGCCCAAAACGATCCCATGTGACAATGGAATCCCACGAAGCACTTCTCCGAGTAGGTTCCAGAACGCTATCTTGTCGGCGTCACTACAACCGGCCTGTGGCGCGTAGGCGCTTATCAAGTGGGTAACTACCCCACCAACAAGCACCCTCACAACCATAAGCCGATCGCTACAGCGCTTCACCTCCAAAATGTCGTCCTGGAGCTCCTCCGAGAGCACTATGGCGACCCCATTTTCCCCACCAGATGCACCCGTGTAGATCAGCTTGTAGCCATTCCCAATGAACCGGGATCTGCTGGCCTTCCACCGAGTCTCCTGCAGGAACGCCACGGCCACCCTCCGCCTGGAGAGTACATCGGCCAATTCCCTCGCGCGTCCGGTTAGCGTGCCAATGTTCCATGTTGCGAAGCGGAGTTTCGATTGGGCTAACGTCTTTAGCCGTGCTCGCCCACGGCACGGCAGCCCTTGTCCACTTGTCACAGAAGTCGGGCGAAGCTTCTGCGCGTCGTTTTGCGGCGACGCCCTATCCATGACTGGACCTTTCCTTGTTCTGACCATTGTAATTATTGGCTGGTTTTGGTTTTTACGGGAGCGACTGCCGTCCGACCTCCCAACCCCAAGAGGAAAAACCGAGATGTGCACTTCCTTGCCGCATGTAGGCTGGCGAAGGAGTAGTCCATCCGTCGCCTTTTACGACTCCCCTGGAATGACCTGGGGTGACCCTATTCTTTTCACTGGCCGGGGTCACACGGCCCGATGACTACGAAGCCCAGCGTCTCGGCGTCAACCCCTAGGCGTCTATCCAACACGTTCCATAGCTGGGATCCCCATGTCGGGCTCTTGGCATTAAGGTTGCCCGCTATCGAGACCGGCGTGTTCCCCTCGAACAATGGAAGGAGGTCTTCCCGACGATAGTGGTCTCCCGGAGAACGATAGGCCACGTACAGTATGAGCTCTCCCGGCGGACGTCACGGGACAGCATATCTTTTGTCTTGCTGGCATATCTTTGTCTCATTCACATTACTTTATCTATTTTTGTTAGCGGCTATTTATACGCCATTTTCGCAATTAAGTAGATTTATTAAAATTAAAGATACCTCGAGGCCCCTGCCTTCTCCGCAACAACGACAACAAGAGGAGAAAGAAGACCACGCGACAAATTAAAGATAAAACGAATAAATTTTACTAAATGTTGTAATAATAATAAATATTAGGACCAACCTGTGCTCATGACACTTCTGACCAGGGGGTCCTTCCCGGCTGAGGCAAACGGTTGAAATAGATGGTCGCCGTTGCCAACGTGCTACTCCACACGACGGAACTGGAACCTGGTTTACTGATGCCGTAACAAGACACAAAGTCATTATGGTGGCACGATTTAAAACCAGGGTTGGTAGCCATACAGCCAGGCTTGGAACCCTACATTTAACTGGGGTTGTTTTGTCACCTTATACGACAGGCCGACCCTGACCGCCGGGGTCAGTATTTTTACTCCGCTCCTCTACGGAGAAAATTTCATCTAAATATTCAGATATTTTATACATCTCGGTGACCTATCTAACCGTTCCGGGTTCGAATCCCACGGCATAGCATAATTGCCATATACCGACGACGAAAGAAAATATCTTGAGGAAATCGTCTTTCGCCTTGGACAAGCGTGGGGGGTATAGTGTCTATTCCCGCCAAGGGGAGCGCAGCAGTAGGGTGTTATATAAATATTGCTAACGGTTGACAATACTTACATTAATTTTATAAGTTTGACCAGACCTGGTAATTCTTTTGCTATCGGCGATTATTTTAAATTTATTATCTGCGTACAGGCATCTGGAAATAAAATAAAACATTAAAAATACAATGGAATTTCTTTATAATATCACTGGATATAAAGACAAACTCCTTATAACGTCGAAACTGCTTGCTTGGCTTTGGTTCGTTTACTTTGTTTTCTATACGATAATACATTCTATAAAGCGTCATGCTCACACTATTTAACGACAACAATACGGTATTATAAATCATTAAGGAACAACAAGTCGGAGAAAATGAAACAGACGATCCTGTCCCTCCACCAAGCATCAAACAAGTACTTGATACAGCGAATCTATTATACTAAATATACTTTTTATATAATCAAATTGATTCGGCAGTATCTCAAGATATGAGTAAAGTACGTAAGAAAAGACAATTAAAATATTGGAGCAGCAAAAAACATCAGTCGAAGAGAACAGACTACACGCAATAAGTGTTGTTAAACATACATACATATAATCACGCCTCTTTCCCGTAGGAGTAGGCTGAGACAACTTCTTTCCACTTGCTACGATCCTTACATACTTGTTTCGCTTCGTTCACTTTCATTATTCCCTTCATACATGCCCTTCGGTTTAGGGTACTCTTGACTTGGCCTTTTTTCAAAACGTCCCTGATCTGGTCTCGACACGTCCGCCTAGGTCTACCCCTTCCAACACTTCCATTCACACGCGTCTTATACACTTTTTTCGTCAATCGTTCTTCATTCATTCTCTCGACATGGCCAAAGCATCTCAGCATACCTTTCTCAATTTTTGACACTACATCTTCTTTCAGACCACAACGTTTCCTTATCTCACTATTTCTTACTATACCTTATCCGTTTTACCAAAAAATATAATGTAAACAAATAGTAAAAAAGGTTTTTTGGGTGTCGAGTTTACAATAATCAACGTGATATAAAAGTTATCATAGCAACTTTTAATTATTTATTAGAAATATCTCCTATATTCTTATTTTTTTATATTACTACTCCTTACTTTTAGAAAAAAGACATAAAATAATTTTTTTTAACAATTATGAATGATAAATATATATAAATATTTACAACATTAATTGTAATAACTAAATTACATTATAAAGAAACTAAAAAAAAAAACAATGCTTCCAAATCTTTTACTGGTTTTAAATGCTGTAATTACCTATAAGTTCAACGTACTATTGTCGATTGGAAGGAGTGTTTTATTATTACGGTCGGATTGTACCCGCCATGTTGTTATTAACTAATATTTTCAAATAATAACCTCGTAAAACATCTTTGAATGTGCAGTCGGTTGACAAAAAAGTTTGAGAAACATTGGTTTGTTTGTTTACATTTTATTTTATGGTAAAGTGGATAGAGTATAAGTGTTGTTATTTGTATGAATAATAATGTTCGTGTATGTAATATACTCGTAAATACTATTATAGAATAGTAAAATATAAAAATAACTATTATTTCTCCCCATTTAACGACCAATCTCTATCTATAACGCTGAAAAATGTTCAGTTCGTTAAGCGTCGTGTGAAACTGTAGTTGAAACGAAGTCACGATTTTTGTTAATGGTTACCATCTACTTTGGACTCAAATTTGTATTTTTTATTGCTGAGGAACAAACAGCAGTTATGGTCGTCTTTGGATGTTTGCGACGCTAGAGGCACCAAGAACACGCTCCTGTCCCGTAGGGGTACAGGAACTTGGTTCACACGTAGTTAGTATTCTTTTAGTTAGTTTTCTTTTAGTTAGGTTAGTATTCTTACTACGCCTCTGCACGGAGAATATATAACACGCCGCGTACTGACACTTTAGGGCAGCGGTTCTTAACCTTTTTGACTGACGACCCAAAGATTAAATATATTTGATGCTCGCGACCCTAATGTTTTATTTTTCTTCCAGTGATAATAAAAAATAGGATGAACTAAAAGCCCGTGGTTTGTTAAAATTGATGGCATTATGAAATATCAAAAAAATTACATTATCAATTTTTTCTTTATTCAAATCAAAAAAAAATTATGTTGTATTTTTGAGCAAAGAATACGTGGAGTTAAGTTTATGGAAAGTGCACACCGCATATCATGCTGAGGATCCAGTCTATTTCTGTACTTGTTTTTTAAGACAGCAAGGCACGAAAATCCTGCTTCACACAAATAAGTAGTTGGAAATGGTAGCATAGCCTTTTCAGCTTCACTATCCGCATAGTACTTAACCTATGTTGCGTTCCGAGTTAGGACTCGAGATGTCACTGATTACGGCGTACATAACGTAATTTAAAAAATTGTCGCGACCCATCCCTATACCGCCCGCGACCCGAATTTGGGTCGCGAACCGAGGTTAAGAAACGCTGCTTTAGGGAACCTGCACTCCAATTCACGTAGTAGTCTGATCCAGCTGATACAGCTTTGTCGCGGTAGGAATACCGTGTGGTAGCTGATGACGTCGGCAACGGTGAACCTTGTCATCCTGTCTTTAATATACAGAAATACGATTTAGAATCCCAAAATTGTTTACTTTGCTTTCTTTATATTAAACGTGCCATCCACATGCACGGTCATGTTAAATGCTCTTTTGTAAATGACGACTGGCTTCTGTTCATTTGTGCATTTATCTCCATCAACTTTCACTTCAATAACCGGTATTGTATCTGAAACAGAAAAAAAAAAAAAAAACATTACTAACGCCTATTTAGTGTTTTTTTTTTAAATAAAAAAGTATTCTATGTGGTAATATTGTCCGTGCAGGGACGGTATAAAATATAGTTAAAGAAACTAAAAACAGGCTAATGATAAACCAAACTAAAAGTGAAAAAAAATTCTTATAGGAATAAAATAATGAACGAAAAATATTAATATTATTGTGAAAAAAGCGTGGGGCGCTTTGTGCCATATTTTCCTTATCACTTTTGGACTAGTCGTACTAATCGAATATTTTTGAGGGCTGACATATCGAGCACCCCACGCTTTTTTCACAACAATACACTTTTTTTTACTTTTTTTTCATTGAATTATTTTTTACTTTTCAGTTGAATTTCTCACTAAATCGTGTTCTTTAGTTTGAACCACGCTTTTATTAACTTGACCTGTATACAGGTCCTTGACCTGTATATAGTCGAGGTGGCATTTGCCAGCCGGGCCCCAGCAAGCCAGGCTTGTGGGGGGCCCACATCTAGTTTTACATATATGTAAAACTAGATCAGATAGTTCGTTCATACAATAAGAGAGAAATGAAATAGAAAAATTCGAAAAATGCTTGAACCTGAGCAAGCCATCCTCTGAAACTAGTTTTGATTTTTTCTGAACGCAATAACTTTTGATCGAATCAACTTATTCGGACGTGTATCATTATAGCGTAATGCATCGCATTTTACATTGTTTCATAGATATTAAAAAACGATATAAAATTTTTAGATGTTCTTAAAAACTCGTTAGATTCGGTAAGTGCAACATTTTTAAATAACAATTAACGAACGTAACGTGTTTCTGACGAAAAGGAACGCATTACGCTAGTAAAGAATCTTGTGGTTGGGGAATCCCCGACCCGACGCGCGCTCCTGGCATCGTATTCCATGGTTTTGTCGGCTTATAAAGTCGTTATCACCGATACTTTAATTAGAGTTTAGTTAGTGCAAGTTCATAATATTGCGTATTTTTTTTTTAAATTTATCTCCTTATATTACACTTAATACATCAAAAAACTGAATTCTCCATTACAATTTAAAAGGTAAGTTGTATATTATTTTAATTGCCATCATCTAGTCTCGGGCCCCAGGCTAGTGGTCAGCCACTCAGGCCCGTACGGCCCAGTCCGACTCTGCCTGTATATATATTTAACTCACTTTTCGGACTCTATTTAGAAAGAAAGAAAGATTTTATTTAGGACTAATAATATATACTAACATACACTAACAATTACATATAATTAAACTTAAAACTAAGCATGGTCCTAAGTTGGACCCAGGCTCAGCATATTGCTGGTTGATTAAGACCAACGCTGATCTTCCGCTTGGGACCATTCGGGTGTTAAAGAGAGAAAAAAAAATTAAGAAAAGAAATTTATACCCACTTTGAACGATTGTGTAAATGATGATATGGTAAAAAAAGGTGTGACTGTTCAGATGACAGCTAACAGAGGAGAGTGCAAGGAGAGAGCATGTGCTGACCCCACATTGTTTGGGATAAGGACAGGAAGAAGTTTGATTAATTATAGAAGCCTGTTTCAGTTTTTTTTAACTATAATTTATTTTATTAAATTTATATAATTGGAGGGTCTGTTTGTAATATTAAAATAACCGCTTTTTACTAAGTGCAATCGGACGTGTATACACGGTACATATATCAAAACAATTTTTTTTACAGATTTTGTCTGTCTGTTTGTTCCGGCTAATCTCTGAAATGGCTGCACTGATTTTGACGGGACTTTCACTGGCAGATGGCTGATGTAACAAGGAGTAACTTAGGCTAATTTTATTTTAGAAACAAAAAAGAGTTTTAGATAAAAATGATCAGTTTAGGAATTTAAATATCAAATTTAAGTTGACCTCCGATTTATATCATCAACCATATGAAATAGGGTTCAGCTTAGGCTGGACATTGTAGATTGAATTTCCAATTTAATTTAACCTCAGAATTGTCATCATTCATATGAAATAGGGTTTAGCTTAGGCTGGACTTTGTAGGTTCGAACGTACGTATTCCGGAGGCGCATGGCGTAACAGTTGCATTCGATAATACTGACTGTTTACATACTTCATTTATATTTTAGGGTTTGTAATCTAAAATAAACCTTAAGATATATCCAAAAAATTCTGCCCAAAGTCACTATTCCACGCGGACTGAGTTGCGGGCACAGCTAGTTAACATATAATATTCACATTTTGGTAACTACATATTTATTATGTAAGAGAACATTTTAACTAAATAATCTTATGGAATTTGAATAATCATAGATACTTACCCTATTTTTTGGAATATGTGATGTTTGTTGTATTAAGAGAAAATGGTGGGTGCTAGAATAATATTATTACGTAATATTTAGGTAAATAATTTAAAAAAGTTTTACAGACATTTTTTTGTCGGCTTGTGTAACATTAGCGTAGAAACGGCCAAGTTCATAAGAGACAAAGTGGTTTATTTGGCACCTAAGATATGTGAATTCGATAGGACAGAATATTTCTAGAATTCAGCATCAATTATACGTTTATAAAAAGCAAAAACATCGTTTGTAAAATATATTAATGTCACATTTACTCACCAGCGTATATTAAATTAAAATTCTGATATAACACCAAGAATATAATGTAAAGAGACACCATTTTGTGATTTTCACATTACTGATATTAATTAATACATAAATCCAACTTTGAGGATATTACAAGGCGTAATGCGACCACAGAGGAAGTCAACGAGGAAAATCATTGTTATTCAATGCAAAATAGACGATATTTAGTCATTTGAAAATTCAGTGATATCATGCACATACTCAAATGCCCACGCTCATCCATGTACACGACAACGGCAGAAGTAAAGGACCCTGGGTCACCACTGCCGGTGCTCAACATACGGTTATTATGGCGGTATACTTATAGACCACGCGTGGTTGCCCTCCAGACGGGCTTGGGGCCCTACCACGTAGGGAGGTTGTTTTGTTGTTTTACGACAAGCCGATCCCGGCCACAGGTGTTAGTATTCTTAATCCGTCCTTGCACGGAGAATATTAAAAAAAACTACTAGAATTACTTATAAAAACTCAATAAAAATAAAAACAGAGCATTTTTTCTTAAGTATATCTTTAAAAATAAAATTATAGAAGTTTGCAGTTACGCGCGCATCACGGCAAAACTACTGAATAGATTTCAATTAAATTTAATTTCTAAGAAACAACGATTATTAAAGCACTACGTGTGCAGTGTTGTGTGTATTCTTACCGCGGAGATGTCGGGCAAGCGGTGTAGCGCACATGCGCAGGAGAAGTAAAGTCTCTTCTACCTCATGACGAAGTCGCGGGTATCAACTAGTATATTATAAGCGCTGATTAAATGGTTACTAATTCTTATGGGGCTAAATAGAAGAAACTTGTTTTTGCTTGAAGGGTATGTAGCCCAGACAGGCGTGTACTTACTTTGAGCTCCGGGTAACAAACCGACTGACCTTTCCTCCGAGCAGGGGCGGAGAAAGAATACTAACCTCTGTGGCCGGGGTCGGCCTGTCGTAAAAGGCGACAAAACAACCCAACCTAGCTACGTGGTAAGGCCTCAAGCCCGTCTGGATGGCGACCACCTTTGGTCTTAAATATGCCGCCATAATAACCTTGTGTTGTGTTCCGGCATTAGTGACCCAAGTTCGTATACCCTTATGGGACAACAGCGTGTTTGCGATGCCACTGGCGTTGCAAACACCTATCTCTCTCTTCAATCGGTCCCTCATTGCTGAGGATCGTGACTCCGTTTGATACCGTCAACTAGCTGTCTCCATCGATCCCGTTCTGCAGCTTGGTGGAATGCGTCGCTGACAGGTATTTTCAGTTCCTCCGCTATTTGGTCCGACCATCGTTTGGGACTTCTACCCCTAGGCCTTTTTCCTTCGATTTTACCGGTCACCACAAGGCGTTCCAAATTGCTGGTATCCCTGCGTGCAACATGACCAAAATACCGCAATATTCTTTGTAGGCTGGTTATGGATAGACGTTGAGTCTTTTCTATTTTCTACTGCTTGAGAATAGAGATGTTGGTGCGGCGGGCCGTCCATGGTATTCGCAGCATACGTCGCCAGCACCACATCTCAAAAGCGTATAGCAAACACCTATAGGCGACGGTAACTGCTAAATTCTAAGCGGGCTGTCAGCCTGTCTGCTGTCCTAGGTAATTAAAAAAAAATGCGACGTGGTAGGGCCCCAAGCTGGTCTGCATAGCGAACACCCCTGGTGTGTTTGTATGCCGCCGTAATAATCTTGCATTGTGTTTCGACATAAGTGACCCATGTTCCTGTACCCATGCAATAAAAAAAAACAGCAGCTGCGTGTATTACATGTAAAAATAATAAAACATAAAACAATTTTTATTAACAAATTATTAACATTTCATTACTTATTAATTCCATATTCTACTAACTAACCAAATACATTCAAATTATAACTTTATAAGCGCCTGATATGATTGGTTTTACAACGAAGCCGTAGGTAGCATTTTATTATTATTTGACCTCTGTGGGGTCACCTCAATTTTTCTCCCGAGTCTGCGTCATCATCATCACCATCCCAGCCTCAACCCAGTTTCCGCTTTCCAACTTTTTCTTCTCCACTTCGCACGATCTTCGGCATCCCTGGTAGACAGTCGATTGGCACGCACCCTTTAGCGGAGGTCACGGGTTCGATTCCCGTCTCACGTCTGTGGGTTTATATACAGGTGATTTTGACAAAACCATCCAAATTTTTTTTACGCACTAAACATCATTTAAGGAACCCATTTTTGAAAAAAAAATATGTCAAATTTTCGCCATAAAATATTTCATTCCAAGGAAAATATCGTCACTAATTCAATCGTACAAAATATTGTACGATTGTAAATGTTATTACCTGTCTCTGTCACTCCCGTGTAAATATCGTAAGTGAGTAGTGCGTATTAGCTCGCACAGATGCAATGACCGCCGTCCTCGGCCTCGTACCAGGTCATTATACCAGTTTTTTGCGGTACCGATGGAGAGGTCATTGATACTTGCGCGCCGTATTTTGTAAATTGCGAGTTCTTTGGATGACTGTGATGCTGATTACTCAACATTTTTGTACTATGTGATACTAAACTTAAAATACATGTTTCTCATAACTTTTACTAAACATTCTTCTGTGTGAATTTGGACGGTTTTGTCAGTCATCCTGTATAATATGTATTTTAGTGTGGGTCAAAAAAATCGACTATTTTTTTTTACTTTGTACTCTGAAAAATATGATATTAGACACCTCTAGAACATTCTCTCCAATTATGAGCTCTTAATGTTAATATCAGGGTTTGGTTTTTCATTTTTTCTTCAGTATTAGAAAAAAAAACATATCTCTCTACCAACTGTGCACCAATATTAAGACAAGAAAAAAAAAAGAAATTTGTCTTAAAATAATCAAAACTTCAATCTTTAATATCTTGTAAACGATAAGATTTACGAAAAATTTAGAAAAACGTTCAATTTTCTGCAAGTATAAGAGAACATATATTTTTATTGCAAAATTGGTGGGGAGATATGATTTATTTTTCAAATACTCTAGAAAAAATGGGGAACTGCAAAGCGATGTGGCGTTAAACATTAATATCCGCCAATTACAGGCAACACTAAGAGACCGGACGCAGCGCTGCCACAGAGACAAAACATTCAAGGCGTCTCTCCGCTCTCAGGCGCTGTCTGTGTACGCAACCAACAACGGCTTCTAATTGTGAGACCTACTCTACATTATAATAGTGAAATATGTATTATTTATCGTGTTAAAGTTCTGTAGCGTTGACTTATATAAAGTATATTGTCATGTAACGTGGTGTATCATATAGCGGACTACCTTACTATTAAAATTAAGAGCTTACATTCGGAGAGAATATTCTAGAGGTGTCTAGTAACCTATTTTTCAGAGTACAAAGTAAAAAAAAATAGATTTTTTTGACCCACCCTAATGTATTTATTTACAATAGGTATCTATTACACAAGCTTTACAGGTGTTTTGACATGACTTATCCGTGCAAGGGCGGAGAAAGAATACTAACTACCAACATCTGCAGCCGGGGTCGACCAGTCGTGAAAGGCGACAAAACAACCCACTCTAGCTACGTGGTAGGGCCTCAAGCCCGTCTGGATGGCGACCACCTTTGGTCTTAAGTATGCCGCCATAATAACCTTGTGTATTCCGGCATTAGTGACCCAAGTTCCTGTATCCTTTCCTGTCTGCTGTCCTACAGCAATAAAAAAAAATGAGGAAGGTTACAGTGGGGATCGTCATGCTGATCTTCCTATCTTTTAATATCCTTGAAACGAAGCCTTATATTGAGCTGGCTGTCTTAAATATGTCGTGGAGGGTGATATGCAATGAACTTACTACCAGATATGCTGAAGATCGTGCGAGGTGGGAAACAAAGTCGGAAAGCGGACTCCGGGCACCGAAGCGGAAGTTTGGGTTAGGATATGTATGAGGATCTGATGATCCCTGGTGTAACGGCTAACGCACGTCGCGTCGGTGTGCTTGCGGACGTCCCGGGTTCGATTCCCGTTCAGCGTTTGGGTGTTTATTTATAATATGTATTTATTCACAAAAGAAAAGTATATATGCAGCATATCAATTGTCTAAAGTCCGGACGCCGAGCAGGAAGCATTTCGTACGTTGACCTGTTATGATCTGTCTCTGTTACTCCTCCGTAAATATAATGCGGCATCGCTCGCACAGTGCAAAGACCACGCCGGTCCGTAGTTTAGTACCCATAACACAAGTGCTACTTAATTTGGGACTAGATGGTGTTGTGTATGGGTCCATATCTTTTTGGTCTCTTTCTTTCTTTTCCTTCGTGTAGGGGCAGAGTTAAAACGCTGACTGATACTAAAAATAACCCTAAATAGGCGGCCTTAAATCTGATAGCAATCACTAATAATTTTAGACCAAGGATGGTTAGGTTGCCACCCAGACGGGCTTAGGGCCTTATGACCTAGCTGGGGTTGTTTTGTAGCCATATCATATGCCAACTCTGGCTGCAGGGGTAATATTTTTACTTCCCCTGCACAGAGGTTAACGTGTTAAAGAGGTTAAGTATGTAAATATCTATTTGTTCAGGTAACAATCATGAATAAAAAATTTAAATACTAATTCTTCTGTAAAGATGGCGATACATTTTTTCCTAAAACATTTTCTTGATATTTCAATTTCTTCACATTCGTCGGGTCCTTTAAGGAGTCTTCGTCTATTAATCTTTCTACTCGTTGATCTTGAATTGGCTCTGCAAATAAAAGTATTATATATTACTAGGGAATCCAACAGATGTCCTGTATACATGTCATAAATCCAAAAATTTTAAACTTAAAAATTATAGTGGATTGAATTGTGAATTAGTTTGGGAAAGGCATTCCCAAACTATTGGGCAAGAGACCCCTTTCTAAAATGAACTGACTCCTTAGATCCCCATATCCAGGCCAGATCTCTTGCTGCGGAACCTTGTTTCATACATGCTCAGCAGCAAGACAAAATTGTTTTATTTTCTTTTATACTTACTATTGTATGGTGTGTATCTATCAGAGAGAAGACTTTCCAGATTGTAACCTATAACGCCAACTACTGCAGCTATGGGCAATGTTATATACGGTGCATTCGTTCTTAGAAACTGCAAAATTATGGGCCACATCTGTAAATAACCATATATGTATAATTAATCTGTTCACTGCATGCGAAGTGGAGAAGAAGAAGTTGGAAAGTGGACCCCGGGAGACAAAGTGAGTTTGGGCTGCAACCGGGATTCAACGCTAAGATGATGATGATGATAATTAATCTGTTAACTATTTTTATTGCAATTATCAATCTTGCAGATATTCAGTAATATGTGTAGAATTTTATTTAATTAAAGGGCCTGTACGAAGTGACTGCTCCATTAATTCTTGTGCCTCTCAGGCAAGGTCTTGAGAAATCTTTATTTTTAGTCTGCGAGTAACTGTTTGGGTATTCATTAGATTGATTGCCAGCATATTTGGATGATTAGTGATTCATTTTCTGTATATTTTTGTCCTTTCCAAAATTTCATCTATAACTCTTTTGACGCAGAGGTTGTGATGAAAGAAGAAAAGAAAGAAAACATTTTATTTAGGACACACACACATAAATTAATAATCCACTTAGAAAACTGTCCTAAATTGGGACTAGCTCAGCATATGCTGATTTTAGATATAAAATCAGTGCTGGTCTTCCACTAGCCCCGTGGAGGAATTTCATGAACAAACATGAAACTTTTTAAAGTTCAATAATAAAAGGGCATAGAAAAGTCGATATAAATATAACACATGATTAAACAGAAATAATATTAAAGATATTAATTGCAGTTTAAACTTCACTCCAAAAATAACTATTTAAACATATTACATCTTGAAAAACATTTCTAAAATAACTACATCTTTAAAAACACATCTTTATACTTAACAAGAGACTCACTTAAAATTAGTGATGGAGTCTAATGTTTGAGACATACCAAGGTGTTCTTATTCTTTCTCTGCCCCTGCACGGATAAGCATATCAATGCATACATAATCATGCAACACACAGTTAAAACCACATAAGAGAGTATAAAAACAAAATATCTGGTTGCTTTATAACACATCTATACAAATAAATAAAATTGGAGGGTCTGTTTGTAATATTAAAATAACCGCTTTTTACTAAGTGCATTAGGACGTATACACGGTACATATAACAAAACAACGTTTTTTACAATTTTTGTCCGTCTGTCTGTCTGTTTGATCCAGCTAATCTCTGAAATGGCTGCACTGATTTTGACGGGACTTTCACTGACAGATAGCTGATATATCAAGGAGTAACTTAGGCTATTTTTATTTTAGATAATAAAATTAGTTTTTGTTTATAAATGTTTCGGAAATTTTATATACCAATTTCAGTTGACCTCAGATTTATATCATCGATCATATGAAATAGGGTTCAGCTTAAGCTGGACTTTGTAGGTTGAATTTCCAATTTAAATTTATCTCAAATATCCAAAAATGCTGCCTAAAGTCACTATTCCATGTGGACGGAGTCACGGGCACAGCTATGAAGTTATAAATACAATTTACAAGCTTTAACTTATTGGTAAAAAGATTGCTATGGCACATCAGACAGGCTGACAGTCCACTTGATATATATATATATTTCTTATTGCTGCAGGACAGCAGACAGGCTGACGGCCCGCTTAGAATTTACCAGTTACCGTCGCCTATGGGTGTTTGTAACGCCAGTGGCATGGCAAACACGCTGCTGTCCCATAAGGGTACAGGAACTTGGGTCACTAATGCCGGAAAACAACACAAGGTTATTATGGCGGCATACTTAAGACCAAAGGTGATCGTCATCCAGACGGGTTTTGAGGCCCTACCACGTAGCTAGGGTGGGTTGTTTTGTCGCCTTTTACGACAGGCCGACCCCAGCCGCAGAGTTCAGTATTCTTTCTCCGCCCCTGCACGGATAGAATAGATAAGTATGCCGACATAGCCTTGCGTTGTGTTCTGCCATTAGTGATCCAGTTTCCAGTTACTCTAAGTGGACTGCAGCATGTTAGCGGTGCCCCTGGCATCGCAAATTTCACAGGCGACGGTAACTGCTTACTATTAAGCTCGTTAGCCTGTCTGCTGTTCCCCGGCAGTAAAAAATGGGGAAGATACGAGCTATTGAAACTTAAGTAAATATAACCTAAAAACAATTGCCGTCGGTATTCTGTTTGTTCTGTATTACGCTAGTCAAGCTAACAGCTAGCCTACGATAGTGAAGTCAAAAAAACCTCCTCTAAATTGCAATTTTTGGCAATCCCCATACAGAATATTGCACAAATATTGCCCGCCGCTGATGATTAATTATTTTAATAAACATTTCTTAGGCTAAAAGGTCTTAGTAAAGAAAACTTACTTACTTTAAAATATTTAAAATAAAATTGGTCTTTCCAATGTTATTATATCGATATTAATTTTAAAAATGCACATATAGATCGCAAATAAAGAAATTTCTTATCAACTGATTTGACAATTTTGACATGTTTTTTTTTTGTAGGGAATAGGGATATATTTATGACAGAATTGACTTGACAGCAATTTGTCCTTTTTTTTTTTTTTTAAGGATTGATAACCTTTCTGTAAATATTTATATAAAATTGTATCATTCTATTTTTAAATTCATATATTTTTCATTTTCATTTCATTTCACTTTAAACTACCATTTTCTCTTGGTTTGCAGTTAACTAATTAAAATGATTGTCAAAATTATTTCCTGATCCTTGCAATTATGCTCTTTCGCCACCTGCCTGTTCTATAAACGTCTATACTTTGACATTGGCAAATCAGTGCCTAAAGCATTGGAGCCACATTAAAAGAAAAAAAAAAAGGATTGATAAACAATGTTTTTTGCGTTATATTAAATTAATCATATTAACATAATATTATTGCTAAATTAAACCTATAATTTTTATAATTAATACAATACTTGTATTACTTCTGATATTGGCAAAACCAATATCAAACGTATTGTAGCCATAATTTCTAGAAAGAAGTAATGTGTGTTTAGAATTTGCGATGTATAGGTTTTTGTGGGTTAATTACTTATACCTATAATTTTCTTTTCATTTCATTTCATTATAGTTTTATAATTATGGAAAAGCGTCCTCTATCCGTGTTTGTGTTTACTATTGTTATACGATTCTATAAAGAGTTTAAGTAATTTAATGTACTACTTTTAGATGGCGTTAGTATTCAAAGCAGTTTATTCATTTTAAAAAAATTCCGTTTGAAATTAAACAATAAATAATCTACCTTCAGGGACTAGGATCGGTTATTGGACTCTACTTAGCGCCATTTTAAATATAAAGCTATATCCTTGCTTTAAGGGTTAAAAACATGACCCTAATAATATATTATGGATATAATCATTGGAAAAGTGAGTAGAGCTCCGCTAAGTCCTAAATGGTATCCGACTTGGGGGGACAGTGAGGGACAAAAATCTAGATATATAGGCGTGACTGTCGTTTCACCTAACGCAGGTACTCCTATCAGGGTCGTTTCGGGGTTACGACAGTGTAGTGACTTCAGCCACGAGAATACGAATGTGACTCGGTCAATGTTACCGTCATAATGATGGTCAGGAGTCATTTCAGATGTAAGGCGATGAGACGTAGCACTTTAGCCTCTTTTCACTCAAGGCCACTTGTCGCTGAAAGCCATCGAGCACGCACACAAACCCTGAGAGCGAAGATGCCGGGGGCATCACATTCACAGCTTTGAAAATGCATAGGCGTTGTGCACTTTTATGTGATGGGTAAAAAATGTTAAACTCGCGTCAGGTCACGTGTCCTGATCGTAAGAATTCGTAAGAAGTAAGACGGAGTTTTGCTCCAGTAATACCAACCTTATTTAAAGTGACTTAAGGTTTATTTTATAATGTAACTTTTAAGGTTGCATTGCATTACTTATACATAGCTATTCGAATAGCGACTTTATTACAATGAAAATATACAGTTGAGTTTTTTTGAAGTGAAAACTTCTTTAGGCGTGTTGAGCACTTTTTGGGTGAACAATTTTTGGTTTGTAAAGCAGTGTTATTGACCAATTTAACCTTTAAACCTTGATCATAAACACTTCTTTATAAACCGAAAATAATAATCTAATAGCTCAACGATACAACTCACAAGTAACTTAGTTTTTTTTGCTGAGGAATAACAGGCTGATGTTTGCGATGTTAGGGACACCGCCAACACACTGTTGTCCTATATGGGCACAAGAACCTGGGTCACTAAAGCCAGAACACAACATACGGTCATTATGGCGGCTTAATTCTATAATTAAACCGCCATAATGGACTATTCCAAGGATGGTTGCCATCCGGACGGGCTTACCAAGTATTTTTTTTTAATGTAATCGTTAGTATTTTTAACCCGCCCCTGCACGATAAAACGGTGCTAAAGAACTTCAAAAAATAGGTGCATATATAAGCGGAGGTAACTTGAATCTTGAATGAAATGAGGTGAATGAAATTATAATTGAAATAAAAAAATTACGGCCTCCTGCACAGAGGGAGGGAACACGATTTTTGGCCCCGCACTGGCTGAAAGATGTAAGAGATCCTTTAAACTCTAACGCACTGAACGTGTTAAATAATGAAAATGATAATAAATTTCAACACTATTAAGTTCTGATATTTAAGTCTTCGTGTTAACAAAAAATAATTCCTATTAGGGATGTAATATTTTTCTGAGTGATTATAAAAAACAGGTATAAATAACGGTATCGTTTTTATATTCGGTGGTATTTAATACGCTTATTGTTCGATATTTAAAACATTAATGATTGCTGAAATTAGTTTTTTTACGGAAAATATGAAATCGACATTAAGATAAATCTAATATAATCCGGATGATTTTTCTCATATTTTTTCTTTCAATTTAATTTTCATTTTGTAATTGAAGTTATACAGAATAAAAAAAGATAAATATAAATTAAGACTGAAAAAACACTCGCTGGGGAGTTTGTTTCGCCATTTCTTCGCTAGCCAGCATTTTGTATTGTATAATATGGTAGTTCTTAACATTCATTATGTGACCTGTAAGATCTTATATTGTAATAAATGATTTTTGAGTTTGATTTGTGGAGAATCAATTATGTAAACGCTATGACAGTCAATACATTAGTGTTGTGAATAATTACCAAATGATTAAAAAACATTGAATAAGTCGAAAGAGTTCGGATCATATCTGTAACAACACGGCGACCCAAAAAATCTATTTAATTCATACGAGCATCCCGCGCGTCTATTACTAAGTGAACTTATCTCAATTGAACAAAGACTTAAGTGCAGATCCAAACTGATTACTTAAGCTGTTTTTACTCCGCGCACCAGTATATCCGAGACAATTGGGCGGCCGAACATAGCGCATGCGTACACCATCCATCCAGACTAGGTCCACAAAATGGAAGCCAAGCAATAGGCGTCTTGATAAAATCAATTTTTTTTCACGTATAATACTTATCATTAATGCACCAGTCTAAATAATAATAGTGTTTAATTATCTATAATTAATTTTAGCATCTGTGCAACACGTGTTGTGGTTAAAAATATTTTTTAATGTAACCTGGTGTAATTCAGTTAATTTCTGGGTGTATTCAGTATATATGTGTATTTTATGTGTTTCTTGATAATTTCGGATTTAGATACACGTGTGTATGTAAGTATTTAGCTCAATTTTTATGAAATTTACACGTATATTATGTAGACTAGTTCGGTGACCTAAAAATCTAATGCTAATACACTTAGGCTTTAGCCTATTAGTGGGTGTAATGTATTTACCTATTACCGTGTCACCGCACTAGTTCTTTGAACTATTTAAATAAAAAATAAAAAAGAGCATTCCAATTTTAAATATATAAACAGTTACTTAACAATACGTATTGATTATTAAACTGAAGATTAACGGTGTATTATGTAAAAATATGACATAATACATAAAGTTTTCAAGATTGGTGGATTTCCCCAGATTTTTCAAGTCCTGTCTTCTATCTCTTTCGTAAGTATATTTGTCTCTCTCGCTAGTTATTCCTGAATGGACGTTAAGCATGCGCGTTTAATTTCGGCATTTTTAAGATTATGACTATATAATTAATTTCTCCATGCAGGGGCGGAATAAGAACCCCTGCGGCCGGGGTTGGTCTGTCATAAAAGGCGACTAAACAACCCTAGCTACGTAGGGCCAAGCCCGTCTGGATGGCAACCCCCTTGGTCTAAAGTATGCCGCCATATGTTCGCGGTGCCCCTAGCGTCGCAAACATCCATAGGCGACGGTAACTCCTCACTATTAAGTGGGCCGTCAGCCTGTTTCCTGTTCGTCAGGAATAAAAAACTAATATTTCCAACTTATATATTTTAAAACACATGCACTAAGACCGGAACATATTATTTGCGTCATATAAATATTTTATCTCTCATGGAAATTGAATCCCAGACAAGATACTGTATTCACTGGGGCAAACGTGTCATCAATGATGGAGTGCGAAATGTCTAAGAGTTATGACTCAAGGTCATAATCGAATCCGTGTCTTTAGCTATCATTTCATAAAATTAAATTATTTACATCTGTAACTAAATTACAAGTTAGTTATTATTGTTGACGACCTCCGTAGCGGCTAACGCACGATACGTTTGCGGAGTACACGGGTCTGATTCCCGCCTCGCGTCTTTTTTTTATTGCTGTAGGACAGCAGACAGGCTGACGGCCCACTTAGAATTGAGCAGTTACTGTTGCCTATGGGTGTTTGCAACGCAAATGGCATCGCGAACACGCTGCTGTCCCATAAGGGTACAGGAAACTGGGTCACTAATGCCGGAACACAACACAAAGTTACAAAGTGGTCGTCATCCAGACGGGCTTGGAGCTCTACCACGTAACGTGGGTTGTTTTGTCGCCTTATAATATACAGGTCGGCATCGCCCGCAGAGGTCAGTATTCTTTCTCCGCCCCTGCACCGATACAATTACAATTAAATAATAAAACTACAATAAAATTAACAAGTGGTCTTTTAATTAAAATAAATATGATGATATATATACATCCATAAAATGATTATAATGACACACCTGTAGTTTAAAAATATAGTGATGCGCCAACACATTTGTTATCGAAAGACGAATTTAAACATACTAGTCGAAAAATGGTCGAAATTCAAATATACCTATAATTAATAAAACTCACCTCCGTAGTGTAATTACTAACGCATTTCGGTACACTTGTGGAGGTCACGGGTTCGATTCTCATCTCGCATCTGGGTGTTTATGTATAATATTTATTAATTTACAAAAGAAAAGTATGCGTGTAATATATTTGTTGTCTAGTGCCCATTACACAAGTGCTATTTACTAGGACTAGATGGCGTTGTGTGAATTGTCCCAGTATATTTATTTATTATTATAGTATAAAAGAGCAATAATTAAATTAATTTCTTAGTATGATCATATACTAACAAAATAACATATGTATGTGTGTCAAATGCACCGTAGTATGTCTAGTATCCACACAAGCGTTCTGCTTTGAGACTAGATGGCGCAGTTCTAATTGTTGCAGTGTATTTGTATACCTTTTTCTCAAGAACTTAAAATGTCACTAAAGACAAAGTACTAAAACAAACTAAATACACTGTCTCTAAAAGTATTTTAAGATGTCGGAATTACTTTTTATGGCGTCGTTAATCCTTAAATTATAGGGCTTCATTATAATTTTGAGTCCTAAGTAAACTCAACACCACGGTCTTTTATATTTTCCCATGTAACTTTACATTAACTTGATTTTTACCTTACTCCTATAATCTTGGAGATAGATACCTCCACAGTCCACAGAACTGCATTTGACCTTCATCCGTGAGGTTTTAAAATACCACGCTTGGTCACAGACAGGAGGGGGAGACTTAGGTTTTCTTCAAATAGTCAATATCTTTTTTTAGAGGACCATCGGACGCTTTTTCTAGCTATATTCAAATATAGCACGGTTATCGTTTAGTTTTTACTTGTAACTATAGATATGCGTACATTTTTGGCGTCACGCTGCAAGCAATGTATCAAGTTATTTATTTTATAAATTTACTATAAGCAAAAAATGAAAACTGTATTTTTTTTATTGCTATAGGACAGCAGACAGGCTGACGGCCCAATTCATCAGTTACCGTCGCCTATGGGTGTTTGTAACGCCAGTGGCATTGCAAACACGCTGCTGTCCCATAGGGAACAGGAACTTGGGTAACTAATGTCCGAACACAACACAAAGTTATTATGGCGGCATACTTAAGACCAAAGGTGGTCGCCATCCAGATGTGCTTTAGGCCCTATCACGTGGCTAAGGTGGGTTGTTTTGTCACCTTTTACGACAGGCCGACCCCAACCGCGGATGTTAGTATTCTTTTTCCACTCCTGCACGGATAATTTTTTTAAATACTACGTGAAAACTCGAGATGAAGGGTGGTTCTGTTCATATACTATGTATGGTCACAAAGGGGAGGGAGGGGATGGTTCGTAACTTATTTTTTTTTTATGAAACTGACTGACATGAATAGGTCACACCCATTGTCAAATTCAAATATTTTTTCGCTTACGACAGGCAACCTGTCGCACGAATTTAATTTATTTATATTCCTAGTGCAACATTACATCTGCTACTAAGCAGTTATTGTCGATGTTTCTGACGCTAGGAGCACCGCAAACACGTTGCTGATCGCGTATATGTAGATGCAGGAAACTGGGTCATTAATGCCGGAACATAACGCAAGGTTATCATTGCGGCATACTTATGTAACAGAGGTGGTCGCCATCTAGACGGGCTTAGATTCGTACTACGTAGCTAGGGTTTTTTTCTCGCCTTTCAGGACAGGCTGACTCGGGATATTTTCACTCCGCCACTGAACGGAACTGTTTAACAATCTTACTAAAATACTAGTAGGGTAATAATCACGTCAGGTTCACCAGTGTAGGTTGGCAGCTCACTTAAACATTTAAGTAGTTCGATATATGAGAAATATACTTATTTAAATAATTAAAGCAATAAAATAATTTTTAAGTTGTAGATGACAATGTACGTCAAATCAGACGAGTAATATTTATTTTTTCATAATATCGAAAAGCATTTGGTAAAACTTTTTTGTAAAATATAATTAACATAAATTAAGGTTACACTACATACTAATATTATTTTTTATTATTTATTTCATAACAGATTACGTCGACCGATAACGTAATAAAAATAGTTATCGAATAATGAGTACATATCCCATCCCTATTTCGTTTGTGTCAGGACTTAATTTAATTCAAGGTTGGTTTGCATGACATAATTTTTGTCATTCCTATTAATTGGTGGTATATAGCCTCGGTAGACTGTAGCCTATGTAAACTAGATTAGTCTAGAATAAACTTTTTTTAACACGCTCTTATTAGTTTTGTTTGTAACCGACTCCTTTGAACTCGATTTTGACCCACTTTAAATGGCCAGATTTCATTTAAACGCTGTAGACTAACCAAGGACCGACGATAATACAATTATTCGATATCCCATTATCCTGATTTGCATCGTCAGGGTTTAAAAATGGTGACATATTATAAATTATGCCTGATGAAATATTTAAAGAAAATTTTAATTGGAATAAATGTAGTTTAAAAAACTAAACACGCTTTAATGATAAAATAATTCATAATATATAAATAAGATAATGAACGAAAAATATTAGTATTGTTGTGAAAAGAGCTTTTATACGGCTGTGAAGCGTGGCCGGTGTTAGAGTGACACAAGCAAGAACTGCGTGTCACGGAGATGAATATGCTGCGGTGGATGTGTGGAGTAACGCGGAAAGACCGCGTTAGGAACTCCCGAATTCGCGGCAGTCTTCATGTCCGTGACATTGCAGATAAATTGCAGTAGTGTCGGCTCCGTTGGTACTAGGCAATTGTAACAGTACGGTCATGTTTTACGGCAACCGGATGCTTACGTGGGAAACAAATGTCTGGCCATGCCGCCTCCGCCGGGCCCCGGCAGGAGGGGTAGACCCAAAAAGTGCTGGCTTGACGTCGTAAAGGGTGATATGCGTGCCAATGGGCTCACTACCAGGGATGCTGAAGACCGTGCGAAGTGGAGTAGAAAAAGTCGGAAAGCGGACCCCGGGCACCGAAAGAAAAGTTTGGGTTGCAACCGGGACATAACACTCGGATGATGATGATGATGATGTTGTGAAAAGAGCGTGGAGAGTTCGAAAAATCAGTTCTCGAAAATACACCTAGTCTAATAATCTACTAATTCAGTCAGTCTGGAAATGGGTCTCATAATAAATCAAGCAAAAACCAAGATAATGATTGTAGATAGACCAATATGACATTGTGAAAAATTTCATATACTTAGGCTCGAGTATGCAACAAAGGTGGCACAGAAGGGAACATCAGACGACGAATAATTGGTATGGCGAAGACGGCAATCACCCAACTAGGTAAAGTGTGGAACGACTGAAACATACTCAAGAAGACCAAAATGTACATCGTAAGAACTTTGTTCTTTCCCATTTTCCTGTATGGTGTAGAAATGTAGAATCCTGGACTGTTAAATTGGCCGACGTATCGACGCTTTTGAGATGTGGTGCTCGCGGCGAATGTTGTGCATTCCATGGACCGTTCGCAGGACAAACATCTCAATCCTGCAAGAACTTAAAATAGCACAGAGATTGTCGAGCATTTGCCTCCAGAGTACTGCCATATTGCCCGAAAACTCTCCGGAAAGATTGAAGCTTAATAGTTACGGGAAAAGTGTAGGGGAAAAGACCCCGAGGTCGCAACTACAAGATGGTCCGACTAAGTGACCAAAAGAGAGGGCTCAACTAATGATTTTATGGGTCCAGAATCATGTGTAGGCATTCCGACTAGCCTCGTGAAAGCCACATTCAGGTATTTTGCAGACCGCAGTCAACAACGACACTGGCTGACTAGAATCGGTCTGGAACACTCCAAAAAATTTTTGGGATCCACGTACAATGCACGAGCTGGAACATGAGCAAGGGGCAAATACGCTACTTGCTTGGGGCCTTTACTGGGCACTTTGGAATCAATAACATGCTCATGAAGATGGGTCTAACCGCGACACCCATGTGCAGGTTGTGTGGGGAACATACAGAACGCACGGAATACCTACCGTGTACATGCGATGCATTAGCCAGGAGGCGAATGAATCTTTTGGGGGTAGGATATCCGACACCGGAAGACTACAGGCTCCTATCTCCATATCTCATTGTTAGGCTCATGAAGCAAATCTTCAATGAGATTGGAGAGGAGTGATTGCTATCTAGAGGAACACAAAAGATCCCATTGGGTCGAAGTGTCCGAGATATTTCTCGGCCCCGAAACAAGATAAGTGGCCAAAAAGCTGGGCACACGAATCACAGACGCCCTAAACCACGTCAGACAGAGAGCAGTGGAAGCGGTGCTGTCGTGATATCAGTCGGGAGCATCACGACGCTCAGCAGTGAGCAAACGATTGGAGGAGGAGGAATTTACTAATTACTACATGCTTAAATAAATCAATTCTGTCAAAAGTTATGCGTGGTTATAGATATAATCAGTGAGTGAACAATCAATCATTCTGTTATCGTACCCTTAGGGTTTATTTTTTTTCCCAAATTTATATGGGACCAACTTCGGGGTAATAAAAAATCAATTTTTAAAATCGGACTATTCTGTAAAAAATTATGCGCGTCATACATAAAAAAGATCAAAATATATATACGCGTCGACTTGAGAACCTCCTCCGTTTTTTTTTCGTCGGTTAAAAATGGTACGAAAGATATGACACAAAGCTAATAATACTAATATTTTTCGTTCATTATTGTATGTATTTTAGTTTTTTTAACAATATTAAATAACTAAATTCTATATAGTAACCGTGATTAAAGATGAAAGTCCTCAAGCAACGTGTCCTACCAGTATTGACCTACGGAGCCGAGACGTAGACTGACCGCGGGCCTAGTTCACAAATTATACTTTTAGGAAAAAGTATATTCCGTTTTTCAAAATATTATAATTGTGGTATTTCGTCGTCAGTCAATCGTGGTCATCATCAGGTCAGATTATAGTTCTCCATAGACCATTCTTGTTTACAAGATTTGATAGAGTCAATTTGGGAGTCGACCTTCCGTATCGAGTCATGCGAGCTCCCTCTAGCGAGCAGAGGAGCCTGTCGCGTATCGGCTCCAAAGCTCAATATTGAAAAGTTGATCTGACGAATAAATATTAATCGTATTTCTAACATACTATTTGCCATTTATCACTCTGCATTATACGTCACATCATAGTGTTTTTATTTCTATGACTTTTTTATTACTTTTGTTTCAATAAAAGGTTTAATAAGTTGACTAATTAAGCATTAATTTTGAAACACAAAGAAGTTTAAACACTTTCTAAGTAATAGTATTTGTAAAGTTTATATACTTGAATGCCCTTTAATAACAGAACCATCAAGGAAATATGCTCCTCCCCTCCTCTTATGGGTAAACCAGCGTTTGTACCTTTTTTTGATTGCTATAGAACAGCAGACAGGCTGACGGCCCGCTTAGGATTTAGCAGTTACCGTCGCCTATAGGTGTATGCAACGCCAGTGGCATCGCGAACACGCTGCTGTCCCATAAGGGTACAAGGTACAAGAACTTGGGTCACTAATGCCGGAACACAACACAAGGTTATTATGGCGGCATACTTAAGACCAAAGGTGGTCGCCATCCAGACGGCCTTGAGGCCCTACCACGTAGCTAGGGTGGGTTGTTTTGTCGCCTTTTACGACAGGCCGACCCCGGCCACAGAGGTTAGTATTCTTTCTCCGCCCCTGCACGGATAAGACACATGACGACAAGGACACCGTCATAATGTGCATGTCATATTCGTGTTCCCATCAGACTGGAATTCAAAAGAATTATTGCTGACAAAAAATTCATTCGACGCAGTCCTTGAAATCATTTCAATTAAAAGATGGTTCGGCGAAAATATAAAGTACTTGCAAACACATTAAATTTATTATCCATGATTCATAACATTGATTGAGTTCGCGTTCTTGCATCACGTATGTGTCTATGCAGCGTTTTTGTTTAGGCTCAGCGCACAACGCCTTCAAACTCAATATTATATATATATATATATATATATATATATATATATATATATATATATATATATATATATATATATATATATATATATATATATATATATATATATATATATATATATACATATATCTTCTCGGATACTCTTCACAGAGCGGTCGCGGTCACGCAAGACGCCCGGCAGCGCTTCACCAACGCTGTCCTTAGCTGAAGCCTGTCTTGCGCAGTCGTTTAGGGATGTGTATGTCATCGACTTGATTTGGTCCGTCCATCGCAAAGGCGAACGCCCTCGCGATCTGCTGCCATCCCTGCACAACGAGCCGCTCCACGGAGTCTCCCCCGTGTCGCGTCACATGTCCAAAGAACTGGAGTATTCTGGAGCGCACCACCGTTGACAGTCTCCCACCGATGTTAAGCTCCTTCAAGATGGAGACATTGGTGCGGTGCTGTGTCCAGGAGACTTTAAGCAGTCTCCTCCAACACCACATTTCCAAGGCGTCAATACGCTGCCGCTCTCTTTCCTTCACCGTCCATGTCTCGGCCTCGTACAGAAAAATCGGGAATACAAGCACTCTTATGAGACGGGTCTTGATGGTCTTTGTTATGTTCCGGTCTCGCCATACTTTCGAAAGCCTGTCCATGGCACTGCGGGTGATGACCATGCGCCACTTGATCTCGTATTCAGAACCTCCTTCATTTGAAATCAAAGAGCCCAGGTAGACGTATGATTGGACGACTTGGCAATTCGCAATCTCATTGATTTCCGGAGCATTGTTGCGACCACGGTCCACAATCATTATTTTGGTCTTGGTTCTATTGAGCTTCAGTTCAAAGTCGAGACAAAAGGTTTCGATACGGTTTAGCAATTCTTCTATCTTAGTTTCACTTGTTGCGAGTAGGGTAGTGTCGTCCGCATAACGCAGGTTCGAGATGTTCCTGCCACCTATAGGAAATAATCCAAGTTATATTGACAGCTTCATAATTCAGATGTTTTGAAATACATAATATTATAGATGAGAACGTATTTTGTATCTCACAAATGAATTAATATGTTGATCCACTCGATCCACCTCGGTTATAATTATGTGCAACTACTATTTATGGACATTTGAGAAAGTATTTTGCTCTTGATTGCATGCTGATTGCTGACTAAACGGAGACTAGAAATGGCGAAGTGCACGCGAAACACAAACGAGATCAACGTCACGGTTGCATTATACACACTTTGGATCCTGCCAGGGAGCGCCTGGCGTTGTTCGCAATCTCGTAACAAATAAGTATTTCTTTGATTATTAAGGAACTCTAATAAAAAATAGATTAGATTAGTTTATTTATGTTTTTTTATCTTGTTTGGCACCGCCGTGCCTGACTAGCAGGGAGCGCTCGATTGCAAGTGTGATCCACTTGAGCTCCAAATGTCCTGCTAAAACCCACTGCACCCAAGTTATGTCGTCCAGACTAATATCGGTTAATAGAGGGTCTTTGTTTCCTTTGCTCTAAAAATATAATATACATAATTTTTTTTTGGGATTCCATAATTATGTTGTATAACGAAAGTTATCTAGATATGAAACTTCATTTGGGATTGTTTTTCGCGGATATTAGTAAAATTAATTTTGTGACATTAATTTGGCACATTATGTATGCGCTAACCTTTAATGTGTCTTTTCCGTTCAGATTTGAAAATCTAGCAATTATTAGTTTAACATTTTCTCAGGTTTTGCAAACTCTCTCATTTTGCTTTTCGACACGTTTTACATATTGCAAAATAAGGCCTTTCTTTGGGCTTAATTAGTATAAATTGGACACGGAAATTTCACTATTTCATTAGTAAACTCGAGTATCAAGATGAAGAGCTTGGTTGTGCTTCTGATTTTGGCGGCATCCGCCATTACTGCGCCAGCACCTCTGGAGCATGCTCTCAAAGGTATTACGCCATCATCTTCGGAAGAGAAAAGCACACAGGAACTCCGTGAAAAGATATCAACGACCAATGAAGTCGCTCTTGCAGACGCAGATTCAGATCCCGCATCTGCTTCGAGGCGAACTGTTATCATCCAGAAGCCGATAATAGTGAATAAAAAAATTGGATATCATTTATATCGAAACTCCGAAGAAGAACAAAAATATACCGGTTCTAGAGAAGGCTGTATGGAGGGCGTCAAAGTTAAGTTATGTAATGAAAAGATGCTGCCCGAATCCGTGGTGAGAAGTTCTATGCCAGAAGATATGACGGACGAGGAAATGAAACGTAGCATTATGATGGTGAAGGAAGCCGTCAATATACTACAAACAGATTTGAAAAGACTTGAAGAAAAGTCTAAAGGAAACTTCCGACAAGAATCTGAAACAGATAACTTAATCTATGAAGACATTAAAATCGCAACACAAGCCATACAACATGCACATAAAACTTTTAATGATTTGGAATCTACCAGTACATCTAAAAAGGTAGATTTACAGCCAAACCAAAATTTCTCTGAAACTAGGTCTGAGGCACAAAAGCTAGCACAATGGAAAGATGCTATGCACAATATACAGAAAAATATGGAGATAGCCAAAAACATTGAAGACAGTTTTATATTTCCTAGCGATAACGTTGTTTCAAATGTAAATGGTATGAATCCTGGATTAAATAGTAAAGATTCAGAAGATAACGTTAATTTCGACATAAGTGATATGAAACCAGAAAGACAAATGCTATCTAATGTTGACAAAAATCATGATAATACATTAGAAAGTTTAATGAAAAATCAAGAGATGTTAAAAGAAACAGAAGATCAAACAAAAAATGACGCCGAAGGATCACTTACTTCTATGATGGAACTTAAACCAGAGGATATCGAAGATTTAGATTATGAGGATACTGAAAAACAAAATGTCGAGCTCAATCAGAGAGCACCAGATGAGAAAAGTGCAGATTCTGAACTTTTTAATCTTAATATGATGGACGCAGATGTGGGAGCTTCATCGCAAGACATAAAATTTTTAGATCCAAATTTTATGCAGCAGATTTCAGGCGGCGAGAATAATCAAGAATCAGATAGCAACCGCTTCGGTCAGCATAATGACATTAAGGAGTGGATTAAATTAGCTAGTAAAAAGGACCGATTTACAATGGACATAGAAGAAGGTCTGGAATCAATGAAACCTGTTAAAACAATTGCGCAGTACCAAGGTGAACTCGAACAAAGTAAGATTAAAAGTAAACAGAGCAATAGTGAGAAAACATTGGAAAAGTTTTTAAATAAGCAGATAGGAGAGGATGCTCAAAGAAGTCACCTTATGTATTTTAATGATGCAGACTCTTCCAGACCTCGGTGGAAATTTTCGTCAGAGCTCAGTTCAGTTCCAATGGAAGCGAGGCTTGATAACAAGAAAACAGAAGAGGCAAACAAAATGCGTTGGGCGCATAATATGGAAAGAGATACGTCATTCGAAAACCAAAAAAGAATCTCCCAGTTCATATTACCTGATATGGATATGCCATCTCCTGATGGGCATGTGACGTCACAACGTTTCAGAATGAGCGATATTATGGGGGAATCGCCAGACTGGGAAATGCAACAAAGCCATCCGATGAGTATGAGAGATGATAAAGAAGTTGAACCAAACCATTTACTTGACTGGAAGCCCACACACGACTCCTCGACAAGATTTGGGACACCCATAACACCGGTAAACCCAGTCGGAATATATCCGAACGCTAATGATTGCAGTATTCCGTTATTAGTGAGCTGCGCGCCATCTGTAGTGTCTGGTACTTTGTCAAACCCACACCATTACAGTTGGAATGGCGTGGGTTTGACAATTAAAGGACCAGATACTACAGATAGCGCGCATCTCACTAATAACGGAATACTGCAACCATTAGCGTTCGGGTATATTCCGACTAGCATAATCGACTAAAATTAGCGAAAAACTATAAGCAATTAATGAGACATTGCACAATGGATCTAATACATATTAAGTTAAGATTAAAAAGTTTTTTTTGGCAGTATTAGTGTATTTTAATTTCAGTTTATAAAGTCTGTTAGAATTGATTTAATTACATTGTTATATATAATTAATTAGGAATTTCATGTATTTGTAATTTTTTTATTCGAAATAAATAAAGCATTCTGGAATTTCACCTACTGCTCATAAGTTCATGTTTGGTCAAGAAAAATGTTATGTATAATATGATATAAAAGTTTTTGTAAATTATTGATTCCTCGGTCGTGAAGTGTACAATATCTTAACTAAGGTTGGCTAGTAGCTCCTTTTGACGGCGGATGCCAGTTGATGGCGAATATTTTCAATTATTACTACTAGAAATACATCAAACTGCAAATAAATGTTATGGTCATATTAAAATAAATATACATGGCAATTCACACCACGCCATCTAGTCCGAACGCAGCAGAGCGCTTGTGTTATGGTGTGTGGACACTAGATAACCGTTATACTACACTAGTCACAGAAACTAAGGGATATAAAAAAGTGGGTGCGTACAGAGTACACATGTCAGAAGTGAAACTTCTTTGGCAAATTCATTTAGTGAATTCTAGATGGCCATGAATCGACGCCTTATAGATTTCTAAAATCCAAGTTTAACTTCTAACGGCTGATTCTTTGCATTGAATAGGCTCCGAAACTACTGTTGGGAAGCTACATTAGCCCCGGGTGATATAGGCTATATTATATTTTCAAAAAAATTAGGGATCCTTACTAAAACTCCAATAATGTAACCTAAGGTGTAAAAAATTACCTAAAATATTCTTTACATCGCGTGCGTTGCGAAAATTATTAATGATAGAAATTAAAAAATGTCACGACACCATATGCCTAACTATTATAGTCATGCCACAATGTGTTCTTTTATTTTAAAAATTTGATTGAAATACCGCCGCTAGAAAAGGCTCTTCATATTCAAGACTGCTTCAATACCTTCATATAACTTTTTGAATTATTCAATTCGGACATTCCATTCAAAGGATATCACGAGTTTAAAAATGTAAGTATTAGAAAAACGTATCACATCTTCGTGAAACTAATTTTTGTTTCATCCGTAAAAATTTTGCCCTCATGCGCTCAAAGAAGTTTTACTTCGAAAATCAAAAGTTTTGGGTGGTTTTCAACAAGCTGTATCTCTGAGAAAAATAATTGTACAGCAATAAAAAATAAAGAAAATTGTAGATTTAAGTATCTAGTTTTTAGGACTGGTCACGAATTTTTTTGATTACTTCAGAAATTCTCTTTATGTTTTTTCATCCGTGCAGGGAGGAGGAGAACCTCTGCGGCCAGGGTCGGCCTGTCATAAAAAGCTACAAAACAACCCACCCTAGCTACGTGGTAGGGCCCCAAGCCCGTCTGGATGGTGACCACCCCGGCATTAGTGACCCAAGTTCCTGTAAACTAATGGGACAACAGCGTGTATGCGATGCTACTGGCGTTGCAAACACCTATAGGCGACGGTAACTGCTAAATCCTAAGCGGGCTGTCAGCCTGTCTGCTGTCCTACGCAATAAAAAAAATATTAAGTGGACCGTCAGATCTTGCAATGTCTCCACCTAAGGTTTTGGGTGGCGACCGAGGTTTTAATCGGAATGCCGTTGCAGCCGCTGGCCATAACATCTCGGGCAGTATCGCTAAGGTGACCACCGTAGGGTTGAACGGTGAGGCCCACATAACCACGTCTCCCCCTGGAGTTCCGGCGTGGTACTGGTCATTCGGTATATAGTACCAGTCATAGAAATTTTAGTATGTCATCCTTAACTAGGTAAAAAAAAAACACTAAAAAAATCCTTTTTTTAAATAATTTGTGAAACCTATAAACGTACTCTTCAGATGAGTCTAAGCTTTGGATGGAATCGGGACTAATCACTTAGTTACTAATAACTAGTGGTCGCCCAGGGGTTGAAATTCGACTATAATTAATTGAATTTTTAAGTTTGAACTTTATTAGGGTACTGTTACAATTGCATACACACGACCTCAATACGATATGTAAACCGCTGAGGTTGCATTTCGATTGACGTCATTGCACATCGTCAAGTAGTAAGTGGTTTTAAGTCTTATTTTTTTATTCTCGATGCATTTTATCATTAGACCTCATTGCGGGCACTTAATTTTCAATTTTGATTGGTATTTGAAGTATTAAAGTATATAACTTAGTCATTTTTATTTGTCTTAGAAAGCCAAATCTGACCGACCCTGTAACAGTACTTTTGTCTCTATCATCCAAAGTTTTACCTTGGCTACTCTAGTTTATTAGCCATTTTTCTACATAGTTTAAACAGCATCACTGTAAAACTTCAAAATGTTTTGCATTGCAAAGCCTGTAGGTATTGTAAATCCATTTCGTGACCATATATTCACATTTTGTAAACACTATTCTCACAAATAGGAAATAATTAATCAATTCTGATTACTAATACACCATTTTCTTAATGCTTTAGTAAGATGTATTTCATCTATATACATATATAAAAATAAATAAAATTGGAGTGTCTGTTTGTAATATTAAAATAACCGCTTTTTACTAAGTGCATTTGGACGTATACACGGTACATATACCAAAACAACATTTTTTACAATTTTTGTCTGTCTGTCTGTTTGTTCCGGTTAATTTCTGAAATAGCTGCACCGATTTTGATGGGACTTTCACTGGCAGAGAGCTGATGTAACAAGGAGTAACTTAGGATATTTTTATTTTAGAAAAAAAATAGTTTTTGTTAAAAATGATTAGTTTCGGAAATTTTAAAAATCCAATTTAAGTTGACCTCAGATTTATATCATCAATCAAATGAAATAGGGTTCAGCTTAGGCTGGACATGTAGGTTTTATTCCAATTTAAGTTGACCTCATTTTTATATCATCACTCATATGAAATAGGGTTTAGCTTAGGCTGGATTTATAGGTTCGAACGCACGTATTCCGGAGGCGCATGACGTAACAGTTGCATTCGATAACACTGACTGTTTGCATATTTCATTTATTTATATTTTAGGGTTTAAAGGGTTTGTAATCCAAAACAAACTATAAGATTTATCCAAAAAATGCTGCTCAGTTACTATTCCACGGGGACGGAGTCGCGGGCAAGGCTAGTAAATTATAACAATATACAAATAAAACAATTCCAAAGTTTCATTCTTTGTTATTGTCAATTTACTTTAACGGATATTAGGCAAAAAATAGCTTTCTCCATATAAACTTTACTTTAACCCGAAAAGATGGACCGATGATCTGGTCAAGATCGCCGGAATAGGTTGGATGAGGGCAGCGCAGGACCGATCATCGTGGAGATCTTTGGGGGAGGCCTTTTTCCAGCAGTGGGCGTCTTCCGGCTGAAATGATGATGATGATATAAACTTTAAATGTGCCAATTTCATACTCTTCAGTACGCGCAATTTTCGTAACAAGGGGCACAACATTTTTGCTTCACGTACTATGTAATTATATAGATAATATTTTTATATATTTAAAAATACGTAAAACCAATAAATGTAATTAATATAATAATGAAGAAAATACTACAAATTATATTTAGAAAATAAAATAAAATAAAGTACACTATATTACAAAAACAAAACAACGAAAACTATAAATAATACATGGATGCCAGATCGCTTTCGGCCGGAAACGTTCGTTCCCAAAACGCTGGCTGCATTACCGTTTTGTATTGGCAACACATGCTTTGCCTTAATATACTCGTACAACATAAAAGAAGAAAATTAAGTGTAAATAATCCAAATATTTATCCGTGTAGGGGCGGAGAAAGAATACTGACCTCTGCGGCCGGGGTCGGCCTGTCCTAAAAGGCGACAAAACAGCCCACCCTAGCAACGTGGTAAGGCCCCAAGCTCGTCTGGATGGCGACCACCTTTGGTCTTAAGTATGTCTCCATAATAACCTTGTGTTGCGTTCTAGCATTAGTGACCCAAGTTTCTGTACCCCTATGTTTGCAATGCCACTGGTGTTGCAAACAGCCATAGGCGATGGTAACTGCTAAATTCTAAACGGGCCGTCAGCCTGTCAGTATTCTTTCTCCGCCCCTGCACGAAGACAAAATACACCCGTAAGGCAACGTTCCCAAAACATACATTAATCCATCAATCGATTGATTTTGACGACCTCTGTGGCGTAACCGATAACGCACTGCGGTATGTTTGCTGAGGCCACGGGTTCGATTCCATATTCTCGTCTGGGACGCGAGACGGGAATATGTGTTTATGTATCAGTTGTATAGTACCCATTTTGTTTTGGTCTCGGGGAAAAACCTCTCTTGACGGGTTCCCCCGGCCCGGGGGGACCGAGGGATATGTGGGACTCCGGGAAAGATGTTTGGCCATCCGACTACCCACTAAAAACCCCGCTGTTCTCCTATCGCCTACGCCCGGGCCCACGGATATATGGCCTGCCGATCTCGTGGCCCGGGCCGCCGCCGGCCCGCCCTTTGTCTTGAGGCGGGCCCCTTCTAAAGTGTTGGTGCCAAGTTGTATAGTACCCATAACACAAGTGCTATGGTACTTATTTTCGGATTGGATGGCGCTGTGTAAATTGTCACAAAATATTTATTTTATTTATTCTTTTTTTTTATTGCTGTAGGTCAGCAGACAGGCTGACGGCCCGCTTAGAATTTAGCAGTTACCGTCGCCTATGGGTGTTTGCAACGCCAGTGGCATCGCGAACACGCTACTGTTCCATAAGGGTACAGGAACTTGGGTCACTAATGCCGGAACACAACACAAGGTTATTATGGCGGCATACTTAAGGCTAAAGGTGGTCGCCATCCAGACGGGCTTGAGGCCCTGCCACGTAGCTAGGGTGGGTTGTTTTGTCGGCTTTTACGACAGGCCGACCTCGGCCGCAGAGGTTAGTATTCTTTCTCCGCACCTGCACGGATTTATTAAATAAATACGTATACCTTCGGACCCTATGGCCCAAGCCGTAATTAGGGAACCCGTTTATATTACGTATTTATTTATGTTTGTCAATTTTTTACTTCCCTCCCTCTCTTCGGTGACCATCCGTAGTATATGAGAAGAAACACCCCCTCTCCATTTTTTTTGCAAACAGAACGTAAAAAAAATTGGCTCATATATGTTTTGATTAATACAGCGCCTAGCCGCGTGATGACAAATGACAAAAGTGCATGCACACTTAGAGTTATAAGTAAAAACTAAACGCGTTATATTTAATATTCCATTGTCCAGGGGCGGTGTATGGTCAGACCCCTGCGGGCAGGGTCGGCCTGTCGTAAAAGGCGGCAAAACAGCCCTAGCTAGGTGGTAAGACCCCAAGCCCGTCTGGATGCCAACCACCCCTGGTCGATACGTATGCTATATAATAACCTTGTGTTGTGTTCCGGCATTAGTGACCCAGTTTCCAGTAGACATATGCGAGCAGCGTGTTGACGGTGCCTCTAGCGTCGCAAACATCCATAGGCGACGTTACTGCTAACTATTAAGTGGGCCGCCAGCCTGTCTCCTGTTCCTCAGCAATAAAAAAACATGGGGGGCAGTCTTTGAGGACTGCCGATAGAAGTGAAAACTAAAAACTAAATAACTTGTGAATTGTATCGTCGAGCTATTAGATTATTATTTTCGGTTTATAAAGAAGTGTTTATGATCAAGTATTAAAGTTTAAATTGGTCATTAACACTTCTTTACAAACCAAAAATGGTTCACCCAAAAAGTGCTCAACGCGCCTATAGAAGTTTTCACTTCAAAAACTCAACTGTATTTATTTCATTGTAATAAAGTCGCAATTCGAATAGATATGTATAAGTAATGCAATGCAATCATTTAAGTTACATTATAAAATAAACCTTAAGTCGATTGTTAACAAGGTTGGTATTACTCTGTCTTACGAATTTTCAATCAGGACACGTGACCTGACGCGAGTTTAACATTGTTTTACCCATCACAAAAAAGTGCACAACGCCGCTAAAGATGTTTTCACTTCAAAAATAACTTGAAAAATCTTGAGATTTTCTTTAGAGAAAATTAACTTCGTGATAAAAACTTATAACCCCACCTCCCGCCTTTCTATGAATAAGTATGGGTCTGTTCCCTTAATATTAAAACTATATTTCCCGCTGTCCGCTTATCACATACACCACACCCGAGGAAAGTGAAGCGAATTGGGTCTCACCGAATGGGTGTCCAGTCGTGATCTGCACGCACCGTGAACGGTATCGTAAACGGCCTTTCGATATGTGCCAGTGTTACGTTACCGTGTGATAAGGATTAGTGTTATTTAAAATCATATGGATTATTAATAGGTAAGGTTTTATTTAATTTAAAATCCTCATCAATAAAATATAGCATTTTCTTATATATATATTAATTACTAGTTGTCCCGGCAAATGTTGTTCTGCCATATGAATAAAAAAAAATAGCACATGTCCTTCTCTAAGTCCCAATCTCTGACTATACAGAAATTCATCAAAATTCGTTCAGCGGTTTAGGCGTGAAAGCGTAACAAACAAACAAACTCACTTTCGCATTTATTATTAGTTAGGATATCAAATATTATAAAAGTTTATTTGTAATAGAATATAAAAATATTATCCATTTACAAAAATAATATTACTATTTAAAAAAATATACTTTCTTCGATTTATTTCACGTCCTATATCCATCCACTCTAAAAAAATATTATTTAAAAAATATACACTAAATGAAATTTTTATAATTTAAAATCCGCACTAATATTATAAATGTGAAACGATCCCAGAAGACTGTCCTATTGCCTCCTGCTCATGATGCTCAGGCATAGGTCTCCGATCACGTGAGACCGAATTAGATTTTATCTTTATTGCTATAGGACAGCAGCCAGGCTGACGGCCAACTTAGAATTTAGCAGTTACCCTCGCCTATAGGTGTTTGCTGCCTTATTGGCATTGAACATGCTGCTGTCGCATAAGGATACAGGAACTTGGGTCACTTATGTCGGAACACAACACAAAGTTATTATGGCGGCATACTTAAGACCAGAGGTGGTCGCCATCCAGACGGGCTTAGCGTCCTGCTACGTAGCTTAGTGGGTTGTTTGGCCGCTTTTTACGGCAGGCCGACCCCGGCCGCTAAGGTCAGTATTCTTTCTCCGCCCCTGCACGGATAACATATTCATAATCGTATCGATTGGATAGGTTTCCATAGTTTTTCTACTACTGTGGAACAGCAGATAGACTGACGGTCCACTTAATACAGCAGTTACCTATGCCAGGGGCCCACCACGCTACCGTCTGCGTACGAGAACCGGAACTTATGTTGTAACACAACACGAGGTTATTATGGCGGGAGAAAGACCAGGGTCGGTTGCCATCAAATAAGCGACGGTGGCGTACAGAGACCTATACCAACCAGTTGCATATTCTATATTAAACAGGACGTATGCTTTAATCCCCATCAGTGCGTGTTCATTGTATCACCAGCATAAAAATTGACTTTATATGACGACCTTATTCTCCGTGTAGAGGTGGATTAAGAGTGACCCGTTCGGCTGGGGCTGGCCTGTCGTAAAAGAAAAAACTCTAGTAGGGCCCGTCTAGATGGCAACCACCTAAACATGTCGCCGTAATCTTGTCTTGTATTCAAGGGCGTCGCCAGCTTATGACTAAGGGGGGGGGGGGGGCAATATTATGGAGGATAAAAAATATGAAAGCATGAAGCGTTACACTTTGGGATTCTTTGCCTCGATGACGATTGTAATAAAAACGGTTTTAATATCAATGTATAAAACTTCACAAGCAGCCTCGACAGCACAATACCTAAATCAAACTTTGATCTCTACGGGGGGGGGGGGGGGCTGCCCTCCCCCTGCCCCCCTTGGCGCCGCCCTTGGTTGTATTTGATAAGTGATCCAGGTTCCAGCGTGATAGCGGTGTCAGGCGACGCAAACATTCTTATGCGAGGCGTTCCTTAGTGATATAAATATTTATAAGTACTATATCAGTTGTGTAAGCCATAAGACAAACGCTCTGGTACTTAGGGACTAGATGTCGCTGTATTGACTGGACAGGATGCACAAATAATTTGATATCTTACACCTCTTCCATCGTGAGGGTTGCGTGTATAATTTAAGATTTTTTGACGTGAAAACATCTTTAGCCGCGTTGTGCACTTTTTTGTGATGGGTATAAAATGTTAAACTCGCGTCAGGTCACGTGTCCTGATCGAAAATTCGTAAGATTCGTAAGACGGAGTTTTGCTCGAGTAATACCAAGTTTATTAATAATGACTTAAGGTTTATTTTATAATGTAACTTTTAAATGATTGCATTGCATTACTTATACATATCTATTGGAATTGCGACTTTATTATAATGAAATACAGTTGAGTTTTTGAATTGAAAACTTCTTTAGGCTCGTTGAGCACTTTTTGGGTGAACAATTTTTGATTTGTAAAGAAGTGTTAATGACCAATTTGAACTTTAATGCTTGATCATATACAATTTTTTATAAACTCAAAATTATAATCTAATAGCTCGACGATACAATTCACAAGTTATTTAGTTTTTAGTTTTCACTTCTATCGGCAGTCCCCAAAGACTGCCCCGCATGTTTTTTTTTTATTAGCTAGAGTTCAACGTACAGGCAAACGGCCCACCCTGGCAGATGGTCACCGTCGACTATGGACGTTTGCAACACCAGAGAAATTACAAACGCACTACCGGCCTCGTAGAAATTTTATAACGTCTTTTTTTGAGATCCCCATATTGTACCGCGCTGAAAAAACCCCAACCGGAAACTTATTCCAAATTCTGAGAGTATGCAACATGAACGTTCTTAAATGTTTGAAGAATTACATTTAATCAATGAGTTAACATTCGGGTGACGCCATTTTTCAACGAAATTAGATCATATATTAAATATTTATCAAAATATTATCATTAATTTCAAGATATCGACTATGACACAAATGTACATTTAAAAAAAAAACATTTCTCACTTCGTAATCGTACGTGGGACCCTTGGGGTCTTCTAATCCAACTGTCCTATCGCCTAGTGTCAACGGACAGGCTTGGTCAGTACTGTCAGGCTGAGGTAATTTTTTTTCTCTTTTTATATATTTATTCCTTCCATATTTTTATATATATTTTTCTTCACTATCGTAACCTCATGACTGAGGGACGTGACTGTGGCACGTAGTCCTCGCCACCAGCTCCCTCCAGACACTTCTGTCTTGCGCCATCCGGATGGCGGTTTTAAGGGTGGCTCCCGTAGCGTCTCGAATCGTTTGTGACCAACATGTACGAGCGCGCCCTCTGACCCTCTTCTCATCGACACAGCTGGTAATAATCAGCCTCTCAAGTCTGTCTGGGTCTCGCCCGACTGTGTGTCCGAAAAACTTGAGGACTCTCTGTCTGCATATTGCCGAGAGTCTGGTTTCCACATTCAGTTGCTTGAGGATTGACTCGTTTGTGCGGCGTTCTGTCCAGGAGATTACCAGCATACGGCGCCAGCCCCACATTTCGAACGCATCAATCCTCGATCGCACACGAGCTTTTAGAGTCCAGGTTTCAGATGCGTAAATGAAGATCGAAAATATACTTTTAACATGCATTTATTTGCTTCATACTAACATGATTTTGCCCCCTTCAAAACGTCGGATTAACTCGAAATTTGGCATACTTGGATGGGTGACCGCCTAGGAACACCGCGTGACGTTGACTTTGTATTAACTTGAACAGTGTGTAACGGAATTTTCGGACCCCATTTTTACCCACTTTGAACAACAACGAAAAAGAAAATATAAATTATATGTAGTTAAAAAAAAATAAAAAACACGCTTTTTATAATTAATCAAAGTAAAAAGAAAAAAATTCTTAACTTATGAATAAAATTACTGACGAGAAAATTAATGTCACTTTTAAAAAGCGTGGGGTGCTTTGTACGATATTTTTAAACAGCATTTCCGAATGTAAGTAGGAAAAAACTTTAATTATTTATTTTTATTTAATTATTTATTAATTATTTAACGATTGATATCGAGCACCCCACGCTTTTTAGAACGGTGACATTAATTTTCTCGTCAGTAATTTCATTCTTATGTTAAGAATGTTGTTTTTCTTTTTAGTTTAATTAATTATAAAAAGCGTGTCTTTTATTTTTTTAAACTATAATTTATTTTACCTTAGCATTTTATTATATTGTAAACTATATAATATACGAACTTATTTTATAGTAATAATTCAGCAAACAGACAAACGACCCTTCGGTAGAAGGTGGTCACCGTTGCCTGTAGACGTATGCAACAGGGGCATTGAAAACGTGCTGCAAGCTCGCAGAACACAATATACTTTAATCCTTCCCCTTTGTCCTTAAACCTTAAGAAAAATATAAAGCTATTACAAATTAAGAGGGAAATACCTAAGAAAATCATATAACGTTGGTGAGAAACTTGCTAGGTGGTAGGTTTCCATGCTCGTCTGGATGGCAACCACTCCTATTTTCTAAATATCCTGCCATAATAACCACGTGTTGTGCATATAAGTGATCCATGTTTCAGTGCCCTTACGCAGACGGTTTGTTAAAGTTGCTCCTGGCGGGGAAAACATCCGTAAGCAACGTGAACTGCTCGCTATTTAGTTGCTTGCTATTCACTCGCCTATCTTTTTTTTTTTTTTTTATTGCTGTAGAACAGCAGACAGGCTGACGGCCCGCTTAGAATTTAGCAGTTACCGTCGCCTATGGGTGTTTGCAACGCCAGTGGCATCGCGAACACGCTGCTGTCCCATAAGGGTACAGGAACTTGGGTCACTAATGCCGGAACACAACACAAGGTTATTATGGCGGCATACTTAAGACCGAAGGTGGTCGCCATCCAGACGGGCTTGAGGCCCTACCACGTAGCTAGGGTGGGTTGTTTTGTCGGCTTTTACGACAGGCCGACCCCGGCCGCAGAGGTTAGTATTCTTTCTCCGCCCCTGCACGGATACTATCTGCTGCTACATCAATAAAAAAAGTCTATATAGTCCAATATTATCAGCTATTTAAAAAGTAAAATTGATTAGAGTAGATGGCGTGCGTGTCGATTGGAATTTACGCGCGCCGGAGAAAGTGCTCGCGTGCTTTGTAAATTAAGTGACATTTGTTGGACCAGCGATGAGTCATAGAAGTTAGTAAGCCGGCTCTGGTAATTTTTTATTTGATTTGGAAAACTAAATACAGAGACATTGATCATTCTACAGAAAAATTAAACAATGTATTATATTTTTGTACTAGCTCGCCAAATTCACTATTCCACGCGACTCCGTCCGCGTGGAATAGTGAATTTGGGCAGCATTTTTTGGATACATCTTATGGTTTATTTTGGATTACAAACCCTATAAACCCTAAAATATGAATAAAATATGCAAATAATCAGTATTATCGAATGCAAATGTTACGCCATGCGCCTCCGGAATACGTACGTTCGAACCTACAAAGTCCAGTCTAAGCTAAACCCTATTTCATGTGATTGATGACATAAATCTGAGGTTAACTTAACTTGGAAATTCAACTTAAAATCTCCAGCCTAAGGTGAACCCTATTTCATATGATTGATGATATAAATCTGAGGTCAAGATAAATTGGTAAATTAAACTTCCGAAACTTATCATTTTTAACAAAAACTATTTTTTTTTTTCTAAAATAAAAATAGCCTAAGTTACTCCTTGATATCGGTGCAGCCATTTCAGAGATTAGCCGGAACAAACAGGCAGACAGAGAAAAATTGTAAAAAATGTTGTTTTGGTATATGTACCGTGTATAAGTCCGAATGCACTTAGTAAAAAGCGGTTATTTTAATATTACAAACAGACCCTCCAATTTTATTTATTTGTATATAATAGTTTATGGAGAGGTAGGATCTATCTCTTTGTTTGAAATGTCCGTCTTTTTCCGTGCAGGGGTGGGGTAAGAATAAAGACCCCTGCGACCGGGGCCTGCCGTAAAAGGCGACAAAACAACCCTAGCTACGTGGTAATACAATCCCGTTTCGATGGTAACCGCTATTCTAAATATGTTACCATGTACCCCTGTACCCCTAAGGGACAGCAGCGTGTTCGCGGTACCCCTAGCGTCGCCAACATTCATAGGCAACTGTGACTGTTTACTATTTAATATTATTTTGTGTCAAATTATGAGCCTTGCATAAATTACGACATACGAATTTTAGGACATTTCCTCCCCTGCTTGTCACAGGTTGTCACATTTTTTTTAAAACCCCCTCCGCTCTGATATGACGTCACATATTTTTCAATTTCATGCATATATTTAAAAATAATCAAAAGAAAACAATGGTAGGAAACAATAAACGTCTAATTATCTATACTACTATTATAAAGAGGAAAGATTTGATTGTTTGTTTGTTTGTTTGTTTGCTTTGAATAGGCTCCGAAACTACTGACCCGATTTAAAAAATTCTTTCATTGTTGGGAAGCTACACTATCCCCGGGTGACATAGGCTATGTTATATTTTCAAAAAAATTAGGGATCCTTACTAAAACTCCAATAATGTAACCCAAAGTGTAAAAAAATTACCTAAAATATTGTTTAAATCGCGTGCGTTGCGAAAACTATTGATGATAGAATAAAATAATGTACTACAACTTTGCAGAACACATCATTATTTACAAAAAGTGTCGCGACAGCATATGTCTAACTATTATAGTTATGCCACAATAAGTGTTTTTTTATTTTAAAAATTTAATTGAAATGCCGCCCCTAGAAAAGGCTCTTTATTTGGATCTTGGTATTAATCCTTATCAAAATAAATTACTTCATATTCAAAACGGCTTCACTACCTTCATATAACTTTTTGATTTATTCAATTCGGATATTCCATTCGAAATATATCACGAGTTTAAAAATGTAAGTATTAGAAAAATGTTGCGTGGTAGCCGCTCACCCTGTTCGGCTAAGCTAGACAGCACCTTATGCAATGTAGGCGTGCGTCACTGTGGTTTTTACAAAAATTAGAATACTTATTAAAAAATAACGAAAAATAAATAAAAAGTAATAACAAAAAAATCATTAAAATAAAAGCTCATAGAAATAATAATATTCAAATTTTCTTTATAATTTTATTTTTTTAGTAACCTGACGCAAATAGAAGGGTTTGCCCTCAGGGGCGCTCCTCTGTCCGAGGAGTGCACGGGTGTGCGTACCCGAGGTGCCCGAGCATCTGTCGCTTCACTCCCCTCTCCGTTCGAGACGACAGAGTCCTCCTACCTTTCTTTCTGTCTACCTCTTACACCCTTTCCAACTTAGCTCTCTGTTCGTGGCGTGGTCCCCGGTGGGATGGTTGCGAATACTGATTGGGGTCCCGGGTTCTACCCTGGGACCTGATTTGGTAGTCGAAACCATGCCTATTTCGACTGCGCCTGCACAGAGAGTGTTCCCGGGGCGGGAATTGCATCCTCGCTGTCGGTTGGTCTTGCTGGGCAGGCTACGACGTCAGGCGGCTCTGCTTTTTCTAGAGTGTCGTCTGGTAGTCATACCCACGCCTGACTAGCACGCGACGGGGATGGTAGTCCCGTCCGGAATTGGCCGCGGACCTGTCGCTCCCGGCCCTGGTTCTGTCCATGGTCGGGGGCGATTCTGGATGGACGGCCGTCGCCTCCTTTTGCGAGGCAGTAGTGTCTGCAAGGGAGGCGGCGGAACGGGAGCGGGAGTCCGCCACCGCACTCCCCTCCCGCCAACGTAGGCTGCGTCGTCGGCGCCGGAGGGCGGGCAACGATTTCCGGCCGCCGTAGAAAGCGGGGGAGGATCCGCCGCCCGCACTATTGCCGCGAAGGAGAAGGCCGCGTGCTGTTCCGCAGCCCCCCTCAACTCCTAGAGTTGTTACTAGAGAGCGCCGGGGGGACGAAACCCTGACCCCCTGGCGCCAGCGCTTTAGAAGGGGCCCGCTTTAAGACAAAGCGTGGGCCGCCGCCGGCCCGGGCCACGAGATCGGCAGGCCATATATCCGTGGGCCCGGGCGTAGGCGATAGGAGAACAGCGGGGTTTTTAGTGGGTAGTCGGATGATCGAACATCTTTTCCGGAGTCCCTTATATCCCTCGGTCCCTCTGGACCGGGGGAACCCGTCAAGAGAGGTTTTCCCCGAGACCGAAAAAAAATAGAAGGGTTTAATTTTAAATTTTTTGTTAAATACCCGTGCGAAGCTGGGACGGGCTGCTAGTGTTAATTAAAGATACAAAACTTAGGCCGGCTTGCTCGACCAATCACTAAACCGATTTAGCGCTAAAATTATTTTAATCCTCATTCTGTCCCTGTTACATTGACAACATTTGACAGGGACAGAATGACGATTAAAATAAGTTTAGTGCTAAATCGGTTTAGTGATTGGTCGTGCAAGTCGGTCTTAATCATCTTGTATCCATGGACTCTGGACCTACTCCTTCATATTCATTCATATCGTGACGTCACAAAGCTTTTGACCCTGAAGGAGAATTAGGAAGTTGGAATGTAGGTACAATGACTGGAAGAGGGAAAGAAATAGCAGATGTATTAGAAGGGAGACGAATAAATGTGGCTTGCCTGCAAGAGACGAAGTGGAAGGATTCGAGAGCTCGAGAGTTTGGGGAGGGGTATAAATTTTATTATTGCGGAAGTGATGGAAAAAGGAACTGTTGTGGTATTAGACAGTGAATTAAAAAATGTGTGACGGATGTTAAGAGAATAAATGATAGACTGATAGTGGTAAAATTGTTGGTGGGCGACTGTACGTTAAACAAATATTATATACAACTAGCTGTGCCCGCGACTACGTCCGCGTGGAATAGTGACTTTGGGCAGCATTTTTTGGATAAATCTTATAGTTTATTTTGGATTACAAACCCTATAAACCTTAAAATATAAATAATTGAAATATGCAAACAGTCAGTGTTATCGAATGCAACTGTTACGCCATGCGCCTCAGGAATACGTGCGTTCGAACCTACAAAGTTCAGCCTAAGCTAAATCCTATTTCATATAATTGATGATATAAATCTGAGGTCAACTCAAATTGGAAATTATAATTTTCGAAACTTATCATTTTTAACAAAAACTATTTTCTTTTCTAAAATAAAAATAGCCTAAGTTACTCCTTGTTATATCAGCTACCTGCCAGTGAAAGTCCTATCAAAATCGGTGCAGCCATTTCAGAGATTAGCCGGAACAAACAGACAGACAGAGACAGACAAAAATGTTGTTTTGGTATATGTATCGTGTATACGTGCGAATGCACTTAGTAAAAAGCGGTTGTTTTAATATTACAAACAGACACACCAATTTTATTTATTTGTATAGATAAACATAGTGAGTGTTTATTAATTTATTTTTGCTGGATGGATGTGCCGACAGACTGAAAGAAATATTTTGGGGGATTTTGATACAGTCATGATCAACATAGTAGATAAAGAAGATGTATAATAATAAGGTGATTTTAATGGACATGTGGGAAGAAAGAATGGGGAATATGAAAGAGTGCATAGTGGATCGGGATTCAGAAACAGAAACGAACCCGGGGAAGCGTTCATACAAACTGCTTCCGCGTTTGATTTGGCTATAATTAACACATTTTCCAAAAAACAAATCACCATTTGATAACTTATAACAGTAGAAGCCCCAGCAATCAAATAGATTATTTCTTAATTCGAAGGAATAGAATCAAGTCCGCTAGAGATTACAGTGATCCCTGGTGACAGTGGTGTTTCTCAACACAGGTTCCTCGTCTTAGGAATAACTATCACATAAAAAATTATGAAACATTTTTACATCCCCCGGTTAAAACCAACTTAGGCCTCAGCTGCCGCAGGCTCAGCATCACAAGAATGTGCAATACTTACAATCGTCTTATCTCTAATTTCGAAGATCTCGATATCTTTCACAAATCTTATGATTGGTTTAAGGGTAAAGTGTTGAGCTCAGTTGCGACTGTAAAATAATTGATATGCCGGTTCATGTTTCCGCTTATATTTTAATTTATTTCATTGCCTTGATTCTTTTTACACTCTTTTTGTTTTGTTTTTATTAATTTTATTAATCTTGATAATACCAAATTGATTCATGTTTGACTGTGTTAATACTTGACATAATAATTGTGACTATGTATATTATCGACATTAATTAAATTATTACTCCTTTGACGACATTTGTATTGTAAATGCTGTACACTCCTATAATGGGTCCCCACATCAGAACTTTTATATTAAATGATTTGTAATGCGACTTAATAATGTGTGTACTGTTGGTGTGCCATATATTAATAAAAAAAAAATAAAAAAAAACAAAGACACCCCCAAAATGAAGTGGCATTTTTTGGAAAAAGGAAGAGCATGCGAGTAAATTTAAGCAAAGAGTGGTAGACAAAATTAAAGAGATGGATGATGTGGTTGGAAAATCTGTAAATGAATGTTGGAATGAAATAGCGGAATGCATTAGAGTTGTGGCAAAAGGAGGTTTTTTTTTTCTTTGAGGGAACCGTGCGGTCGATGGCTCTTTACGGGGCCCCGATCTGGGCGGCCAAAACGATGGCGCTGCTTCGCAAGTCACAGCGCGTCCTGGCCGTCAGGACGATAAGGGGATACCGCACGGTGTCCTTCGAACCGGTCCACCGGTCTTGGTTCTCATACGGATTCCATCCTTTCGGGTTTTGTGCGAAACACCTAATATAGCTCACTCCATACTCCATAACATGCTGAGTTATAATCTGTCGACCAGCCCCGCCATTAGTGTCCACGCCTCGGCTCCGTAGGTCAATAATGGTAGGATAAAATACAATTTTATCGAAAATGATTCTTCTTCTTCCTGCCCTTCTCCCAAACTAAGTGGGATCGGCATAACATGTCCTGTCCTTCCATTCTCTTTTTTAACCATATCATCTTTTACACAATCCATCCATCTTGTATCCATCCACTATTATTTCTAGCATCCTCCTTGTTACATGACGCTCCTCTCTTCACATTATATGGTCATGCCAGGCTAACCTATTCTCGAAAATGATTATAATTTCAAAATGGAACCTTGAATCGTTAGACCGTAAAATAACGGCAACGTAACCTAAAACTTTCTTATTGTGCATCACAATGAATAAGTACGTGCTGTGCCATTCGATGATGCATACTAACCTGACCCGCCACTTTCACTCAAGGCCAATGACCAACTAAATGTGCAACTAAATGTCCGCGATGGTATATATCTGCCTCTTACGGATAACCCACAATAACCATTTTTTATCCTTAACTTTTTACGAGAAATAATGGCTTATTTACGAAGCGATTTTAAGCAATACATCATTAATCCTAAACCAATTAAGAAAAATACATTGTGCATTTAATATACACCAATATGACCCCAGCATGTAATTTAAATGAATATTTTCGAAGATATAACAGATTTAATATGCAGGGACATGGCGGTACCGGCCGGGGGACCGGCGGCGCGTGCCTATAAATAGCGCGTCGTAGGGCGCGCTTCATCCTACAGCACTTTAAAAAGATCGCGATGGCTGAACCAATTTTGATGAATTTCGATATAGTCATAGATTCGACCTAGAGAGTGGTGGACCTAGAGAGGGTGCACGCAAGCTAGAAATTTCGATATTTCATTAATCATTCAATATCAACGTCATTGCACTGTTTGTACACTATTTCGTCAAACGCTTGCACGAAATATTCAATATTAAATTATTTTATTAAAATTACGTATTTTTGGTTAACAAGAGCAGGCTCACCAACCCACACCTATTCTTAAGATGGCGCTATATACGCCCTTATTCATTCATCACGTGCATTTGATATATTTTAGGATATATTTGCACGACAATTACCTTTACACTATGAATCAGACGATTGCAATAATTAGATAAATCCTAACTAATATTATAAATGCGAAAGTGAGTTTGTTACGCTTTCACGCCTAATCCGCTGAACCAATTTTGATGAATTTCGGTATAATCATCTATTGGAACTTGGAGAAGGACATAGGCTACTTTTTTTAATTCATATGGCAGAACAACGATTGCCGGGTCAACTAGTTATGTATAAAACAAAATTGCATCTTGTAATTATGTAACAAAAATATCCATATACATTTAAATCAAAACAATTATAAAACAACAATTATAGAAAGAATCTCTTATTTTTATTACTCTTGAAAAGTATGGCTCCAACGCTATGGGCATCGATTTGCCAATGTCAAAGTAGAGAGCATAAATGGCAGGTTGAAAAAATGTTATGTTCGGTTAAAATTACATTTTCTGTTAACTCAAATAAAAATCAAAGTACGTACTATAAATAATATTATTAACATATGATAACAAATACCGTTTAGGGACGCCCGAAAGAAGCGACGCTTTATAGTTTAAAGTAGGAACTAAGCGTTAAAAATAACGAAAAAAAACGCCAGGGACAAAAAATAAAGCCTTGAGGAAATAAAAATAAAAAACTGAACACTTGGGAAAATAAAAGTAAATACATTAAAAATAAAATACACGCCTTAAAATGCAAGGCTACAGTGGAGCTCTCTTCACGATTAGAAGAAGCAAAATTGGAGAGTTCCGCTGTAGCCTCGCATTTTTAGGCGTGTATTTTATTTGTAATGTATTTTTATTTTCCTAAGTGTTCAGTTTTTTTCTCAAGGTTTTATTTTATTCCCTCACGTTTTCATTTTATTTTCTTCTTGTACAGCCAGTATTTGCTCTTTTGCCTTTTGACGTAGTTCTTCTCTGTATAATATATCAAAAAGTCTTTGTATTATGTCACGCTTCTAGGCATAGCCTGTCCATTAGGTATAAGTCCCTTCCGGTGATCTCCGAATGCGAGTTTTCTCCCGATGTTTTTCTTTACTGTCGCTACATTACTCGTGTAAAGACAAAATTTTCCTGTTATCTAATATCTTTAAACGAGCAATTCTTGTATATATATACATATATAATTGGAATCTCGGAATCGGCTCCAACAATTTTCAAGAAATTTAGTATACGGGGGGTTTCGGGGACGATAAATCGCACTAGCTAGGAATCATTTCTAGAAAATGTCATTTTATTCGCTTTTTTTTTATTGCAAGAAAAATAACAAAAAGGTGGCGTTTGAGTAGTAGTACCTAACTTAAACTGAAAAATGACTCTTCCTGACATCTATCGGCGAATAATAATACTATTTTTTTAAAATTGCTTTAACGACACAACAACACTAAAGCTATTCCAGCAGATGGCGTTGTTAAGTAACACGAAGTCAATGAGTGTTTGCTTTGAGGTTAGACTAAGAAAATCAATTGTTAATTTCCAAAAAACACAATTTATAAAAAAAATACCGAGCAAAGCTCGGTCATCCAGCTGGTGTTTAATTAAAGCATGTTCGGCCTTTCTCCCCTCTTTACCCAATGTTGCCTAGGTTAAGGCCGGCCATTGACCTCGCGGTTGCTTTCATGGACTATGACAATTTGGATCGATAATTAAGTCTGGCTTTGAAACAAGGGTCGGTATCCTGGTTGCCAGGTCAATAATAAAGCCTGTAGTATTATATGGATCAGAATGCTGTCATAAAGAAAAAGGATGAAGCGATTATCCGTGCAGGGGCGGAGAAAGAATACTGACCCCTGTAGGACCCCAAACCCGTTTGGATGGCAACCACCTTTGGTCTCAAGTATGCCGCCATAATAACTTTGTGTTGTGTTCTGGCATTAGTAACCCAAGTTTCTGTACCATTATGGGACAGCAGCGTGTTCGCCATGCCACTGGCGTTGCAAAACACCTATCCTATAGGCTACATTCTAAGCTAAATTCTAAGTGGGCCGTCAGCCTGTCTGCTGTCCTACAGCAATAAAAAGGGGTTGTCAGATGATGCGGAGATGCGAATGCTGAAATGGAGGTATGGACTTACGAAAATGCATAAAATTAGAAATGAGTATATTGAAATGAAATAATCCTAAGTAGAGGGACACAGAAGTCCACAGAATACTGAGCAGAAGCCCTATGGAACTCCTGGCCTCCTCTCTTTTTCCCTAAGAGAAGTCAATATGTCAAAATCTATACAAATAAATAAAATTGGAGGGTCTGTTTGTAATATTAAAATAACCGCATTTTACTAAGTGGATTCGGATGTATACACGGTACATATACCAAAACAACATTTTTTACAATTTTTGTCTGTCTGTCTGTTTGTTCCGGCTAATCTCTGAAATGGCTGCACCGATTTTGACGGGAGTTTCACTGACAGATAGCTGATGTACCAAGGAGTAACTTAGGCTATTTTTATTTTAGAAAAAATAATAGTTTTTGTTAAAAATGATAAGTTTCGAAAATTTTATAATCCAATTTAAGTTGACCTCCGATTTATATCATCAGCCATATGAAGTAGGGTTTAGCTTAGGCTGGACTTAGTAAGTTGAATTTTCAATTTAATTTGACCTCATATATTCAAAAAATGCTGCCTAATGTCACTTTTCCACGCGGACGGAGTCGCGGGCACAGCTAGTTAAATATAAAATCAACTATTTCCGGTAAAACAATCCGATATCACAAACTACAAAGTTGTGTCTAATTTGTTTTAAAGGATACCAGAACACGATATAATTTATCCTCCGTGGCGTTGTGCCCTACTCACTTAAATACTCTTGCTGTCACGGTTTTGATTCTCGTCTTGTGTCTGGGTGTTAATGTATCTAGTTGACCCGGAAAACTTGTTCTGTGAAAAAATAAATATTAAAAATAACTCGTATTTTTCTGTCTGTTACATTTTCACGCCTAAACCACTGAACCAAATTTGATGAATTTTAATAGAAAGATAGACTGGACTTTGGAGGAGAAGAACTGTTGTCGCGAAAATGAAACTTGAAGACCCCCTTCAGGGGTAAACCAGGGGCGAACGTAATTAGTTTTTTTATTTTATTTTAAAAGGCAGAACAAAATTTGCCGGGTCAGATAGTAAGTAATAAAATTAGTAACAAATTTTTTAAAGATAATACTAAAACGCTTGTTATCGGAACGAACAATTTGGGCCAGTTGTTGATCGTGCATCAAAAATCTTTATCATTACTTGTAAATATTTCAGGCGTGCCTGATGATAAGATAATAATATGCCGGTGCACGTGAGGATTATATAAGTCTCCGTGCAGAGGCGAGTAAGAATACTAACCCCTGGGGCCGGGGTCTGCCTGTCGTAAATGGCGACAAAACCCACCTTAGCTACTAGTAGGGCCGCAAGTCCGTCTGGATGGCGACCACCTTGGCGTATAAGTATGCCGCTATAATAATCTAGTGTTTCGGCTTTAGTGACCCAGGTTCCTGTACCCAGCAGATAGCAGTGTTCACGGTGCCCCTAGCGTTATATATATTAATATATAGCGTTATACACACATTTGTAGTCGGTGTCAGCCAAGGAAACAATACAATATACCTAGCAATAATAATACACAAGCACATCTCACCGTATGTATGTAGTTCCAAATCTACCTGACTTTGAGAAGTACCCTGGTTGACACCGACTCCAAAAATAAAAATAATTGCAACTACATTATATTATCGACATATAGATCTACATATTGATGAGTAGAAAAAGTAAGTTGATTATTAAGTGATAGAAGAATATGCAATTATTTTTTTACTTTTTAGATCATATTTCTTTGTTTTGGAATAGTTTTTTTTGAAGGCGGTTTTTGTTTGTAAAAATTTTTGTTTTTATTTTATTAATTTATCATTCAGAGTTTTCAAATCTATATGGAAGAACAACGTTTGCCAATTCAGCTAATCTTTAATAATAACAACGGCACTTATTTTAGGAACTTATTTTGATTAAAAATGGATGAATAAAATAAAAAAAGTAAAAATTAACCATAAACATCGCTGTCATTGTACATGACATTTCACACATCAAAAAGTGTACAAAAACTGATTCAATATATCAGTTTAGTATCAAAAACTTGTTTATAAATAACCAAACCGCTAAAATGTTTACGCGGGTTAAGTTGAAGTGTCGTGCTTAATAACTTTTAAGTTGTGATTAAGTTGGGACTGAAATTGTTGAACGATTCTTGTGTTATTGGTAAATTACTTTTTTATACTTAAAGCCATGGCTGAAGTCCTTTGGTATGTGTTAATATTAGTTCGGAATTTAAAAATGGAAACACTGATATAAAACGAGCGACGAAAATGGATGCAAATGAATGTATAAAGTTGTGAGGGATATCGGTGAGCACGACCGCCATTGGCGTGCTCAAATGAAAATGCCTCTTGGTTAACTTTATATATTATAGTTTTATAAACTTAGGCAAACAAACATTGGAGTTATGTTAAAATACATGCTGCGAGAAAGGTTATCTCTATATATGAAAGTAAGAATAATAATATATGGCGGGATCGGAGCACACTAGTGCGGGGCGGGTAACATTACGCCCCAAAAACTAGTGATGTTCCGAGACCGGTTTATGTGCGGTCCATAGACGCCACAAATGAACAAGTAGTGAGATGGCTCATCATCATCCATCATCCATCCATCAGTCTCGGTTCGATTGTAGACTGGACTGTTTCACGAGCTTTACTTCATACTAGCTGTGCCCGCGACTCCGTCCGCGTGGAATAGTGAATTTGGGCAGCATTTTTTCGATATATCTTATGGTTTATTTTTGATTACAAACCCTATAAACCCTAAAATATAAATAAATGAAATATGCAAACAGTCAGTATTATCGAATGCAACTGTTACGCCATGCGCCTCCGGAATATGTGCGTTCGAACCTACTCGTACAAAGTCCAGCCTAAGTTAAACCCTATTTCATATGATTGATGATATAAATCTGAGGTCAAGTTGAATTGGATATAAAAAAATTCCAAAACTGATAATTTTTAACTAAAACTATTTTTTTTCTATAATAAAAGTAGCTTAAGTTACTCCTTGTTACATCAGTGCCAGTGAAAGTCCCGTCAAAATCGGTTCAGCCATTTCTGAGATTAGCCGAAACTAACAGACAAAAATTGAAAAAATGTTTTTTTGGTATATGTACCGTGTATACATTCAAATGCACTTAGTAAAAAGCAGTTATTTTAATATTACAAACAGACATTCCAATTTTATTTATTTGTATAGATGACAGTTATTGTTTGGTTGATTTACAAATGAGTGTCACTTAGAGTTAGTTGACTTTAATACTGGAATACTGGATTGCTCGAACTTTATTTTTTATTTATATTTTTTTATTGCTGTAGGACAGCAGACAGGCTGACGGCCTGCGGATTGAACAGTTACGGTCGCCTAAGGGTTTTTGCAACATCAGTGGCATCGCGAACACGCTAGTGTCCCATAGGGGTACAGGAACTTGGGTCACTAATGCCGGAACACAACACAAGGTTATTATGGCGGCATACTTAAGACCAAAGGTGGTCACCATCCAGACGGCCTCAGCCCTACCACGTAGCTAGGGTGGGTTGTTTTGTCGCCTTTTACGACAGGCCGACCCCGGCTACAGAGGTTAGTATTCTTTCTCCGCCCCTGCACGGATAAATGAATTTATATGCATAAAATATGGTAGCTCGGTGGTAATTTGGAGACAAAATTTATACGCTTAGGCAGTTTATTGCGCTTAATGTGCATATTACATTGCCATAAACAGGCGGTGAAGGAAAGCATCCTGAAGAAAACTTTATACAGAGATCACCAATTTGTGTAACCCGCTAATCCGCTTTAGACAAGTGAAGGTATATCATCCATTCCCTCTAAGGAGGTGCCCGATCACAGCAATTGACATTATGGGCTGTAATAATAATGTTATCCTGATTATAAATGCGAAAGTGAGTTTAATTGTTACGCTTTCAGGTCTAAACCGCTGAATCAATTTTGATGAATTTTGGTATTATCATAGATTTGACCTTGGAGAAGGAAAAGCTACTTTTTTTGAAAATCATATGGCAAGACAACGTTTACCGGGTCAACTAGAGAAAGAATACTAACCTCTACGGCCGGACTCGGCCTGTCGTAAAAGGCGACAAAACAACCCATCCTAGCTACGTGGTAGGGTATCAAGCCGGTCTGGATGGCGACCACCTTTAGTCTTAAGTATGCCGCCATTATAACCCTGTGTTGTGTTCCGGCATTAGTGACCCAAGTTCCTGTACCCTTCAGCAGCGTGTTTGTTACGGTAAATAATAAATTCTAAGCGGGTCATCATCCTGTCTGCTGTCACACAGAAAAAAAAACACAGTGATCACGAGATCTCTAAAACTATGCACTATTGATATCTTTTAAGCGAAGTCATCCGCTTCGCTTGCGGTCACGAGTTCGATTCCTGTCTCGCGTCTGGGTGTTTATGTATAATATGTATTTATTTACAAATACAAGTTTATATGTAGTATGTCAGTTGTTTAGTATCTGTAACACAAGTGATATGCTACTTAGTTTTGGACTAGATGGCGCTGTGTGAATTGTCACAAAATATATATTTATTTATTGCACACAATGAACTTCAAACTAAAAGACAGACTTAAGATAGATAGAAAATAAAATAATAAACATGGAAATAGACTGAGTACATATATATTAGGTCTTTACCTATGAAATTGCCGTTTTGTATGAAAAAATTTAAACGAATTTTTTTCATCTACTTTTTATTTGTATTAATCGAAGTAATCACCCATGCAGTCAATGCATCTTTGCCAACGCAGTGGCAGTTTATTGATGCCCTTCTTAAAGAAATCAGCTGGACAGGAGGCAACAAATTCTTCAAAGGCATTTTGTACTGCCTCTCGGGTTTTGAATTTTTTTCCCGCCAAGAAGTTATCCAAATTCTGGAAAAAGTAGTAGTCTGTAGGCGCAAGGTCTGGTGAGTAGGGCGGATGACGGAGAACTTCCAACCCCAGTTCTTGCAACTTGGAGACCGTCTGATGTGCAGTATGAGGTCGCGCGTTGTCGTGCAGGAGCAGCGGAGACGAGCGATTGACCAATGCTGGTTGGAGATGTGCCAGCTTCTCCATCATTGTGTTCAGTTCTTCACAGTACACATCTGCAGTAATGCTCACCCCGTTTGGTAAGAAGCTGTGATGAATCACACCGGCGCTAGACCACCAAACAGTGACCATCACTTTTCTAGGGGTAAGTATTCGTTAAGAGCATTGTTTAGGTGCTGAACCAGGATCCAAGCAACTTGCTGAGCGCTTGCAGTTATCAAACAGAATCCATTTTTTATCGCAGGTAACAATGCGGTTCAAAATTCCTTCATTTGTGTGTCTGTTGAGCAGTGCAAGGCACGTCTCGACGCGTACTTCGCGCTGGCGATCATTGAGTTCGTGGGGCACCCATTTGTCAAGCTTTTTTACCTTGCCAATTTGACGCAAATGGACCAATATTGTTTTGAAGCTAACGTCGAAACCTGCTGCTAATTCAGCCGTAGATTGTGTATCATCAGCTTCTACAATCGCCTTTAATTCATCATTGTCGACCAAAGTCTTCAGACGACCGCGAGGTTCATTTTTCAGGTCAAAATTCCCAGAACGGAAGCGAGCAAACCAATAACAGGTGGTGTGTTGGTTTGTAGTGTTCGCTCCGTAAACGTCGTTGATGTTGCGTGCCGCATGTGCCGCGTTGCTGCCACGACGGTACTCATATTCCATAATTACTCGAATTTTCAACGTATCCATGATGACGAAAAAGATTGAAATGCGATGAAAATGTAACACTAATCAATAAACAAATGTCTACTTTTGGAAAAAGAATTCCATGTTTTTAAATTTAAAATTAGAATTTTTAGCCAAACAAAAATTATTTTGATTTGAAATGGCCAGTACTGCAGAACGGCAATTTCATAGATAAAGACCTATTTATTATAAATAATAAGCTCATTGTAATTCTAAACAGCTTGCTGTTTCCATTTGCACGATGGGCTGCCTAATTTGTATGTAAAATATTTGAATACGTCGATCAATCAGATGTCATTATGTCTGAATATTAGATTAAGATACGTTAAGATTATGTACGGAGGCCCACCAAGCGCTAAGACGATGTGCTGTTTTCTATGTTGTGTGGATTATCTGACAGACAGCAGGAGGAGTTTATCTTCTTTTTACACGCTTCACTTGTATTTGTAACCGACTCCTTTGGGGTGCGATTTTGACCCGCTTTAAACGGCCAGATTTCGTTCAAACTTTGTAGATATATCGAGGGCCGATGACAATGCAATAATCTGTATAGTTTGTATCATTAACCTTACCAGGATCCTCAGGATTGATGAATTTTTGGTTCTCGTCCGATCACCGAAGTTAAGGAGAAAATAGATAAGAAATACTAGATGTAGAAAATTGTCTATTGATGTTTGCGGTGCTAAGGGCACCGCGAATTCATTGGAACCTGGATCCGCTAATTACGGAACACAACACATGGTTATTATGATGGCATACTTATAAATTAAGGATGGTTGCCTCCCAGCTAGGGTTGTGTTTCAACAGACTGATACGACAGGAGTACAGATACGGTACTGAATAGGCTCAAGACCCTGGATATATACATAAACTTGGGAAAGCGTATCTACGCATTCAGCCGGCGGACAGTGACGTTGTTTCCCATGATATTTGTAGCAGCACCACGGTATTCGTATATCTTCACTCCTCCAGGCGCGTGAGACGAGTGAAAGAGACAGAAAGTCGCTTTATTATATTCTAACGTTCAGTGTAATGGTGGCAAATATAACCATTAACCAATAAATTTACCGGTAAAAAAAATTATCACTTCTATTCGATAAATAAAATTAACCAAAACTGTTAAAAATACCGTTTAACAAAAACACTGCATGTAGTCGCGTAGGTAATTATTGGAAATTATATACATGCAAGTTTCAACTTTATTCCTCAACGCATAAGATTTATTTCCGCCTTGCAGGTGTTTTCAACTTATCATGTAAATATTGAATTTTGATGATTCAATTGTATGCTCTATGGCCCTCAAAATAAAGCACAATGCTAAGAAACTCAACCATTCGAGTTTAACAGTAGCAAAATTAAATCAACGAAAAGATTTACCGATATTTTCAACCAATAAAAATATCAATTACCAATTAACAGATAAATAAATTCAACCGTTAACGCCATCTTTAGTTCAGTGCAATAGCATATCTTTTGTTTCGTTACCTCTTTTGCATATATTTATCGCGTTTACAAAGCATCTTCTTAAACAGATTATTTTTTTATTGCTGAGGAACAGGACAGGCTGACGACCCACTTAATAGTAAGCAGTTACCGTCGCCTATGGATGTCTGCGACACTAGGAGCATCGCAAACACGATGCTATCCCATAGGAGCTCACGAACCTGGGTCGCTAATGCCAGAACATAACACAAGGTTATTATGGCGGCATATTTAAGAACAAGGGTTGTTGCCATCCAGACGAGCTTGGAGTCCTATCACGTAGGGTTATTTTGTCGCCTTTTACGACAAGCCGACCCGGCTGCAGAGGTTAGTATTCTTACTCCGCTCTTGCACGGAGAAAAACACATAGATCATAAAAAACATTTTATATTTTACACATATAATAGCGTATTATCTGAAATAAGGCAACGGCTTGTGCTATATAAAGCTCAGGTCAGACCGCATATGGAGTACTGCTCACATTTATGGGCTGGAGCACCCGCCAGTCAGCTCAATCCACTAGACTCGATCCAACGGCGCGCAGTTCGTGTTGTCGGCGATCCCATACTCACAGACGGTCTAGACACGCTTGGACTTCGGAGAGACTTTGCGTCTCTGCGTATTCTAGCGTCTGTACAACGGGGAGTGTTCTGAAGAACTATTTAGATTGGTGCCCTCGTCGTCTTTCTACCACCGCACTGCCCACCATCGGCTGGGTGTTCATCCCCATTTCTTGGAGCCTCTTCTTTCTTGTACAAAACGGTCTCTAGAACGTTCATGTTGCGTACTCTCAGGATCTGGAATGAGCTTCCGGCTGAGGTTTTCTCAGCGCGGTACGATATGCAGTTCTTCAAAAAAGGCGTTATAAAAACGTCCATAGTCCAACGTCCACGGTGACCACCTGCCAGGGTGGGCCGTCTGCCTGTCTGCTGAACTCTAGCTATAAAAAAAAACTTGGAATTCTGGAACTGACTTTGGCCCTCCGTAAAAAAACTCTGCCTTCACAACAAATCTAATGGTGACCAGGAGCCCCTGCACCTCCAAATATTTAATCGAATTTCTTTTGTTACAGATTTGATTGAAAAATGAACACACCCAAACCCTAATCTTCCCCTCTTCTTCCATCGCATCGCGTTTAATTCTAGTCAAAATATATAAATACCAAAAATATAATCATATGTCATTGATAGAAGACACAAGAAGTTTTGATGTATGATATTTTAAATTTAACATTTTTGAAATAACCGTTTCGAATTGGCAAGATGGCGTCGTGCTTGGGCGGCGGCCATTTTGGAACCGATTATGTTCCCGTTGCCGAGTTTTACACTGATAAGTCGATTTTTGTTACCGGTGGCACTGGATTTATGGGCAAGGTGAGATCTTTTTTATATCTTATTCATTAAATCACGCGGACTCAGGTATTATGAACACTTCTTTTTTTTTTTAAATTTATTAGGAGCTACAAACAATTTTACCATAAAAATTACAATAGAGGTAAAATAAAAATTTAAATTACTAATGGTAAAACCAGTATCGTTGCCCACAGTGACAAACTGCAAAAAAAACTTAAGCTAAGGTAAACTACATTAGATTAAAAACTACACATCTATAACATAACTTATAAACCTATAATAAAAAGAAAGAGATATACATACATACAGACGGTCATTCAGTTTGCATAACCAATTGCTTAGTTACACTATTCCTAAAAGCAGCAGCAGAAAGGCGAAATATATCTACATCCGTGAAGCTTTTATCATATTCTCTCATAATCTTATTAAGAGGGGCACGAGCCCCCGCTGCAGTTTTACAAATGCGAGAAGTAATTCTTCAATGGAAATAATTAATTATAGACATGCAATATATATAACTGTAACCAAAGAACATGTACATAATTAATCCAGTTATAATTCAATGACAATAATCAATTCGATGACATTTATTTTTAAATACTGACATACCTTATATTATTTTTATGGACATGTAGTATAGTGAAAGTTAGAGAGCACAAAAATATGTAACCTATATAAAATAATATTAATGTTAGGATTTTTTTATATTTTTTTAGCTTTGTAAACAAATTTGTATGCCAGAAATGCCGAAACATGTTGTACATTTATAAATTTGAATAAATCACCTATGTATTCACCATGTTTCTTACAAATAAAGATTATTATTATTATATTAAATAATAGCTTTGCCATTTATGACCATACTCCACCGTTTGGGGGCTCGCGCTGACAACGGGACCAAAATCCCAAAGTTCCTTTTCTGCCTTTCACCCGGGTAGCTAGGGTTTTCATGGTGATTAAGAGGGGGTCATTTCACATTTTTAGGAACATTGCACACTGCGTCTCCAACCCGCGGTCTTGTAGCTCTACATGCCTACAGGCCGCGTATTCCAGCTATGATCTGAAACAAGGATAACCCATAACTTATATAACGGGTCGTTGAACGAAACTTCTGGATTACATTTCCGTGATTCATGTAGTAGAGTATGGTTAGGTCTTATTTTTGAAATGTCGGGGTATGAAGTCGCCTATATGAAAACTAAATTTTATGCGGGGTCATCTTTGTTGAGATTTTGGGATAGGATATTCAGATAGCAGACTCCATTGTGAAGACTAAACCTTTTCCCAGGAAAAATTCTCTCCCGTTCACGAAAATAATTTTCGACTCTAAGAGGAATTGCAGTTTTAAATTGACTGACAAAATACTTTAAGTCCTTATACCTTCTGTTTACAGGTTCTAGTTGAAAAATTACTGAGGAGTTGTCCAAAAATCAAGAAGATCTACCTCTTGATGCGGCCTAAACGAGGTCAGGATGTCGCGTCACGGTTAACCGAGCTCACACAGTCACCTGTAAGTGTTTTTATGATATCTAGAACTTTCTTCTTCACTCTTTTAGGCGAGCGTAGAGAGCCGCTCTATTGTACACTCACGGCGCATGTGCAAATGTTTTGTCTCGCTCACACCTTTGACATTCTCTTTTGAAATGGAATCTGAGATTCACTGTCATTCATTCATTCATTCATAACAATAATCTCTAGACTAGAAAACACTGCGACTCTAAAACACCATAATTTTTTAACCGACGAAAAACGGAGGATGTTATCAAGTCGACGCGTATAAATTTTTTTCCTTTTTTTATGTATGACCACGCATAACTTTTTACAGATTAGTCTGATTTCAAAAATTCTTATTATCTAATATATAAAATTCTCGTGTCACAGTTTTCGTTGCCATACTACTCCGAAACGGCTTGACCGATTCTCATGAAATTTTGTGAGCATATTGAGTAGGTCTGAGAATCGGCCAACATCTATTTTTCATACCCCTAAATGTTAGGGGCGACCCACCCCCAAAATTTTTTTTTAAATTTTTTGACATTTTATTATTTATATGGCAGAACAACGTTTGCCGGGTCAGCTAGTAATCACATAAAATTATAAAATAATAACTTTTTACCAAAAAAATTAAACCGCCGAAAAAACTGAAAAGCTAAAAATAATAAATCGTCTTTTTATTAACTTTAATAATTAAGTTCTTAAACTAATGTAAGTATACTTAAGTAATTTTGAGTAGGCGCCAAACCCGAACGGGCACACACGGAGGGCACTGGCGCCGACTCAAAATTGCTTAGGTATACTTACATTAGTTTAAGCACTTAATTATTAAGGTTAATAAAAAGACGTTTTATTATTTTTTGCTTTTCAGTTTTTGTTGCTGAGTAACAGCAGACGCCCACTTTAGTGTAAGCAGTTACCGTCGCTTATGGATGTTTGCGACGCTAAGTGCACCGCAACCACGCTGCTGTCCCACAGAGGTACAGGAATCGGTCACTAATGCCAGATAAGGCATAGTTGCCATCCAGATGGGCTTGGGTCCTACCAGCTAGAAAATGAAGACAGAAAAGCAACATCATTTTCATGATCTTTTGGACAAGATTGTCCTCATACTCAGAAAGCCTTGTCTTGAGATGTAAATGCTTGATGCACCCACCACTTGGGGCTCGCGGTGAGGTAGCGTGGGACTCCTGACAATTGACAAAGGGACGTACATACATCGCTGGTATATCCAATAATTGTGATATGCCCAGGCAGTGGGGCAGAGATATGCCCTCACGTGCTTGGACTTTAAAAATACGTGGCTGTCTTTGGAAATAAAGCACACCTGGTTAAGAGTTGGTATTGGTTTTCAAAAGTATATTCTGGAATTTTCTTCAGCAAAGGTGTGGTAATTGAATTGAATATTTATTTTTATAGTTGTTCGAGACATTGAGGAAAGAGCGGCCGCAAGAGCTGAACAAAATTGTACCAATAGTGGGTGATATCACCGAACCAGAGTTGGGCATTAGTCCGGCAGACCAGGCCATGCTGTGTCAGAAGGTATATCTTATATACAGATTGTTTTTTTTTTTGCAAAAAACTGGCGTTGGAACTCTAGGATGGAAGCTGACACTGGTCTGTAGGGTTCTCCACTCTGTTACTGGGACCACTCAAATGACACTTGTGGCGGTATATCTACTAAAAACCCCGGTCGTGAATGTGAAACCTGGAGATTGTAGGATCGATTTTTCAGGGTCGTAAGTCTACCACTTATCGGGATCTAAAGAAATACTAGTTCAGGAGCCAGTGTGATCTTCTCTAGTCAAATTAGTTGTTGTACATGAACTGTTGTGCTATGTATCTTTTATGTTTAAAATTGTATCTCATGTATAAATAAATAAATGATATTTCTTGAATACATGAGTTTGGATGTAAGATGTTGTTTTTGAACGAAGCCATAGAGTGAAAGGGATGACATATGAATGAAGTTCACAGAGAAGGATGACGAATGGACGACGACGATGAGCCATACGATTATATACGGCTGTGAAGCGTGGCCCGTGTTAGAGAGACACAAGCAAGAACTGCGTGTCACGGAGATGAATATGCTGCGGTGGATGTGTGGAGTGACGCGGAAGGACCGCGTTAGGAACTCCCGAATTCGCGGCGGTCTTCATGTCCGTGACATTACAGATAAATTGCAGGAGTGACGGCTCCGTTGGTACGGCCACGTTTTGCGGCAACCGGATGATTACGTGGGAAACAAATGTCTGGCCATGCCGCCTCCGCCGGGCCCCGGCAGGAGGGGTAGACCCAAAAAGTGCTGGCTTGACGTAGTAAGGGGTGACATGCGTGCTAATGGGCTCACTACCAGGGATGCTGAAGACCGTGCGAAGTGGAGTAGAAAAAGTCGGAAAGCGGACCCCGGGCACTGAAACAGAAGTTTGGATTGCAACCGGGATGAACGCTGAGATGATGATGATGATGAGCCATACGATTGACGCTCTCCTAAGTTTAATTTAATTTCAATATATTATAGTGTAGTGTTTAAATTATATTCTGAAGTACATAATTAAACACACACGTCCGCTGCAACTTTCAAAAAACTTATTTTACTTTGCAAAACCACACATCCCATATATGTGTCGCATATCAGTTGTCTAGTACCCATAACACAATTGCAAGACTACTTTGGGATTAGATGGCGCTGTTTTAATTGTCGCATTATATTTATCTAATTAAATATTTCAGGTTTCAGTTGTGTTTCATTCGGCAGCGACGGTCAAGTTCGACGAGAAATTAAAGCTGTCAGTCACCATCAACATGCTGGGGACGCAGCAGCTCGTGCAGCTTTGTCACCGTATGCTGGGTTTGGAGGTGAATATTTTATGACTTGAATTTCGTATTGCGACCCGAGTTTAGGTTTTTTTTATTGCTGTGGTACAGAAGACAGGCTGACGGCTCACTTAGAATTTAGCAGTTACCGTCGCCTTGGGTGTTTGCAACGTCAGTAGCATCTCCAACATGCTACTGTCCTATAAGGGTATAGGAACTTGGGTCACTAATGCCGAAACACAACACAAGGTTATGATGGCGGCATACTTAAGACCAAAGGTGGTCGCCATCCAGACGGGCTTGAGGCCCTACCACGTAGCTGGGATGGGTTGTTTTGTCGCCATTTACGATAGGCTGACCCTGGCCGCAGAGGTCGGTATTCTTTCTCCGCCCCTGCACGGATAAAAACATTTATATTAACTCAATAAAAAAAAATTTGTGACAATTCACACAGCGCCATCTAGTGCCAAACTAAGAATAGCACTTGTGTTATGGGTACTAGACAATTGATATAATGCATATATACATAAACACCCATACGCGAGATGGGAATTGAACTCATGACCCTCGCAAATATAGCGTTAGCCGTTACATTAAACCGTAGACAGGATAGCCTTATTCCTTATTAACAATGGGGTTCCCCAACAGGCCCTCGTCCACGTATCCACCGCGTATTGCAACTGCGAGCGGGAACGCGTCGAGGAGTGCGTGTATGCTCCCCCCGCGCACCCAGAACACGTTGTCACCCTGGTGCAGACCCTCCCTGATGACATGGTGGACAGGATCACCCCGGATTTAGTAGGTAAGGATACAGTTGCGTGAAATTATTACTGCAAAATACTACAAGCGCTTTGTTACTTTGATACTATACATTGTCTTAATACATTTATTATTGATGTTATACTATAATGCAGGATCAAGAGCTTTCTAAGAGGCTCAGCACTGCGAATTTTCTATTTAGAAGCCATCGTGACGTAGTTGTCGACTGTGAATTGTGCATGGACCCCGTAAAAGTGGGCGACCCGGCAAAAGAGCCACCCTGCACACCCAAACCGACACGCGGATGTTGTTTACTCAAGAAGAAACCAATAAAAGTGTCACTTGAGGATATATCAGATGATTTTTAACGAAATCAATGCCTATTCTCAATTGAGAAACGAGAAAAATAATTTAAATAAAAATGGATAACAGATTTTCCCCCAAAAAGGGATTAACGGATTATTATCCGTGCAGGGGCGGAGAAAGAATACTAACCTCCGCGGCCGGGGTCGGCCTGTCGTAAAAGGCGACAAAACTACCCACCCTAGCTACGTGGTAGGGCCCCAAGCTCATCTGGATGGCGACCACCTTTGGTCTTAAGTATGCCGCCATAATAACCTTGTGTTGTATTCCGGCATTAGTGGCCCAAGTTCCTGTACCCTTATGCGACAGCAGCGTGTTCGCGATGCCACTGGCGTTGCAAACACCCATAGGTGACGGTAACTGCTAAATTCTAAGCGGGCCGTCAGCCTGTCTGCTGTCCTACAGCATAAAAAAAATCTCCAACATTAGGTTTGCTGGAAGAAAACTCTTTTAGGGTTAATCACGCCTATGTACATGTCTCATATCTTAAATTTTATGTGTGTAATCAATGTTGTGCATAAAGAATAAATAAATAAAAAAGAAAATAAATAAAATTTTAACTAATTTTAATTTAGACTTAGCTGACATCTGTCTCAAGTTTCCGTGAATGCTCGTTACTATATTCACAGTAGTTTTTTTTAATAAATTTCAGGTGACAGGCCTAATACATATACCTTCACAAAGGCTTTAGCGGAGGATATGCTTATAAAGGAATGTGGGAACTTGCCTGTTGCCATCGTCAGACCTTCCATTGGTGAGTGTCTCTATTATATTTAAATCATGCGTACTGTCATATTTTATTGCTGTGGAACAAGTTAATAGTAAACACTTACCGTCGCCTATAGATGTTAGCGACGCCAGGGGCACCGCTGAAACACTACCGACTGCGTATGGGAACCTGGGTCATTTACGAACACAACATGAGGTTATATATATATATATATATATATATATATATATATATATATATATATATATATATATATATATATATATATATATATATATATATATATATATATATATATATATATATATATATATACCTAGTCAGGTCATAAGTATTGTCACACAGTAAAAACTTTTGTTTTAGAATGCTGGCCACAAAAAAGTTTATTGAATTCGAATCTCGAATTGTTCATGAAAATAAAAATGTATACTTTTAGAATTTTACTCATTTTTTAAATATGGAGTGGACGCTTAAAGAAGACCGTGTTGCAGTTATTGCGTTGCATCGTTGCGGTTACGCGCCAATTCAAATTTTTAACATACTGAAAAAATTTGAATATAGCCAAAAGATTCATTTATCGTACCATTAAACGATACAATGAAGACTCTAGTGTAGATGACAGGTCAAGAAGTGGTCGCCCTCGGTCTGTTAGGACTCCAGCAGTGATAAAAGCTGTGAAGGCACGAATTCAAAGAAATCCCAAACGTAAGCAGAAATTGTTGGCCCTTCAGATGGGGTTAAGCAGAACCACGGTGAAAAGGGTGTTAAATGAAGACTTAGGGCTTCGGGCATATCGAAGAAAAACAGGACATCGTTTGAATGCTCGTCTAATGGACCTGAGACTGAAGAGATGCCGCGCTTTGTTGAAGCGGTACGCGGGAAAAAAATATCGGGAAATTCTTTTTTCGGATGAAAAAATGTTTACCGTAGAAGAGAGCTACAACAAACAAAATGATAAGGTGTACGCACACAGTAGTGAAGAAGCGAGCAACCGTATTCCGCGTGTCCAACGAGGTCATTTTCCATCCTCGCTCATGGTATGGTTGGGAGTTTCTTATTGGGGCTTAACAGAGGTACATTTTTGTGAGAAAGGTGTAAAAACGAATGCTGTTGTGTATCAAAATACAGTCCTGACGAACCTTGTGGAACCTGTTTCTCATACCATGTTCAATAACAGGCACTGGGTATTCCAACAAGATTCGGCGCCAGCTCATAGAGCGAAGAGCACACAAGACTGGCTGGCGGCGCGTGAAATCGACTTCATCCGGCACGAAGACTGGCCCTCCTCCAGTCCAGATTTGAATCCGTTAGATTACAAGATATGGCAACACTTGGAGGAAAAGGCGTGCTCAAAGCCTCATCCCAATTTGGAGTCACTCAAGACATCCTTGATTAAGGCAGCCGCCGATATTGACATGGACCTCGTTCGTGCTGCGATAGACAACTGGCCGCGCAGATTGAAGGCTTGTATTCAAAATCACGGAGGTCATTTTGAATAAACTTTAATGTCATAAGAATCTATGTTTTGTTAAGTTCATTTTGGTATATAAATGGTTACATAATGAATAAACTTGTTACAATTATTTTACATTAAACATGTGACAGAATTTATGACCTGACTAGGTATATATAGATCTATACAGGGTGACTTTGACAAACCCATTCAAATTTTTTTACGCACTAAACATCATTTAAGGAACCCATTTTTGCAAAAAAAAAAATTGTATGTAAAATTTTCAAAATAAAATATTTCATATATGATCATTAATTCAATCGTACAGAATAGTCCTATCGTGCAACCTTCGTACGTTAACCTGTTGTAACCTGTCTCTGTCTCTCCCGCGTAAATGAGTAGTGCGTATTCGCTCGCCCGGTGCAATGCCGCCGTCCTCGGCCTTTTACTAGGTCAGATGGAGAGGTCATTGACACTAGCGCCGTATTATGTAAATTGCGAGTCCTTTGAATGACTTTGTGATGCTGATTACTCAACATTTTTGTACTATGTGATACAAAACTAAAATACATGTTTCTCATAACTTTTCCTAAGAATCCTTCTGTGTGAATTTGGACGGGTTTGTCAAAGTCACCTTATATATATATATATATATATATATATATATATATATATATATATATATATATATATATATATATATATATATATATATATATATATATATATATATATATATATATATATATATATATATATATATATATATATATATATATATATATATATATATATATATATATATATATATATATATAACCATGTTATTCCCAATTCGACCTGAACTTTTAATTTGGTTTTATAGGTGACAATCTTCTCATTCTCCTCCTGAATGGAAACCCATACGACAATCACGTTTGTGTAAGGGTGACTTGAATAATTGAATAAGGGTCTTTTGGTGAAAAACTACTCTTACATACCATTTTTTATTTATGCTCTTAGATTATGAGAACCTCTGTGAACTTTTACTTTTGTAAAAAAGACTCTGGGTGGGAATCGAGACCATGATCCTCGCTAGCGTTTTCACTGCGGAGATTCTTGGTACCCATCCCTGACAACTCTTTCTTTTGTAAAATAGAGTTTATGATTGACAGTTCTCTCGTCCCTGCGGGAGCCAGTCAAGGGCTGGGTGGACAACTGGAACGGGCCGAACGGCATAATCGCCGCCGTCGGCAAGGGTATATTCCGCACCATGCTGGGCACCGGCACCAAGGTGGCCGATCTGGTGCCCGTCGACACGGTCATTAACCTGATGATTGTGTGCGCGTGGCGGACGCACTTAAGGCGGTGAGTGGAGTTTTTTTTTTATAACTGGAGATCAGCAGACAGGCAAACGGTCTATTCGATAGCAGGTGCATACTGCATATGTACGTTCGCAACTAACACTACCAGCATCTAAGAAATTCTACAACACATTTTTGAATATCCCCATATCGATGGGATCATACTGTGATGGGAAAACCTCATCTTGCGTACTCTCCGGGAGTAGGCAAGGTGAACATTCTTGAAAAACGTCTCGTACAAGACAGAAGAGGCTCCGGGAAATTGGGATGAACGCCCAGACGATGGTGAGCATTGCGGTGGTAGAAAGACGACAAAGGCACCATTCCAAACAGTTCCTCAGAACACTTATAGATGGCAGAATACGTAAAGAGACGCTGTCCCCCTGAAGGCCAAGCGTGTCTAGACCGTCTACGAGTATAGGATTGTCGACAACACGGACTACATGCCGTTGGATGGAGTCCAAGGAATTGAGCTGACAAGCAGGTGCTCCAGTCCGTAAATGCCGAATACTCCACGTGGTGCCGTTCAACACGTACTTTGTATAGCAAAAACAAGCCTTCGAGTGAAATACTGCTTTTTGGAAGCAAACTTCTCCTTCCAGTTGTCCTAACTAAGAGTCTTCTCTTAGTATCTCATTTTCTGGAAACTTCTATAGTTTATGAAATTAGTTTCATGTAATTTTTTTTTTATTTAATGCTGTAGGACTTACTGCTTGGAATTTAGCAGTTACCGTCGCCTATGGGTGTTTGTAACGACAGTAGCATCGCGAACACGCTGCTGTACCATAAGGGTGCAGGAACTTGGGTTACTAATGCCGGAAGACAATACAAGGTTCTGTCCATTCGTTCAAGCAGCAGGCCCGAGAGCAGTAGTGGAACATTATGTTTTTTTTTAAATTTCCAGAGGCGAAGGCGTGGTGGTATACAACTGCTGCACGGGGCAACAGAATCCGATCACGTGGCAACGTTTTGTGAGAACTAGTTTCAAATATATGCGGAAACACCCGTTCAGTGAGTACATTCTGTCACAACCCCTCATTCGACGACCCCCGTGGCGTAACGTGGCGTTCGATTCCCGTACCGCGTTTAGGTCTTTATGTATAACTAGCTGTACCCGCGACTCCATCCACGTGGAATAGTGACTTTGGGCAGCATTTTTGGATATATCTTATGGTTTGTTTTGGATTACAAACAAACTATACAAACTGCGTTCGAACCTAAAAGTCCAGCCTAAACTGAACCCTATTTTATATGATTGATAATATAAATCTGAGGTCAACTTAAATTGGATTAAAAGAAATCCGAAACTGATTACTTTTAACTAAAACCATTTTTTTCCAAAATAAAAGTAGCCTAAGTTACTACTTGTTACATCAGCTATCTGCCAATGAAAGTCCCGTCAAAATCAGTCCAGCCGTTTCAGAGATTAGCCGGAACAAACAGACAGACAGACAGACAAAAATTATAAAAAATGTTGTCTTCGTATATGTACCGTGTATACATCCGAATGCACTTAGTACAAAGCGGTTATTTTAATATTACAAACAGACCCTCCAATTTTATTTATTTGTATATATAGATATTTGTATAGATATGTAATAAAAAAAAAACTATTTATGTAGTATAACGGTTGTCTATTTTTTTTATAAATAAATATTTTCTGACAATTCACACAGCGCCATCTAGTCCCAAACCAATAGCATACCACTTGTGTTATGGGTGCTAGACAGCTGATATTCTACTTACATACTTTTTTTACGCGAGACGGGAATCGAACCCGTTACCTCCGCAAGCGTTATGAAGTGCGTTATCCGCTACGCCATAGAGGTCGTCACTTAACCATAATACAAGCGTTTTCCTGCTTACTATGATGGAGCTGAATTTTTTTTTATTGCTGTAGGACAGCAGACAGGCGGACGGCCCGCTTAGGATTTAGCAGTTACCGTCGCCTATGGGTGTTTGCAACGCCAGTGGCACCGCGAACACGCTGCTGTCCCATAAGGGTACAGGAACTTGGGTCGCTAATGCCGGAACACAACACAAGGTTATTATGGCGGCATACTTTAGACCAAAGGTGATCGCCATCCAGACGTAGCTAGGGCGAGTTGTTTTGACGCCTTTTACGACAGGCCGACCCCGGCCACACAGGTTAGTATTCTTTCTCCGCCCCTGCACGGATAAAAACCACGGATAAAAGTTTAACCGGAGGCATGCGTACGGCCCAGTTAATAAGTTAAGTAAGCTGTACCGTCGCCTATAGATGTTTGCGACGCTAGGGGACGCACATGCTGCTGTCCACAAAGGAGTTAGGATAGAAGTTGGGTTACTATGCCGCAACCCAGCACACGGTTATTATGGTGGCATACTTATAGACCAAGAGTGGTTCACATCCAGACAGACTTGGGGTGCTGTCACCCCTGACCGTAGGAGGAGTAGGAAAGCGGACTCCGGACACCGAAGCGGAAGTTTAGGATGCAACCGGGATTTGACGATGGGTTGATGATGAATGTTCTGGAACATTTGTTGACGACCTCCTGGCGCAACGTCTAACGTTTCACTTCTGGGTGTTTATGTGTAATATGTATTTATTTACGAAATAAAAGTATATATGTATTATATTAGTTGTATAGTAACCATAACACAACTGCTACTTAGTTTGGTGCTAGATGGCGTTGATTGAAACCTAACCTTGATATAATGTGTTCCAGGTGAAGTAGTCTGGTACCCTGGGGGTGACATCACCAGCAACCGGCTGAAGCACGGCGCCTTGTCGCTCGTGCAGCACCGCGGTCCAGCGCTGGTCATGGACCTGGTCGCGAGGATGTCTGGCAACAAACCCATGTGAGCTCTGTTTACTCTATTAGTGCTTAGCCAGACCGCACACGCGGGCACGGGGCAGTCTGGCCTAACACTAAGGCTTCTACGTGATTGTACACCATATCGAATGCCTCATTTTTTGGAGCGGTCGTTGTTACAAACTGAAAACCATGACAGGATTGACTTTAATTAAACATAAAAAATTAAAAAACTATAAAATATAAGTATGCTTCCATTATAACTTTGTGTTGTTTTTCGGCATTAGTGACCCAAGTTCCTGTGCCCTTATGGGACAGCAGCGTGTACGCGATGCCACTGGCGTTGCAAACACCCATAGGCGACGGTAACTGCTACATTCTAAGTGGGCCGTCAGCCTGTCTGCTATCCTACAGCAATAAAAAAATTTGCCATTTTTCTACATCAGTTTGAATAGCATCACTGTAAAACTTCAAAAAACGTATTATTATATTGGATTAGGGCGAGCCCACTTCGGTGCTACTTCTAGAAGGAGGCAGGGACAGTAAAGCCCCCGCGCTTGTAAGTAGTCCGCTCAATTTAGACATTCGAAGCTACCTAAATTCCCACCAAGCTGAAATCGATAAGATTGTTTAAAATATGATTAAAAATAAAATTTTAAAGTTCCCCATCTTTCCCCTGTATGGATTTTTTTTATTCAAGGTCAAAGCGCAAAAAAATTAGTTTTTCGCGATTTTCGGCCAAACGGTAAATTTTATCATAAAAATACTTCAGACAAAAATTGTAGATCATAAAATTATCTACAAAAAATGTATCAATACTTTTTTTCTTACGAGCCACCGTTTTTGAGATATATAACGGTTCAAAACGCGCTAAGTACACTACCTCATAGGTGGCGTGGAAACATATGCATATTATAACGATTACAACTTTTACAACTTTTTCAATGTATCAAACATTTTTTGTAGATAATTTTATGATCTACAATTTTTGTCTGAAGTATCTTTATGATAAAACTTACCATTTTGCTGAAAATCGCGAAAAACTTATTGGAACGAAGTTTTGGAACGAAGTTTTGGAACGAAGTTCCTTATCGCGCGTTGTGAAAGGGGGCTAGACGGAAAAAATTCTCACGAAAAGTTGTAACGACACTTTTTGCTATAGTAAGCTATGCGGCGTGCGCATGTTTCTCTGTCTGTCTGTCTCTCTCTTATAGAAAGCAAGCCAGATATTTTCATTTCTATTTCGCATTGAACAGTGTGGTGTCGCGACGATTATTTTTGTTGAGTGTATACAGGTTTTTTGTACATAATAAATAATAAAAAATAATAATAATAAATCCTGACAGTGTTTCTGCACAAGTTCCGGATATTGCTGATGGAGTTAGGTTAGTTACTGATTAAGTTTATATTACACTAGCTGACCCGGCAAACGTTGTTCTGCCATATATATAATAAAATGTCAAAAGATTAAAAAAAAATTTTGGGGGTGGGTCACCCCTAACATTTAGGGGGATGAAAAATAGATGTTGGCCGATTCTCATAGATACCGGATAAGCACAAAAAATTTCATCAAAATCGGTCAAGCCGTTTCGGAGGAGTATGGCAACGAAAACTGTGACACGAGAATTTTATATATTAGAAGAAGATTATATTTGTTAATAATAAAAAAAATATTATAATTTAAAAAAAAATTATTACAATTCCTTCACTAATTAATCGAAAGGAACTTCGTTCCATCCGGGTGTCCCTTGACACCTTTCAAGTTTTTTTTGACCTTTGACCTTGAATAAAAAAATCCATACAGGGGAAAGATGGGGAACTTTAAAATTTTATTTTTAATCATATTTTAAACAATCTTACTGATTTTCAGCTTGATGGGAATTTAGGTAGCTTTACTCTTATTTTTTGGTCTAATTTGACCGGATTATTGTACCAATACCAATGTAATTCGTAAGCGACCTCTACGTTGGTTTCTGGTAGCTCATTAGTATTACACTCATACCAATTTAGGGGATCCACGGTGATATGCTTAGGCAGTTTTAATTTGAATATTGTAGAAAAATTGTCATGTATTGACGGCGAACGAAAAAATGGTCAGGAAACCTGCATTCAGAGATTGGACAATATTGGCCTTGGGCAAGCATTGTAGGTGAACTGTTCGTTCTTCTTTAGGGAGAGGCCCACGCCGAGCAGCGGGACGTCGTGAATTGTTATTATTATTAAAGTGTTAATTGTTTTGTTATTAATCCTATAGATGTTTTTTTTATTGCTGAGGTGCAGCAGACAGGCTTACGGCCCACTTAAGAGTAAGTAGTTATCGCCGCCTATGTTTGCAACGCTAGCGACACCGCAAACATTCTACTATCACAGGGGTAAAGGAACCTGGGTCACTAATGCCAGAACACGACACTAGGTTATTATGGTGGCATACTTATAGACCAGGGCTGGTTGCCATCCAGACAGCCTTGTGGCCCTACCACGTAGCCTCTTATTCCGCTCATGCACGGAGGAAATCTTCTGAAGGTGATGTTGATTTGTGTGCAGGATGGTGAGAGTCCAGAATAAATTGGAGAAGGCGGCCGCCTGTCTGGAGTACTTCACGACCCGCCAGTGGTCCTTCGCCGACGACAACGTGCAAGCCCTGTGCGCGTCCCTGTCGGCGGACGACCGCAGGACCTTCGACTTCAACGTGCGCAACATTGACTGGGACGCGTACATCGAGTCGTACGTTTTAGGAATTAGGAGGTTCCTCTTCAAAGAGAGTCCTGACACTCTTCCCAGATCCAGGACCTTGTTGAGGAGGTGAGGAGTTTCTTAATGTAACTTTTAGCTGATCTAGCAGATTTAGTATTCGGTGTGCAGAAGGCTCTCATTTCTATAATTTTTCTTGTTATATATGGCATTCTTCTTTTAAGTTTTTCAATAACTGACGCTACTTTCACACTTCCTCTAATATACCTCATCATCATCATTTCAGCCGGAAGACGCCCACTGCTGGACAAAGGCCTCCCCCAAAGATCTCCACGATGATCGGTCCTGCGCTGCCCTCATCCAACCTATTCCGGCGATCTTGACCAGATCATCGATCCATCTTGTGGGGGGCCTACCAACACTGCGTCTTCCGGTACGCGGTCGCCATTCGAGGACTTTTCTGCCCCAACGGCCATCATTCCTTCGATATGTGCCCAGCCCACCGCCACTTCAGCCCTGCAATCATCCGGGCCACGTCGGCGACTTTGGCTCACCTGCGAATCTCCTCATTTCTGATTCGATCTCGCAGTTTATACCTAATATACCTACTTGTTTCTAATTTTATCCATTTTCGTAACTTCATACATCCATCTCAGCACGCGCATCTCTGCAACATGTAACACCCTTTCGTTCTCAGGGATCAATGTACCAGTGAATCTCTCAAGCGCTGGAATACAATTCCAGGCCTAAATCACTCCAAGGTGCTAGTAAAAGCCTACAACCGCAAACTTGCGGTCGAAGCACTGGCACTAAACAGGAATCAGCTATGCACCCTAATGAGGGCGCTTACCGGACATTGTTGCTTAAACAAGCACCTCAGTATCATAAGGATCAGGGATAGCAAAGCCTGCAGATTCTGTAATGAGGCGGATGAAACGCCTCTGCACCTGCTGTGCTACTGCTGTTCCCTGATACATAAACGTAGTCTCATATTAGGAAAGCACATGCTGGAACCGGATGAGATACGAGCAGCTCCTGCCAAAAAACTGCTTCGTTACACCAACGAGGCAAGCTTTGCCAATGAGCTATAGTAAATGTGGCGATCACAATAGTTCATTAAATTGGACGCAGTGATACTAGGTTAGAACAGAGTAGCATAGCCACCTTGCGAAATAATAATCTTATATCTTTAAACGAGCAATTATTGTATATATATATATATATATATATATATATATATATATATATATATATATATATATATATATATATATATATATATATATATATATATATATATATATATATATATATATATATATATATATATATATATATATATATATATATATATATATATATATATATATATATATATATAATTGGAATCTCGGAATCGGCTCCAACAATTTTCATGAAATTTAGTATACGGGGGGCTTCGGGGGCGATAAATCGATCTAGCTAGGAATCATTTCTAGAAAATGTCAAAAGGTGGCGTTTAAGTAGTCCCAATTTAAACTGAAAAATCACTCTTCCTGACATCTATCGGCGAATAATAATATTAATTTTTTTAAATTGCTTTAACGACACAACAACACTAAAGCTATTCCAGCAGATGGCGTCGTTAAGTAACACGAAGTCAATGAGTGTTTGCTTTGAGGTTAGACTAAGAAAATCAATTGTTAATTTGCAAAAAAAAATAAAAATACCGAGCAAAGCTCGGTCATCCGGATATTAATAGTAATAACACCCTTTCGTCCCTCCCCTTTGTGGCCCAGTATTCCGATCCATACAATACGATAGGCCTTATTATAGATTTTTAAGACAGGGGCTAGTGTTTTCACTCCGTTCTGCACGAAGAGAACTGAATGTCACAATGACGATTAATACGGGAGAATGGAAGGAGAGAATATGTTGTGCCAACCGCATATAGTTTGGAATAAGGGAAGAAGTTTTTTTTTAATGATCAATAAAGGATTTATTTTCAATTTCAGATTACACATAGTCCACATCGTCACCCAAGTGGCAGCCGTGTTCTTCTTCTGGCGGTTTCTGTTCAGCCGTTCGAACGCGTTGCGCACCCTCTGGCGTCGCGTGTTGGAGTTGTTAACGCGAGCAGCCCGCCTCCTAGCCATAGCCTGATCGCCGCTTTAAAATTAAAAAAATCCTCTAAAATGTTAAATACGCTTCCCTACGCGATAGAATAATTTCGTTTGAAATTTCGCGGTTGGACACAGTTTAATTATGTACAGTAGGACAATGCAAATTTAAGACTGTTATGTACAAATAAAACCATTTTTACTAAATATTCTTTTTCTTTTAAATAAAAAGTAAATACGTAATTAATATTTGAGAGATATGTGTGTGTGACGTCATACATTTGTCAAACTAGTCTGCAGTTGTTTCTTCATATATGCAATATATAAGAAATGGAGTGAATATAAAAAAAAACTGACTAAAACGTGATATTTTGGCAATTACAAATTATATTGCACATTATTGATATTTCTCTTTTGCAAGTAATTTAATGATGATGTGATTTAATTTGCTCCATATATGCTGCCACCAAAAATAGAAGGTTCTCTTAGTTTAGGTGGCAGTGACACCAGACTGTTAACGCAGAATTAGGTATGGATTTTTGTATTATTGATAAATAAAAGCTAAATGCGAGATTTCTAATCTCATGGCGGAGTTGTGATACTGTATGATAATTAAACTGTGGCATCCGCTGACGGCTGACAGATTAGGCTTCTGACACTTGTTATATTAATTTAAGTGTTATACATATTTTTTATTTTTATTGCTGAAACAAAAGGTTATTTATTATCAAATGCCATATGGTTGCTATTGTTGCTAGGGTTGTTTTGTCCCCTTTTACGACATGCCGACCCTGGCCGCAGAGGTTAGTATTCTTGCTCCGCCCCTGCAAAGGGGAAATTTTTTATGATTTATTATTTATTTTTAAATTATTCATTACACATATATAATAATAAATGAATGTATATATAAGATTTGATGAAATTTATAGCGTTTTTTTTTTCTGGTAATTTCGTTACGATTTACACTGAACGGCGTATTTTGAGTCATAATAATAATAATAATTATTTTTCGTTCTTTATTTTATTCCTATATTAGGAATTATTTTTTTACCTCGATTTACATTATGTGTGTTATTTAGGTTTTTAACTATATTTCATCATCATCATTTCAGCCGGAAGACGCCGACTGCTGGACAAAGGCCTCCCCCAAAGATCTCCACGATGATCTGTCCTGCGCTGCCCTCATCCAATCTATTCTGGCGATCTTGACCAGATCATCGGTCCATCTTGTGGGGGGCCTACCAACATTGCGTCTTCCGGTACGCGGTCGCCATTCGAGGACTTTTCTGCCCCAACGGCCATCAGTCCTTCGAGCTATGTGCCCAGCCCACTGCCACTTCAGTTTTGCAATGATCCGGGCTATGTCGGTGACTTTGGTTCTCCTGCGAATCTCCTCATTTCTGATTCGATCTCGCAGGGAAACTCCGAGCATAGCCCTCTCCATTGCCCTCTAAGCGACCATGAGCTTTCTCATAAGGGACATAGTTAGCGACCACGTCTGCGTTCCGTATGTCATCACTGGCAACACACATTGGTTAAAAACCTTCGTCTTGAGACACTGCGGTATTTGGGACGAAAAGATTTTACGGAGATATAAAATAAGAGAATAAAAGATTTTAATCTCATTAAAATTTATTTGCTTTAAATATTTAATCCGACGTAAGATATAATACGTCACAATTTTTTTTAAACCTGGTGATACTAATCACGATAATGAGATATTGAATTATTGTCGTTGGTCCTTAATAAATCTACAACGTTTATATGAAATCTGAGCGTTTAAAGCGGGTCAAAATCGAGTTCAACGGTGTCTGCTACAAACAAACCAACCAACAAACAAACAAACGTACAGGTGAAACTAATAACAGCGTGTTAAAAAGATTGCTTTATTAAGTCGCACCCTGAGTGTTATATCACTTTTTTTTTAAATCGTGTGCAGTATTAACCTATTTATGTGAAACTAGTTGACCCGGCAAACGTTTTTCTGCCATATGAATTTTAAAAAAGTAGCCTATGTCCTTCTCCAAGATCCAATAGATGATTATACCGAAATTCATCATAATTGGTTCAGCGGATTAGGCGTGAAAGCGTAACAAACTCACTTTCGCATTTATAATATTAGTTAGGATTTATCTAATTATTGCAATCGTCTAATTCATAGTGTAAAAGTAATTATCGTGCAAATATATCCTAAAATATATCAAATGCACGTGATGAATAATAATAAGGGCATATATAGCGCCATCTTAATAATAGGTGTGGGTTGGTCAGCCTGCTCTTGTTAACCAAAAATACGTAATTTTAATAAAATAATTTAATATTGGTCCATTTTTATTTCGTGCAAGCATTTGACGAAATAATGTACAAACAGTGCAATGACGTTGATATTGAATGTTTAATGAAATATCGAAATTTCTAGCTTGCGTGCGCCCGCTAGGACACCCCTTGAACTCCCGCGTAAAGACAACCCTGGGCGTATATTGACAGTGAAATCGACAAGTGTGTCATGGCGGCAAATACCATTCTCTGTGGTAAGATTCTCTACGCTTTTATGCATTTTCAATCCATAAATTTGTCTATAAATAACAGATTACATTTTTAGCCTTCAGTTTTATAATAATTATAAGCGAGTAAATATAAAAAAAACACTCTATAGTCACGACAGTTGTCCAAAACCCAATTTGCTTACTTCTATCTCATTTAGTTCCTTCCTCCTTGTTTGATGAGGTAAATGTTGAGAAAACGAGCAATTAAACAGTTTTGACATGTGAACCTGTCATACCTTATTAGCGGGACCTAAAGTCCGCTATTGATTGCAGGGCGAAACTTTCGGTTACGGATTGAACAAACATTTAGTTATTAATTCATAAATTGTACGATTGACTGATCTATCATCTGTTTGGACTCCAAGGTCCCAGAAGTGTGCCGTACGGCGTAAATCTCGTCCACAGCAAACGCGTCAGAACTTCACAAATAAGTTTTACTCGCTCACAAACGCTTACGAAAAATATTTGGACCGAATATAAAACAGCGCCTCCAGCGGTGAAGAACTAAATCCTATATTTTTCGTAAAACGATTCTAAGCGAGCATAATTATTCATCGCGAACAACACTATATTGCTAATAGCATGACGATTTTCAACACACAGTTTGGTTATTTTTCGTAAATTTATGTTGTTTCATATTTGAATCTATAATTAATATGATATAAGAAATATTATGAGATCAAAATGAATATGTGGAACAACACTATCTTTGAAATTAATTTTTCACATTTCGTTTTTCAATAAACAGTTTAACTGTTTATTGTCCAAATAACGAATGCATTATTATTATGCCATGATACAAAAGGAAAAATGTTATTTTCAACTCAGTTTATGAAGGTGTTGCTCCAACGTCTTTGGCATTTATTTTGCCAATTTCTAAGGCAAATATAAAAATGACAGATTTGATCGACATTTAAAAAAGAGGGTTACACGCGGTGATCGATTTGGTAGCTATTTGAAATCCTGAGGACGGCATAAATAAATAGTTGTAAGAAGTGTTATTTTGATTATTCATCACGCTTTGAACACTTCTGGTAATAATACAATAATCATAATGTAGCCCCCATATCATAATAAGGAACAGGGAAGCTCTGAAAAGTCATCATACATAATCGTCGGCCACGTCGCATATGTACCATCCACGAAGCATCGCCCTCAACTTCATTACATTTCTCGGAAGAGACTTCGGGCGATAATAATAACAACGTACATATTAAATCGACAACGCGACCACACGCTCACTGCGCAACGTCTCAGCCGGGAATGACCGCGAACGGCGCGAACGCGCGTATCATCATCGCCTGCGGAGGCGGCAGTGCGGGACGAGGACTCGACCAAATTTCGAGGAAACGATAATCCTGTTGTCAAGCCATGGTTGAAATATTTAATTTCCAAGAATTTGTGATTATTTGTGTCGCGTAAAAACATCTGCATTTGTTTACTTTTTAAACGCTTCTGATTGGTCGACGATCCCCAGCCAATTCATATATAAAGAGCACGAATTTTGAAATAAATTATTCAGTACGGGATCAGTACTCAATACGGCTTCCGTATTGATTCAGCTAAACCATCCCTGGTGTTGTTTCATTTTATATTTAAAATTTGTATGTCATGTATAAATAATTAAATAAATAAATAAATAAATAAAATAAATAAATAAATAAATATTATATTATAAATTTATAACCCAAATGGTGACCCTCTGAAACACTGAACCCGGTCACCAAAATAATAAAGACGCGTAAAAATGCTTTTTATAATGCGCGTGTTTGAACATTTGTTGCCATAAAAAACTGTTTTACCGATCCTTAATAGTAATTAAAATCCCTTATGAAAGGCTTTTAACAGTTAATACCTAATCATGGAAGTTTTTATTATATTAGTTGCATTTAATTAATGTTACGTGTCAAAAAATTTATATATTACTTTTGATAGTTCATGTTTAGTGATATCCTTATACAATTACATTACCGGTTCGATCAAATAATTTATTTATAAATACATTCTGATTTCATATCATTTAATAAACATTATAAATTAACATTTGTAGAAAAATTCAATTACAATAAATATATATTTATTATATTAAAACAAAACACAAAAAATTAGTTTGTACATTCGACGCCACGTACCTAACGATATGTATTTCGACCAGCTGAATCGGAATCTGGTGTCAGTTTCGACCGTACATCCTAAAAATATTGAGTAAATTACAAAACTCTTAAAAAAAATAATAAAACATTGGGTATTTTTGTCATGAAACAAAAATTGTAAAACTGGACCAAGCATAATTTTCATTGTATTTCGATCTGTTGAATATGATTTATTTTGAGCATAAGCAAAATAAATTGTAAAAATATCTGTAAAATTGCCAAAATCTGCAAATAATTATAGGGTGTTGGTGTATTTATAGATGAAATATTATTCTTGTTTGTCGTTAACGCTATTCGAAAACGATGTCAGCCATCTGTCAGTCGGCCATTAGTAAATTTGACACCAATAGAGAAATATTGTTAAGCGACACAATAAAACAACGGCAAATAATGTTTAGGATATATTTCTCTTTTTAAAATTAAGCTTTCATGAGGCTGTCGTAATGCTTCCCAATGGCGTATACTGTATTTTATATATTTAATTATATCGTCTTTGTCAAACCAATATCTGTTAAGTACACTTTTGAGATTTCAAAATTTTGAATAATATGACTAATTTGCCACACTCTTTGACATACTATAAAACCTATGTGATTCAAATCATTACATTAATATAAATCACATTAAGTAGATTGTTTCTTATAAAATGTTATAGTGGAATGTTTTTACTCCATATCTCATTAACTTTTTGCAATAGCAGATATTGGTTTGACAACAACGGTATAAAGTTGACAGCAAACTTAATGGCACTAACTACAAATAATTGACGACCTCCGTAACAGCTAACGGTTAGACTCCCGTTTCGCGTCTGTGTTTTTGTATGTATAATATGTATTGTATTTAATTATTAAAAAAGTATATATGTATATCATAAATGAAAACAACATATTAGTCATCTGTATACACCCATAACACAAGTGCTACTTTGGGACCAGATGGCGCTCTGTGAATTATCCAAGTATATTTATTTACTTGCAAAATCTTCGAAATATCTTCCTCGTTAAATTTGATATTGTTTTTTAATTGTATACCTTTTTATGTTTGAAAATTTGATAATGATTGTAGTCAATTTTATATTATACTTAGTTATTTGGCATATTTTTGAGGTTATGTTGTCAAATTATTATAAATTTCAATATGATTGAGTAGAAATTATTCTGACAGTTGAAATATTTACATTAATAATGTAGAAACTAGAATTGGTTCAGTATAATACCACATTTTTAGTGTTAATCTCAAAATCCAAAAATAAATAATCATGAAGCCGGATCATGTCTGTCCATAGATTTGATTTCCACATACGATAAAATATTTATATATCCTGCAAATAATTTTTTTAAACTGATTAATATATTTCTGAATAGCTGTCAATTTTGTAAGAAATTAAATATATATAATATATATAAGTCTGATATCACATTTCAAGCGCTAGGCATTTAAGGTTATGTTATATATATATATATATATATATATATATATATATATATATATATATATATATATATATATATATATATATATTGTTGACAGTAAGTACTAAATAGTGTTTCCAATGAGAAGTAAAGAGTTTTTGTATTTATATAACAGCTCAATGTTTATCATCAGCATTTATACTGTTGACATTATTATCATTATTTCCCCACTCTAAAGAACTACATTTTTTATTTAATTAACATGACTTGTTTACGTGACTTGTCAAACACCGTTGAGTGAGTGAAATATTTGGAGTAAGTACATCACTAATTTGTTTTTTATTTCACATTAAGGAGATTTTATTGTCATATTAAATTTTAATTGTTTTTATAAGAATAATTTGTGGTTGAATACGTTTGTAGCTTGAAATATTCGTTGTTAAAAGGTAAGACGCGCAAAATGTGGGTTCCTCAATGTACATATATCTTACGTGTCACGTTGTTTGTCCGCTATAGACTGCTAAAGTACAGAACCGACTTTATTAAAATTTTGCACACTGTGTGCAGTTTTATCCAACTTGAAAGATAAGGTAGCTTATATCTTAATTTATATATTATTGTGAATTATTTGTTTATTATCTGACAATTAGTATTTAATAAATTACTAATTAGTTGACTGAATTGAGTAAGGATCCGATAGAGGCGCTGTTTTTTTAAATTTGTATGGCAGAACAAAGTCTGCCAGGTCAGCCTGTATTATAATATAAAGCAAATCTGAGTGTCTAAAGCTATGATCGCCATTTAAAAATGTCATTACTAAAAGATAATTGAACGAGTCTTCGTTTTGCTTCCGAGTAATGGCGGTGGATGCGAGTGCGGGAGCCGAAATATGGCCGACTACGTCACGCGCAGCTCCGCCAATCAGCGCAGCGCTCGATTTGTAGCGGCAAATTTAATTAAAATAAAAGTAACAGTACGTTACATCGCTCAACATTTAAAACAAGAATTCATACGAGGAGTGAAAGAATAATGTTTTTAATCGAAATTTTATAAAGTTTGGAGTGCCATCTAAAGTTTTGCAGAAAATTCGTTGATTCAGAATATGTATATGTATATACCTAGTCAGGTCATAAGTATTGTCACACAGTAAAAACTGTTCTTTTAGAATGCTGGCCACAAAAAAGTTTATTGAATTCGAATTTCGAATTGTTCATGAAAATAAAAATGTATAACTTTTAGAATTTTACTCATTTTTAAATATGGAGTGGACGCTTAAAGAAGACCGTGTTGCAGTTATTGCGTTGCATCGTTACAGTTACGCGCCAATTCAAATTTTTAACATAATGAAAAATTTGAATATTACCAAAAGATTCGTTTATCGTACCATCAAACGATACAATGAAGACTCTAGTGTAGATGACAGGTCAAGAAGTGGTCGCCCTCGGTCTGTTAGGACTCCAGCAGTGATAAAAGCTGTGAAGGCACGAATTCAAAGAAATCCTAAACGTAAGCAGAAACTGTTGGCCCTTCAGATGGGGTTAAGCAGAACCACGGTGAAAAGGGTGTTAAATGAAGACTTAGGGCTTCGGGCATATCGAAGAAAAACAGGACATCGTTTGAATGCTCGTCTAATGGACCTGAGACTGAAGAGATGCCGCGCTTTGTTGAAGCGGTACGCGGGAAAAAAATATCGGGAAATTCTTTTTTCGGATGAAAAAATGTTTACCGTAGAAGAGAGCTACAACAAACAAAATGATAAGGTGTACGCACACAGTAGTGAAGAAGCGAGCAACCGTATTCCGCGTGTCCAACGAGGTCATTTTCCATCTTCGCTCATGGTATGGTTGGGAGTTTCTTATTGGGGCTTAACAGAGGTACATTTTTGTGAGAAAGATGTAAAAACGAATGCTGTTGTGTATCAAAATACAGTCCTGACGAACCTTGTGGAACCTGTTTCTCATACCATGTTCAATAACAGGCACTGGGTATTCCAACAAGATTCGGCGCCAGCTCATAGAGCGAAGAGCACACAAGACTGGCTGGCGGCGCGTGAAATCGACTTCATCCGACACGAAGACTTGCCCTCCTCCAGTCCAGATTTGAATCCGTTAGATTACAAGATATGGCAACACTTGGAGGAAAAGGCGTGCTCAAAGCCTCATCCCAATTTGGAGTCACTCAAGACATCCTTGATTAAGGCAGCCGCCGATATTGACATGGACCTCGTTCGTGCTGCGATAGACAACTGGCCGCGCAGATTGAAGGCTTGTATTCAAAATCACGGAGGTCATTTTGAATAAACTTTAATGTCATAAGAATCTATGTTTTGTTAAGTTCATTTTGGTATATGAATGGTTACATAATTAATAAACTTGTTACAATTATTTTACATTAAACATGTGACAGAATTTATGACCTGACTAGGTACATATGTATATACCTCAACATCGCCTTAAAACAATTACTTACACCCCTCGATATGAAGTTAGTTGAATTTTCGATTAGGGGGCGTCTAATAATTACGTCTAAAATTAGAGATATTTTGACCCGAGGTTTATTCGTGAGATTTGGCTCAACCTCCCTCGCCCAATCTCATCGTGAGATTTTCAAAATGCAATAAATGCATCGGATTTATTCAAAAAGAAAAATAATTGCAACGTTTGTAAAATCTCATGCTAGCTGATACCCGCGACATCGTACGCATGCGCTCTACTCCGCTTGTCCCATTTCTCTGCGGCAAAAAAACACACATCAAATCATTGTTTCTTAAAACTTTATATTAAACTAGTTGACCCGGAAAACGTTGTTCTGCCATATAAATTTTAAAACGTAGCATATATACTTCTCCAAGGTCCAATCTATAACTATACCGAAATTCATTAAAATTGGTTCAGCGGTTTAGGCATGAAAGCGTAACTCACAAATAAAATTTAATTTTTTTATTAAAATCTATCCAGTAGTTTTGCCGTGATGCGCGCGCAACTGCAAAGCTCTATCATTTTATTTATATAGATGATTTGGCCATATTTTAGTAAATATTGTAATTAGTTAAATATTATTCTTACGCAATTTCAATCTGTTTCTTGCGTAAAAAACTACAAGATATTTGCCGAAAACCCCCAAAGATTAGATGAGATTCGACTCGACCCCCTCTCCTTGAACACTCCCGTAATTAACGCATTTAACGCTTGTATAACTTATATATGAAAATTTGGTGGTAACTAAATTTAAAAACCCTTTTTCATAAATTTGAGATTTAAATTAAATATAACTTATGACTTGGGATATGTAGTACATACAGTTTTTTTCTTTAGCGATAACTGAATTTTATATGAACTCTTAGGCCGATTTGCACAACCAACCACTAAACCGATTTAGCGCTAAACTTATTTAAATCGTCATTCTGTCCCTGTCACATTGACAACATTTAACAGGGACAGAATGACGATTTAAATAAGTTTAGCGCTAAATCGGTTTAGTGATTGGTTGTGCAAGTCGGCCTTAGCATAAATTTGTGATTTAAATAAAGTAAAACTTATGGCCTGGGATATTTACATATAGGTTTTATTCTTTAATCTTTTAATTTATTACGTAGTTTTAGAAATATAATAATGTCAGCAGTATAATCGTGTCTGAGGTTATAGTGAAAAGAAAGTTCAAAACTTTGTTATTATCGCGTATAATGTATTTTAAGCGCTGGCGCATTAAACGTCGGCTGTTTTGACATTTAGCCGCCATATTGTGTAGTGAGGGAACGCGTGTCGATTTAGTATCGTGTAGATGTGAGACAATGATCAACAAATAATTTTTAATTCTAGTCTATGACTTCCAAAATTATGATAATAAATAAATAAATACCTCGTGAAATATAATTAGCAGTAATGAGTTGAATTTGTGTCTATTTTTTGAATTTGCAAATTTCTCAAAAATTTATGTTAACACGTTCACTGTCATTTCAAATTGAAAAAGAATCTAGAGACCATGTTTTTTTTTAAAGTAATTGAGCGTGTAGTTGTAAAACCCGCTATAACAATATTTTTGGGAACTCATAAATTGAACTAAGCCCATGCTGATTTAGTGAGATTTGATTCGAAACACAAAATAAAAGATTGAATATATAATATTAGAATATATAGAATCAAGAGGCACGTGTGCAATTTAAAGTTGGTAGCTATGTAAATAGTTTTGACTTCTGTGGCCGGCGTCGGCCTGTCGCAAAAGGCGACTAAACAAACCAAGCTAGGTGGTAGGGTTCAGACCATCATGGCAACCACCCCTGGCTTTAGAATATGCCGCCATGATAACCTAGTGTTGTGTTCCGGCATAAATGACCAGGTTCCAGCACCATTACGCGAATGGCAACGTGATAGCGGTCAGCCTGTCTGCTGTCCTACAGCGATAAAAAAACGGGTTTTGCAACTACACGCTTCAATTCTTGATAATGTGAATGACTGATAAAATGCGATAGTAATTAAATTTATTATTTTATAATAACTTAGGACCTGAGTGGTTGGGTTACTTGTCTGCGAATCAAAATGAATAGGCGGACTGGACATCGTTGCAAGGGCCTGCTCAACTCGGATTTTGGTATTCCGCAGTCGAAGGGTTAATTTATAAAATTTGAGATTGGGATTGATATAATAATATAGTTACAAGAACTTAAAAAAATACCTAAAAATGGGAACAATTTAGAATAACGGACAAATCTAAGATTTGTTTAAACTTAAAAATAACCTACTTTAAATTTTCAATTTTTAAACGTATAATAACCGCTTTGAAGTGAAACTTCTTTATCGCCGTGGTGATTTGAAAATTGGATGAAACGAAATACGACACCAAAAAGAGAAATGCGAGAGAATGAAATGGAATACAAGTATATAGTGATTCCTAATTAAAGTAAATTAAAGTAATTTTCGTCTATTTGTTCAGGCTTGCATTTTTTTTATTGCTGTAGGACAGCAGACAGGCCCACTTAGAATTCAGCAATTTTCAACGCCATTGGGATCGCGAACACGCTGCTGTCCCATAAGGGTACAGGAACTTGGGTCACTAATGCTAGGTTATTATGGCGGCATACTTAAGACCAAAGGTGGTCGCCATCCAGACGGGCTTGAGGCCCTACCACGTAGCTAGGGTGGGTTGTTTTGTCGCCTTTTACGACAGGCCGACCCTGGCCACAGAGGTTAGTATTCTTTCTCCACCCCTGCACGGATCAAAAGCCATGGCCTTTATACACCAACAGCCGATCACGCTCGCTCCGCTAGGCGATTAACAGGCAAAATTAAATCGAAAAAAATGAGAAAAAATATCTTCGTAAAAAATTTTTTCAATAAAAAGTATCGTATGTTACTTCTAATATCTCCGAGAATATGTGTACAAAGTTTCATGATGATCGGTTAAGTAGTTTTCGCGTGAAAGCGTAACAAACAGACTTACTTTCACGTTTATAATACGTATGATATGTATGATATGTAAAATGTAATATTTAGCATTAAAATATAAAATAATTTTGAAGCTTTGTAAAAATGTTATAAATATAATAAACCTTACAATTATTCTAATATTCCTGATACTCTATTCATCTCATTCTCTCGTGCTATTTTTCGGAAGCTTCACTTTTGTTGGTTGTAAAAAAAGTGTGTGTTTAAATGTATCATTAAATATACATATGTTATTTATTCGATTTATAGAGAATTCAATAAATTCAGAAATTTTGGGTTTATTTGAAATATATAATTCTGTAGTTAATGACTGGATTAATGACTGCGTGAGCACAGTTGTGTTTGATTCCCGCACAAACCAAAATAATTGTATGACCTGGGTATGAATCGATTTTTTTGTTTGTTGATCAGTGTTTCAGTATAGACGCGTGATGTCTTTCCCCTTCGTTGGGGAGGGGCTGGAGTTATTGAGTAGAAATCAAATTGATATTCAAACATTCAATTTTTAATAAAATCGTACCTGTTTATGTGGAATTTGATTAAATTCATCATTATTTAATATATTATAGTAATTTTTTTTCAGTACAGTAAAGTAAGTAGTGTCTCTTTTTACATACATACATATAATCACGCCTCTTTCCCATAGGGGTAGGCAGAGACCACTTCTTTCCACTTGCTACGATCTTTACATACTTGTTTCGCTTCGTGCACTTTCATTATTCCCTTCATACATGCCCTTCGGTTTAGGGTACTCTTGACCTGGCCTTTTTTTAAGGTGTCCCTGATCTGGTCTCGAAACGTCCGCCTAGGTCTACCCCTTCCAACACTTCCATTCACAGTCTCTTTTTGTGTGTCATAAAATGCAACCCAATCGCTAAGATGCTTAGTTTTTTTATTGCTGAGGCAGAGAGCAGACAGGCTGATGGCCCACTTAACAGGAAGTGGTTACCATCGCCTATGAATGATTGCGTTAATAGGGGTACAGGAACCTGGGTCACTGGGTTATTATAGCGGCATACCTATACAGGCATGACTCTGACAAAACCGTCCAAATTCACACAGAAGAATCTTTAGTAAAAGTTATGAGAAACATGTATTTTAGTTTGGTATCACATAGTACAAAAATGTTGAGTAATCAGCATCACAAAGTTATCACAAGAACTCGCAATTTACATAATACGGCGCGCAAGTGTCAATGACCTCTCCATCGGTACCGCAAAACAGTGGTGCAATGACCTAATACGAGGCCGAGGACGGCGGTCATTGCATCTGTGCGAGCAAATAAAACGCAATAGTAATATAATTTACGCGGGAGTGGCTGAGACAGGTAATAACAGGTCAACGTACGAAGTTTGCACCATATGACTATTTTATACGATTGAATTAGTGACCATATTTTCCTTGAAATGAAATATTTTATGGCGAAAATTTGACATACAATTTTTTTTTGCAAAAATGGATTCCTTAAATGATGTTTAGTGCGTAAAAAAAATTTGGACGGTTTTGTCAGTCACCCTGTATATTCAGTGTACTTGCCATCCAGACGGGCTTGGAGCTGTCCACATAGCTAGGGTTGTTTTGTCGCCTTTTACGACAGGCCGACCCTGGTCGCAGGGGTTAACATTGTTACTCCGCCCTTGCACGGAGCAATTGTTGTTGATTGATGCGGAATAATGACATTAACTCGAACGTCAGATTGACATTGACAGTTCATGACATTGCGGACAAACTGTAAGAGAACATATTCATACTATATTACCCGTTTAGGGAGGAGCTCTTCAAAATATCACGCTTGGTCACATATAGGATTGGGTGGGGCTTTAATTTTCGTCACGTAGGCAATATTCATTAAATTGGCGGAAATATTTCTTTTCGAGCTACATTCAAATATAGCGTTCAGTGGCTAAGCGTATAGTTTTTACTGTAGCTATGATGCATTTTTGGCGTCACGTGGCACGAGCTTAATCAATAAAGACAAATGTAAGCCAATTAATTTTTTTTACTTATTTGAAAATATTGATTGATAAAATTATGAATATCTACTTAAAACTAGAGGAGAAGGGTGTGGTCTACTTATATACTACGAGTGAGAGAAACTAGGGTAGGAACGTTGTCCAAAATAAGTCACGTATAAGAGAATAGGTTTCTTACGAGTTTCTTTCGGTTACGTTTTACGCCAACCGATTACGTAACAATTGTTCAGCCATGGCTCCATCAGGTCCAAGAAGAAGTAGATCTAAAAAGTGCTGACTTGACTAATAGACTCAGCTCATGCCAGCTGTGAGTGTGTAGTTGTGAACCAAATGCAGGACATTCTTCCAGCTTTTTTGGCATCTACGTAAAAAGTGCGTAATCACATAATTCACATACAATACATATAATTCCAAACTAATTGGGCCCTGTCAGCCATATGTGGCAGCCTCCACTATTTATTTATTTTACTATTATATTATGTAAAATGTAACGAAAATACTGTAATGAGACATTGTTAGTACGGCAATATATGTGTTAAGGATTTGCACTTCCTTTTTGCACCATGGGCACCAAAGTGCAATTGAATGTAACCGGGATTCCTCATATAGACGCGGAATCAGGAAAGGCATTTTTTTGGAAGGAAGGAAATGCTTGCTGTATACCCCGTCGCGTGGGAATGGGCGGCGGGGTATGTCCAAAAGATATCCAAGACTAAATATAAATACTTCGTTTCTTTGTACTTGTGGCTTGAATGCGTTTGTCATTGATTTTGCCAATGTCTACATTATTTATAAAAGTGACAGGTTAAATATAACAATATAGATAAATGTGGTTGGTAAATTGAATTCTGAGATTCTGAGGACAACACAAAAAGCAAGTTAGTTATAAATATATAAATATGTAGCCATATTAGTAAATAATGTTAGTAATTAAAAAGTTAGAAAGTGTATAAGCTTAGAGTGTACAAGTGTTATGAAAAAGTTTCTTCTACGTGGTAGGGCCTAAAGCCCGTCTGGATGGCGACCATCTTTGGTCTTAGGTATGCCGCCATAATAACTTTTGTTATGGGACAGCAGCATGTTCGCGATCCCAATGGCGTTGCAAATATCCAAAGGCGACAGTAACTATCCGTGCAGGGGCGGAGAAAGAATACTAACCTCTGCGGCTGCGGTCGGCCTGTCGTAAAAGGCCACCCTAGCTACATGGTAGGGCCTCAAGCCCGTCTGGGTGGCGACCACCTTTGGTATTAAGTATGCCTCCATAGTAACTTTGTGTTGTGTTCCGCTATTAGTGACCCAAATTTTTGTACTCATATGGGACAGCAGCGTGTTTGCGATCCCTATGGCGTTGAAAACTGCTGAATTCCAAGTGGACCTGTCTGCTGTCCTACACTAATAAAAAAAGTTTACATAAATGGGACGCGGTCGATATCTTTGGACAATGGCAGAATATGTGTTTAAGCGTACCTTCTTAAATCCACACTCGAACAGAGAATGATCGCGAGTTTTAACTTTAGCTAAAAAAAAACAGGGAAACATATTTATCCAAGGCGAAAACGTACAATTGTAGTGTAGGAAGTAACCTTTTTTTGGAAGGACTGAAAGCGTGCAAACCAACATGCGAAGTTGCAAACCGGTTATTTGTAAATGTTTTATTTTAGCGCGAAGATATTTGACATATTTTTTTAACGTCAGAAACACATTATCTGCCTTCGACATGACATTATAACATTCAGCAAAATAAATATCGATTAGGTAATAATTAAATAACACGGTTCAATACAAATTTTTTTTCGACTATGCCATCCCTTTAGTAGAGTGAAATTTTTTGGCGACCTCTAGATAAATGTCCACAAATACGATGTATTTCACGATTTCTTTATTGAGTAAAAACATAATTATATCCAACACATACTATATTTATAATTAAAAAAAATTATAAAATTGCCCTTTCATAAAATGTATAAGGCTACGAGTTTCTAATTATTTCATCAACGTCCGAACCTACATATGTTGGTAATTGCAATTAGCATATCATCTTCAGGGTTTAAACGCGAGCAGTATTTAGTTTTTACTGCAACTATTTATATTAGTTTGCTAAATCCAGTTTCACATAAATATGTTGATGCAAATTGTATTAAAACTCTGATGGTATTCTTACTTAAAACGGGATATTGCTTTGCCACGGATAACCAAAAATTTTTGGCAAAATTTTTGGTGTTCTTTCTCACTAACTTGAATAATTGAACTGCATATGTCGTAGGAAAATGGATCACGAATCCAGCCAAGATTTTTTTCAGGAAAAACTTTGAATCTTATCGAAACATAAAAAAATTCGCGACCTCCAACAATCTTCTGGCGACCCCCATAAGGGGCGCGACCCCTACTTTGCTCACCACTGGTTTAGATCATAGACGTAAAAAATATAGGGCATGTAAAATTTGCTTCTGTCATCATCATCATTTCAGCTGGAAGACGCCCACTACTGGACAAAGGCCTCCACGATGATCGGTCCTGCGCTGTCCTCATCCAACCTATTCCGGCGATCTTGACCAGATCATCGGTCCATCTTGTGGGGGGCCTACCAACATTGCGTCTTCCAGCACGCGGTCGCCATTCGAGGACTTTTCTGCCCCAACGGCCATCTGTCCTTCGCGCTATGTGCCCAGCCCACTGCCACTTCAGTTGCCTTTTACTCGTAAAAGAAGTTTGATCGATATTTTTAAAAATCTGTGATTTTCTCATTTTGTCATTTGAAGATGAAACCATACAAAGTAGATATATAATTTTTATTATTTTTTTTGTGCTTAATTAACTGTAAAATCATAAAATAAACTTTAGGACAAATAGTGAAAAAAATTGTACAGTCGTTTAATTAATTATTAATTTTAAGGAAGGATAAAATATTTCCCTTGAGCGCAAAAGGGTTAAATTATAACTTGCAATTTTTTTTTATTTAATCAGTAATAACACCACCTACAGCTAACTTACTTCTCTTCTTTATTCTGCTCATCGTATTTATATTCTTCGTATCTGTGAAAAAAATTTAGTATAAATATATCAATAAGTTGATATTTCGCAAACATTACTTATAAGCAAGTTTCTATCCGTGCAGGGGCGGAGAAAGAATACTAACCTCTGCGACCGGGGTCGGCATGTCGTAAAAGGCGACAAAACAACCCACCCTAGCTACGTGGTAGGATCTCAAGCCCGTTTGGATGGCGACCACCTTTGATCTAAGTATGACGCCATAATAACCTTGTGTTGTGTTCCGGCATTAGCGACCCAAGTTCCTGTACCCTTATGGGACAGCAGCGTGTTCGCGATTCCATTGGCGTTGCAAACACCCTTAAGCGACTTTTTTTGTGTACCGGGGAAAACTGTGGGATTACCTCCGAGGGCTGCCCACTCCCCTCGGGCGGACCAGGGGCAAAAGGTCACAAAAAACCCCGGTCGTCACTCTTGGCCTTAGAGGGGGCTTCGCATGATCGCTTTTTTGGCATTGCTTTACTAAAGGAACTGGAACCTAGGCCAATAACACCGGATAAACACAGTTATTATGACGATTAATATACGAGACCAGAAGTGGTTATATCCACCACCTAGCTGTGGTTGTATTGTCGCCTTCTACACGCCCCCGGCTGCAGAGTTCTTGGTCCACCACAACACCGAAGAGAATGTTTAAAGATAGACACTTTCTTATATGATATACGAGTATCTAATATCTTTAAACGAGCAACTCTTATATATATATATATATATATATATATATATATATATATATATATATATATATATATATATATATATATATATATATATATATATATATATATATATATATATATCGGCTCCAACAATTTTCATGAAATTTAGTATACAGGGGTTTCGGGGGCGATAAATCGATCTAGCTAGGAATCATTTCTAGAAAATGTCAAAAGGTGGCGTTTGAGTAGTCCCAATTTAAACTGAAAAATGACTGTTCCTGACATCTATCGGCGAATAATAATACTATTTTTTTTAAATTGCTTTAACGACACAACAACACTAAAGCTATTCCAGCAGATGGCGTTGTTAAGTAACACGAAGTCAATGAGTGTTTGCTTTGAGGTTAGACTAAGAAAATCAATTGTTAATTTCCAAAAAACACAATTTATAAAAAAAATAAAATTACCGAGCTAAGCTCGGTCATCCGGATATTTATTTATTAGTGACAAAACAGCAGTACAGCTCCTCTTCTTCTCCTGTCTCCTTCTCTTCACTGTTCCAATAGCATATCTTCTGTCTCACTTTACATATTTGTAACGCAATTGTTACATACCAATTTTACAAATGTATTTATTGAACATTTAATTTTGCTGAATAAAAATTATGGAATCATGGAAATACGAAATCTGAGTTTTATTGAAAACACGTCGTCGTGTCTACCAAGAAGCCCTCCGAGGATGAACTCTGTCTGAATATCCAATAACAACAGTTGGAAGCCGGGAACCCCTGAACCTCCAAAAGGTTTGAGTGATATAGTATCCGTGCAAGGGCGAAGAAAGAATACTATGAACACATTTTTATAATGTGCAATCAGTTTTAACTGTCAAACAATTTGTGCGTTATTTATCCATTTTACTCAAAATATTAAAAAAAAAAAACTTTTGGACATAATAGGCCATATTTTTGTTTATTCTTACATAACTACTATGTCGACCTCTGCGGCTGGGGTCGGCCAGTCGTAAAAGGCGACAAAACAACCCACGCTAGCTACGTGGTAGGGCCTCAAGCCTGTCTGGATGGCGACCACCTTTGGTCTTAAGTATGTCGCCATAATAACCTTGTGTTGTGTTCCGGCATTAGTGACCCAAGTTCCTATGGGACAGCAGCGTGTTCGCGATGCCACTGGCGTTGCAAACACCCATGGGCGACGGTAACTGCTAAATTCTAAGCCATAAAAAAATTAATTTGTATAATAATAATTATATTAAAAATAATTCAACTAAAATACAAAATACATTTCAATGACGACGTTCCTGGCTAACGCACTTCGGTACGTTTCCGGAGGTCATGGGTTCGATTTCCGTCTCACGTCTGGTTTCTAGGTATGTATTTATTTACAAAAAAAAAAGTATATATGTAGTATATCAGTTGTATAGTACCCATAACATAAATAAATGACGCGCGTTTTTCTCATTTTAAATAATTCATTCATTGTCGAATCAAGTTGGCCACGGTTATGTTTGTAATATAAAGGAAGGAGTTTTCATAAAAATACACAAAACTTTTTCGATTCATCCATAATACTTACTTCTCTAAAGGCGGGCACATGAAATGTCTTATATTCCTCGGCATGAATAAATCATTCTGAAGCCTGCTGACCTCCATAGCGTATTCCACAAAATCATTGATGGTGTCTTCATCCACCGGGGGACCAATTCCAGGTATTGCGTACACTTGAACAACCTTTAAATGATTTAAGTCCATCTTAACATAACACTTCAGATACCTGTCATGGTTAGTAAATGGGTTTTCATTTAAAACATGCAATTATTTACAAAAAACATTGTTGTATAGGCAAGTAAGAAATTATACTGCTTTGGCATAACAGAACAAAAGACAGCCAAAGATTTCACTCCGTATGCCACAACTGTTTAATTGTAAAATGAATGATACATACAAACGTTTTTAAAGATAAAAGTTTCACATACACACACGTGTATGTTTATGTATATTTGGGAAGGTATGTGTGTGAATATAGTTAGTTAGATTCGTGAGATCAGCTAACCTCATCATGCCGCTTTGTAAAAATTTTAATCTCATATTTTTTCCAAACATGCCAAAAGAAGTATATGTAACTTCAAAAAGTGTACATCAGTATTGTAGTATCCAAAACACAAGCGCTTTTTTGTTTATTTACAGCTGTAAGAACTACCAAAGTATATATATATATATATTTAATTGAGATGCATTTACGATTATATATCATACTAGCTGTGCCCGCGACTCCGTCCGCGTGGAATAGTGACTTTGGGCAGAATTTTTTGGATATATCTTATGATTTATTTTGGATTACAAACCCTAAAATATAAATGAAATATGCAAACTGTCAGTATTATCGAATGCAACTGTTACGCCATGCACCTCCGGAATACGTACGTTCGAACCTACAAAGTCCAGCCTAAGCTAAATCCTATTTCATATGATTGATGACATAAATCTGAGGTTAACTTAAATTAGAAATTCAACCTAAAATGTCCAGCCTAAGCTGAACACTATTCCATATGATTGATGATATAAATCTGAGCTCAACTTAAATTGGATAATAACTTTTTCCGACACTTATCAGTTCTAACAAAAACTATTTTTTTTTTCTAAAATAAAAATAGCCTAAGTTCCTCCTTATTACATTAGCTATCTGCCAATGAAAGTCTCGTCAAAATCGGTGCAGCCATTTCAGAGATTAGCCTGAACAAACAAACAGACAGACAGACAGACAAAAATAGTAAAAAAATGTTGTTTTGGTATATGTACCGTGTATACATCCGAATGCACTTAGTAAAAAGCGGTTATTTTAATATTACAAACATACCCTCCAATATTATTTATTTGTATAGATGTATTTTATATTTTTAATCTATGATATATTGCATGTGTATTAATTACCTTTCAGTGGAATCTTCACTGGTTTATTAATTTTTATGTCGTGTTATATTGTAATTGTAATTTCCCAAATAAATAAATACCTCAGGAATGGGCTGTTCCTCCTCTTCTACTTCTTCCACCTCTGGGACAATAACGTCCATGTTCTCATCTAGAAAGTCCTCTAAAATCTGTCGAATCATCGTCACTTCTTCTGGTTTCGCCTGTTGAATGATAGTTGACGAATTAAATTTGTTGAGTTTGTTGGTGACAAAGATGTTTATATTGAAGGTTGAGACAACAATGAGCACTGTTAAAACCACAGATCTACGTTAGTTTCGTTCTTTACAAATACAAAGTCAGAAAGACATTGTCTCATAATGGTGAAACTGCAAAACAAGCTCTTGCGCATGGCAGTCCAAACACCGCTCTACATGCTAACGCGGACCTACACCGCGACCTGGAACTCCTTCCCGTGAAGGAGTACACGGTCTCTTTGTCCATGCGTTTCTTCTTCGGCCTCGCACCCCATCGCCGCAATCCGCTGGTGGTGGAGACATTCAATTACACGCCGAACCGCTCCCGCTCGTCGACGCCCGCGAAACGTGAGCACGGACAAACCCGACCCCATCACTAGGACGCTAAAGCGAATGTTCTTACAGACGCAGTTCTCCCCAGTACAGCATTTTTTTTATCGGGGGGAAATCCTCATGGACTACCTCCGCCTGGGGAAAGGCGGAAAGGCGTGCCGGACTCTTATCGGCTAAAACCACCACCCCGGTGTCTCCTCACACGTGCGCGCGGGGCCACGGGAATCCAAATTCTTCCGCAGCCCCACACTAGTGCTGGCCCGGTCTGTCCGGGCCTCGTCTCCTGCACGGGGTAGTGAGATGTTCAGCTACCCCGTGCATCGCCTCAGAGGCGCTCGCCGACACCCGCGCGCGTCTCCGCTTCGGCTCCATCGAATAGGGGGCGGGGACTTCCCCAAGTCCCTCGCCCCTGGACCCATTCATGGGGGCCGGAAAAGGGCGTTGTCCGCCCTTCTCCTGCGCCCGTTGCGCCCTCTGCAGCCGGGGAAGGGAGTCGAGATCTCCCTCTCCCGTTCCTCAGTTTCCTTCTGCGACATCACATCCTCGCAGAAGGACACCACCGCGTCCCTCGACTCTGGACCAACCGGACGGAATAGGTTTCCTTCCGGGATGCCTTCCACCTCCCATAAACTATAGACACACACAACCCACTCAATACAAATTACACGTAGAATACATGTGTTTCGGGGGAGTTTCTTTCGCCGTTTCTTCTCCTCCAGCTGTACACATTCCGAAACGGTACCTAGTAGATTAGAATATGATCGGCTTCACCGGTGAAGTTGACAGAGCCCAATAAAAAACTCTTGCCATTCGTGGCGATTCTCAATTGTTCCCCATGCAGCGGTCGATCCGGAAACCTTGACGTCCGTAGTCGCTGTCGCGTCGCTGAGACAACAACAGCTTTACACTTGCACAAAAAAAAACTTTGAAATTCGTCTCGCGCGCCTTTTGCAGATAAATGCGGTGCTGCTACATATAATGAAAATTCATAAAAACTGTTACATTTATAGCCTTAAAGACTATATACTGTACTGAGTATTAAATTTTCACTTTTAGACCAACCGCTTTAAGGCTACCTACCTCGCTACCTTGTGGCGAGTAATATTTTCTACCAATGTAGGTACCGAAGCGAAAACAGTTTGGAAATTTAAAGCCGGTTATCTAATATGTTCGTGAACTAATTGTGCTCCGTGCATCTGCAACCGCCTGCAACCGCTCTAATGGAGACGGTACGCGCATCTCCATAAGAAAAATGCATGCTCCACAGTCTTATTGCCAACATTGAGCGAACATGTCGTCACCATTAGTGGCTAGTGCAGCATGTATTTTATTTCATTTCCTTCTCGAAGACTATAGAAGCCCTCTTCGCTTTTGGGAATCTGACATTTACATTTCTCATCTGACCACACCGACACGTACGCATCATGCAAGAGCGGGGCCCGTAGCAAATTCTTTCAAAAGAACCTTGATCTGCTATAGATTTTTGAGTAAAAAGTTGTAAAAAACAATTCAGTACTCAATACCACAATACGTTTATTTGTCGTCTATAGGTTACAGTGTTGTGGGTGCTTAATCGTACAGTAGATACTCAGACAGACAGAGATGAGCGGGTGGGTGTAAATATGAGGGGCCCCTTTTGAGCGGGGCCCGTAGCAATTGCTACTCTTGCTACGTGGTTAATTCGGCACTGGCACTAAACGTGGTACTTTGCTCGCGTCCACAAACAGACTTTGTGTTTGCCCAAAATCCGCCACCGATTGGAGCGATGAGCGCGGAGCGCGCACCGTTGCACGCTCTAGGAGCGTGAACATATCCATTATGTGGAGCATTTGCAGGAGCGCAAGAGGTTTGCGAACATAGTGGACAACCGGCCTAATCCGTTCGTAGTTCTTTTACCATGGGTGATAGCATTCTATCATAGATTCATTTCATTACCTTCTTCTTCTTCAAATCAGGATCCGGCAAAACGGCTATTTGCTCGTCTATGTAATCCATTATTTCCTTTTCGATATATTGCACGATGTATTCGCCACTTGTGGTCGACATCTGACGGCCGGCGACCATACCTGGAATGAGTTCGTGGACCATTAAAGTACCAAATCTTTATAAAACCAATGTCACTGCTCGGTAACAAGCGTTAGAAGGTCTAGGGCCACTCGTCATCAGACGCCGTAGATTGAGGTCATGGGCAGCCACTTGGATATGGAAAGAAAAGAACGAAAGAAATGTTTAACTTGGGACATATTAACATACGCATTACCTTGATAAAACATTCAGTATGTCCCAAACATAGATTCAAGCTCACCCTTAAACCAGATAACTATAACAGGTGCTGTTCTTCGGAACCATTCGCTGAAACACAGACCAGCGTGAGATTATCCAGAGGTAGCCACATCATCATCATTTCAGCCGGAAGACGCCCACTGCTGGACAAAGGCCTCCCCCAAAGATCTCCACGATGATCGGTCCTGCGCTGCCCTCATCCAACCTATTCCGGCGATCTTGACCAGATCATCGGTCCATCTTGTGGGGGGCCTATCAACATTGCGTCTTCCGGTACGCGGTCGCCATTCGAGGACTTTTCTGCCCCAACGGCCATCAGTCCTTCGAGCTATGTGCCCAGCCCACTGCCACTTCAATTTTGCAATCATCCGGGCTATGTCGGTGACTTTGGTTCTCCTGCGAATCTCCTCATTTCTGATTCGATCTCGCAGGGAAACTCCGAGCATAGCCCTCTCCATTGCCCTCTGAGCGACCATGAGCTTTCTCATAAGGCCCATAATTAGCGACCACGTCTGCGTTCCGTATGTCATCACTGGCAACACACATTGGTTAAAAACCTTCGTCTTCGAGGTAGCCACATCTAGTTGAAAAGCGTTGGAGCCATTATCGGTCAACCTGCGTATACAAATTAAAGTCAGGAGCATCAACAGACTTAAAGAGTAGACATCTTCGTTGTTCTGCTGTAATTATTCTAGCTTCATTTCCTAGTATACCAGACATCAGATTATAAAATGTTTGTGAGTGACATTTTAGAACACGAAGGACGCGTGCAATGTTGCGAGTCCCACGCTTTTATCCGTTTTTTTTTTTTTTTGGTATCGGGTTGGAAAATCCTCATGGAGGCCCTCCGCCCTCGGGGAAGGGCGAAGGGGACTGTCAAACTCTTACTGACTAAAAACCAACCCGTGTTCCTCATGTACCCGTGTGTCGGAGGGGCGGGTATCGCCGAAGCATTCGTCGCCACCCCCCGTCGGGTATTGGCCCGCCAGATGGCCGGCCGGCCGCAGGACTCCACTATGAGGCGCGCGCGGAACAAGACGCCGCCGCCTCGAGGCCTGCCGCTGATCGGACGACAAGACGCCCCGAGTCTGCCGTCCGCAGGCCGCGCCCTACGGTGGCCGGAAGTCGGCCACCCTACGGCGCCCAGTGCGTCTACTGCGGGAGGGGAGAGAGGAGGCAGTCTCTCTCTTCCTTTCCGCCGCCTCCTTTGCGAGCATCACGGCCTCGCAGAAGGTGGCGACGGCACTCCACCCTGACTCGCTACCGACCATGGTAGACACAACAGCCGGAAGCGAGAGGTTTCCCGCAAGAGGTTTCTCGGCCCAAGCTTGGCACTCCGCCAACGTATACAGCGCCGTATCGTCGCGGCAATCAACACAATGGTGGCACTGGGACGTCGGCTCGCGGCCTATGCGACACAGGTATTTCCCGAAACACCCGTGTCCAGTAAGCACCTGTGTCAGCCGGAAGCTGAGGGCGCCTTGGCTCCTATTGAGCCACTCCTCTAGAATGGGCCTTACCGCCGCTACAGCGGCGTGCCCCAAATCCGTGTCCATACCTGTAGTAACGGTATGTCACTTGTTAGTCGATGTTAATCGATATGACCATAGTTGGTCTATGGTCATACTACTAATAGTCTGTGGTTTTAAGACTACAGCACTAATATATTAATACGAAGACTCGGTCAAGAACATTACATGGCGCAATCGGTAGGATACGAACCTACGCTCCCACAGGGAGCAATACATTACAATAATAGCAATACAATACATTACAATATCAAAAACGGGTTGAACCTTTAACGTTTAAAAATAAAATTCCTTTTATTGTTGAGAAATAGCAGACAGACCGACGGCCCATTTAACACTAAGCTGGTACCATCGTCTATAGATGTTTCCAACGCTTAGAGTACCCCGAATACGCTGCTGTCCTAACTGAAACCTATGCCACTTATGAATACAACACAAGGTTATTTTGACGGTATACTTATAGACCAGAGGTTGACACCGGCCGCAAGGGTCAGGATTCTTACTCCGTCCCGCATGGAAAAATTGCTAAAATGACGCTGCAAGATAGCCTGAAATAATTCTAACCGAGATCATAATTCGCCGACTTGAACTTATTCACAATAGCTTCTATTTCTTCAAAGATACGTTCCAGACCTTGGAGCCGCTCTTCTCGATTTTGGTAGCACTGGAAGGCCAAGATTAGGATCAGAGGAGGATGATTAGGAAGGGCACCTTGAAATTGCTGATGCTTATTTAAAACTAGCTGTGCCCGCGACTCCGTCCACGTGGAATAGTGACTTTGAGCAGCATTTTTTGGATATATGAGGTCAACTTAAATTGGAATATAGAATTTCCGAAACTTATAATTTTTAACAAAAACTATTTTTTTTTCTAAAATAAATATAGCCTAAGTTACTCCTTGTTACATCAGCTATCTGCCAGTGAAAGTCCCGTCAAAATCGGTGTAGCTATTTCAGAGATTAGCCGGAACAAACAGACAGACAGACAGACAAAAATTGTAAAAAATTTTGTTTTGGTATATTTACCGTGTCCGGATGCACTTAGTAAAAAGCGGTTATTTTAATATTGCAAATAGACTCTCCAATTTTATTTATTTGTATATACTATTTGTGGGTCAAACTTCGAAGAATAAGGATGGCGTTGAGTTGACAAGAACATCCCGTAATGTCCAACTGCTGTGCTGTGTCAAATTTGTTTATAGCGTATGGCGCATTAAAAACATCGCACACGCTAGTACGTGATACACGGGTTCCATGCCTGTCTTCAGTCATGTTATTTATCTTCTATATAAATAAAATGATAGAGGTCAGCAGTTGTGTCTGCATCAGGCAAAACTACTGGATAGATTTCATTTAAATGTTCAAGTTTTATTTCTTACACACTTGACCATTTGATATGAAGTTATTAAAGATTTAAGAAAAAACATATTACATAAAGAATGAAAAAAGAAAGAAACCAAAAAAAGAAGAAGAAGAAGTGGGGCAAGCGGTGTAGCGCGCATGCGTACGTAAACTTTTCTTACTTTTTTCTGTTATTAGATAAGCATAGCGGGTGGGAACGGCTAGTATATACATAATATTTATTTATATGCAAAAGAAAATTACATGATTAGTTGTCTAATATATTTCAACTAAATGAAGGAAAAGAAGAAGATCTTACGCCAAATGAATTATCCCAAGATGAATTAGAAATAAAACTGGTAACTCTGCGAGAAGTACAGCGTGAGATCAAACATCTGAAGCTAAAGAAATCTCCTAGCTACGATCTCATTACCGGGGAAGTTTTCCAAAAAATTCCACATAAAGCCATAGTTAAACTCACTACACTAATCAATGCAATGTTTAGAATTAAACACGTGCCCGACATGTGGAAAGTTGCCAAAGTTGCCAAATGATACCGAAGCCTGGTAAACCACCTCAAGAAACCACATCATATAGGCCGATATCTCTTTTGCCAATTATGTCGAAATTATTTGAAAAACTACTCCTGAGACGATTGAAGCCCATCATTGAGAGCAGAAATTTAATTCCTGACCATCAGTTTGGATTCAGGGAAAAACATTCTACGATAGATCAAGTTCATAGAATAACCAACACTATATAGAAAAAGCACTAGAAGAAAAGAAAGTTTCTACAACAGTTTTCAGCGCAAGCATTTGATAAGGTTTGGCACGCTGGACTTTTACATAAGATAATAAATATGCTTCCTAATCAGTTTGTAGATATTTTAGAGTCTTTTCTTACCCAAAGAACCTTTAGAGTTAGACAAGAAGATGCATTCTCAGAGATTAAGGAAATAAAAGCTGGAGTACCACAAGGAAGTGTACTTGGCCCGGTCCTGTACCTATTGTATACCTCTGATATTCCAGAGCTAGACAACAGTACCATTGCAACATTTGCTGATGACACAGCTATAATGGCAACTGGAGTAACTCAAGAAGAAGCAGTAGAAAAAGTGCAAGTAGCCATCAATACCACTGTGTGACAATTAATGAATCCAAATCGGTTCATATAGATTTTAAAAATAAGAGACTTAATTATCACCCGGTGTACATAAACGGCCAAGTGATCTGAAAATACAGCTAAATATCTAGGCATAAACTAGACGCAAAGCTTCGCTGGAAGGCCCATGTCAAAAAGAAACGCAATGAATTAGAGATTCGCTACAAGAAAATGCCAAGGAAGCATTCCACGCTGTTAGTACACAACAAAGTACTAATATATAAACAAGTTCTCATGCACATATGGAGTTACGGTATACAGCTGTGGGGCTGTACCAAGAAAGCAATATTCAAATAGTTTAACGTTTCCAAAATAAAGTGCTCAGGGGTATTGTCAATGCACCCTGGTATATTAGAAATGACGACCTCCATCGGGACCTTAAAGTGGAACTCGTTGCCAACGTTATTAAAAAGTACGCCGAAGCTTATGAACAAAGGCTTCATCACCATGTGAACGCCAAGGCCATCCAACTCCTCGATACCACGGACATAGTGAGAAGACTAAAAATGAAAAAACCTTTTGAGTTAGTTTAGTGCAGTGCTAGTGTCATCATCATCATCATCTAATGTAGTGAATTAGGTACTACTATAAAGAACACAAGAACAAAGTGACTTCCCCTTAATAGAGACATTAAGAAAAGTGTTAATGGACACATTCTTAGTAAATAAAGTCTATTTAGCAAATTAAGTTAAATTTATATTACTAATTAGTCTACGTAAATAAGGCTAGATTGTAATTTCAAATGAGTTACCAAAAGGTAGATAATATTCAGGAAAAAAAAGTTGTCTAATACCTATATCACAAGCCATCTACTGCTAACTTTGAGGCTAGATGCCGCTGTATCAATTTTCACAGTATTTATTTAAGTATAGTGAAATTCTTAAACTAACTTCAGCAACAAGCAAATTTATTCGTTCGGCTTCAGTCTGGGTGGGTTCTTCTTCGTCTTTCTCTTCTTCCAAACCAGACTGTAGAAGTTCGCTTACATCAGGCAACTCTGCTTTTATTTCCTGTGTGGACTTTATTGGTTCACCTGATTTTGAAATTCAAGATTCAGCATCTTAATTCCGCTATAATTAAGTATATGCATTCAATTTATACTAAATGTTATTACTACTAATTTGATTTCATACTAAATTCAATGTTTACTAAATTATAGCTTTTATCATGTAATTTTTTTCCCTTAATCTACAAAAGTGTTGACATCGACGACACAGTTTGCCCTTGTGTGGTAAAGGCCTCCCCCAATGCTTTCCATTTCCTTACATCTTGCCTGTCTGGTCCATGTGGCTCCTACTAAAGACTTAAAATCCTCCTCCCATCTTATACACTGTTTCCCACAATTCCTTTTTTTATATGTATTTATCCGTGCAGGGGCGGAGAAAGAATACTAACCTCTGCGGCCGGGGTCGGCTTGTCGTAAAAGGCGACTAAACAACCCACCCCTACGTGGTAGGGCCCCAAGTTCGTCTGGATGGCGACCACCTTTGGTCTTATGTATGCCGCCATAATAACCTTGTGTTGTGTTCCGGCATTAGTGATCCAAGTTCCTGTACTCTTATGGGACAGTGGCGTAGCAAACACCCATAGGCGACGGTAACTGCTAAATTATAAGCCTGTCTGCTACAGCAATAAAAAAAATGTATGGTACCAGTTCATCACCACCATGTTCCATTGTCTATTCCTCTTTTAGTATACCCTATCTATTTCCATTTAACTATTCTTATTATGTTTAATTAAAAAAAAGAAACTTAAAATACACTTAACTTATTTTTCATTGAATTTTATATCTACTCAATTTATTTCACATTTGTCGAGTGTCACTGAACGCTGGCTTGATAGAGGGTGGAATGTATAATTTTCTCTTGTATTGGTCCCCACACTAGATAAGGTACTAAAACTCCACCAAACTCGCGACCTCCTCGGTCTGGATCAGCTCAGGTGCAGCTCGCAGTGAATCACGCACGGCGTATCTCTTGCAAATTGTTGGTTAAGTACACTGCCCTCTATGTTGCTAAGGGTTAAAGATTGAAGATCATACTGGCACGGCCAATAATATAAGGAGTCTATGAAAGGACTTGTTCTTCGCACATGGTGCAAACAAGTGGTTATCTTTCTTGTCAAAACGTTGACATAAGAGCGAGAAATTTATTGAACTACCCTCGCTTCACACAACATGAAGGTAGTCGCCGAAAATTGGTTGAGCAATAATTTTATACCTAAATCTAGGCAAGGACCGAAAAACGCTAATTTTGATTTCCACTAAATCTAAATAAATTCATACCAAATTCGATATCTACTAAATTGAAATCATACCAAATTCGATATCTACTAAATTTGATTCAAAACTCGATTAATTCTACTAAATTAGAAGAAGTACGTTATAAAAAAAATAATAATGCTAAAAGTTTTGTTCTATTTCAATACGGAAGTAGACCTCGAATGGGTCTGGTAGAATAATAATACGGAAATACTCTCTCTTATTGGAGACATGAGGTATTGAATGTTGTACCTTTTAATAAACGAGCTAACTCGTAGATGTAAAGAAGAATAATTGATGAATGTATTTACAAGAAGAATAAAACGTCACCGTATATCTCGTATGGCACATCATTCCCATCTTCATCGTAAACGAATATTTCAACTCCCTTCTTCTCATCTTTTGCTTCGACAGGTCTTTGAGGGCCTTTTGTTTTAATGGAATTATTATAATATTACTATCATAAGACGTAGGACCAACCGCGTTTAGACGCAACGATCGATCACCGGAATGGTTTTAGTGGTTTTTTTTATTGCTGAGGAACAGCAGGTAGGCTGACGGCCAACTTAACAGTAAGCAATTACCGTCGCCTACGGATGTTTGCGACGCTAAGGGCACGACGGTAACGCTGTAATACTAATGTCAAAACACAACACAAGGTTATTTTAGCGGCATACTAATATACCAAGGGTGGTTACCAACCAGACGGGCTTAGGACCCTATCATGTAGCATGTTGTTTTGTCGCCTTTTGTGGCACGTTGACTCCGGCTGCAGAGGTTAGTATATTCTTACTCCACCCCTGAACGGAAAGAACCGTGGGTATACCATCGATGTACATCTTCTAACGAATAGACGGTGGAATACGAGAGCATTGCCCTGGAGTCACACAACCCTGCTGTATATTTTAAAGTAAAGTGATTTTTTTATTATGTGGAATAGCTTATTTGCTGACAGCCCCTTTAATGGCAAGCAGTTATCGTCGCCAATAGATGTTTGGCGTTCCAAACATGCTTCCGTCCGCAAAGGGGATCTGATACCCAGTTCGTTTATGCCGGAACACCACTACTTTCGAGAGCAGGAGTGGTTTCCATACAATCTACACCAATACATATTATTCATAAACATGAGACGGGAATCGTGGACGCCGTTTCTGATGTACCCCATGGAGTTCGTCATTTCATCGTCATATCTGTTTAAGCTTTAACCTTTCCTTCATTTATCCTTTTATGCCAAATTTCACGGAAATTAATCCCTTAATTTTAGCTAGAATTAAAAAAAAAACCAAATTCACAGCAGCTGTCATTTGTAATTAAAATGTCAAAAAAGTTCTCTCTGCCCGGCAGGCGTACGTGCGGGCCTTTGACAAGAACGAGGACCAAAGGACTTAAAGTCCTTTTTCTTCTTTGACCTCACACAGTTTCCATTAAGATATATCTTTTACCAATATGTCTAACAAGAAGTTAATTCAAGTTACCTTGGTGCGTGACTTCCTGAGTAGCTAGCTTCGCAGCGCTCAGCTCGCGAAGTTTCTTCTGCACAAACCAACAAAATAAATAAATATATAAATATATAGAGACAAATAACACAGTGCCATCCAAACCAAATAACATAGCACTTGTGTTGTGGATACTAGATAACAAATCATCATCATCATCCTAGCGTTAGTCCCGGTTGCCACCCAAACTTTCGTTTCGGTGCCCGGGGTCCGCTTTCCGACTTTTTCTACTCCACTTCGCGCGATCTTCAGCGTCCCTGGTAGTGAGCCCATTGGCACGCATATCACCCTTTACGACGTCAAGCCAGCACTTTTTGGGTCTACCCCTCCTGCCGGGGCCCGGCGGAGGCGGCATGGCCAGACATTTGTTTCCCACGTAAGCATCCGGTTGCCGTAAAACATGACCGTACCAACGGAGCCGTCACTCCTGCAATTTATCCGCAATGTCACGGACACGAAGACTACCGCGAATGCGGGAGTTCCTTACACGGTCCTTCCGCGTCATTCCACACATCCACCGCAGCATATTCATCTCCGTGACACGTAGTGCCTGCTTGTGTCGCTCTAGCACCGGCCACGCTTCAAGATACTAGATACTAGATAACAAATATACTACATATTGTAATGTAGGTAGGTTTAAATATTTAATCATGTCAGCCATTCAACGTGTTTGTAATGTGTTATGAATGAATGAATGAATGAAAACTCTTTATTGTTCACCTTAAATATATATACAAGAAAATGAAATCAACTTACAAGCTACTGAACAATGGGTGGCCTTATCGCTTAGAGCAATTTCTTCCAGGCAACCCTAATTATGTATGTGTTATGTATTATATGTAATAAATACCCAATAAATACACATACATAAACACCCACATTCAAGATGGGAGTCGATCCCGTGTCCTCCGCAAGCGCATTGTTATACGTTATCCGTTACACCACGTGGTCATCAAAAATAATATATATATTAAGTTTTTTCCGTGCAGGGGTGAAGAAAGAATACTGACCTCTGCGGCCGGGGTCGGCCTGTCGTAAAAGGCGACTAAACAACCCACCCTAGCTACGTTGTCGGGCCCCAAGCCCGTCTGGATGGCGACCACCTTTGGTCATAAGTATGCCGACATAATAACTTTGTGTTCCGGCATTAGTGACCCAAGTTCCTGTACCTGCCTGCCTGCTGTCCTACAGCAATAAAAAAAATCATGTTTTATAGCTGTGCAATTATACAAAGGTTTCATGTCTGTAATGTTTCGTAGATGGTGTCATTATGTATATAGCAATGAAAATTTGTAGACACCTTGCTTTCTCCTTAAAATCTTAAATAAGCAGCGCAGTCCGACCGTGGGTTCAATGACCCACTCCACTTTAGCACCGCACGTTGCACGCAATATAAGCCACAATGTCGAAGAGTTGAGAAAGCGAAAGGTGCATAAGTGGCACGGGACACGTGGCACGTAGTGTGGGTACACTACGTGACCCTGTTCAGGACAGGCAGGAGGTCTTTAAAATATTACGCTTGTTCACTGGAAGGAGAGTGTGAGGTTGTTGTAACATATCGTCAACACGCTTTAAAGGAAATTTCGTGCTTTTTAGAGCTATAATATCCGGATGACCGAGCTTTGCTCGGTATTTTTTTATTTTTATATATTGTGTTTTTTGGAAAATAACAATTGATTTTCTTAGTCTAACCTCAAAGCAAACACTTATTGACTTCGTGTTACTTAACAACGCCATCTGCTGGAATAGCTTTAGTGTTGTTGTGTCGTTAAAGCAATTTAAAAAATAGTATTATTATCCGCCGATAGATGTCAGGACGAGTCATTTTTCAGTTTAAATTGGGACTACTCAAACGCCACCATTTGACATTTTCTAGAAATGATTCCTAGGTAGATCGATTTATCGCCTCCGAAACCCCCCGTATACTAAATTTCATGAAAATTGTTGGAGCCGATTCCGAGATTCCAATATATATATATATATATATATATATATATATATATATATATATATATATATATATATATATATATATATATATATATATATATATATATATATATATATATATATATATATATATACACAAAAATTGCTCGTTTAAAGAATAAGATAATAACTTGGTATTGTGTTCCGGCATATGTAACCCAGGTTCCAGTACTCATAAGCTGATGGCAGTATGTTAGCGATACCCCTGGCGCCACTAACATTAATAGATGACGGTAACTGCTTACTGTAGTGGGCCGCCAGCCTATCTGTTGTTCTCCAGCAATATAAGTTACAGACAAATTGGTTAATGTTGGTATATCGTTTAATATTCCACAAAAATTCCGTTCAGATATCGACCTCCCTTGCTCCAACATAAATTTTTTATGGTCCCTTTCACTCTAGCACAGTTGACAGCGTCAAAACGTGATCATTTGCAACGGATTTGTATTCAAGATGAGACTAAAGCGCCTTGGCCGATTTAAAATGTTTTTTTTTGTTATCGAATACTTTTACTACTGAAAACGAAAGTTTATAAGTAAGCAAAGTTAATCAATCGTAACCATGTTTTTAAACCGCCACTAATAAAAATTAATTTCGAAAAGGATTAATAATAAAATAATTGATCACAGACGTGACATGGCGATATGTGTTTTTAAGTAGCTTTCCAGCAAATAATCTGAAGAGACTGTCGAGAGCTTTTTTATTGCTGTAGGACAGCGGACAGGCTGACGGTTCACTTAGAATTTAGCAGTTACCGTCGCCTATGGCTGTTTGCAACGCCAGTGGCATCCCGAACACGCTGCTGTCCTATAAGGGTATACTGGAAATTGGGTCACCAATGCCATCCAGGCGGGCTTCAGGCCCTACCGCGTAGCTAGGGTGGGTTGTTTTGTCGCCTTTTACGACAGGCTGACCCCGGCCGCAGAGGTTAGTATTCTTTCTCCGCGCCTGCACGGATAGAATAGTCTTCATATACTCAGGTTACACTATTTTAATGATAGCGTAAACAGCCCACAGCTGGGCTCGAGAATCCCTTTAGGGAGAGCGGACAATATAACTGCTATGCTCGTCCAAGGCGGATTGACTTAGACATAACGATGATCGTGAGCAGGTTTCCTCACGATGTTTTCTTTAACCATCAGTAATGGCAATTAAGCTTTAATAATATGCGATGCAGCGTGGGGTACAAAACTAGGACCTTAAAAGCCTGAAAGTGTGTCATTGAGCTACGTGGTAAAGATGTATATTCTTAAGAAATTATTTTTATTCCAAGCTCAGATCATATTACGTTGTTTAATTTAAATGTCAAACTGAAAATGTACAAACAATAATGAGATATTTAAATTAATTACATATCTTATCAATTTATGATGACGTGAAGTATATGATTGTCAAGCACTCATTTTGCCCAGCACAGTATTTAAATATTATTTTAAAGTTTTATTAAGTTTTTCATGGTCAAGCTGCCTGTGTCTGTATTCAAACTCAACGAATTTTAGGACCAATAGCCTTTGATCAATAATAGCCAATAGCATTCGAAAACGCTCAATTGTGCGAATTTCCTATTTAGAAGCCCTCGTGACGTAGTTGTTGAATGTGAATTGTGCAAGGACCCCGTAAAAGTCAGCGGATGTTGTTTATTCAAGAAGAAACTATATATATATATATATATATATGTCAGCGACTCTAAATTTTCCTCAATTTCGATGGCACTACAGATAGCATCCGATCACTAGAAGATTGAATTCAACAACAACTACTACGACCAACGACCGAATGCTACCACATCGACCACCAAAGAAAACGACAACAACGACCTCTTTAACTATTATTAAAACGAACAAACAACTAAAATAAAACTCAACGCTGCAGATGAAACTCAGATGAAACTCGTTTATTAAAAACATAAGTGACCCCAGGTAAATAACATTAATGAAACTATAGCGCGATTCAAAAATGTACAGCGCCATCTAGCGCGCTCGAATGTTAAACTAATTTAGCCTGTGTAATCATTCAACTCACCAGATAATGTTTGGTGTTAGGATCTTATTAGACATTCCGCCCACCAAAGGACTCGTCCTTTAAACACTTTAAATTATTTGAAATTAACAGTTTTGAGAACCGCGACAATGTAACACAAACAAAATATAAAATATAGCTTATAAAATTACCGCCCACCGTCATAAACTAGACACAACATTAACAAAAGAAAGTAACTCTAATGTACTCTTAACACAATTGATTAGGCAAAACAAAAACCTTATTAAATGGACGTTTGATGACCCCATTTTTAGTTCTTAAGCTTAACACTCTAGTGATCCCATCATGGCCAGGATGCTTCTGATCAACTCTGCCCAATAGCCATTTAGTTGGAGGTAAGTTGTGATCTTTTATAATTACAATATCGCCTATCTCTGGCTCTCGTATTTTAGTCGACCACTTGTAACGTTGATTCAGGCTAACCACATATTCTTCTGACCATTTCTTCCAAAAGTCGTTCACGATTTTTTGTGTCAATTTCCATCTTTGTAAGCCAGTTAAATGAACATCAGAATAGTCTTCATCTGAGATCGCCACCAATTGCTCTCCAATCAAAAAATGTGCAGGTGTTAAAGGCTGGGGATCATTAGGGTCTTCACTCAAATATGTCAATGGACGTGAATTGAGGCACGCTTCAATTTGGCTCAACACCGTTGATAGTTCTTTGAATGTTAGAGTTGAATCTCCGATCACTCGTTTTAGCTGTGACTTCGCCGATTTCACTCCGACTTCCCACAGTCCTCCGAAGTTAGCAGCGTGCGGTGGGATAAAATGCCAGGTCGTCCCGTCGTTGGTTAAGGTCTCGGCAATTTCTTTAGGAAGCTTGGATTTTGCATTATTAAACATATCTCGTAACTCTTTATCGGCTCCTACAAAATTTGTTCCATTGTCGCTATATAGTTCGACACACTGGCCTCGTCGGGAAACAAATCTACGGAATGCGGCAATGAACCCTTTTGAGGTCAAATCTGAAACAGCTTCTATATGTATCGCTTTAGTAGACATACATATAAAGACACAAATATATCCTTTATAAGATTTTGAACCTCTTCCAGGTGAAAAACGAATGTTTATGAATCCGGTGAAATCCACACCAGACGCTCTAAATGGTCTTGACGGTGTCAGTCTACTCTTCGGCAGTTGACCCATCAATTGATTGTTAGTCTGGCGTGAATATCTTAGGCACTTGATACATGTCCGATAGTATTTCTTGACTCGTTCTCTAGCTCGTATTATCCAGTATTTGGATCGGAGATAATTTAACATGATTTGTGGATTTGATTTGTGATGCATGGTCTTGAAGTGAGCATCAATTATTAACAACTTAGTTAAGTGACTATCACTTGGTAGAATAACGGGATGCTTTTTATTATATCCAATGTCTGCCTGTTCTAGTCGGCCACCAACTCTTAGCACCCCAGTCTCATCAAAAATTGGACAAAGACTGTGTAGAGGGCTTTTCTTATTAACATGTCCTTGAGACTTTAACTGCTGTATTTCTTCCTGATAGTGGTAATTTTGCGTTCTTCTTATTATGATTCCAAGTACTTCAGTCATTTCATTTACGCTTATAGATTTAAAATCTTTAATTCTTTGTTCTTTACTTAGTAATATTTCCTTTTTCTTTTGTAGTTTTCGCTCTAGCAAATGAAATCTACGCAATATCTCTTTAGATTTTCCTTCAACACACTTAGGCTTGGTATCTTTGAGTGGTAACTGAACTACATATCGACCTTCTTCATCTCTTCTAGTAGTTGCTTCAAAATATTCTTCACATTTGATTTCTTCTCTTGTAAATTTCTTCAAAATTGAATCAGGTTCCCTTTCTATTTCCCAAAATTGCTTTGATAATTCATCTTCTTTTACTCGTATGTGACAGCTAATTATTGGTAGATTGATTGCAGTAGATGTATGCTTTACTCGACCTGATAAAATCCATCCAAATCGGGTCTCTTGTGCGATAGGACCTAATCCTGATGGATGCCTTATTAGACCATTTAAAATGATTTCTTCGTATACTTCTACTCCCAAAATTAAATCAATTTTTGCAGGTGATCCATAATGTGGATCAGCCAAATTAATTTTCTCAATATCTGGCCAATCTGATATTTTTGTTTGACACGTAGGCAGAAATGATGTCACTGTTTTCAGAACATAAGCATCGAATTTCACTGAATACTTTTGATTGTAAATTGACTCCACACTTAATGACACTATGTTCTTTGATCTAGCTTGATTATCTCCTACTCCAGAAACTATACCATTTATTCTCTTTCTCTTTAAACCGAGTGATTGCGTTGTAGCTTCAGTTATAAATGAACCCTCTGAGCATGGGTCAATTAGAACTCGTACAATTTGTGAATATCCATCGGCTGAATATGCTCTAACTACTGCAGTAGCTAGCAACATCTCTCTTTGCTTTTGATTGGTAACCAAATGAGCCAGAACTGTTTTCTCTGTATCTTTCGACACCTGGTTAGGGGTCTTTGTCTCTATTTTTTCTGGACTCGATGATTGAGTTTCACTTGTACTTTGTAAATCGTTCCTCTCAAAATGTAGCAGCGTATGGTGTCGTCTCCCACACCGGCGACAACACGTTGATGAGTGGCATTCTTTTACTGAATGTGTAGGTGCAAAACAATTGAAGCACAGCCTCTTTGATTGTACAAACTCTGATCTCTCTTGAGGGGACTGTTTTCCAAATTGTTTGCATTGATACAATAAATGCTGACTTTTACACATAGTACAATTACTATTTAATTTCTTCTCCTCTTGCGTGGTTGAGTGAAATACCTTAGGTTTGATTTGTTGCGTGATATGGGACCTGGTTGTTGACTTGTTATCACTTATCATCTCAAATGTTCTGAATCTTGTCTCTAAAAACTTGACAAGTTGATTCCATGACGGTAATATCTCTGAATCTAATTCACTGACTTGAATCTCCCATAACTTTCTTGACTCTATATCAAGCCGTGTTAGAACAATATAATTGATAATCACGTCCCACGAGCTAGTGTCTATGCCCATGTTTTGAAGTGATTTGAGGGACGAAGATGTAATATCTAGTAGGGACTTAATAGAACCAGCCGATTCAGTTGAGTTTCGTTGTGAAAACAAGCGCTTCAGAACCTCATTACACAAATAACGTTTGTTGTTGTAACGGCGTATCAATTGTTTAAACGCATCTTCATAATTTGAATCGGTGGTTGGGAAGTTTTTGAGCAATGTTTCAGGTTCACCAGTAAGGCTACTCTTCAGATAATGCATCTTTTGCACAGCGCTTAATGTGGCATTCTGATGAATCAATGATGTGAACATATCATAAAAGGTTTGCCATTCTTCATATAACCCAGAAAACTTTGGTAATTGAATCTGCGGCAACTTGACTTTAGTACCTGACAAACTCGTTACCTCAGTTACTTGTGATGTGGAAGCTGTCACGTTCACACCACAAACCTGAAGATCATCTTTTATCTTTGTCTTGTAGTCAGTGTAAATATCCTCAAATTTGTAGTATACATCATCCGTAAAATAGGACATTGTATTCTTGTCTTCTCTATTGACAGACTCAACTATATCGTTGTGTACATTCGTAAATGTTTCAAACAATCTTTCCAAATTCTCTAGTTTCGACTGAATATAAGATGGCTTAAGTCTATCCTTGGGTGTTTTTTTATAATTGGAAAAGGCTTTGTTCAAATGATTATACATATCCTCTTGTTTCATTAATAATTTATCCATTTTTATAAACCCTTAATCTCACAATGATAAATCAATTATATGTTGTTTAAGTCCAAAATGTCCAAATATTAACACTGACGACTAAGTTCTACACGCAGATAATATTGTTTACGTCCACAGTTCACAATCAAATAAAATCAAATTTTGAAAATTTTACAAGTCCCAATATTTTTTTTTTTCACACCAACCACGCACTTTCCCGGGTTTCGGCACCAGATGTCAGCGACTCTAAATTTTCCTCAATTTCGATGGCACTACAGATAGCATCCGATCACTAGAAGATTGAATTCAACAACAACTACTACGACCAACGACCGAATGCTACCACATCGACCACCAAAGAAAACGACAACAACGACCTCTTTAACTATTATTAAAACGAACAAACAACTAAAATAAAACTCAACGCTGCAGATGAAACTCAGATGAAACTCGTTTATTAAAAACATAAGTGACCCCAGCTAAATAACATTAATGAAACTATAGCGCGATTCAAAAATGTACAGCGCCATCTAGCGCGCTCGAATGTTAAACTAATTTAGCCTGTGTAATCATTCAACTCACCAGATAATGTTTGGTGTTAGGATCTTATTAGACATTATATATATATATATATATATATATATATATATATATATATATATATATATATATATATATATATATATATATAGATATATATATATATATATATATATATATATATATATATATATATATATATATATATATATATATATAAGAATTGCTCATTTAAAGATATAAGATTCAAATGTGGCGCATAGAAATTAGATTTTATTTGACTAACGCTGTATTATTAAAGACGAATATGAATCAAATTATAGGAGGAGAGAGTCTTCTCATAATACGCATTAATCATCACACGGATGAGTAAAACATTTACACAAATACGATAAGTTCTCTAAAGTGTACACTATGGACTATCTTCAAAATGACGTAATCAAATAATTGGACTAACTTCGACTTCTTCACTGCGCACAGGTTTTCCTGTAAAATAGCATAATAAATTAGGATTTAAATGACCTACTAAAACCTACAAGTCCAACTGGTGGCATTTTTTTAATGCTGTAGGACAACAGAAAGGCTGACGACCCACTTAGAATTTAGTAATTACCGTTGCCTATGAGTGTTTGCTACGTCAGTGGCATCGCGAACACGCTGCTGTCCCATAAGGGTACAGGATCTTGGGTCACTGATGCCGGAACACAACACAGAGTTATTATGGCGGCATACTTAAGAATAAAGGTGGTCGCCATCCAGACGCAAAGGTTAGTACTCTTTCTCTTTTGTAGGGGCTACACGGATAAAAATTTCCGCGATCGCCTACACTCGAGACATGCGCAAGAGACTCGTTGGATTCTGAGCCGATCCGTACCACAGTTTGGGTGGCCCCGACCATCAGTCAATTCACTGCACGATGACGTGTCCGTCATTTTCACGCGCAACGCGACCATAACGACGTAACGAGAAAAGTACAGAGAGAAATGAGTTTCTTTCCATCCCTAAATCTCTTCAGACTTCAATGTCAGGCGCTCCCGTAAACGAGAAGCTAAATCAATCAAGGAGAGATCGTGCAGGTTTATAGCTTGTGCTGCATAAAGGGACGAATTTACCCAACTCTTCTGGTAAAGCAAGGCATTTCGTGGTAGACCCCGTCCAAAAATGGCAAACCCCGAAAAGACAGTAACAGTAAAAATTCGGACTCCAACAGGCATCCAACGCTTGGATGATGGGGAACTATAAATGGGTTATTATGGGAAGAAATCAGCAAATTTACACATCCGCACATTCTCTATCTCTGCGGCCGGGGTAGTTATGTGGTAGGGCCCCAAGCCCGTCTGGAAGGCAACCACATTTGGTCTTATGTATGCCGCCATAATAACTTTGTGTTGTGTTCCAGCATCATTGACCCAAGTTCCTGTACCCCTATGGGACAGCAGCATGTTCGCAATGCCACTGACATTGCAAACAGCCACAGGCGACGGTAAATGCTAAATTCTAATCGGGCCGTCAGCCTGTCTGCTGTCCTATAAACAAAAAAGATCAGTAAAGGAGAATTGAGAATATTCAGGATCTGAGAGATTAGAAAGATTAGCTAATGTTGACGCTTTAGTGGTTGGATTGATACCAGCACACAAAGTAAAATGTTGATTTAAAGTGTTGATGATTATATCACGGAAAACTGAAGAATCATTTTGTGTTTCACCGACCCCAAGTGACTTTAGAAATTTCCACACCTTAGGCGGGTCATTATTTTTAATAGAATCATGAATGTGGCGAATTGGGCGTCCCTACACACCTTATTACACTGATTACGTAATGAAATACAGGGTGACTTTGACAAACCCGTCCAAATTCACACAGAAGAATCTTTAGTAAAAGTTATGAGAAACATGTATTTTAGTTTAGTTTCACATACTTAGTACAAAAATGTTGAGTAATCAGCATCACAAAGTCATTCAAAGAACTCGCAATATACATAATACGGCGCTAGAGTGTCAATGACCTTTCCATCTGGCCTAGTAAAAGGCCGAGGACGGCGGCATTGTACCGGGCGAGCGAATACACACTACTCATTTACGCGGGAGAGACAGAGACAGGTAATAACAGGTTAACGTACGAAGGTTTTTTATGGTGAAAATTTGACATACAGTTTTTTTTTGCAAAAATGGGTTCCTTAAATGATATTTAGTGCGTAAAAAAAATTTGGACGGGTTTGTCGAAGTCACCCTGTATAGATCTATATATATATATATATATATATATATATATATATATATATATATATATATATATATATATATATATATATATATATATACCTAGTCAGGTCATAAATTCTGTCACATGTTTAATGTAAAATAATTGTAACAAGTTTATTAATTATGTAACCATTCATATACCAAAATGAAATATATATATATATATATATATATATACATATATATATATATATATATATATATATATATATATATATATATATATATATATATATATATATATATATATATATATATATATATATATATATATATATATATATACCTAGTCAGGTCATAAATTCTGTCACATGTTTAATGTAAAATAATTGTAACAAGTTTATTAATTATGTAACCATTCATATACCAAAATGAACTTAACAAAACATAGATTCTTATGACATTAAAGTTTATTCAAAATGACCTCCGTGATTTTGAATACAAGCCTTCAATCTGCGCGGCCAGTTGTCTATCGCAGCACGAACGAGGTCCATGTCAATATCGGCGGCTGCCTTAATCAAGGATGTCTTGAGTGACTCCAAATTGGGATGAGGCTTTGAGCACGCCTTTTCCTCCAAGTGTTGCCATATCTTGTAATCTAACGGATTCAAATCTGGACTGGAGGAGGGCCAGTCTTCGTGCCGGATGAAGTCGATTTCACGCGCCGCCAGCCAGTCTTGTGTGCTCTTCGCTCTATGAGCTGGCGCCGAATCTTGTTGGAATACCCAGTGCCTGTTATTGAACATGGTATGAGAAACAGGTTCCACAAGGTTCGTCAGGACTGTATTTTGATACACAACAGCATTCGTTTTTACACCTTTCTCACAAAAATGTACCTCTGTTAAGCCCCAATAAGAAACTCCCAACCATACCATGAGCGAGGATGGAAAATGACCTCGTTGGACACGCGGAATACGGTTGCTCGCTTCTTCACTACTGTGTGCGTACACCTTATCATTTTGTTTCTTGTAGCTCTCTTCTACGGTAAACATTTTTTCATCCGAAAAAAGAATTTCCCGATATTTTTTTCCCGCGTACCGCTTCAACAAAGCGCGGCATCTCTTCAGTCTCAGGTCCATTAGACGAGCATTCAAACGATGTCCTGTTTTTCTTCGATATGCCCGAAGCCCTAAGTCTTCATTTAACACCCTTTTCACCGTGGTTCTGCTTAACCCCATCTGAAGGGCCAACAGTTTCTGCTTACGTTTGGGATTTCTTTGAATTCGTGCCTTCACAGCTTTTATCACTGCTGGAGTCCTAACAGACCGAGGGTGACCACTTCTTGACCTGTCATCTACACTAGAGTCTTCATTGTATCGTTTGATGGTACGATAAATGAATCTTTTGGTTATATTCAAATTTTTCAGTATGTTAAAAATTTGAATTGGCGCGTAACCGCAACGATGCAACGCAATAACTGCAACACGGTCTTCTTTAAGCGTCCACTCCATATTTAAAAATGAGTAAAATTCTAAAAGTATACATTTTTATTTTCATGAACAATTCGAGATTCGAATTCAATAAACTTTTTTGTGGCCAGCATTCTAAAAGAAAAGTTTTTACTGTGTGACAATACTTATGACCTGACTAGGTATATATATATATATATATATATATATATATATATATATATATATATATATATATATATATATATATATATATATATATATATATATATATAACCTCATGATTTGATTTCTCATCCACCAAATTACACTCACGCAAAGGAGACCAGTCAATATTTCTGGTCTCACCTCTCAGAGTGTCCAAATTGATGCCACCAAAATTGCGTTGCAAAAGAATCTGGAATTTAGTTTTGGGAGTGCGGATTTTATACGAAAGGAAAATGACGTCATGATAAAAGAAATCGTCAGCAGGGCTTTGCCCATACTTAGTTATAAGACTAGGAGAAAAAACTCCCGGTTGCAGCCCAAACTTTCGATTCGGCGCCCGGGGTCCGACTTTTTCTTCTCCACTTCGTACGATCTTCGGCATCTCTGGTGGTCAGTCCATTGGCACGCATATCAACCCCTACGACGTCAAGCCAGCACTTTTTGGGTCTACCTCTCCTGCCGGGGCCCGGTGGTGGCGGCATGGCCAGACATTTGTTCCCCACATATATAGCCGGTTGCCGTAAAACGTGGCCATACAAGCGAAGGCGACACTCCTGCAATTTATCCGCAATGTCACGGATATGAAGGCTGCCGCGATTGCGAGAGTACCTAACGCGGTCCTTCCGCGTCACTCCACACATCCACCGCAGCATATTCATCTCCGTGACTCGTAGTGCCTGCTTGTGTCGCTCTAGCACCGGCCACGCTTCACATACGTATAAAAGGACAGGCCTAATGATGGTCTTATAGACCTGTCCCTTCAATTTAACTGGTATTTTAGGGTCACAGATGACACCAGTCACCTCACGCCATTTGGCTCACGCGGCTGCAATGCGTGTCTTAACGTCGAAATCAATGTTACCAGGTCTTAAGTATGCCGCCATAATAACCTTGTGTTGTGTTCCGGCATTAGTGACCCAAGTTCCTGGTACCCTTATGGGACAGCAGCGTGTTCGCGGTGCCACTGGCGTTGCAAACACCCATAGGCAACGGGAACTGCTAAATTCTAAATGGGCCGTCAGCCTCTCTGTTGTTTCACAGCAATAAAATAATGTACCCTGGATTCGAAGTATGAATGTAAGAAAAAGATTATAACCTTCTCGCTCCATCAAATAATTCTCCCGCTCTATCTGACTCGCTCGCTCTATAGACGGCGAGCGCTCTATGGTTCCTACCAGCGGCATATTCATTTTTACGCTTAAGCGAGCTGATCGGTCCACGTTGTCATTTATAAGGGTTACCATCTGGAGGCTGTGTTTGTCTTCCCAATAATCGTCCGATATCGACTAAGGATATGAAATAAGGTTTACTCAATGCAGGACTCAGGTTGGTAGTCTATTGCCCGACCAATATTTTCAGGAGGACCAGATTTTTATGGGTACTAGGCGACTACTAGCTATTGCATGCTTTTTTATTGTTGTAGGACAGCAGACTGACGGCCAGCTTATAATTTAGCAGTTACCGTCACCTATGACTTTTTGCAACGCCAGTGGCATCGCGAACACACTGCTGTCCCATAAGGGTATAGGAACTTGGATCACTAATGCCGGAACAGAACGCAAGGTTACTAGGTGGTCGCCATCCAGACGGGATAGAGGCCCTACCACGTAGCTAGTGTGGGTTGTTTTGTCGCCTTTTCCGACAGGCCGACCTCGGCCGCAGAGGTTAGTTAGTATTTTTTCTCCGCCCTCGCACGAAATGAATGCCGCGTGCTTCCCCCAAAAGTTAGCGTATTGGGAACCCAGGACATAAAAGAAGGCCATGTTCCTAGCCTTGGAGCTATACAGGACTTCTAAATCTCCTTGCAGAGTCTGAAAAGACTTCAAACAACATATAACCAGATCACAGATTGGTGAAAGGGCACCGTTCTCATTTTCCAATTGGAGTTAGGAGTGAGAAGAGGGGAGGGGGGCTGCAATCTCCTAACTTATCCATATCTATGTGATAAGAGTCACAGAAGGAGTAGGTTCTGTGACAAATAGAACGGCAATACCCTCAACGTCGTGGAACAAACTCTTGGTAGAAAAGCTTTTAGCGGTCCCTTTAAATGCATTTCTTCCTGCGTATCAGGAATAAAAAAAAAGAAAAATTATTAAATATTTTATAATACTCGTACTAGGAAATGAAATCTACCCACATTTATGAAAACAATAAACACATTGCATATATTACTGTAAGTCCAACAAGTTCTAACAGTCTGAGACCGCGGCCGCTTACGTAAAGTACTCATGTGATCTTTGAAAAGTCACAAGACTTACCTCGCTTGGTACGGATTCTCCGGATTGCGAAGTATTCTCTTCTTCTACCTCTACAACCGGCTCGGGGGCATCACCTTGAACCAAATTACAACGATATAAACATGTGGCCGGTTGCCGTACACCGAAGACATTTCAGCGAAAGCGATACTTCTGAATTTTTTTCGCAAAGTTAAAGGCACAAATTCAGTACCGGTACTACCGTCCTCTTTCTATTGACGAACTGCTCGCCATCAGCTGGACGTTCATCACGACTATTTCTTTTAGGTTCTTCAGAACGTTCATTTTGCGCACAATGAGGATCTGGAATGAGCTTCCGACTGAAGTTTTTCTACCGCACTACGACATTTCAAACAGCGCTTCATAAAATTTCTTCGCGGATGGCAGCATATTAGTGATGTTGCAAATATCTATAGGCGGCGGTAACAGTTTATTATTGAGTGGGCCTGTCTGCTGTTACGCAATAAAACGCAATAAAAAAAAATGCAGAAGTTCCTGCCGCAGCCTGAATCGTGAATCCATGGCGGCATATTCATCTACGTGACACACAGTTCCTGCTTGTGTCAATCCAGCATTAGCCACATTTTACAGGCGTATAAAAAGCTTATTGATGGTCTTATAAACCTGTCCCTTCAATTTAACAGGCATCTATAATTTGGTACAACTTGGTAATAAGACCTGTCGTACTGTATTTATCGGATACTAGCTATACCCTGCCACGCTTCGCTGTGGTACATTGTGACTGAACTCTGCCACGCTTCGCTGTTGCACATTGTGATTGAATAGTTGAGAAATGAGAAACAAAAAAATAGAAAAAAAAAAATAGCTAAAAACAATCCTTGATGCGGATTATATATCATGCTAAAATTTCAACTCGATCGGTGCAGAACTTTTTAAGTTTTTGAAGCGTACATAAACCTACATAACATTTTTATAATATAGATTGTATGCTATGGATATGCGAATGTTGAGATGAATGTGTAGAATTATGAAAATGGATAAAATTAGAAATTAATTTATCAAAGGAACTCTAAAAGGAGCGCCAATGTTTGAGAAGTTGAAAGGTAACAGATTAGCATGATTTGGTTGAGAAAAGTGTTATGTGACAAGAAAAATGGTATAAATGAGAGTGAATGGATACAAAAGAAGGGGCAAACCAAAGAAAAGATGGATAGATTGCGTAAAAGATATGGCAAAAAAGTTGTGAACATTGAGATGATTACTAACAGAGAAGAATGGGAGGAGAGAACAATTTGTGGCAAGCCCACATAGCTTGGGTTAAGGGCAGGAAGAAGTAGAAGATTTGGTACGTACCTTCACGATATCCGTTGAAATATTTGATATCCTTCGATGCATCGATCTTTGCCAGCAACTTATACATGACAAGGAAGTCGCTGACAGGCACGGCCGCTGATCCCCCGTCAGGCTCTTTGGTCAGGGACTCACAGAGCAGTATCATCGTGTGGGTGAGACACTGGAATTTGGATCCTTAATTACTCCTCTTGACGCGAAAGTGGCACTATTAAGCTTTATATATTTTGCTTCTTTTTTATGGAATTGGAACTCTTTTTTTCGAGTTAGAATTGCTTTTGATACACATCGCCGCGTGAAAATGTGCAGTGGGGTAGCGGGAGATTCTCCAAGCAAGCATCAGCACTCCTTCTCTTAAGGAGAAACATCTCGCTGGTATACCCACTAAACCACCCCGATGTTCCTTCGTTCGCCTTGGTCACCCAAGGTTTGGACGTGGCGTTAGTTTGACCGCGATCTCTCTAAAGCCTTGGGCCTTTGATGTGCTGGGCATTTGATTTTACAGAAGATGGAAGGGACAAATGATGAAGACGAAAAAGTGCGTTTTATTAAAGTTAATAGTGGATTTTCGTGTCTTAAATGAAAACAGAGTATAAATAAGATGAAAAGAATAAGAATAGACAAGGAGGTACCATGTGTACGAAAGAGAGTGGAGAAAGAGTGAGTTACTGCTTTCACTTGCTGTACGAAATATTAGTAACTGTAAGTTTGCTATTTCCGACACAGCTCTCTGAAATAACTTTACCTCCCATCAGTCAACAACTTTGCTAGATGGTAGGGCTCCTAACCCGTCGTGATGGAAACCACTCCTGGTTTTTTAACATGCCGCCATAATAAACCTGTGTTTTATTCCTGTATACTTGTAAGTGACCCAGGTTTCATTCGTACGCGGATGGGAATGTGTTGGCCGTGCGTTGCGTTGCAAATATCCATTGGAAGCTGGAAGGACTGTTTACTGTTAAGTGAGCCGTCGTCCTGTCACGTCCTAAATTCTTAAGTTCCAAAGTCATACCCCAACGTAGCCCATTGACGTGCCCTTCTATGTCTTCTTTTTGACCTTATTCCACATTATGTGGGGTCGGCATAACATGTACTCTTTTTCCACTCTTGTCTAAACTCCTTTTGTCACCATATTTTCACGCTATCCATCCTGGCAGTAACTTTACTGATCCCACACCCGACGACAGGGTCAAGCGCACGGATCAAGTGAAATACCTGGGATCTGTATTTCACGCGTCTGATGACATCGATTGCGATGTCAAGGCACGCATTACTGCCATGTGGGCCAAATGGTATGATGTAACTGGTGTCATTTGTGACCCCAAGATGCCGGTAAAGTTAAAGGGACAGGTGTATAAGACCATCATTAGGCCTGTGATTTTATACGGCTGTAAATCATGTCCGGTGTTAGAGCGACACAAGCAAGAACTGCATGTTACGGAGATGAATATGCTGCGGTGGATGTGTAGAGTAACGCGGAAGGACCGCGTTAGGAATACGTGTGTACGGCCACGTTTTACGGCAACCGGATACTTACGTGGGAAACAAACGTCTGGTCATGCCACCTCCGCCGGGCCCCGGTAGGAGGGGTAGACCCAAAAAGTGCTGGCTTGACGTCGTAAAGGGTGATAAGCGTGCCAATGAGCTCACTACCAGGGATGCTGAAGGCCGTGCGAAGTGGAGTAGAAAAAGTCGGAAAGCGGACCCCGGGCACAGAAATGGAAGGTTGCAACCGGGATACAACGTCGGGATGATTATGATTATTTCACAATATCCATCCTTCTTTTCTTCAAGCTTTCCTTCTGTATATATCTTGTTGCATTTAAATGGAGGATACGCTCTTAAAAAAGTAGGGTTCGAAACCCTAATAGCGTTCTCTTCCCGGCGTCGTCACGTTGTACTACGCTGACACTCCACTCGAAGTTATAATTTATTTTCTAAATCATACCATGCCATTCAACCATGCAGAAAACCCAAAATGTGGGTTCCGAAAAATAAATTTATAAATTGGTGAAAAGTTTACATTTTCAATGTCGGGAACACTGGACACGTTCAAACATGAAGTTACCAAAAAAAAAAGAATGAGTCGTCGTTGTGCTCCCGAGTGGCTGCGAGTGCAGGGGCCACGAACGAATACGACCGACCCACGTCACGTGCAGCTCGGCCAATCAGCGAACAGCTTGATCGCGGCAAACATAAGCGACGAATGAAACTTAAAAAAAAATGAGCCGTCACGGGACGCCTGGCAGATGTGAAACATAATGCAGAAAAGAACAGATTGTGATAGGAACTAAATATGTGATAATGATAAAAACAATAGAAAATATGCACTGACCCGCCGAAATATCAATTACCAAACAATATATTTTAGTACGTTTAAAAAATCAACCAATCACGTTATCTTCGCGATCGCTAAGTTAAAAATATCGTTTCATTTCAATTTCTAACAAATAATAAAAACACCAAATAAATATTGTGCTTCATTTTGAGGGCCGTAGAGCATACAATCAAATCATCAAAATTCAATATTTATTTATATGATAAGTTGAAAACATCCGCAAGGCGAAAATAAACCTTATGTATTAAGGAATAAAGTTGAAACTTGCATGTATATAATTTCCAATAATTACAATCATATAGCGGTATGCGTCATGCGTCGCCACCCCAGAAATCGGTTTTACGTGCGGCTATAGATGTTTCACATCAAAAAAATAATTTCTTTACATATTACCTATATATACATACCTTAGTCAGCATACCCCCAGCAACTGCAACGAAGTGCAAATACGGCACGCTGTCCACCCTCATGTAGACTTCGCAATAGCACAACACACGTCGTAACTCCTGCTGATCTAAGCAGAAGGCTTGCCAAGCCGCTTTCAAGGTCGGCAGTGGTATCTCCTTCATGCCTGATAACTATTAAATATACCTGTGTATAGATTAGAACATTTTTGAGGGTACAATTTTTAAGTAGCGCGCGCTCACCAAAAAGTCAAAAAGCGACACGATCTTTATCCGAGCGATTTTTATCCGTGCAGAGGCGGAGAAAATACTAACCTCTGTGGCCGGGGTCGGCCTGTCGTAAAAGGCGACAAAACAACCCACCAGCTACGTGGTAGGGCCTCAAGCCCGTCTGGATGGCGACCACCTTTGGTCTTAAGTATGCCGCCATAATAACCTTGTGTTGTGTTCCGGCATTAGTGACCCCAAGTTCCTGTACCTTTATGGGACAGCAGCGTGTTCGCGATGCCACAGGTGTTGCAATCACTTATAGGCGATGGTAACTGCTAAATCCTGAGCGGGCCGTCAGCCTGTCTGCAGTCCTAAAGCAATAAAAAAAAACGATGAAGTTAGCTGATAACTGTTTATTTATTTATATATTTAGACCCGGGTCGATAATTTTTGAAACAAAAAAAAAACAATAGTAGGATGAAACCCATCAGAAAAGGAGGGGAATATGATAAAAATGAAAGGAAAAATAAATTACGGGCGATCCGAGTTCGGGAAGTGGGAGGGGGTGAGTTTTTAAGGGTAAAAAATAGTTTATCTCGATTTCCGGAAAAACTATAAGTCTATGGAAAAAGTTAAATGACAAAGTTGTAGGTAATAAAAAAGGATCTACAACTTTTGTACTTACAATTTTTTCACATAACCTCAAAATTTATGTGAAAAATTCAAATAACCATGTTTTTGGTTTTTTATTTTTATCTTTTTCATAAAAAAATTTTTTCTACGAAATTTGATGAACACTTACCTTATTATGTCCCAAATACACTGTAATTTATTTGATTTAAAATATTTATTTTTTCACCTAATTTTGACTAAATATCAAAAAAGTACCCTAATTTTCAATCGAAAATTCTCGCGTCAAAATATCAGCGCTTTTCGAAAGGTCGGTGAGCTTTTTGTTCGTTAAAATCTCTACTTTCTAATAGTTTAAAAAAAATTTACATTACTATAGTAAATGTTCTCATAAAATGGAAAAAAAACTCGAATAACAACTGATGTTAAAGTTTCAAATTTTTTGTATTTATTGTCGACTCTTTTCGTGCTAGATGCCACTAAACGATTCAAAGCTCCTTTTTTATTTCATATAATTACTTGCTTATCATCTGACTTATTGCAAATTATACTTTCATGATGATCGGTTAAGTAGTTTTCGCGTGAAAGCGTAACAAATAAACTTACTTTCACATTTATAATATTAAGTACGAAGTATGATGTATGACCACGCATTCCTTTTTACAGAGTATTCCGATTTTGAAACAGAGAATGACTGATTGTTCTCTCACTGATTATATTTATGAGTTTTATGAACACGCAAAACTTTTGACAGAATTGATTTATTTAAGCATGTAGTAATTAGTATATTAAAGCAAAAAAATATATATATAAAATAAAAACTTTTTAACAAAAAAGTTTAACCGCCGAAAAAAATAAAAAGCAAAAAATAATAAACCTTCCTTTTATTAACCTTAATAACTGAGTTCTTAAACTAATGTTAATAATTACGTAAAGCGTGAAGCGCGGCGGCGGCGGCGCAGCGTGACACGCCCCTTCGCCGGAAAATGCCGAGCGTTTACGAAGTTAATGTCAGCCAAGAAAACCCCGTTCGTACCTGCGCCACAGTTCCAAGGAACCTCTCTTTCCATCGCAAGCAGTATTGGTATCCTTGGTGTCGACATCTCGAATGATGTGCAGTTTAGGGGACAATTGGAGGGTAAGCTAAGCTTGCCTCCAAATAATTAAGTGTGCTAAACCGGTCCAAGAAGTACTTCAGTCCAAGGCAAAGGCTTGTGCTATACAAAGCACAGGTCAGACCGCATATGGAGTACTGCTCACATTTATGGGCTGGAGCACCCGCCTGTCAGCTCAATTCCCTAGATTCGATCCAACGGCGCGCAGTTCTTGTTGTCGACGATCCCACACTCACAGACGGTCTAGACACGCTTGGACTTCGGAGAGACTTTGCATCTCTTTGCGTATTCTACCGTCTGTACAACGGGGAGTGTTCTGAGGAGCTATTTAGTATAGTGCCCTCGTCGTCTTTATACCACCGCACTGCCCGCCATCGGCTGGATGTTCATCCCCATTTTTGGAGCCTCTTCTTTTTTGTACGAAACGGTTCTCAAAAACGTTCATGTTGCGTACTCTCCGAATCTGGAATGAGCTTCCGGCTGAGGTTTTCTCAGCGCGGTACGATATGAGGTTCTTCAAAAAAGGCGTTATAAAATTTCTTCGAGGCCGACAGGGCGTTGGTAATTACCTCTGGTGTTGCAGACGTCCATAGGCGACGGTGACCACCTGCCAGGGTGGGCCGTTTGCCTGTCTGCTGAACTCTCGTTATAAAAAAACCAGAACGGGCACATACGTGAGGGCACTGGCGCCACCTCAAAATTGCTTAGGTATACTTACATTAGTTTAAGAACTTAATTATTATTTTTTTGTGATAGAATTTTATTTATACCTACTAAAAGCATCTTCTAGGGTTTACCTGATTAGCTAAGACCTTCAGACAGCCCCTCGTCAGCCCACCTTCCGTGCTGTATATGGGGTACTCCAGACGCAGCTTGACAGGGGGCGGTCGGTGTTGCGCTAGGGCTTTGAAATACTCAAAAGACCATCGTAGGAGGTCGTAAGGTTGTGTTTTTATTGCCGCTGAAAATTTTTCTTTAATGAATTTTCCTGTCTGTATATATCAACTGATACTTATTTGTCTGGTTCATTTATTTATTTTATATTTCAGTAATTTTCTGAATCTTACATCCGTTTTAATGGGTGTGCATACAACTGCGCGAGCGGCTATATCGAAACGGGCCACGGACAGGCGATATATCCGTAGGCCCGGGCGTAAGCGATAGGAGAACAGCGGGGTTTTAGTGGGTAGTCGGATGTTCGAACATCTTTCCCGGAGTCCCACATATCCCTCGGTCCCCCGGGCCGGGGGAACCCGTCAAGAGTGGTTTTTCCCCGAGACCAAAGAAAAAAGGAGGACGTTTCGAGACCACATCAGGGACGTCTTGAAAAAAGGCCAGTTCAAGAGTACCCTAAACCGAAGGGCATGTATGAAGGGAATAATGAAAGTGGACGAAGCGAAAGAAGTATCTAAGGATCGTAGCAAGTGGAAATAAGTTGTCTCTGCCTACCTCTACGGGAAAGAGGCGCGATTGTATATATGTATTTGCATTTCTGAGCCGTTTTTTCCGACGTAATGACTGGACTAATAAAAGTATTAGTACCCATAAATAAGGCGCTATGCTGTTTGCTTTGAGAGTAGATGACGCTGTGATGCTTTTTTAAATAGCGCAGACTTAGGGCAATAATAGAAACCTTGAGCCACAGCAGTTGCGTCATGGAGGTATGGAAACATCACCTTACCTTTGCAATATCTCTTCAATATGTATGGAAATTTTGGGGGGATGACGATCTGCTGAGAGCAGTACATCTGCTCCACCAACTCCGGCATCTTGATCTTCTACGACACTCTTCTGGAAATATTAATATAAATTCCATTTTGGAATATGCATCTACAGTGCGGAACCCACAGTACAATATTTATAAAGACAGTATTGAATCCGTACAAAATAAATTTGTAAAACACAAATACCTATATAAATGCGATCGTATGAATCAACAGTTGCCTGAAATTCATTCATTATCAGTGCGGAGGGCTATGAGGGACCAAGTATTTTTATTCAAATTACTCAATAATCACATGGATTCCCCTTTCCTTATAAGTCAAGTATTCCTGAGGTGTCCCCGTTTAAATTCAAGGCAAGTATCACCTTTTTCATTACCTTCAACAAAGTCAAATCTTGCAAGAAACACTCTTTTACACAGATCTTGTTTTGAATATAATAAATTTTACACCAGTGTAGACATTTTTGTTCTAACATTGTAAATTATAAATCAAAAATAGTCGAATTATGCAAATGACTAAAGTATTAAGTTTAGATCTCTCAATTCTTTTTTAATGTATTTTATAATAATTTTAATTTATCACATTACTTTTATTCTATTGGATGATGCAATTATGTGTATTACCTTTAAGTGGAAACTTTACTGATTTGTTAATTTTTATGTTATCTTTATATTGTGATTTATTGTAATTGTATGTTTCCCAAATAAATAAAAATAAAATAAAAAATAAAATATAAAAAATATCTTAAGATGGCGTCAGTGATAGAACCACAGAAAATATAGATGGTAAAAGAGCGTTTCACTATGGCGTAGCGGCGGACGCATGGCAAAACGCCCGCTAAGCTCATTCGATTCCCGTCCCGCGTTTGTGTGTTTATTTTTTTTTGTTAATATTTACTTTTATTATTATAAATTTATCTTTTTTTGGATCTGAGTGCTTGGTATACAAAAAATCTGGAAGCCAAAACGGATAGCAGATATACGCAGATCCGAGGGAGCAGCACCACTACAAGGGTTTCGTCCCACTTGGATCCGAATATTATTAATCCTCAAATTAAACATTGTTAAAGCCCAATCAAATCAAATAATAATAATAATAATAATAATTTATTTCAGAAACAAGTCCCATACAATACAATACAATACAAATTTATTTTTATACACATTATTTAAAACACATTATTTAATTAACAAAATTAACAAAAACATCAGCCACTGCCCCCAAACTAGAAAAGTATCTGTGTCTTGGAGGCCGAGGCAAAAAATTTCCATTGCACAATCCGTGCGGTGTGGGTGTGTGTATATGAGAGTATGTTGTGTATGAATACATTACATAAGTGTATACACAATACTATACAAATAAGAAGAGTATTTTATATACAGACATACTGGGAAATAAAATATTATGAAAAAATATCATGTCATTGGTTTGATTAGATTTTCAGTGTCATCATAATTAAGTTTTTGCAACCAGTTTGAAACAATGTTCTTACATTTTGATTTATGGTAGGAATAAAATTTTAATTGTATGTTCAATTTATTATATAGATATATGCCCAAAAAATCAAAAAAGCGATGGGAAGAGCTAGTGTTACAGAAACGTTTTTGAGATATCTTATTTTTTATTCGTTTGGTACATCGTGGATTATATTTTGTAATGGAATGCTGTCTTATAACAGTTTGTAGTATAAAAAGTTGACGTACTGTAAGTACTTTGGTTGTCTGATATAGGGCTGTAGTTGGATGGAAATAAGGGAGGGAGAACAAAACTTTCAGCACACATCTCTGTGCTCTTTCGAGTTTCAGTAGATGAGTTTTACAAGAACCTCCCCAGACTGTAATACAATAAGTTAACAAAGATTGACATAGAGCAAAGTAGGTTGTCATGAGAATTTTATTGTTTGATATGTGACGTAGGTTTTTAAAAATAAATATTAGTTTTCTTACCTTAGATGTAACATAGTCTATGTGTAGTTTAAAGTTTAAATTTTTGTCTATAATAATTCCGAGGTATCTGATACTAGAAACATTTTCCAATTTTGGACATGTACATTGATTCAATGAATAACTACACGAGTGTGCAAAAATATTCAGATTAAGAGTTAGCAAAATATTAGAAGTTCTGAAAGAAAATGCAATATATTTTGTTTTATCAACATTGAGAGTTAAAAAGTTGTTTGACAACCAAAGATTAACTTGGTCGAAACCCAATTGGGCAGATTTATATGTATCTTCCCATGTTTCACCTGTAAACACGATAGCTGTATCATCTGCAAAAGTGACCATCTTGCCATTAGGGATCATTAGCTGACAAAGATCATTTATATAAATAAGGAAAAGAGTAGGGCCTAGTATACTACCCTGTGGTACCCCATACATAATATCGACCTCATCACTCGTCCAATCTCCAATCTTAATGCTCTGCTTACGACCCTCAAGATAACTTTTGAAAAATTTTAGCTGTGTATCTCTTATACCACAATAATGCATTTTTTCTAATAATAAAGAGATTTGGATGGTATCGAACGCCTTAGCCAAGTCAAGAAATATAGCTAAGACCTTTCTACCACCATCCATACTGTTTATGATGTTGAGGTTCAATTTGTATATGAATGGATCGATGTGTGATTTTGTAGAAAAACAAACGTCTGTTCTTACTAATAGTTTATTAAGACTGACTCGAAGTCGCATCAGTGAGCGTATTTACTATGAACTAGACATACCGCCCACCAAAAACAATAGTTTTTAAGCAAATTTGTATAATTATGTATACTAGCTCTAAGTGGACTGTAGTTGATCACAGATATTGGTATACATACTGATAAATTGTAAAATAAATTTGACATAATAATAGTAATCACTCATCACTGGTACATCGTAGCCGCCCACCATTCTCACTCATTATCTACTTGCTTCGGCAGCAGGATCAGTTTATTCAGTGGCCTTTTCAACTGACTATTGCTAGCGGTTTGTATGGTTACCACTCTGACCATGTTGTCTATTCCGGGATGTAATTGTACAATTTTTCCTAGTAGCCATTTAGTTGGAGGTAAATTTTCCTCTTTGACCACAACAATATCTCCAATTCCAGGCGATGGCACCTTAGTTTGCCATTTAAATCTTTGTTGTAAGGTGTGAACATATTCGGTTTGCCATCGTTTCCAAAAATGTTGTGTCATCCTTTGGATCATTTGCCACCTTGTTAAGAGACTGGTTTTCTTGTCTTCGTAATTAGTATCAGGAACGCTAACAAGCGGCTCTCCTATTAAAAAATGACCTGGGGTTAACGGTGCTTCTGTGGTATTGTCAATGAGACACATAGGACGAGAGTTGAGAATCGCTTCAATCTGAGCTAAAAGAGTAACCATCTCCTCGTAGGTTAATTTGGTGTCCTTGTTTATTCGAGATAAATATCTTTTGGCTGATTGAACGCCAGCTTCCCATAAGCCTCCACATGTTGGCATTCTTGGTGGAATAAAGTGCCATGTTGTGCCATCATTTGCTAAAAGTTCTGCTGCTTCTTTAGCTATGTTATTCTTTCCTGCCTGAAACATTTCCTTCAACTCTTTAGCAGCGCCAACAAAATTTGTGCCGTTATCACTCCATAAGTTAGAACAATGGCCTCTTCTTGCTACAAATCTCCGAAAAGCGGCGATAAAAGTTTGTGTCGTTAAGTCTGTAACTGCCTCCAAGTGGATTGCTCGAGTTGCCATACACACGAATAAGCAGATGTACCCTTTAGTCGCATGGTGTCCACGTCCTTTCGAAGTTCGAATTAAAACAGGTCCAGCGTAATCAACCCCACTGTTCTTAAATGGCCGGTTCTGGGTAACTCGTGCAGTCGGCAATTGACCCATAAATTGGTTTATCACTTTGGCTTTGTCTATAATACAGATTTTACATTGATGGATACATTTCTTCACGGCAGATTTTAAACCTATTATCCAATAGGTACTTCGCAGAAACGCCATCATCGCTTGGATGCCACCATGCATCGTTCTGATATGTGCTTCGTTGACCAACAATTTTGTGATATGCTGATTAGCAGGTATAATAATAGGGTGTTTAGTGGCCTCTGGTATATACGCACTTTGTAATCGCCCTCCTACTCTCATTATTTCGTTTTCGCCAAGGAATGGCGACAATGTGATGAGAGAACTTTTCTTCTTTACTTTCGCAGTTTTCTTTAATTCTTCAATTTCTCTTCCGTAAACCAAATTTTGATAATATCTTATGCAATCTTCTAATATTTCATTAAGTTCCTTTACTGTTATGTAACTTTTTTCTATGGGTTTAGAATTGCTTCTCTTTAAAAACCTCTTACAATATGCTAACACTCTCTTCATCCTTGAAATTGTTGAAAATCTCTCCCAAATCGGTTTCTCTTCTGTAGTTGCATGAAATGTCCTCCTTTCTTCTAATGTTACGTGTGGAACATCACATCTGTTCAATTCTATTTTGTATTCCTTTAACCAAATAGGTCCAGTCCACCATAAGTCTAGTGAAGCCAATTCAATTGATTTAACACCTCGAGTTGCAATATCGGCTGGATTTTCAGCAGACTGTACGTGATACCATCGATCGTTGTTTATTACACGAGTAATATCTGCGACTCTATTTGCAACAAATGTACGCCATCGACTAGGTTGAGATTGCAGCCACGATAAAACAACCGTCGAATCAGTCCATGCATAGATCTTATCTTTAGGTATGTTCAAGATGTGTGTCACATCATCCACTAATTCTGCTAGTAGTGCTGCAGCGCATAATTCCAATCTTGGAATTGATAGTTGTTTCAATGGAGCAACCTTTGTGCGCGACGCAATAATTGACACATATATGTCATCAGTGTCAATTACTCTGAGGTAAGTTACAGCGGCATATGCGTGACTAGATGCATCTGCAAATCCGTGCAACTCTATGTCTTTATAATTGTTTGATGTCGTTCTAAACCATCTGGGTAATTCCAGGGATTGTAAATACCTTAGCTCATCTCTATAACTCATCCAATCTTCTTTGATATGTGATGGCAGTTCATCATCCCAATCTAAAGTAAGTAGCCACAATTTTTGTATCAATATCTTAGCAGTGATAACTACTGGTGATAACCATCCAAATGGATCGAAGAGACGAGCAACATCAGAAAGAACGGATCTCTTTGTAATTTTACATCCTATAAAAGGTAAGTTTACACTAATTTTGAAAGTATCATCCTTTCTATTCCACGTTAATCCAAGAATTTTTATTACTTGATCTAATTTTATTTCAATTTTGTCATTAGTAGATTTTTCTTCTTGTAGATAGTTAATTATTTCTTCAGAGTTACTAGACCATTTTTGCATTTCAAAACCTCCCTTTCTTAATATTTTTTTGATTTCTTGACACATTTTCTTAGTTTTTTCTACAGTTTCATTACCCGCCATCAAATCATCCATATAGAATGAATTTTTAATTACAGAAGATGAATCTGGGTACTGCTGAGCTTCATCATCAGCCAGTTGATTTAATGTTCGAACAGCCAAAAATGGGGCGGCTGCTGTACCAAAAGTAACAGTTGTCAAGTTGTAACTCTCGATTTCATCTTCAGGGTTATCTCGCCAGACTATACTTTGTAAATTTGTGTGCGCCTCTGTCATATTGATCATCCTATACATTTTGACGATGTCTCCAACCACACATATTCTATGTATCCGCCAACTAATAATGAGACTTCGTAAATCTGACTGTAAAACTGGTCCAATCATCATCATTTCATTAAGAGAATGGTCATTAGAACCCTTTGCCGACGCGTCAAAAACCACACGAACCTTCGTTGTCTCTTTATCTTCGCGTATCACAGGATGATGAGGAAGATATATTGCGTCTCTGTCATCAACAGCCCTCTTCATATGACCCATCGCTATATACTCGTGAATAACCTTGGTGTACTCTGTTTTCAACTTCGGTGACTTCATAAATTTCTTCTCTAATTGTCGTAATCTGTTTATTGCTTGTTCCCTTGTATTTCCACATAACCTTATTGTTTCTTCAATACTTTGTTTCAATGGTAAGTGTACTGTGTATTTCCCGCCTTTTATTCTCTTGGTTGTATTTTTGTAAATCTCTTCGCACATTTCTTCTTCTCGAGTCAATAGTTTTCTTTTCTTGTATGAATCAGTCTCTATTTCCCAGAACTTCTTCAACATGTCGTTGTCTTCTGAAACCATTCTTCTAACATGTAGTGTAATTATTTTGTGTTCTTCGCCAAGTGATTTGTTTTCTCTTTGACCCGATAGTATCCATCCCAAGCTTGTTTTCTGCGCCACTATACCGTATGGCGTTTTAATCAATCCAACGTTTATTATTTTACTGTAGACGTCGGCTCCGAGTAAGAGGTCTATCTTACCGGGTTTGTTATACATCGGATCAGCAAGCGATAATGTTTTTAGCTGTGGCCAGTTCATCGGGATATACTTCGAAGGTAAGATTGTTGATAAGGTTTTTAAAACGTACGCCTTCACATGGATGACTTCTGTAGTATCGAATCGCGATGTAACTGAGAGGTTTACTACATGTTTGATGTTCACTTGTGTTCCTTCTCCTACACCAGAGACTACACCGTTGATACAAGTTTTCTTTAGCCCCAAGAGTTCGATTACTCTTGAAGAGATCAATGAAGCCTCTGAGCCCTGATCAATCAAAGCACGAAGTGTGTGTATAACTCCATCACTTGCTCTGACTTGCACTTGTGCTGTTGCTAATAACACTTGATTATCAGGTTGTTCTTTAGAGAAGTGTGCGCTAGTAATTTCTTGTTCCGGTTGTGGTTGATGATCCTTCTTCTCGTTTGTTTCTTCGACTCTGTGTAACAGAGAATGATGTCTTCTTTTACAGACTCGGCACCTCGCTTTACTCTTACAATTGTATACATTGTGATTCGGTATAAGGCAGTTAAAACATAATCGATTCTTGGTTGCAAAGTCATGTCGTTCTTCTGTAGTTTGTTTTGCAAATTCTTTACAATTAAATATGTAATGTTCACCTTTACAATACGTGCAAGAAGAACGTGAGCTTATATTGCTGTGTTTTGTAGATGAAGATGTTTCATCCTCTTTCGCCTCAGCTACGACATGAAATGACCTGTGACCTCGTGCCTTCTCCTTTGTAACAGCTGACGACATCATCGGGGTTGTTAATTCCAAGGTACGGAATTTTGCTTCTAGAAAACCCTTCAACTCGTTCCATGATGATAACTCTTCGCTGTTTTGCTTGTAGGCATGTTCCTCCCACTCCTTCAGTGATTCTGGGTCCAACTTCTGCGCGATCAGAAATACTATTATAGGATCCCAAGAATCGGTACTTATGTTATAGTTGTTTAAGCTATTAATACATTCCGTTGTTGTATCTAATAAAGCTTTTATCTGAGTGGCAGTTTGACTTGCTAATTTCTTTTGACTAAATAGCCTTTTTAATACACTGGTCACTATCATTTTCTTGTTACCGAATCGCCCTTTAAGTAACTGCCATGCTTGTGTATAATTGCATTCTGTTATTTTGATTTGCCGTAATAAAACTTCTGCCTCTCCGGAAACGCTCGTTTTTAAATAATGTAATTTTTGTACATCACTTATTGAAGTATCATGAACAAGAGCCGTAAATAAATCTTGGTAGGTGGGCCAATCCTCATAGTTACCCGAAAACGTAGGTAACTGTATTCTCGGTAACTTAGCGAAAGGTGTCTGCCCATTCTGCGACGAGTTTGATGTATTAGAAATAGCAGATGTTCTATTTTCTGATTCTAGTTTCGCCAGGAGATCGGTTAAGTCTCCGCGTAAGCAAAGATACAGGTCTTCAAACGTATAATATTCTTCATTGAGAAAATACGGCAATATTCCTCGTTGTTCACGTGGCGTACACTTCAGAAGATTTGTATTCGCTTGTTTGAATGTGTCCCAATACTCCTCTATACATTTTAATCTTGCTTTGATGTAACCTTCAGTTAATCTTTGCTTCGGAGCCTTTTTTATGTTTACTTGTGCCTTTTGTAACATACCGGCGACATCTTCAAGCATAGTTAAATATTTTGATTGTTCCGCAGTAGGCGATGACATTTTGAATAATTAAAGTATCCAAATATATACACAAACACAGTCCGTTATAAGTTTTCAATCACTTTATTCACTTAGTTTTATTTGTTATAAAATCTTTTCACTAACGAGTTTGTTTACGAGTTCAATTTCTAAGAATCGGTTTCTATTGTATTCGCGCGGCCGAGCTCCGTGTGTCGATCTATTCACTAATTAATCCGGCTCGTTGTCGACCATATGTTTATGATGTTGAGGTTCAATTTGTATATGAATGGATCGATGTGTGATTTTGTAGAAAAACAAACGTCTGTTCTTACTAATAGTTTATTAAGACTGACTCGAAGTCGCATCAGTGAGCGTATTTACTATGAACTAGACACATACTACTAATTATAAAATCAGTGAGTTTGTGGACCGCATCACTTGTGGATTTACCTTTACGAAAGCCATATTGCGCATCTGATATAAGATACTTAGCTTCAAGAAATTGAACTAATTGTTTGTTAACTATTTTTTCAAGAATTTTAGATAGCGCTGGCAAAATAGAAATTGGTCGATAATTGCTAATGAGTCGTTTATCACCACTTTTGAATATAGGATGTATAATCGCATGTTTAAACTCAGAAGGAAATACACCTGTCTTGAGTGATAAGTTGAAAATATAAGTCAGTGGTTCAGAGAGTATATCTCTGTATCGTTTTAATACAGAACTAGGTAAATTATCCCTACCAACGGCACAAGTGGACTTCATATTACCAATAAGCGACTTTACTTCATCAGCATCAGTTGGCAAAAGAACGAACGAATTGACATACGAATTCATTGCTGGAGGTTTAGTTAGTAGAGTATGTTTTAGGCCAATTTTCTCAGCGAGATCCTTTCCCACATTTGCGAAAAAGTTATTAGCAGAATTAATAGCATATTTTGGATCATTAGAAATCAATTCAGAAGCAGTGGACTTAACTTTGTTTGTGCCTGTAATAGTTTTAATAGTCTCCCAAAGCTTTCTATTGTTTGTACTATATTTTTCAAGAAGATTTTGTTCATATTGAAGTTTTATTTTTTTGAGTAAAGAATTGCAAAAGTTTCTATAACGGATGTATGTAACTTTTAGTGTATTATTTGTTGGAAACTGTTTTGATTTTAAATGAAGCCTGTCCCTATTTCTCACACACCTCACCAAACCCGGTGTAATCCAAGGTTTTATTGGGCAAAAACGCCTTGATAAACGTTTTTGTAAAGTACATTGTTTAATAAGAGTAGTAAGAGTATTATTTAAAAAGGTCGTTGCTTGATTTGCATCATTAATTTGATATATTGGAGTAAAGTCAATAGTATTTATTGAATTATCCAAAGCTGAAAAATTAATTTTATTAGTATATGTGGAGCTCAACATTTTATTAGGTAATAGCTTCAAGGAAAGCATCACAGTATAGTGATCTGTTAAAGTGGTATGAGAGACCAGGCAGGTTACATTATGTTTTGTTTTAACAATCCAATGGTCCAAACAAGTAAGTGTATGAGTTGGTTTGGTATGGGCCGGTAGCAACCCATGAGAAGCAAGGAGATTTAGGTATTCATATGATCGCTTGTCTAAAGTTGAAGGTGCAATGTCAATATTTAAGTCTCCAGTTAACAAGATATTGTTGAACCTTTTTAAACTAATAAGCAAGCGGTCTAATGTTTCAAGAAATTTAGAAATATTAACCACACTTGGAGAACGGTATATTGCAAGAACAACAGTGTTATCATTTATTTTGATTAAAAGACAATTTGCATCCTCTATTTGGGGCTCTGTAATTATGTAAGGATATGCAGATTTACAAAAAACCACAACACCTTCATTTTGGGTCTTGTTTAATTTAGTTGATTCACTGTTGTATCCCTTCAGAGAATACACAAATGGGTTTTTGGATAGCCAACATTCTGTTAAAATTATAATATCCCAGTCAACCTTAGACATAGACAAGAGGATCTGGAATCCATCAAAGTTACGGTTCAGACTTCTTATATTTTGTGTAATTAATTTCAAATTGTTAACATTAGAATTTAGCAGTGTATTACACTTTTCTATAGGGCAAGTTATACAGTTAGCTAAGCTCAGATCATCAGATATTAGGGATGCCCAAAGATTGGACTGGTCCGGAGTTTTTAATGCAGCTGCAATTGACGAGAAGGTTTATGTGTTTAACACAAACATACTGAAGTTGTACGACACGCATGCACCAATGCGACGCGTTAAAATTAAACATACTCCTGCTCCATGGCTGACCGATGAAATTAAGAAACTTATTCATAAAAAAACACTGGCAAAGACTAAATTAAAAAATCAACCAAGCGAGCAGAATAAATTGGCTTACATAACACTACGTAATCGCTGCAATAGGGTGTGTAGGGACGCTCAACGCCGGTTTATACATAAATCCGTAGAAAATAGTAATCCATCCAAAGTATGGAAATTTCTGAAATCTCTTGGAGTTGGCAAGTCTAAACAGAATACAATACCCAAAAATTTCAATATTGATAATTTAAATAAACATTTTACGTCCACTAAAAATTTTGACAGTTTAATCAAGTCAAATACATTAAAAAATCTTTCAACGGTTTCAACTCCTTCTCACCCAGTATTTTGTCTAAGTCCTTTAACTGATTGTGATGTTGAGAGTGCTTTATTATCTATTTCTTCGAACGCCATTGGCAGTGACGGAATTAGTCGGAACATGATCGTTCTTATTCTGGATGTTATTCTCCCGGTTATTACCCATATCTTTAATATCTCACTGGATTCCGCTACCTTTCCGACTATTTGGAAGGAAGCGCAAATTATTCCTCTTCCCAAACTTAATAATCCTACTTCTTGCGCAGATTTCCGACCTATTTCAATTCTTCCCTTCCTCTCCAAAGTCCTAGAACGTGAAATCCATAAGCAATTGACCAATTTCCTCAACCAAAATTCACTATTGAATAACTTTCAGTCTGGTTTCCGCCCAGGTCATAGCACTGCGACAGCATTGATCAAAATAACTGATGACGTTCGGATGGGAATGGAGAATGGTATGTTGACAATTCTGTCACTGCTCGACTTTAGCAATGCGTTTAATAATGTTGATTATGATCTATTACTAGGGATTCTTCGCACCCTCAACATATCTCCAACAGTAATTGGGTGGTTTCACAGTTACCTGCATGGACGCCGGCAGCGTGTCCGTATTGATGATAACTATTCATCGTGGTGTGACGTGATAGCCGGCGTGCCTCAGGGCGGCGTTTTATCTCCTTTGTTGTTTTCCATTTTCATTAATTCTATTTCCGATAAAATTACTTCTTCCTATCACCTCTACGCAGACGATTTACAAATTTATGCACAAGCTCCTGCCGATAAGATTAGTTCTGCTATAAATCAAATAAACGTCGATTTAAATCATATATGTCAATGGAGCAATATGTTCGGACTTGCTGTAAATCCAAATAAAACCCAGTTAATTGCCATCGGTAGTCGTAAAATTAGGAGCAAAGTTAAATGGTCATCTTTACCGCTGGTTGTTTTTGATAACATACATATACCTTTTCAAGACACTGTAAAAAATCTAGGCGTGGTATTCGATAATGAGTTGTCTTGGCAACCTCAAGTATCTGAATTAAGTCGGAGGATTTTCTTGTCTTCTAGGACACTTAGGAGATTAAGGAACTTCCTGCCCACTGCCACCAAGGTTACGCTTGCAGAGTCCCTTTTGCTCCCCATTCTTGATTATGCTGACGCCAGCTATATTGATTTAACCCAAGAGCAGCTAAATAAACTTGAGCGTCTTCAGAATTTTTGTATTAGGTTCATATTTGGCTTGCGTAAATATGACCATGTCTCTGAATTTCGATCGAGGCTCAAGTGGCTTCCTATTCGCTTTCGCCGGAATACTCACATTCTCACTATCCTTTATAACATTTTATATAATCCCTATACTCCCTTTTACCTTAAGGAACGTTTCGAATTCCTTCGCCTTTCTTCGTCCGAAAAATTGCGCTCGAGTACGTATCGAAAGCTTGGGACACCTGCACACAGTTCATCAATTTATGATAAATCCTTTACAGTGCAGGCTGTCCAGCTTTGGAACTCATTGCCACTTTCTGTTAGAGAAGCTAAAACATTGTCAACATTTAAAAATAAACTACGCAGCCACTATCTGTCTGTAAATAATTATGCATAGCCAACTCTCTAGTTTGTTGTCTCTATTGGTGTCATAGTTGTATTAATTTCGAAAAGTTCAATGATATATATGTATATATGTGTGTGTATGTGTATGGATAATTATATTAGAATTATTTATTTATATTGTTTATGTGTATATTGTATGTATGTATGTATTTTTGGAATATATGTATTTATTATTATATCTATATTCCTATATTTATAGCGCCATCTTCTCGCCAGATATTTTATCCAAATTCCTTTTGAGTACGGTTGCCTGGAAGAGATCGCTGTAAGCGATAAGGCCGCCGATTTTTCACCGTCAATTTATTGTATACTTGTGCTGTAATTTGTAATTTTGGTGATAAATAAAGCGTTATCTATCTATCTATCTATCATCCAAATCATCATCTATATTGAAATCGAATGTTGACTATAAAAAATAGTATGATAATCTGATATAAATTAAGTGACACTGGTAATAGTATTAGTAGTATTAAAAAAGTAAAATCATAAAGGTAAGTGAGTAATTTCGCATCATGTATGCAAAGTAATGTATAAATTAAATCATATATATGTTCATCCAGGTATATAATACAATAAATAAAAATTAATATAGTATATTGTAAACATAATTTTTTGAAATGTGTATTAAGTTTATTGGTGTAAGATGTTTCACAGTTAGGAGTGTGCAGAATAGAGAAGCAATATAATATTAATTTTAAACAATACTCTCTCAAAACAAATATTTTCATTTTAAATAATAATAAAATTAAGCTGAGATAATAAAATGATAATAATTGACAATTCTGATTAATACAGTTACATATTAACATCAGTATTATAAGAACATTTATTATAATTAGTCATTGTGTTGAACTTTTGTTACCCATTTGATTTAATTGAGACTCATTATTGATTACAATATATGAACTGTTATTGTCTTTTCTTAACAGAATGCGCCCATTGGAAACCCAACAAAACCTATAATTATTTTCCTTAGCAAAAGATCGGGCCATGTATGAGAGTTTTTTCATTCTTGCTGTAATCTGCTCTGCTACAAAAACTGGCTTAGGGGGACCCTCAAGTCCTAGATGAGACGAATTTATTTTCATAGTTGGATGGTTTTTATTGTAAGTCTTAGCAGCTTGCAAGAAGTTGGTTTTCAACATACCCGTCATAAATTCTATTGAGATAGATGAGGTTTTGTTATCCTTTCTAGAAGGTAACCGGCAGACATCTCGAATGTCTTCCTTCAACACATTAATTCCTAATTCCTTACTTAGATACAGCACAGAGCTATAAATACTTTCTTTTGTTTCCTGATTTATTTTTGGCACATTTCGAAGTTCAGCACAATTTTTTATCATATATCTATCAAAATCTTCTAATTTATATTCTAACTTTGAGATATGATTGGTGACAGCTGTTTTTTGCAATTCAAGACTTGTGATTTTAGATTCTAAAAAAGCTAGTTGATCAGTCATAAATGTCATAGCCTTTTCTATATCCTTGTTAGTATCTTCAATTGTTGAAAATTGACCTTTAATTTCCAAAAATAGATTTTCAAGTTTTTCCATTCTAGAGTTTTGTGAGCTTATCAGATCCTTTATCATATTTTTTATATCACTTTTAAAATCTGAGAATTCAACTAAAAGCTTGTCATTCGAGACATTGCATTGTTTAAATCGGTTTGTTGTATTTCTGGAGTTGCCGTTAGACGCTAACTCATGCTCATAATATCCTTTGCCGTGGTCAGAATCTGAATCACGGGATGTCCTTACATGTTTTGCAGCTATTTGTTTTTTTGACATCTTTGAGCTCATGGTGACAATCAGAGGACACCAAAATAATTGAAATTATATAATTTAACTAATTATCACAACAGAAAAACCAACTTGCAAAGGAAACAAGCCAAAATGTAGGTAGGTTGACGAGATATCAACAATTGTAATCACTATAAAACGTATTTGCACTGTACTATTATTTTGAAAAATATCACTAAGACTTATTTAATACACATATTTTCAACAACTATATAGAACTGACTCATTAATTTCCACTTTATAATTTTAAGATTGCGGGAAAGTAGGAGAGTACGTTTACTACATCAGTGTTGCCAGTCACTAAATCAAATTTATTTGCTGTATACATGGGATAACAAGCTGTATACATAACGTTACATACGTTATCTATCTTCTTTTATTCTGCCATTATCTCAAACTATGTGGGGTCGGCACAGCATGTCCTGTCCTTCCACTCTCCTCTATTAACCGTCATCTGAACATTCACACCTTTTTAACCATATCTTTTACACAATCCATCCATCCTTTCTTTGGTACCTCTCCTACCTCCTACCTCTCCTCTTGTATCCATCCACTCTCACTTCCAGCATCCTCCTTGTAACATGACGTTCCTCTCTTCGCATTACATGACCATACCAGGCTAACCTATTACTTTTCAACTTCTCAATCACTGGCGCTATTTTCAAACTTCCTCTAATATACTCATTTCTAATTTTATTCATTCTCGTAACTCCATTCATCCATCTCAACATTCGCTTTTTGTTGCATGCATGCTTCCCTTTTTTTTAAATTGCTGTGGGACAGCAGAAGGGTCTGAGACGCCTATGGGTGTTTGCAACGCCAGTGGCATCGCGAACACGCTGCTGTCCATAAGGGTACAGGAACGTGAGTCACTAATACTGGAACACACTTATAAATTACACTATGTCTAAACAGCACTCATCTGAAGTAATCTATTGCAAATAGCACTAATTGTTAATTAATCAACACTTTTGCTTTTAAAATAATTAAATATTTTAAAGCCCAAACTTACCGCAATATGTTTGTTGTTCACTGTGTTGCTATGACAACTGTCAAATCAATCGAACTTCAGTAGCGGCTGGCTTTACGGTCAAAGGCTTTTTATGTCACCTGTAATGAATGGCATTACGTGCCTCATCATAAAGAATTGCCACAACGATTTTCTCTATGCAGAGCCGGAGTAAAAAGTTTGACCCCTAAAAAAGTTTTTTGGCAGAGGGAAATCTTATGGGTTCGCGTCACCCACATGCTAAAGTTAATTGTATATCTATTAGTATATTGAAAGAAGAGTGAATGCAGGAAACATGGTGAATGGAGCTTTGCACTCCTTTATGAATAGTCGGAAGGTGTCTAACAAGGCTCGTCTGGCTGTGCGTGAGGGGGTGTTGGTTCCGACACTCATGTACGGAAGTGAAAGTTGGGTATGGCAGAAGAAACATGAAAGCAGTGTTAGAGTTTTTATGTATAGTTCGAATATTAGAAGACAAAGAATGACTTTTAGGAATAGTATAAAATAATGTCTCACTCTGCTAATACACTCACTTGTTATTTTATTATCATATATTATACATTACTATATTTAGAGAAGTCATTTTTATTGCTTCTGTTGCGTGCCTCCTTCTTCATACCTTCTAACAGGTTATGGGCCCAGTGATGATGTAGAAAATAATAATAAATATGGCATAAAGTGCGCGATGTGAAATAAATTATAACCGTCCATGTCGTGAGAATAAGTAATATCGGACAGTAAGAGGACAAGAATTAAGAAATGTTATTATTTATAAAAAGGCCGAAGTAAAGGTCGTATGAATAAGACTCAAAAATGAAGAGAAGCGTAAGCAGGAGAAGGAAAGAATCCTCGCGGAAGGTGACCCCGAAAAACAAAAAATAAGAAACAGAAACGCAAAACTCCAAAAATGAATTCAAGTTTTCGCAATAAGTTATAAGTAAAATTAAATAGTGATAATTGTGTAATGATCACTGTGATGTTGAGCGTATATCTTCTATAGAGCATCGAAAAAAGTTTCAAGTGGTTTTGCAAAATTCTGTGGATACGGTATTCGGTATTCAGTATTTTGTTTTGTGTTGTTAGTTTTTTGAGTTAGGTTCTCGTGGCTCGTAGCTCAAATATATACATATAGTATAGCCAAGTGCAAACGATAAATTTTTAAGAGAAGAAAATAGTAAAGAAGTTATAATGAACCACATGTAAATGACAGACCAATCAGAGAGAAAAAAATACCAAGGTAAAGTTTATATAATGACTAGCTGTACCCGCGACTCCGTCTGCGTGGAATAGTGACTTTGAGCAGCATTTTAATGATTTTTTGGTTTATTTTGGATTAAAAACCCTATAAACCCTAAAATATAAATAAATGAAATATGCAAACAGTCAGTGTTATCGAAAGCAACTGTTACGCCATGCGCCTCCGGAATACGTGCGTTCGAACCTACAAAGTCCAGCCTAAGCTGAACCATAGGGTTCAGCTTAGGCTGGACAGTTCTGGTTCAGTTCATGTGATTGTTGAGGTTTATAAATCTGAGGTCAACTTAAATTGGAATTTAAATTTCCGAAACTAAACTATTTTTTTTTTCTAAAATAGAAATAGCCTAGGTTACTCCTTGTACATCAGCTATCTGCCCGTGAAAGTCCTGTCAAAATCGGTGCAGCCATTTCAGAGATTAGCCGGAACAAACAGACAGACAGACAGAGAGACAAAAATTGTAAAAAATGTTGTTTTGGTATATGTACCGTGTATACGTCCGAATGCACTTAGTAAAAAGCGGTTATTTTGATATTACAAACTGACACTCCAATTTTATTTATTTGTGTAGATTAATATATTTTTTGTTAAATACAGAAATGTAATAAAATGTTTCTTGAGCCATTCTTGTATAACTATAAAATTTTTGATCATCAAACTTCAATTGTTTTACAAATAAATGATGGTATTCTCCGAAACGTTTCCTTTCTCTATTAATAGGATGTATAGCTCGTTTTTGCATTTTCAAATACGCATTTTCTAACAAAACCAAATCATCGTCCGATGAGTCCGACATTTTGCTCGATCTGCTTCAATCTGCTTGCTTTATGTAGAATGGACCGGCGTCGATAAGCGCTGGTAATCGGCGCCGATTACTGGCTTTCTTTTTGTGTACGGCCTAATTCATGCCGAACATAACACAAGGTTATTCTGGCATCATGTTTAGAGACAGTGTTGGCTCGAACAGGCTTGGAGCGCTACGTAAATTTATGACATTATACATAATTAAAAGCACAATACGCGTCTATAAAGAGGATTAAAATTATTCATGAAAACAAAAATAACAATTATCTCGCATGACCTTCGTTCAATCAATATAATACAAAAATGGCTCAAGTCCATCCAATCGCCACGCATCGAAGACTTCAATAAAAACATAAATTTTACATTTGCTGATTTAAAAAATATTCCTGGTTGCCACTGGTTGCTAATTGATATTGCAGTAGCAATGCGTTAAACGTCTTCTGTCTCGCTCACACATCTCTTGTCTCATTCAAATTTATTCTAGTTTTGTTAGCATATTTTTTAGACATCTTTTTTTTAAATATAATTATATTTACAATTACAAAACACATTGAATAGGATCGGCTTCACCGGTGGAGCCGATAGTCCCCAAATAAAGTATCCTTGCCATTCGTGGCTGCTCTTCGTTTGTTGCCCATGCAGCGTTCGAGCCGGGAGCGCGCCTCACAGGAGACGCGCCCCGAGCACGCTGCCACGGCGGATCGACCCCGCTCCTACGGGGTCGGAATGCCTTTTCCGCCCGTGTCGCTGTCGTTTGTCGTCTGAGACGATGACAGCCTTACACTTACACAAAAAAAAACACGACACATTGCTGTATCCGGCCGAAGCGGTCGCAAGGTGATTTGACGGGTTACATATACCGATAATCTTTGTATGCTGGTTTCAAAAACTGCCTGACATGCCATTATGAGATTAGGGGTTTCTGGATATAGAATTATGATATAATCTTCAGAGATCTTCTTGTTATTTCTGTCTCTAATGGAAGCTAGAACCAAATTCCGGTATTTATTCTTTTTTTGTGTGCTTTGAGGTTGTTCGTCTCAGGCGACGTAACAGCGACAACGGACGAAGGCAGTCCGACCACGTAGGAGCGGGGTCAATCAGCCGAAGCAGCGTGTTCGTAGCGGACTATAAGGTACCTACACAGTTACAATTATTCTAATAGGGATTAATCATTTTTTCTGTGGATACGCGTACAGTGTGACCTCGGCTCGATCGCTGCATGGAAGGTAAGCGAGAACAAGCTGTGTACTCGAATAAGCTGTGGCTAGAAATTAGGGTCGAGCAACATCACCAGTGAAGCCTATTCTAATCTACTGCTGTTTTCGAATGTTTAGCTGGGGAAGAACAGACAGCGAAATAAACTCCCCGCAACACGTATTCTACGTGTAATTTGTATTGTGTGATGTATGAGTTCAAAGGCTATGAGGGGTGGAATGGATTTTATTATCTTTTTCGTTTATTTTCTTACATTTTTCATCAAGGAGTTTGTTTACGCTTCATATATCCCGCCTTATTATTAAATATATAACAGTGCCATCTATTATCACACACCCAAACTATTACAATGAAACCAAACTCGATCCGCCAGAGAGAAAACCTGTTCACATCACTTGTTGCTCAGTATAGTGACGTATCACCTTCAAACAGTACATTGTATTAGTGTTTTTGTAACACGAGTTCTAAGAATACAAATATACAATAATATCCGTCAAAATTTTTGTAAAATGCGTCCTAACTCGTTATAAAATTATTATTTTCTTAATAATTCTAAGTTAGTGTTGTGTACATTGTTTTGTGACCGTGTGAACGTATTCGATTGAAAAATAATGTATGACAGTATTTAATTGTGTTACACATGTTTATAATGTGTTTTACTTACAAAATTAGTGTTGTACAGGATATTCGGTTTAGGAAATAGTGTTGAGAAATGGGTGACAGGCTAAAACACCCATTTAAAGGGAAAGGAACTTTTGTTTACAAAAAATGGATGTTATAACTGGCCTTTATCCTATAAGTAAGTACTTTTTATATTTTTTTTTAAATTTAGGGCATCTGAAGATCTAGATTCAAAGTATTTCAAACCCATAAACTCAGATGGGAGGACATTTCGACCATAGACATATACTAATAAAGTAAATATGGTATTAAAGAGAGACAAATTAGCGGGTTACACATAAGCTAAAGCTATATCAGTGTACAGATTATCAAGATGCATTTAGGATGGGACAAGCTGAGTGTACATACCTTGTTGTGAATGGAACTTAATACATTTGAGTGTGATAACACTTACGTTGTGTGCTTGTTTATTATTAAAAACGGTAGTACGGATTATGATGTATTTTTGTATATTTTTTGGGTTATATAGTTTATGTATTTAAGCAATAGAAAAGGTCTAAATCAACCACCATGAGTATACAGTCTTGTTTGAGCACTGTTGTTGTTATAATTAATATGTATCGGAGCTCGGGGTCCTGTATTCTCCACTACTTATTTTTAACATGACATTTTTTATCCCTGCCTTGGTCAAATTACGTGTCAATTTCGTCTGACCTTGAAACTATTTATCCGAGATCGTCAAACAGGTAAACTTAGCCGATAGTAACAGTTATGTTATGCTAACATCTTTATCAGTGTTTTTCAATATTTTTGAATACGCGACCCATTTAAGAGTTGAAAAATTCTGGTGACCACCTAGAGCCATAGAGAGACAAAAAGTTTGTAAGTAATTTATAAGACTACGTTTATGATTTTCTCTATTTTCATACGTATATTCATTATTAAAGCGGTTAAGACCTACATTCTGTAAGAAGCCGCGACAGCTTTGAAAGTAAGTACGAGGTAAGTTGGTAACGCTGCGTGCGGCTTTGATTTGGACACCAGTTTGCGCGGACCTAACTTCGCAGCGTTGCTTCACCGCATTGTCGTCGCGGAAGAGAGCTTTTTCCTTTTGCCGGTGACCCCCCAAGTAAGGCTTCGCGAACCGCCTAAGGGTCGCGACCCACAGATTGAAAAACACTGATAGTTAGCAACACAACAGGCACTGCCAACGCGCTGCTTCGAAGAGGAACTGGAACCTGGTTTACTGCTGCCAGAACGCAACATATTTGTATTATATATGTGTGTGTGCGAGCTCTCGTGTATGTGTGTGTTTTTTTTTTCAATTTGTCAATTCCATTTTCCTAAATTTACAATTTAAAAAATTAACTAAAAATACAAACTTAAAATAAATATCACGACATTTTTGACAACTGTCAACACAGCTGCTTTATCGACAGAAGTTTGTCGCCATTACTCCTAACACCGTCTAATAACTAAATTTTAATGTTTATATAGGGTACTGTTTTATTGACAGCACAGTCCAGTACAAAGAAAAAAACACAGTTTCTTTACATATATACATACTATATATACTATACTATTATAAAGAGGAAAGATTTGATTGTTTGTTTGTTTGTTTGCATTGAATAGGCTCCGAAACTACTGACCCGATTTAAAAAATTCTTTCACTGTTGGGAAGCTACACTATCCCCGGGTGACATAGGCTATATTATATTTTCAAAAAATTAGGGATCCTTACTAAAACTCCAATAATGTAACCCAAGGTGTAAAAAAATTACCTAAAATATTATTTAAATCATGTGCGCTGCGAAAACTATTGATTAACACATCATTATTTACAAAAAGTGTCGCGACAGTATATGTCTAACTATTATAGTTATGCCACAATAAGTGTTCTTTTATTTTAAGAATGTAATTGAAATGCCGCCCCTAGAAAAGGCTCTTTATTTGTATCTTGGTATTAATCCTTATCAAAATAAATTACTTTACATTATACATTGCCTAGGTATTGTATAGATACCGTATTATACAGATTGCTGGTAACATATATAATTTTTCATTTTGAAATTTTTATTAAATACCCGTGCGAAGCTGGGGCAGGCCGCTAGTATACATATAAAATTGGAGTGTCTGTTAGTAATATTAAAATAACCGCTTTTTACTAAGTGCATTTGGATGTATACACGGTATATATACCAATAAAACATTTTTTACAATTTTTGTCTGTCTGTCTGTTTGTTCCGGCTAATCTCTGAAACGGCTGGACCGATTTTGACGGAACTTTCCCTAGCTGAGAGCTTTTTTTTTGTTTCGGCGAAAACCCTCTCTTGACGGGTTCCCCGGCCCGGGTGGACCGAGGGATATGTGGGACTCCGGGAATGATGTTCAGCCATCCAACTACCCACTAAAAAACCCCGCTGTTCTTCTATCGCCTACGCCCGGGCCTACGGATATGTGGCCTGCTGATCTCGTGGCCCGGGCCGGCGCCGGCCCGCCCTTTGTCTCATGACTAACAGAGAAGAGTAGCAGGAGAGAATGTGTTCATCGGAAGAAACGACCACATAATGTGGGATAGTGGCAGGAAGATTTGGCTTATTTTTGCTGCCATCTTATCTTCTTCCATCCACTGAAACTGTATGATGCTCTCCCTATAATTACAGGGAAGAATTTGGTAGTTCTACAACTTCTGGCTACGAACCCATGGCTAGAATGTCATTTATTGATGTTTACAAAGAAATTATTTAGTATTCGTCTTGTGACATGCGCACGCGCATGTCGGTGAGCTTATGTGGGACGCAATCCCATGGCATACAATCACATACGGTGTCACTCGCGTTACTTAGGGGTGTGCTGAGATTGTAAAAATTGGGACTACATGTTATTAAAAATATGTAACGGAAGAAACTCCATACTGCAGTATACTTAAACCACACTTCAATACTAATGTAAATGTAACTGTGTCTGTTACGTTTTCACGTCTAAACTGCCGAACCAATTTTGATGAGTTTCAGTATAGAGATAGATTGGACTTTGGAGAAGGACATAGTCTACTTTTTGTCGTAACACGCTTGTTCAAAATGGATTGGCGGGATACACATAACAGTGACTGCCTAAATCCCATGCCTTGGATGGCCATGGATACGAGCCCATTATCTCTAGGTTGGTCTGATACTACTATACAAATATAATAAATATTCTGGGATAAATCAACGCTATCTAGTCCCAAAATAAGCAGCACTTGTGTTTTGGGTACTAGACAACTCATATATTATATATAGGTATATTATACACTTTTCTTTTATAAATAAATACATATACATGCAGACGCGAGACGGGAATCGAACCCGTGACCTCTGCAAGCGTACCGAAGTACATTATCCGTTACGCCATGGTGGTCGTCGATGTATATTGTTAAAGTGGTTTGATTAAAACTTTTTAACAAATAAATTAAACCGCCGAAAAACTGATAAGCAAAAAATAATAAACCTTCTTTTTTCATTAACCTTAATAACTAAGTTCTTAAACTAATGTAAGTATAGCTAAGCAATTTTGAGTCTAAGCAATTAAAACCAAATTGCAATGAATGCTCCCTAAATGAAGAACAAACTTTACACCATATTTTTTTCACATGTCCGGCTTTTAATATTCATCGCATCCTACTCATCGTTCAACTGCAAGAGGTTTTTAAGGATAACATCCCGCCATCTCTTCAAGAATTGCTTAAGTACCCTGAAAGTTTTAGACCAATATATGAATATATTAACTCTACTCTCGGAGAATTATAATGGAGAATAATAACTATGACTTTTTACCCGGATTTTTCAAGAAACACGATTGCGACAACTCTCAACTGAATCATAATGAAAAAAAAAACCTGACTACGTAGAAATTTACACGGATTTGAAAAAGATAAATGAACAATACTAAAGAATTGGTATTTTTGCCTTAAATTATAAAACTAGATGTGAAAATAAAACTTAAGATCTGGCTGTATGGCTTAGTTCCATTGCCTTTCTCTTCGAGAAAAACCCTACTACTACTACTACTAAGCAATTAACCTCTGTGGCCGGGGTCGGGCTGTCGTAAGGCGACAAAACAACCCACCCTAGCTACGTGGCAGGGCCTCAAGCCTGTCTAGATGGCGACCACGTTTGGTCTTAAGTATTCCGCCATAATAACCTTGTGTTGTGTACCGGCATTAGTGACCCGAGTTCCTGTACCCTTATGGGACAGCAGCATGTTCGCGATGCCACTGGCATTGCAAACACCTATAGGCGACGATAACTACTAAATTCCAAGCGGGCCGTCAGCCTGTCAAAAAAAAAAAACAATAAAAAAAAATATTCATTATGATAATTCAAAGAAAGTTCCACAAGCAACCAAGTGATACTTTTATTAGATGGTAGCGCTCCAAGCTGTCTCGATGGCAACCAAAGCTGGTCTCGAAATATAGCCCCATAACCTTGTGTTAAGTTCCGACTTAAGTGACTAAGATTCCAGCGGGGCCCCCGGTGTCATAAGCATCCATAGGCGACGATAACTTACTAGCGAGCTGTCAGCCAGTCTGGTGTTACGCAACGTTAAAAACACTTTTACATTTCACACTTGTGAAGTGACAACCCTATATAAATATACAATAAACAGAATACTTCATTAAGTTCCCATGAATATACAAAATGGCCGACTTTGACATAAAGAGTTGGAGATATTTTACCTTTTACTAGAACGCGGTTACATAAACAAAAATAGAGCAGCAACGTCGATTGATTAGTGAACCGGAAAAGGCTACTAATGTTACTTTTACAAAAAGACACTAAACGAAGTTTTTTTCCGGGCGGATAATCCTAGCTACGTGGTAGGGCTCCAAGCCCGTCTGGCGCCAGCAAAATCACCCTTGGTTTATATATATTGCCGCCATAATATCCTTGTGTTCCGGCATTAGTGACCCAGGTTCCTGTACCCATATGGGACAGCAACGTGTTCGGTGTGCTAGCGTCACAAACATCTATAGGCGACGGTAACTGTTTACTATTAAGTAGGCCCTCAGCCTGTCTGTTCCTCAGCAGTAAAAAAAACACGGGGTGCAGTTTTTGGGGACTGCCGATAGACACAGAGACAAAACAACCCACTCTAGCTACCTGGTAGGGCCTCAAAACCCGTCTGGATGGCGACCACTTTTGGTCTTAAGTATGCCGCCATTATAATTTTGTGTTATGTTCGGGCATTAGTGACCCAAGTTCCTTTACCCTTATGGGACAACAGTGTGTTCGCAATTTGCAATTTGCCAATTTGCAAACGCCTATAGGCGACGGTAAATTCTAAATTCTAAGCGGGCCGTCAGCCTGTCTGCTGTCCTACAGAAATAAAAAATAACCCGCGATACAGGTTTTCAAGTCTTAAATTAATAGCTTTATCTTCAAATATTATCTTCGCGTATTTATTATCTATAGATATGCATCATGACTCATCGCAAAAACCTGATTCGAAGATGCTCTAAACCCATCTAAAAACAGTTCAAGTTTACTGATCAAGTTTAAAAGCAAAGATCATATCGTCATGATCGTAGAATAATGTCGGTTTTAATACGAGTAAAAATACGAATTTCACGTTTCACCACACTTGGATATTCTCTTTCTTCTTGGTCGAATTCTTCGTTACTGAAGGTCGTGTCCTTGAAAATCAACCGTGGCCTGTATCGTAAGCTGTTTCCACTTCGTCCGATCCTCAGCTTCTCGAATAGCGGTTGCTATTGGGAGTCCACTGAGGGCGGTTACTTGGTCACACCAACGGCTAGATAATCGGCCACGGGGTCGCTATCTAGCAAAGAATCTTCCGATAACAGATTGTCGAGTACCTGACATTAATACGAAGATGGTCCAGAATACATTTATTTGTTCTTTTGGCCGTTTAGGGTATGCGGAGCATTCGTCACAAACACCACATTTGGATGCTACATGGTCAAAGATTTGATAGCCGCTCATAGTAAAATGAGGCTCGTGTAGTTCTCAAATGGCTGTCCTGTAAAGTTTAATATATGTCAGATCCGTCACTATTCTACGACGATATAGTTACTGCGTTTCCACTAAACGGGGCTTGACTGACGCATAACACGCGTGTTACCATCGTGTGACCATCTAGTATATGAAAAGAAACCCCAACCCCTTTAGTTTTCACACAACACAAGGTATATTATCATACTTAAAGATCTGAGGTGGTTGCCATTTAAACAAGCTTAGAGACCTAGCAGGGGCCGTTTTATCAACAGGCAGCCCCCGGCTGCGGTAGCCGATATTCTTTCTCCGCCCCTGCACGGATCAAAATTCTTCCGAACCAGTGCCTATAATCAGTTGCCAATATTTATTTATTTATACATGAGATACAAATTTTAAAAATAAAAGATACTTAGCACTGCAGTTCATGTACAACAACTAATTTGACTAGAGAAAATCACACTGGTCCCTGAACTAGTGCATACTGTATCAGTGGGCCAGTATTTTTAACGTAAGTACTAATATATAATAATTACCATTATATTAATAATTAAATAATATATAGTAGTAAAAATAAATAATAATTTAAAATAAAATATTAATGAAAGAAGAAGGGAAAGAAAAATATATATGATACATATGTTAGATTCAAGTTTATCTTAAATATTCTGGTGCGGACATTTCTTAAATTTATGTCATTTTTAAATAACCTAAATGTAGGTAGGTTTCCTTAACATAAAATTAACCGGAAGTTTGTAAATGTTTAAAAACACAATAACCAAAATTAATACGAAATACTTGTAGAAATAATATAATAATTAATGCCTAAATAATCTTATGTTCACATTTTTAATTTAATATTAAAATATCATAAATTGTTTCCGTTTCTGTTGTAAATATTTTGGTAGATATTTAATTTTGGTTATTGGCAAGTAATGACAGGAGGAGAGACATCTGTCGACGAGATATAAAAACTAGCGACAGAATATTATAAAAGACGGTGTAATACTAAAAATAGTCAATGTAAAAAATATAACTGGTAAGTTGAAATAAATACATTTTTTTTATTGCTGTAGAACAGCAGACAGGCTGACGGCCAGCTTAGAATTTAGCAGTTACCGTCGCCTATGGGTGTTTGCAACGCCAATGGCATCGCGAACACGCTGCTGTCCTATAAGGGTACAGGAACTTGGGTCACTAATGCCGGAACACAACACAAGGTTATTATGGCGGCATACTTAAGACCGAAAGTGGTCGCCATCCAGACGGGCTTGAGGCCCTACCACGTAGCTAGGGTGGGTTGTTTTGTCGGCTTTTACGAAAGGCCGACCCCGGCCGCAGAGGTTAGTATTCTTTCTCCGCCCCTGCACGGATAAAAACATGGTGATTAACGTTCAAGTTAGTTTTATTTAGTAACTTTTAGACATATATTAACTGAAACAATGATTGTATGTGAATATAATGTATGTAAGTTATATATAAGTAAAATGTAATATTATATTTAAATAAATGCTTTGATAGTCTCTTCTGACTCTTGATAATTCAGCTCATACAAATAATCACTCAAAACTTTCTTACACCTACCAATGGGAAGTTTGTTTAATTTAATTACTTTGCTAATTTGCTAACATTGAGGATAATCGAAGTGAGAATCAGAGACGGATGGGACTGAGGAATTTTTTTATTGCAGAAGAGCAGTAGACAGGGTTATGGAACTCTTACTATTAAGCAGTTATTAGTGTTTGCGACGCTATGGGCTCCACTAACACGCTACCATTTGGGTTATTATTATTATTTCGAAAGGTGGCTATGCTAGTTTGTTCCAACCTAGTATCACTGCGTCCAATTTAATGAATTATTGTGATCGCCACATTTACTATAGCTCATTGGCAAACCCTGCCTCGTTGATGTAACGAAGCAGTTTTTTGGCAGGAGCTGCTCGTATCTCATCCGGTTCCAGCATGTGCTTTCCTAATATGAGACTACGTTTATGCATCAGGGAACGCAGTAGCACAGCAGGTGCAGAGGCGTTTCATCCGCCTCATTACAGAATCTGCAGGCTTTGCTATCCCTGATCCTTATGATGCTGAGGTGCTTGTTTAGGCGACAATATTCGGTAAGCGCCCTCGTTAGGATGCATAGCTGATTCCTGTTTAGTGCTAGTGCTTCAAACCCAAGTTTGCAGTTAGGCTTTTACTAGCACCTTGGAGCTCTGTTGGGTTCTGGGTCAGTTACATAAAACAACACAAGATTATTATGGCGGTATACTTATAGACCAATGGTGGTTACCATCCAGACGGGGTTGGAACCTAACCATCTAGCTGGGGTTGATTTGTCGACAAGCCACCCCCGGCTGCAGGTGTTAGTATTCTCACTCGGCCCCTTTATGGAGAAATACGTAGATTTCTCTTCTGTCTAGTACATACTGCGTACCATCAGTCCCAGTTGCCGCTCCACAAAATAAATCAACGTGTGAATGATGTCCACAATTGGATAATGCGGGCGACAAAGGTCCAAACATGCCCTCAATGCCCGGCTATCGTAGTCTGCCAATTGGCTTTATCTACTAGCCACGCGTGTTTGGTTCGCTTTGTGGTCTAAAATATGAGTTATAGCGATTGTTAAATAAATATATCAGTTGTCTAAAAACTACACAAACGTTCTGCTAATTAAATCAAACTAAAATTTTTCATTCAATTTTTCTTAAAAAATAAATGACTTTTATTTATTATGATCATCATCTTAGCATTGAATCCCGGTTGCAGCCAAAACTCTCGCTTCGGCGCCCGGGGTCCGCTTCCCAACTTTTTCTTCTCCACTTCGCACGATCTTCGGTATCTCTGGTGGTCAGTCCATTGGCATGCATTATTGGCAGTATATTGGCAAGCCAGCACTTTTTTGGCCAGACATTTGTTCTCCACGTAAGTAACCGGTTGCCATACCAGCGAAGGTGACACTCCTGCAATTTATCCGCAACGTCACGGACATGAAGGCTGCCGCGAATGCGCGAGTTCCTAACGTGGTCCTTCCGCGTTACGCCACTCATCCACCGCAGCATATTCATCTCCGTAACTCGCAGTACCTGCTTGTGTAGTTTTATAAATTTTTGACTATTGTTTATAATATGAAATAAAGTTACCACCGCTTCACAAACTTTTGGCTGTTACAAGGAGAAGACGCGTGAACAAACTCCCCAGCAACAAGTCTTATTTTAATACATACTTTTTAATTTAATCAATATTCATAATACTTTTTTATGGATCACAGAACAACGTACTAGCTAAAGCTTAGAATACATAGAAAAATATATTGTTATACAGTCAAATCAGGATTATATACTTTGAATAGATGGCGCTGTGTGAATTGTTTCAGCGTATTTGGGCTTGGCTGCTATTTATAAATTACTAGGTGACCCGGCAAATATAGTTCTGCCTTAAATAACTTAAAAACAACTTAATTACGTTCATACCTATTTCACCCCCTTCAAGTTTCATTTCCTGACAAAAAATAGCATATGTCCTTCTTCAGGGTCCAATCTATCTCTACTGATATTCATCAAAATTGATTCAGCGGTTTAGGCGTGAAAATGAAATAGACTAACAGACAGAGTTACTTTCACATTTATAATATTAGTATGGATTATCTTTACGTATTTTAAATTTCAGTTTGTTTTGATTATTGTTCACATGCACATTTAACGTGTTTTGTACGTTAAAAAGTTTATATATAATAATTATTTAATAATCGCTTGTCGCTTATGACTTAGGTGGAACCACTTCCACCGAGTTTATCGGCGCTTGGCCGGTATGTGGCGGTTGGTGTCTCGCCACCAAGGCCAAGGGACTACCTGCTGTTTGTATGGACTTTGGACCACCCATTCACCAAAGACCAGATAAAGTCCTCCAAAGTGCTTCCGACGCGATTGGGATCAGACGCTTGGCAGAAGCATAAAACGCGATCATAGAAAACTATTGTAATATAACAAGAGTAGACTTTTTATTTTCGAGGAACAGCATACATGCTGACACCTACTTCAAAGTATGCAGCTGACACAGCTGCAAGCAACAGCACAGTTGAAACAACTGGATGTTTGCGACGCCACCGCTAACACGTTGCCGTTCGCGTAGCTCAGTGGTCGGTAAATACAGATAATACGCAATTGAAATATACTTTATCATATGCGTCGCTTTAGTAGGAGACATTATTACGGAAATAATATATACAAATAAATAAAATTGGAGTGTCTGTTTGTAATATCAAAATAACCGCTTTTTACTAAGTGCATTCGGACGTATACACGGTACATATACCAAAACAACATTTTTTTACAATTTTTGTCTGTCTGTTTGTTCCGGCTAATCTCTGAAATGGCTACACCGATTTTGACGGAACTTTCACTGGCAGATAGCTGATGTAACAAGGAGTAACTTAGGCTATTTTTATTTTAGAAAAAAAAATAGTTTAGTTTCGGAAATTTTAATTCCAATTTAAGTTGACCTCAGATTTATATCATCAATCATATGAAATAGGGTGCAGCTTAGGCTGGAAACTGTAGGTTTTATTTCTAATTTAAGTTGAACTCAGATTTATATCATCAATCATATGAAATAGGGTTTAGCTTAAGCTGGATTTTGTAGGTACGAACGCACGTATTCCGGGGGCACATGGCGTAACAGTTGCATTCGATAACACTGATTGTTTGCATATTTCATTTATTTATATTTTAGGGTTTATAGGGTTTGTAATCTAAAATAAACCATAAGGTTTATCCAAAAAATGCTGCCCAAAGTCACTATTCCACGCAGACGGTGTCGCGGGCATAGCTAGTTGTAGATAATAATAACATTCCATGCCTGGACTAAATATTTTTTTATTGCTGTAGGACAGCAGACAGGCTGACGGCCTACTTAGAATTTAGCAGTTACCGTCGCCTATAACTGCAACGCTAGTGGCATCGCGAACACGATGTTGTCTCATAAGGGTACAGGAACTTGGGTCACCAATAACGGAACTTAAGATCAAAAGTGGTCGCCATCCAGACGGGCTTGGGGTGTTTTGTCGCTGTTTACGACAGACCGGCCGCAGAGGTCAGTATTCATTCTCCGCCCCTGCACGGATATAAACATATTTCGTGGAAGAGCCGTAGTCGAGGGAGTCAACGAGCCGCAAGCGGCTTGCGAACCGCTGGTTGGCGACCACTGGTGTAAGGGAACAGGCCTGCTTAGAATTTAGCAGTTTCTGTCACCTATGGGTGTTTGCAACGTCAGTGGCATCGCGAACACGCTGCTGTCCCATAAGGGTACAGGAACTTAGGTCACTAATGTAACACAACACAAGGTTATTATGGCGGGATACTTAAGACCAAAGGTGGTCGCCATCCAGACGGGCTTGAGGCCCTACCATGTAGCTAGCTTATGACTGGCCGACCCCGGCCGCAGAGGTTAGTATTCTTTCTCCGCCCCTGGACGAATAGAAACTTTAAAATTAGTGGTTAACGTTAATATAGAGAAAGAGTGCTAAAAGCTTATAAGGGGCGGCGCCGCGGCGGTTCGATACTTGTGGTATTCTGCAGTCCTGTCGCTTCAGGTATACGAAGGCACTCCGGGGTGCTTTTCGTGGGTATACCAGTAAGAAGCTTGCATGGGAGTAGGAGTCTCATACTACTCCACTGCGCGTTTTGGCAAAGGGTATATATATCAAGGGTATTTCATCTCGAGATGATTTTTTTTGAGCCGGGTAAAATACCTCATCAGTGCCGCATCGTAACTTCGGGGGAAAGTTTTTCTACTCTCAAACACCTTGCAAGGAATCTCAAGGTCTCTCATGACAGTGGTGGCCACGGCATACGCAATAAAATTATCGCCTGAGCCTTTGTGTGGGGGGGGGGGGGGACGTGTCGCATGATCGACGTTTGGTGATTGCTCTTCAAGACAAAAGCAACACCTGGCCAGCATACTCCATGGTGGTCCATGTAACCATAACAGATCTGAACAGGTGTTCTGCGACAATGCCATAGTTTTTTTTAACGTAAAGTTAACTTTTTTCTACTATTGTTCTCAATTTTGACGCCGGCTTCAATGGATATCTGACCTTGTATGGTCCGTGGACCTCCGTGGCGTAACGTGACACTTCAGTGCGCTCACACTGGTTCGATTCCCGTTTCGCGTCTGGTTGTTTATGTAGTTTATTTATAAAAATAAAAGTATTATATGTATGTGCTGTGATACTTTATGACAAGATGCTTGTGTGTGAATTATGTCAGTATATTTTTATCTGGTCTGAGTGTTGTTCGTTAAATGTATAAAGACCAGCGATATAAAGTTTCATATGATGTAGGAATTAAAAAAAAATCATGCGGGGCAGTCTTTGGGGACTGCCGATAGAAATGAAAACTATAAAGTAACTTGTAAATTGTATCGTCGAGCTATTAGATTATTATTTTCAGTGTTTAAAGAAGTGTTTATGATCAAGGATCAAACAAATCAAAAATTGTTCACCCAAAAAGTGCTCAACGCGCCTAAAGAAGTTTTCACTTCAAAAACTCAACTGTATTTCATTGTAATAAAGTCGCAATTCGAATAGATATGTATAAGTAATACAATGCAATCATTATAAGTTACGTTATAAAATAAACCTTAGGTCGTTATTAATAAGGTTGGTTTTATTGGAGCAAAACTCCGTCTTACGAATTTTCGATCAGGACACATGACCTGACGCGAGTTTAACATTTTTTACCCATCACAAAAAAGGTGCACAACGCCGCTAAAGAACATTTCACTTGAAAAAACTTACATATTTAATTTGTATACAGTTTGTTCCCTGTATGAGGCCGGAGCTCAGGAGTAATAATAATAAATATATTGTGCCAACACACACAACGCCATCTAGTACCAAAGTAAGCAAAACACTTGTGTTATGGGTACTAGACAACTGATATATATGTAAATAAATACATATTATACATAAACACCCAGACTGGACGGGAATCGAACTCGTGACCTCCGCAAATGTACCGACGTGTGTAAGCCGTTACACTTGGAGATTTTTATCCGTGCAGGGGCGACAAAACAACTCACCCTAGCTATGTGCACGTGGTAGGGCCCCAAGCCCGTCTGGATGGCGACCACCTTTGGTCTTAAGTATTCCGCCATAATAACTTTGTGTTGTGTTCCGGTATTAGTGACCCAAGTTCTTATACACTTATGGGACAGTAGTGTGTTTGCGATACTCTAGGACTCGTTTGCTACTTCTCCTATCGGTCTTGTAACAGACGTGACCAGCCCACTACCGCTTCACTTTGGCCATAAGCTCGCTGTCTGGCAACAGCTTCAAACTGAATTAAAGTACAAGCCGCAGACCCATGAAGTCGTGCCCTTTCCATCTCCACAGGAGAGACCTGAGCCCTTGTACTTTGTCCTCATATCCTCAGTTCGTGGTCTACCAACAATAAAAATGTGGACGTCATTTTGTACACAATAGAATTGATGCGACTCCGCCTTCTGAATTGAATTCATACATTTAGGAATTGTTACACGCAAAGTGGGGACTTCGGTCTATTTTAGACGACAATAACTGAATAGTGAGAACAAGCTTATATACTGAGGTCATCGGTATGTTATACGTTTTTTTTTTATTATTGCTGTAGGACAGCAGACAGGCTGACGGTTCGCTTAGAATTTAGCAGTTACCGTCGCCTATGGGTGTTTGCAACCCCAGTGGTATCGCGAAGATGCTGCCTTCCCATAAGGGTACAGGTTATTATGGCGCCATACACAAGACCAAAGGTGGTCGCTATCCAGAGGGGCTTGAGGCCCTACCACGTAGCTAGGGTAGGATGTTTTGTCGCCTTTTCCGACAGGCCAACCCCGGCCGCAGAGGTCAGTATTTTTTCTCCGCCCCTGCACATCTTAGCCAATCATAGCGGGTACCTATACAGTTCTAGAGCAGTGAGCGAGCCACATGTGGCTTTTTGACTCCTCGCCTACGGTCCTTCCACGAAATGTTTATTGAAGGCTCGGAATATTACTTTACTTATTATACAATATATAATTATTTCTTTAGTAATGTTTCCTACTAAAGTAAATATATGTTAAAAATATCATATAATAATAATTTGGCTCTATTGGATGACAAGGTAGCCTGAGTCGATGATAATTTAGATTGTTTTTATCATCGCGGTATCTTGTGATTATCGTAAAATAAAAAAAAATCTCGTTCCACTTGAAGTATTCAGAGGCAACTTACGACCCTGAATGCAGCAAAAACTTATTTGCCTATTTAAATGGCAATTATGAAATAATTATATATATATAATTAAAAAAAATCGATCGACTAGAATAGTCAAGCGTGAACCATCAAGTTGAATTTTCGCCGCGCTCCGCAGTCTTAGTAGTCACACTTATAATTGAAGGTAAAAAACAAGGTCCTCTCCACATTTATAATATATACTAGTTGTATAACCACGGTTTCCATTATTTTATTGTTTTGTACTTTATCTAGTCGCTTTGACCATTGTGATGTTTGGGGTTTTTATATTGCTGTAGGACATTAGACAGGCTGACGATCCACAGAATTTAGCAGTTACCGTCGCCTATGCGTGTTTCCACCCCCAGGGGCATCGCTGATACCTGCTCGCTAATGCCGGAACACAAGGGTATTATGGCGGCATAATTAAAAACCAGGGGTGGTTGTTGTCCAGGCGGAGTTGGAGCCTTACCACCTAGCTTTGGTTAAAAAATTATCAATGGAAGAGCTGAGAAAGAATACTGACCTCTGCGGCCTGCCGTAAAAGGCGACAAAACAACCCGCCCTAGCTACGTGGTAGAGCTGGTAGAGCCCCGTGGTAGGGTCTTAAGTATGCCGCCATAATAACCTTGTGTTGTGTTCTGGCATTAGAGTCCCAGGTTTCTGTACCCCTATGGAACAGCAGCGTGTTCGCGGTGTGTCTAGCGTCGCAAACATCCATAGGCGACGGTTACTGCTTATTGTTAAGTGGGCCGTCAGCCTATCTGCAGTACTTAAGGAATAATTTTTTTTTTATTGACGATCGACTGTAGTAAAGAAGAAATATTTAAGTATCAACATAACAGGTACCTGGTAGCATAGTGTTATTAAGCTCGGTGACTAATCTAGGGATTCTGGGATTTAGTCCCACGGTGCCATGCCCCGTTCAGGCAGTTTTTATACGGTTAGGTAGTCTTGCATTTTGGTCTTGGTCTTGCATTGTCGGTCTCGGTTTCAGTTTTGTTCTTGTTCATTCGGTCTTGGTCTTGGTCTTGCAAAATCGCAAGACCAAAATTGCAAGAACAAAACAGATTTTGCTCATCACTAATTAGGGACCACGGACTTGCGGGACGTGACATTAGTGTGACCGCGGTCCAAATTGCTATGAATCTATGTGTTCATCGATTTATTTTATTGTTGTGTGTTTCGTTGTGTCAAAAACAACAGACAGACTGACGGCCCACTTAATAGTAGTTACCGTTGCCTATGAATGTTTGCAACACCAAACACGCTGCTATCCCACATGAGTACCTACAGGAAATAAGACGTTTGTTACATTTTCAATATTAATATTTAGTCTTTAATATTTTTAATACTATTGCAAAATTGGGTACCTGGTAGTTCATTGGAATTACGCTGAGATCAGCCTAGAAGTTCCGGGTTCGAATCCCACGTTAGCATGCGCGGCTCAGGTAGTTTTTCGCGCCTAATGTGCATATCCATACTAATATTATAAATGTAAAAGTACCTGTCAGTTACATCATCATCATCATCTTTGCGTTCTATCCCGGTTGCAGCCCAAACTCTCGCTTCGGCGCCCGGGGTCCGCTTTCCGACTTTTTCTTCTCCACTTCGCACGGTCTTCAGCATCCCTGGTAGTGAGCCCATTGGCACGCATATCACCCTTTACGACGTCAAGCCAGCACTTTTTGGGTCTACCCCTCCTGCCGGGGCCCGGCGGAGGCGGCATGGCCAGACATTTGTTACCCACGTAAGCATCCGGTTGCCGTAAAACGTGGCCGTACCAACGGAGCCGACACTCTTGTAATTTGTCCGCAATGTCACGGACATGAAGACTGCCGCGAATGCGGGAGTTCCTAACGCGGTCCTTCCGCGTCACTCCACACATCCACCGCAGCATATTCATCTCCGTGACACGCAGCTCTTGGTTGTGTCGCTCTAACACCGGCCACGCTTCACAGCCGTATAAAAGGACAGGCCTAATGATGGTCTTATAGACCTGTCCCTTCAACTTTACCGGCATCTTGGGGTCACAAATGACACCAGTTACCTCACGCCATTTGGCCCACGCGGCAGCAATGCGTGCCTTGACGTCACAATCGATGTCACCAGACGCATGGAACACAGATCCCAGGTATTTCACTTGGTCCGTGCGCTCGACCGTGTTGCCGTCTATGCGTACGGGTGTGGGATCTGTGGAGTTACAGGCCAAGTACTCGGTCTTCGCCACATTGAGCTTCAGACCACCGTTCTCAAGCGACTCCTTCCACGCCTTCACACGTCGCACCAACCTACCCCTGTCCGAATCTGCCAGCGCGATATCGTCAGCATACATGAGCAGCCACGGGGGCTGCTCATGTGAGTTTCTGATGCTGTTTGACAATACGTCTAATACCACGCTAAACAGAAACGGACTAAGGACGGATCCCTGGTGTACTCCGACGGTGATGGGGAAAGGTTTTGTATCGCCAACAGCGGTCCGAACTACGGAATCGGAGTCACGGTACATGTCTCGGATGATGTCAATATAGGCCTCTGGAATCCCTTTGGACCGCAATGCCCACCAGATTATCGCGCGAGGAATACAGTCGAAGGCCTTCTGCAAGTCGAGAAACAGGCAATGCAGAGGCGTATTCTTCGCCCTGTATTTCTCCGCGACAGTCCTTAGGGCAAAAACAGGGTCCATTGTCCCGTGACCAGGGCGAAACCCATATTGACATTCCGAGATAGTGCACTCCTGTTGAATCCGAGAGTCGATAACCCTCTCGAAGAGCTTCATGGTGTGGGACATGACCTTAACCCCTCGGTAACTACCGCACTCCTGGACCGACCCCTTGCCCTTGAAGGCTGGAGTAATGATACTCAGTCTCCATTGACTCGGGATCGTACTGGTGAGGAGTATCTGGTTGAAGAGGTCGGTTAAGACGCCCACACCACGAGAGCCCATCGCCTTCCAGGCTTCGATGGGGACTCCATCGGATCCAACAGCTTTCCGATTCATTCTGTCAGTTACATATTTACGCCTAAACCACTGAACCAAATTTGATGAATTTCGGTAAATAGATTGAACCTTGGAGAAAGACATAGGCTACTTTTGTCTCTGAAACCTACGTACCGAATATCGGTAGATGTAAAATACCAATCCTTGGACAAGCGTGGTGCGTATACAATCCATTCATAGGAGGTCCAAGCAGAGCAGTGGGAAGATTTGACAGTGACTATTATTATATTGTAAAATATGACGTCACGCGATGTTTTCCTATTTTTACGGTCTTGAAAGAAATAATTATATACAATAATTAGCATTAAACAACAATTTTACCCAACTAGAAGAATTAAGCGTTTACCCCGACACGCGATTGTTTGAATAATGATGCGACCGTATATAAAGGTTGATGCTTATTTGAAATATAAGGTATTTTTATCCGTGCAGGGGCGGAGAAAGAATACTGACCTCTGCGGCCGCGGTCGGTATGTCGTAAAAGGCGACAAAACAACCCACCCTAGCTACGTGGTAGGGCCTCAAGCCCGTTTGGATGGCGACCACCTTTGGTCTTAAGTATGCCGCCATAATAACCTTGTGTTGTGTTCCGGCATTAGTGACCCAAGTTCCTGTACCCTTATGGGACAGCAGCGTGTTCGCGATGCCACTGGTGTTGCAAACACCCTTAGGCGACCGTGGTAGGGCTCGTAGCCCGTCAGGATGTTTTTTTTTTCTTAAAGCTGTTGTTGTCTCAGATGACTTTACAGCGACTCCGGACGTTAAGGCATTCCAACCCCGTGGGAGCGGGGTCGATCAGTCGTGGCAGTGTGCTCGGACCCGCGCCTCCGGCTGCATTTCCGGCTCGACCGCTGCATGGGGACAATTGAGAGTAGCCACGAATCGCAAGAATATTATTAATTTGGGGACTATCGGCTTCACCGGTGAAGCTGATCCTATTCTAATCTTAGTAGAACGGTAGTCCGTTTCGGAGTGCTTATAGCTGAGGGAGAAGAAACGGCGAAAGAAACTCCCCACAACACATCTATTCTACGTGTATTCATGTCATGTGTGATTATGACTCACTATGGCTATGGGGGACGGAATGCATCCCTAAACCTATTCCGTCGGGCTGGACCCGTCTGGATGGCGACCACCTTTGATCTTAAGTATGCCGCCATAATAACCTGTACCCTTATGGGACGGCAGCGTGTTCGCGATGCTACCGGCGCTACAAACATCCATAGACGTCGGTAACTGCTATAATTCTAAGTGGGCCGTCAGCCTGTCTGCAGTCCTACAGCAATAAAAAAAAATTATAACATAATTGACATGGGTCACTAACGCCGGAACACAGCACAAAGTTATTATGTCGGCATACTTAAGACTAAAGGGGGTTGCCATCTACGTAGCTAGGGTGGGTTGTTTTGTCGCCTTTTAGGACAGGCCGACCCCGGCCACAGAGGTCAGTATTCCTTCTCCGCCCCTGCACGGATAAATAGTCTATATTTATCCAGTGTGTATTTGAAAGTATTTTAGAGCCCAATTTTAGTATATATACATATGTGATTTAGTTTATAGATGCATTTAGAGCTACGCTGTCTTGTGTGTCTGTGTATAGTTGCCAAGATGTCACTGTTAGGACACGAAAGCCACGGTAGAATGTTGGTGGCATGCAGATATATACGATATGCAGATACTTTTTATTGCTTTAGAACAGCAGGCAGGCTGATCGCCTACTTAAGTACCGTCGCCTATAGATGTTTGTGACGCTAGGTTGCTAACAAGCTGCCGTCCGCGTAGGGGACTGAAACCTGGGTCACTTATGAACACAGTGCGGCATATTTAGATTAGAGACCAGGGAGAGAGATTGTTTTGTCAGCTTTTACGACAAGCCGCCACCGGCCGCAGAGGTTGGTTTACTCCACCCCTGCATGGAGAAAGGAAAAATATTATTTTATTTATAGTAATAGCAGCAGCCTGTATATAAATGTTTTGGTTTGATAATACGTAATTTCAGTTACCCACTAGTATCGCCGACACGCGTTCCTTTTTCGAACGTTGTGCCCTGATTGGTTCGTCGGTCCCTTTGTCATTATTTTAGCTCCACCCATTATTGGATTTTTTTCAGCTACAGGTTGCTATGAAATTGTTTGTTCAATATTTGAGGTCAACCTTCGGTTGAAAGGTATATGAAAGCTTTTAACGATAATTCCATGAATGTTTATGCTACGTACTCTCTGGATTAAATGAACTTCCGGTTAAAGTTTTCCCATCACAGTACGATAGTGGGTTTCACAAAAAAGGCGTTATAACGTTCCTTATATGTCGGCACCGCCTTGGCAAGGCCAGTGGTGTTGCAAATATCCATAGGCGACGGTGATTACTTACCAATAGGACAATTTGCCTGTCTCCTGAACTCCAGCTATGAATAAAAAACTAAGTGAAAATTTGTTTCACAAAGTTGATGAAGTCGAATCCACAGCCTATTACGTAGCCGTGCAGTGGCGAAATAAGAATACTTACCTCTGCGGCCGCGGTCGGCCTGTCGTAAAAGACGACAAAACAACCCACCCTAGCTACGTGGTAGGGTCTCAAGCCCGTCTGGATGGCGACCACCTTTGATCTTAAAGATACCGCCATAATAATCTTGTGTTCCGGCATTAGTGACCAAAGTTCCTGTACCCCTATGGGACAGCAGCGTGTTCGCTATAGTATATATATATATATATATATATATATATATATATATATATATATATATATATATATATATATATATATATATATATATATATATATATATATATATATATATATATACTAGCACTAGTGTTATGGGTACTAGACAACTGATATACTATTTATATACTTTTTTTTTAAATAAATACATATTATACATAAACACTCAGACGCGAGACGGGAATCGAACCCGTGACCTCCGCAAGCGTACCGAAGTGCGTTATCCGTTACGCTACCGAAGTCGTCAAATATATATATATATATATATATATATATATATATATATATATATATATATATATATATATATATATATATATATATATATATATATATATATATATATATATATATATATATATATATATATATAGTAACTGTTTACTATTCAGTGGGCCGTCAGCCTATTTGCTGTTCCTCAACAATAAAAAAAACATTAATTCAGCCCTGTCAGTTTGTTACTTACTAAAGAGTATATGTAGAGATGAAAACTGTATGCATTTCAAAAATATCGTATCACAGTCTGAAGACCGGAGTTCGGTGCTTATGCGATTAGAAAACTAGATAGGGTTGTTTTGTCGCCTTACGACAGTCCGACCCCGGCCGCAGGGGTCAGTATTCTTTCTCCGCCCCTGCACGGATTTAATGTTTAATCGACTTTATTGTGCTGATATATCATCATCATCTCAGCGTTCATCCCGGTTGCAACCCAAACTTCCGCTTCGGTGCCCGGGGTCCGCTTTCCGACTTTTTCTACTCCACTTCGCACGGTCTTCAGCATCCCTGGTAGTGAGCCCATTAGCACGCATGTCACCCCTTACGACGTCAAGCCAGCACTTTTTGGGTCTACCCCTCCTGCCGGGGCCCGGCGGAGGCGGCATGGCCAGACATTTGTTTCCCACGTAATCATCCGGTTGCCGCAAAACGTGGCCGTACCAACGGAGCCGACACTCCTGCAATTTATCCGCAATGTCACGGACATGAAGACTGCCGCGAATGCGGGAGTTCCTAACGCGGTCCTTCCGCGTCACTCCACACATCCACCGCAGCATATTCATCTCCGTGACACGCAGTTCTTGCTTGTGTCTCTCTAACACCGGCCACGCTTCACAGCCGTATAAAAGGACAGGCCTAATGATGGTCTTATAGACCTGTCCCTTCAATTTTACCGGCATCTTGGGGTCACAAATGACACCAGTTACCTCACGCCATTTGGCCCACGCGGCAGCAATGCGTGCCTTGACGTCGCAATCGATGTCACCGGATGCATGAAACACAGATCCCAGGTATTTCACAAGGTCCGTGCGCTCGACCGTGTTGCCGTCTATGCGTACGGGTGTGGGATCTGTGGAGTTACAGGCCAAGTACTCGGTCTTCGCCACATTGAGCTTCAGACCACCGTTCTCAAGCGACTCTTTCCACGCCTTCACACGTCGCACCAGCCTACCCCTGTCCGAATCTGCCAGCGCGATATCATCAGCATACATGAGCAACCACGGGGGCTGCTCATGTGAGTTTCTGATGCTGTCTGACAATACGTCTAATACCACGCTGAACAGAAACGGACAAGGACGGATCCTTGGTGCACCCCAACGGTGATGGGGAAAGGTTTTGTGTCGCCAACAGCGGTCCGAACTACGGAATCGGAGTCATGGTACATGTCTTGGATGATGTCAATATAGGCCTCTGGAACCCTTTTGAATCGCAATGCCCACCAGATTATCGCACGAGGAATACAGTCGAAGGCCTTCTGCAAGTCCAGAAACAGGCAGTGCAGAGGCGTATTCTTCGTCCTGTATTTCTCCGCGACAGTCCTTAGGGCAAAAACTGGGTCCATGGTCCCATGTCCAGGGCGAAACCCATACTGACACCCCGAGACAGTGCACTCCTGCCGAATCCGAGAGTCGATAACCCTCTCGAAGAGCTTCATGGTGTGGGACATGACCTTTATTCCACGGTAGTTACCGCACTCCTGCACCGATCCCTTGCCTTTGAAGACTGGAGTAATGATACTCAGCCTCCATTGGTTCGGGATCGTACCGGTGAGGAGTGTCTGGTTGAAAAGGTTTGTTAAGATGCCCACACCACGAGAGCCCATCGCCTTCCAGGCTTCGATGGGGACTCCATCGGCTCCGACAGCTTTCCGATTTTCCATGCGGCGAAGACAATTCTGGACTTCTGCAGGCGTTACCGGTGGCACTAGTCCTTGATTTGGAGGAAGATCTGGCGGCTGCACCTCTTTATGCTGCTTGTTCAGCAGCTCGTGGAAATACGAGCGCCATCTCTCCTTCACCGCGAGGTCCTCGCATAACAGGTTGCCCCCGGGGTCTTTTACACAGCGGCACTTGGAAATATCCTGTGCCGCTTTGACCCTGGAACGCGCCAACTTATATATGAGCTTCTGCCCCTCAGACGATTCCAACTTATCGTAAAGTGGTTGTAAGTGGTCTCGTCTGGCTCTGGCTACAGCTTTCTTGGTGGTGCGCTTGGCAGCTCTGTATGCGTCGCGATCTTCAGGAGATCTGGACGCTTGCCACTTCTTAAAGAGGGCTTTTTTCGCCCTGGTCTCCCTCTGGACTGAGTCATTCCACCACCAAGTCTCCTTGTCACATTTGCGTCCACCCTTAGACTCGCCAAGCACCTTCCTCGCCGACCCAAGGATAGCCGCCTGAATCCTGTCCCAGTAAGCTTGAACCGGTTCGCCCTCACCACCGACGCACTTGTCGCCGATGGCAGAGGCGAACTCCTGGGATTTGACTTCATCAAGCAGCCACCACCTGATTCGGCGTTGAAGGCGATCTACACGTTTGCCTTTGGGCTTCACGCAGAGGTCCATGACAAGAAGACGGTGTTGTGCAGTGAGACTCTCACCGGGTATGACCTTGCAGTTGGCTACATTGCTGATGTGGTGTCTCCTAGTGAGTAGGAAGTCGATTTGGGTAGCATTCCTCCCGCTCTTGTAGGTGATGAGATGCTCGGGTCTCTTTTTGAAATACGTGTTCACGATGGCAAGGTCGGCAGCCGCACACGCATTGAGGATGTCCTCCCCTTCCACATTGCGGCTACCATACCCAAATCCACCGTGAACACGCTCAAATTCCCCACATTCATCACCCACATGACCGTTTAGATCACCGCCCAAAACGATCCCATGTGACAATGGAATCCCACGAAGCACTTCTCCGAGTAGGTTCCAGAACGCTATCTTGTCACCATTGTAATTATTGGCTGGTTTTGGTTTTTACGGGAGCGACTGCCGTCCGACCTCCCAACCCCAAAAGGAAAAACCGAGATGTGCACTTCCTTGCCGCATGTAGGCTGGCGAAGGAGTAGTCCATCCGTCGCCTTTTACGACTCCCCTGGAATGACCTGGGGTGACCCTATTCTTTTCACTGGCCGGGGTCACACGGCCGATTGTGCTGATATATATGCGAGTATATATAAATTCTCTTCAAAAAATTAAATGTATGATATGCGATGAAATTCTTTCTATTATATCGAAGTCCCAACCACAAAGCAAATAATTAAAAATTAATTACATCCAAAAAGAAATGTTTATGTTTAAAAAAAATAAAAAAAATATTTAAAAAAAACTAAAAGACACGCTTTTTATAATTAATCAAACTAAAAAGAAAAATAATTCTTAACACAGAAGAATAAAATTACTGACGAGAAAATTAATGTCACTGTTCCTTCTAAAAAGCGTGGGATGCTTTATTACAATACTTTTTAATATTTATAGAAGGAACAGTGACATTAATTTATTCTGCTTTAACGCTGCTTAACTTCGGTGATCGGACGAGAAACGGCCCGAAAATTAATCAATCCTTGTAATGGTAATGATACACAACACTATACGAATTATTGCATTGTCATCAATCCTTGTTAAGTATGCCAAATTTCGAGTTAATCCGACGTTTTGAAGGGGGTCAAAATCATGTTCAAAGTTTCCGTTACATAGGTTCATACTAACATACGTATGACGCTAATAAAAGCGTGTTAAAAAGACATGGCCTACAGAAGTGAATAAAAAAAGTTGCAATAGAAAAGTCACTAGCATAATTTAAATTATATTTCTTAAAACATGCCAGTGCTTTGAATAAATAAGAAAGACGCAGACTTTGACACTTCAGTTGTTGCGATAAAAAAACGTAATATCTTAAACTACTAACTGGCAAAAAACTCGTCAAAAATGCTTGGCAGTTAATGTGCCGTGACATGAAAACATCGATCAAACACGTTGCTATAACATTCTCAAATCGAAACAGTAGAGAAGGTAAAATAAAAAAGTGTGTGTTTAAGTACACACACTTTTTGTACGAACGTAAGAAGCTATACTTCTTTGGCGTACCAAAACAAAAATAGCTAAATATTTCATTCCGTTTTTTTTTTTTTTTTTTTTTTTTATTGCTGTAGGACAGCAGACAGGCTGACGGCCCGCTTAGAATTTAGCAGTTACCATCGCCTATGGATGTTTGCAACACCAGTGGCATCGCGAACACGCTGCTGTCCCATAAAGGTACTGGAACTTAGGTCACCAGTGCCGGAACACAACACAAGGTTATTATGGCGGCATACTTAAGACTAAAGGTGGTCGCCATCCAGACGGGCTTGAAGCCCTACCACGTAGCTAGGGTGGGTTGTTTAGTCGCCTTTTACGACAGGCCGACCCCGGCCGCAGAGGTTAGTATTCTTTCTCCGCCCCTGCACGGATAAAATAAAATAAAATTCCGTATAAAGTTTTTTTAAGATTGTCACTTTTATCATTAATTTTTACAATGGCCTATCATTTACCGATATATGTATATAATTTAAAATCATACACACATGTATATTTATGAATATATACTTTTTTATCTAAAAAATTATGAAAATTCTAGTGCAAACGTATTTATTATGATATAAGATAGATAGATAACACTTTATTGTAAACCAATCTTACAAAAACAATGAAACTTATTTACACAATCAATGTGTACTTGACTTACAATGGGCGGCCTTATCGCTACAGAGCGATCTCTTCCAGGCAACCCGGGCTGCATAACATTATAGGTGTTATATTGATGTGGAAGGGAGGTATGGCAATAAATAATAATTATATTTTATTTATATAATAAATAGATAATATACATATAATGATTATTAGGGCGACACAGTTAATCAAACACAATTGAGTTTCTCTGTAATAAAAGAAACGACATTTAATGTTATTAACAACGGCGTCGATCCTAAAACCATCAGTTTAATTCTTAACCTTATAATTGCGTTATTGGAAATTAATAATGTAAAACAATCGTTAGTTTTATGAAAAAATGCTATCTCATCACATGACGTTTAGTTTCCATAGACTACCGACTTTTACCATAGACTGTATGAAATAATAATTATCTAGCCATGTTTGTTTGATGCGTGGGAATATTTAAATTCTTTAATTATGAGAAAAAGGAATTACATTTTCCTTTACATACATAAAATTTAATAATACATATAAATTATAATAAATATCTATATATGTAGAATACAGATATTGATAGAATATAAAATTCTAGTGGAAACATATTTATTATGATACTAGCTGTGCCCGCGACTCCGTCCGCGTTGAATAGTGACTGGGCAGAATTTTTTTGGATATATCTTATGGTATATTTTGGATTACAAACCCTATAAACTCTAAAATATAAATGAAATATGCAAACTGTGAGTATTATCGAATGCAACTGTTAAGCCATGCGCCTCCGGAATACGTTCGTTCGAACCTACAAAGTCCAGCCTAAGCTAAACCCTATTTCATATGATTGATGACATAAATCTGAGGTTAACTTAAATTGGAAATTCAACCTACACAGTCCAGCCTAAGCTGAACCCTATTTCATATGATTTATGATGTAAATCTGAGGCGAACTTAAATTGGAATATATATTTCCGAAACTTATCATGTTTAACAAAAACTACTTACATGGCGTAACAGTTGCATTCGATAACACTGATTGTTTGCATATTTCATTTATTTATATTTTAGGGTTAACAGGGTTTGTAATCCAAAATATACCATAAGATATATCCAAAAATGCTGCTCAAAGTCACTATTCCACGCGGACAGAGTTGCGGGCACAGCTAGTTTCATAATATGATTGATGATATAAATCAACTTAAATTTGAAATAAAACCTAAATTTCCAGCCTAAGCTGAACCCTATTTCATATGATTGTTGATATGAATCTGAGGTCAACTTAAATTAGATACTAAATTCGAATGTCGGAACTTATCATTTTTAACAAAAACTATTTCTTTTTTCTAAAATAAAAATAGCCTAAGTTACTCCTTGTTACACCAGCTATCTGCCAGTGAAAGTCCCGTCAAAATCGGTGCAGCCATTTCAGAGATTAGCCGGAACAAACAGACAGACAGACAGACTGACGAAAATTGTAAAAAATGTTATTTTGGTATATGTACCGTGTATACGTCCGTATGCATTTAGTAAAAAGCGGTTATTTTAATATTACAAACAGACCCTCCAATCTTATTTATTATTTGTATAGATAAAATTTACATAAGAAAAAGGAGTAAAATGTAAATAAAAATGGTGTGCTTTTACCCTGAAGACTGTGAGCAATTTGCAGTATGTCCGATGTTAGTGGCCCCTTGTCCAACAACGTGCTGTGAAGATCCACCTATGTGCTATTCCTGCTTGCTACGATGTCCTTCGCCGAAGGTTATGTATTGTTGTGAAAGAGGCCGCGAGTTTCAAGGCCTCTAACTTGCCAAGAGGAAGATTGCTGTGAGCCACCACCAAAATATATGAAGATGGACGCATTGTGCGCAAGCGGCCTGTTTCTGCATTCAAGCGCAACGGAATGCAGGACCCAGGGCATTCGAAGACGCTCGGTACTGCGAATTTCCTAGAGGCCCTCGTGACGAATGTGAATTGAGCACAGACAGCACAACAGCTGAGACAGTATGTTCGCGGTGCCCCTAGCGTCGCAAACATCTATAGGCGACGGTAACTGCTTACTATTAATAAGTGGGCGGTCAACGTATCTGCTGTTCCTCAGCAATAAAAAAAGATGAAGTAGATCAAAGAAAATATGTAACGTATATTATGTATTACTAGCTGTGCCCGCGACACCGTCCGCGTGGAATAGTGACTTTGGGCTGCATTTTTTGGATATATCTTATAATTTATTTTGGATTACAAACCATATAAACTCTAAAATATAAATATATGAAATATACAAACTGCGTTAGAAAGTCCAGCCTAAGCTGGACTTTGTAGGTTTTATATGATTGATGATAGAAATCTGAGGTCAACTTAAATTGGATTGATAAATTCCGAAAATAAAAATAGCCTAAGTTACTCCTTGTTACATCAGCTATCTGCCAGTGAGTCCCGTCAAAATTGGTCCAGCCGTTTCAGAGATTAGCCGGAACAAACAGACAGACAGACAGATAGACAAAAATTGTAAAAAATGTTGCTTTGGTATATGTACCGTGTATACATCCAAATGCACTTAGTAAAAAGCGGTTATTTTAATATTACAAACAGACCCTCCAATCTTATTTATTTGTATAGAAGATGAACAGCTGACATGGCCAGAAAGAGTGTGAATCTTGACATAACGACTACAGGAGAGTCGAAGGATAGAACATGTTGTACCCTACATAGTTTAGACTATGAACAAGAAGAAGAAAGACGTGGGACTACGTGGGAGTGGAACCTACAGACCCTATAGCGCAATTTAAGTACGTAGTGTATTAAACCAGCCGTGTCCCTTACTGACCCCTCCCGTATCTAATCATATCCGTTATATTAAATTACTTGATATAATTAATTTATTAATTACGGGGTCAGTCACACGACCCAACTTAATGCGTGAATCCTAACCAGAAATAATAATAAAAAGTATACTGGCACAATTCACATAGCGCCATCTAGTACCAAATTAAGTAGCACAGTACATGTGTTATGGATACTAGAGTTTAGATAATGTTTAAACTCGGGATGAAATTAGAACTCATGGTCCTAAGCATACGTACTTAAGATAACTACGCCACGGAGGTTGTCGAATAACAATAACTATTGTTTATGTTGTGGCGTCTCTTAAGCTGCCATTTTCCAAAATGGCCGCCTTAAGTTTATTTAAATGTGTCGGTCAAAATTATCGTGTAAATCTCTCCGTGCAGGGGCGGAGAAAGAATACTGACCCCTGCAGCCGGGTTGGCCTTTCGTAAATGACGACAAAATAACCCTAGCTACGTGGTACGCCTTCCGTCTGGATGGCAACCACTCTTACTCAGTAAGTATACAGTCATAATAAACTTATGTTCCGGCATTTATAACCCAGGTTCCAGTACCCTTATACGGACATCAGCGTGTTCACGGTGTCTCTAGCGTCGCGAACATCTATAAAAGACGGTAACTTCTAATTATTCAGTGGGCTGTCAGCCTTTCTGCCGCTCCTCAGCAATAAAAAAAAACTAAAATTGGCGGTCATAGGGACTGCCGATAAATAAATAAATTCATGACGTTTAAATTAAAATTATCAATATCATTACATAATCCATTAAATTTTACTTGTAAAGTTATTCACAGCACTAATGTTTATTTATTTATTTATTTATGGCACACCAACAGTACACACATTATTAAGTCACATTACAATAAATCATTTAATATAAAAGTTCTGATGTGTGGACCCATTATAGGAGTGCACAGCATGTTGCACAATACCTCACCTATATACATAGATACAGATACTCGTATTATGCTATAACGCATGTCGGTGACACGAAATCACAAGATTTCACCCATCCAAAAAGCATCTACGTCATCAACTAATAAAAGTAAATTTACTCATAACTATGTACTATCTACATTTGCATTCATCAAAATGCTTGGCAGTGAATGTGTTAAGTGGGTCAACCTGCCTGCCATTATAAAAAAAGAGCTAAAATGGCTTCTATGACTTATTTTATCCGCTGCTGCTATCCGCCCGGGGTCGGCCTGTCGTAAAAGTCGACAAAACCCACCCTAGCTACATGGGCCTCAAGCCCGTTTGGATGGCGACCACCTTTGGTCTTAAGTATGCCGCCATAATAACCTTGTGTTGTGTTCCAGCATTAGTGACCCAATTTCCTGTACCGTTATGGGACAGCAGCGTGTTCGCGATGCCACTGGCGTTGCAAGTACCTATAGGCAACGGTAACTGCTAAATTCTAAGCGGGCCGTCAGGTTGTCTGCTGTCCCACAGCAAAAAAATTCTGGAAATAATAAGTATATTGACAAGTTCCAGACACATTACGATGGCATGTACATAATTCCCACACCTCCAATTAACTTGAATGACACGAATGGGGTGGGCAGTTTACATGTTTACCCTCGGTTTAGCGAAATCACCTCAATCACCCGTAATTTTGTTTAATGCTCGTGCATTATAACAAATATCCGGATGACCGAGCTTTGCTCGGTATTTTTTTTTATAAATTGTGTTTTTTGGAAATTAACAATTGATTTTCTTAGTCTAAGCTCAAAGCAAACACTCATTGACTTCGTGTTACTTAACAACGCCATCTGCTGGAATAGCTTTAGTGTTGTTGTGTCGTTAAAGCAATTTAAAAAAAATAGAATTATTATTCGCCGATAGATGTCAGGAAGAGTCACCTTTTTGTTATTTTGCTTCCAATAAAAAAAAAGCGAATAAAATGACATTTTCTAGAAATGATTCCTAGCTAGATCGATTTATCGCCCCCGAAACCCCCCGTATACTAAATTTCATGAAAATTGTTGGAGCCGATTCCGAGATTCCAATTATATATATATATATATATATATATATATATATATATATATATATATATATATATATATATATATATATATATATATATATATATATATATATATATATATATATATATATATATATATATATATATATATATATATATATATATATATATATACATACAAGAATTGCTCGTTTAAAGATATAGGATTATAACAAATCGTCAGCGTCGTCCAGGCGTTTCGTTCCTGTTGAATCTGATGTACTCATCGTCAGATGATGTCTCCACTGCTGCGCGTAGGCCTCCGAGTTTGCGCCACAAAATTCAGTACCATAAGGGATTGTGAAATTATACAAATTAAAGTTAGAAAATAAAACCAATGTGAACATTAACCACCACAAATATCGAAATCTCCAATATTTAAAAAAAAATACTCTCCTCATTTATCAATTACTAGCCGATCACGCCCGCTCCGTTGGACGATTAACAGGGAAAATTAAATCAAAACAAAATTCGAAAAGGTAATTAATATTTAACTAAAGTATCCTATGTTACTTCTAATACCTCCAAGAATATGTGTACAAACTTTCATGATGATCGGTTAAGTAGGTTAACTTACACATTTATAATATTAAAAGTATGATGATTTTTCTTACATTGTCCATTTCTTAGTATTACACCGTTTTTTGCTAGTTTTCCTGTCCCGTCGACAGGTGTCTCCCCTCCTGCCATTATTTGCCAATAACCAAAATATTTATAACTAGCGGCCCGTCCCAGCTTCGCATGGGTATTTAACAAAAAATTAAACCTCTCTTGACGGGTTCCCCAGGCCCGGGGGGACCGAGGGATATAAGGGACTCCGGAAAAGATGTTCGACCATCCGACAACCACTAAAAAACCCCGCTGTTCTCCTATCGCCTACGCCCGGGCCCACGGATATATAGCCTGCCGATCTCGTGGCCCGGGCCGGCGTCGGCCCACGCTTTGTCTTAAAGCGGGCCCCTTCTAAAGTGCTGGCGCCAGGGGGTCAGGGTTTCGTCCCCCCGGCGCTCTCTTGTAACAACTCTAGGAGTTGAGGGGGCTGCGGAACAGCACGCGGCCTTCTCCCTCGCGGCAATAGTGCGGGTGGCGGATCCTCCCCCGAGGGGCCGCCCGCGGCCGCTTTCTACGGCGGCCGGAGATCCTTGCCCGCCCTCCGGCGCCGACTACGCGGCCTACGTTGGCGGGAGGGGAGTGCGGTGGCGGACTCCCGCTCCCGTTCCGCCGCCTCCCTTGCAGACACTACTGCCTCGCAAAAGGAGGCGACGTCCGTCCATCCAGGATCGCCCCCGACCATGGACAGAACCAGGGCCGGGAGCGACAGGTCCACGGCCAATTCCGGACGGGACTCGCATCCCCGTCGCGTGCTAGTCAGGCGTGGGTACGACTACCAGACGACACTCCAGAAAAAGCAGAGTCGCCTGACGTCGTAGCCGGCCCAGCAAGACCAACCGACAGCGAGGATGCAATTCCCGCCCCGGGAACACTCTCTGTGCAGGCGCAGTCGAAATAGGCATGGTTTCGACTACCAAATCAGGTCCCAGGGTAGAACCCGGGACCCCAATCAGTATTCGCAACCATTCCACCGGGGACCACGCCACGAACAGAGAGCTAAGTTGGAAAGGATGTAAGAGGTAGACGGAAAGAAAGGTAGGACTCTGTCTGTTGAACGGAGAGGGGAGTGAAGCGACGGATGCTCGGGTACCTTGGGTACGCACACCCGTGCACTCTTCGGACAAAGGAGCGCCCCTGAGGGCAAACCCTTCTATTTGCGTCAGGTTACTAAAAATTAAAATTATAAAGAAAGTTTGAATATTATTATTTCTATGAACTTTTATTTTAATGATTTTTTTGTTATTATTTTTTATTTATTTTTCGTTATTTTCTAATAAGATTTTTTTTTTCAAATTTTTTGTAAAATCTCCAGTAACGCACGTAGGCATTGCATAAGGTGCTGCCTAGCTAGCCGAACAGGGTGAGCGGCTACCACGCAACATTTTTCTAATACTTACATTTTTAAACTCGTGATATCTTTCGAATGGAATATCCGAATTGAATAATTCAAAAAGTTATATAAAGGTATTGAAACAGTTTTGAATATGAAGTAATTTATTTTGATAAGGATTAATACCAAGATCCAAATAAAGATCCTTTTCTAGGGGCGGCATTTCAATTAAATTTTTAAAATAAAAGAACACTTATTGTGGCATAACTATAATAGTTAGACATATGCTGTCGCGACACTTTTTGTAAATAATGATGTGTTCTGCAAAGTTGTAATACATTATTTTATTCTATCATCAATAGTTTTCGCAACGCACGCGATTTAAATAATATTTTAGGTAATTTTTTTACACTTTGGGTTACATTATTGGAGTTTTAGTAAGGATCCCTAATTTTTTTGAAAATATAATATAGCCTATGTCACCCGGGGATAATGTAGCTTCCCAACAATGAAAGAATTTTTTAAATCGGGTCAGTAGTTTCGAAGCCTATTCAAAGCAAACAAACAAACAAACAATCAAATCTTTCCTCTTTATAATAGTAGTATAGAAGTATAGACAACAACGGAAACAATTCCGCTGGTTAATTAATATATATAGCAAAATTATGGTAAATATTAAATTAAAAATATAAACATAACATTATTTTGGCATTAATTTTATTATTTCTATAATTATTAATATTATATAAGTACTAGCTGACCCGGCAAACGTTGTTCTGCCATATAAATAATAAAATGTCAAAAAATTAAAAAAAAAATTTTGGGGGTGGGTCACCCCTAACATTTAGGGGGATGAAAAATAGATGTTGGCCGATTCTCATAGATACCGGATAAGCACAAAAAATTTCATCAAAATCGGTCAAGCCCTTTCGGAGGAGTATGGCAACGAAAACTGTGACACGAGAATTTTATTTAGAAGAGAGATAATTTTGGTTATTGCGTTTTTAAACATTTACAAACTTCCGGTTTATGTTGAGGAAACCTATATTTAGGTTTATTTTAAATGACATTATAAATTTAAGAAATGTCAATACCAGAATGTTACAATTTAATTGGATTGAACTTGATATCGGCACAATTAACCACTGGAATAAGGTGGAAGTATTCGAAGCCCGCACCAGCTGGCTTTCACGGACCATTGGCTGCACCAGCACCTGATACTGTACCTCGGTAAAGCACCCTAATGTCACAGTTGATTGCACCCCGAATGGGTAATTTTACACTAGATTGCCCAAATATTAAAAATATTCTGACTGCCTCCGTGGTGAAACCGCTAAAGCTTACGCCTCCGAGAGGTCACGACTAGGATTCGTTTTCGAAAATAATATAGAATAAAACATACTTTATGGCAATGAAAACTGCAGGAGTGTCGCCTTCGCTGGTATGGCCACGTTTTACGGCAACCGGCTAACTACGTTGGGAACAAATGTCTGGCCATACCGCTTCCGTCGGGCCCCGACAGGAGGGGTATCCAAAAAGAGCTGGTTTGACGTCGTAAGGGATATGCATGCCAATGGGCTCTGGGCTCTCTACCAGGGATGCTGAAGACCGTGCGAAGTGCAACCGGGATTTGACGCTGGGATGAAAAAGAAGAAGAATGAGAAATACAAAAATTGAGAAAACGAATTGCTTACGACGCCAGGGGCACTGTTAACACGCAGCCATCCACGTAGGGGAATTGAGATCTGGGTAAGTTATGCCGGAACACATCAAAAGTTTATTATGATTCACGTTATTGCGACCCAGAAGATATTGGAGCCCTATCGGCTAGTTAGGGAATAATGCAATAATGTTGTTCCCTGATGCATAAACGTAGTCTCATATTAGGAAAACACATGCTGGAACCGGATGAGATACGTGCAGCTCCTGCCAAAAAACTGCTTCGCTACTTCAACGAGGCAGGCTTTGCCAATGAGCGATCACAATAGTTCATTAAATTGAACGCAGTGATACTAGGTTAGAACAGACTAGCATAGCCATCTTTCGAAATAAAAATAATAATAATAATAATAGGGAATAATGAAAGTGGACGAAGCGAAACAAGTATGTAAGGATCGTAGCAAGTGGAAAGAGGTGGTCTCTGCTTACCCCTACGGGAAAGAGGCGTGATTATATGTATGTATTTATCGGCTAGTTAGTTATTTTGGTATCTTGCTACAAACCAACCCTGGCTGCAGGGGTCAGTACTCCGGCTCGGAGAGACTTAACCTCTGTTTGACATCACGTTGAGCCCGTTCAGACCATTTTTCGCCATATAATTTATTACCCAATCCTTCCATATTTTTTGATATCTCCCTCTGTTTGCATCTATTCTAATTTCAATACATTTTCCGTGGCATATGGCATTATTTCCTTCGCATTATATGGCCATACCACGATTATCTTTTTATTGTTCCATCTCTAGCGCTGGTAATAATATATGACGTACGAAAAAATTTACTAGAAATTTTTTTCTCCGGTAAAATTACTGACGATTTTTTTTATTATTGTAGGTCAACAGACAGGCTGACGGCCCGATTATAATTTAGCAGTTACCGCCAGTGGCATTGCAAACACGCTGCTGTCCCATAAGGGTACAGGAACTTGGGTCACTAATGCCGGAACACAACACAAGGTTATTATGATCTAAAGACCAAAGGTGTTTGCCATTCAGACGGGCTAGGAACCCTACCACGTAGCTGTTTTGTCGCCTTGTACGAGAGGCCGACCCCGGCCGCAGAGGTCTGTATTCTTTCGCCGCCCCTGCACGGATTCTTCAGAGAAACCATCCCTTAAGTGGTGATATATTTACAATTCTTTGTGCAAGGGCGGAGTAATACAGACCCTTCAGCCGGGGGCTGCATGTATTTAGGCGACAAAGCATCTCTAGCTAGACGGTAGGGCTGTAAACAAAGTGTTGTGTTCCGGTAAGAGTGTCCCAGGTTCTTGTTTCATCTACGTAGATGGTAGCATGTTCGCGATGCCACTGGCGTTGCAAACATCCATAGGCGACGGTAACTGCTTAATAAATGGCCCACTTAATAAAGTGGGCCGTCAACCTGTCTGCTGTTCCACAATAAAAAAATGTCTTTAAGAAAATGGTAGCCTTTTTAAACAACTTAGTCAAGTCACCATCGCATAAAAGTACAATAATTTATTATTCAAAACAGCCCCGAAACTAACCCCGAAAATTCGTTGGGATTGGTCGAAATTTCCCCATTTCCACGCCAATAGCTTTCCAGAAAACATCTGCATACATTTCAACCATCTCTCTCTAGCGCATACATGTTCGCTCTCTTTCCCGCACGAGGATACCTAAGAATGCCTTTAGTATATCGTGAGTCAATTGAAAGTACACACGTGTATATTTGAACTTAGTGAGTTGTTTTTAAAGAAAAACAGTGCTTTTTTATTAAATACAAGTATCCAACAGTAAATCCAATAATATTAAAAAAATTAAGTAATACACCCAATTATTTAATAAAAACGTATTCATGCTTACACATTTTAATTAACTAAATCTATGCTAATATTATAAATGTTAAAATAACTCTGACTGTTACGTTTTCATGCCTAAACCGCTGAAATCATTTTGATAAATTTCCGTATAGACTGATTGTAGCTTAGAGGTGGACATAGGCTACTTTTTGTCGCGAAAATTAAACAAGAATATAGTGAATGTAATTAATTTTTTTTTAAATTATATGGTAAAACAACATTTTTTGACGCATCAGCTAGAATTTATTAATAAAAAACATATCAAAATTAACACTATTTTATGTATTTTTACTTCTCACAATAAACTCATACGTTTGCGAAAAACTTCAATGTCATCACTATAATAATTTTATTATTTATCTTGGGAAATTATTTCTATTGATAATTCAGAAGGAATTCAGTTATTAACCTGTTAACCGGAAATAAAGTTTTGTTCAACTCGTTTCACAGGGGATTTTTTCTTCATAATTATAAGTAATATCACACCTCAAGTAATAATAAAAGGAAATGGTCTTTAAATTATTGATTTTATTTATTTCGACAAAATATTTTATAATATATATATTAAAGAACTTAACTGCAGATAAAAAACGTGTGCATTTCGGGACGCCCGACAGAAGTAGTATCTTAAACTAATCTAAGTTAAACTATTTAATATTGAAATTGTTTATCTTGAAAAAGCTTAGGTTATTACTTAAATTTTATATCTCAAAAACGGTGGCTCGTAGGAAAAAAGTATTACTACATTTTTTGTATATAATTTTATGGTCTACAATTTTTGTATAAAGTATTTTTATGATAAAACTTACCGTTTGGCTGAAAATCGCGAAAAACTCAGTTTTTATTTTTGGAGTTTACTTCTTAAGAATCGATTTTCATATATAAAGCGCCCGGTATGAGAAAAATGTGAGAGTAAAATCTACTAATGAATGACCTCGTTACGATTTTGGTGCGCGTGCACCGGAACACACTAAACAAAATAAAACGATGTATCCCTCAAGGCAAAAATTACTTTATTTGTTACAACTTAAGGTTGATTTCACATTAAATGTTGTTTAAACATATGTCTTTTGTCTTTGATCTTGAATAAAAATAACCATAAGGGGAAAGATGGAAAACTTTCAAATTTTATTTCTAATCATATTTAAAACAATCTTACTGATTTTCAGCTTGGTGGGAATTTAGGTAGCTTTACTCTTATTTTTTAGTCTGATTTGACCGGATTAATTTGGCTCATTGGTCTTTACTAATATAGCGCTTGCCGCGTGAAGCCAAAAGTGACTTCTTTTAGAATACATGCTCGTGAATACGTGACGAAATCCTTAGCTCCCCCCCCCCCTCTTGTGACCAAGCGTGCCATTTCGAAGATCTCCTCCCCCTGAAAGAGTCCCTCATAGTTATTCAGGGTCTTAAAAAGCAAAAAAAAACAAAACATCTGACAAAACTGTACTCACTTAGCGTCCTTTGTCTATGTTAGGAAATTCAAACACTATTAATAAAAGTTTATTATTTAAATTAGGAACAGAAAGACGTGAATTCTTTTCGAAAAAAAAAACATTTAAAAATCTGTTATTTTCGAACGAAATGTGTGTTAAGTTTGTGGACATTACTTAAAAAAAGGCGCGCTAATTCAAAATGTTTTGCTGATGAGTGAAAATGGATTACAATTGGCATATGGAGGACTCGAACCAAGAAAACAGGGACGCCAGGGCCAGAAGCCAAGGTAATATTTTTTTTATTGCTGTAGGACAGCAGACAGGCTGACGGCCCGCTTAGAATTTAGCAGTTACCGTCGCCTATGGGTGTTTGCAACGCCAGTGGCATCGCGAACACGCTACTGCCCCATAAAGGTACAGGAACTTTGGTCACTAATGCCGGAACACAACACAAGGTTATTATGGCGGCATACTTAAGACCAAAGGTGGCCGCCATCCAGACGGGCTTGGGGCCCTACCACGTAGCTAGGGTGGGTTGTTTTATCGCCTTTTACGACAGGCCGACTCCGGCCGCAGAGGTTAGTATTCTTTCTCCGCTCCTGCACGGATAGAAATTATTAAGAACACGAGCAAAGAAGCCGGCTACAAATACATTATTTCAGAGTCTTCTTCTTCTTCTCCCTGCCCTTATCCCACATTATGTGGTGTCGGCACAATACATTCTCTCCTTCCACTGTGTTAGCCAATATCTCAACAGTCACACGCTTTTTTTTGTCTTTTTTTGGCATGGCGCGGCTTGCGAACTTGCCAGTGTCAAGTTAAGGAAACGAAAAAGGTAAAATTTAACGGAAATTTTGTTATATATGATCAGAAAAAGTTACCAGAACTAAAATTAAAAAGGAGAGAATACAACGGAACAAGATTAAAATTAGATTTTAATGTTAGAAGTAATATAATTATTAGGGCAGTAATAACACGCTTTTATTAGCTCCATACGTATGTTATTATGTTATGTTAGTATGTGCCTACGTAACGGAAACTTTGAACATGATTTTGAACCCCTTTTTTTTGGTCTCGGGGAAAAATCTCTCTTGACGGGTTCCCCCGGCCCGGGGGACCGAGGGATACGTGGGACTCCGGGAAAGATGTTTGGCCATCCGACTACCCACTAAAAAACCCCGCTGTTCTCCTATCGCCTACGCCCGGGCCCACGGATATATGGCCTGCCGATCTCGTAGCCTGGGCCGGCGCCGGCCCGCCCTTTGTCTTAAGGCCCCTTCTAAATTGTTGGCGCGGGGGGTCAGGATTTCGTCCCCCGGCGTTCTCCTGGATCAACAGTTGAGGGGGGCCGCAGAACAGCACGCGGCCCTCTCCCTGGCGGCAATAGTGCGGGTGGCGGGTCTGCCCCCGAGGGGCCGCCCGCGGCCGCTTTTTACGGCGGCCGGAGGTCGTTACTGGCCCTCTGGCGCCGGCGGTGCGGCCTGCGTTGGCGGGAGGGGAGTGTGGTGGTCGACTCCCGCTCCCGCTCTGCCGCCTCCTTTGCGGACATGACTGCCTCGCAGAAGGAGGCGAGGCCTGACATCTATCGGCGAATAATATTACTATTTTTTTTAAATTGCTTTAACGACACAACAACACTAAAGCTATTTCAGCAGATGGCGTTGTTAAGTAACACGAAGTCAATGAGTGTTTGCTTTGAGGTTAGACTAAGAAAATCAATTGTTAATTTCCAAAAAACACAATTTATAAAAAAAAAATACCGGTCATCCAGCTGGTATTTTACAATGTGAGTGATCATATTATGCGTGAGCGCGAGTGAGCGTTTGTGCGTTTAATATTACTTCTCTAAGATAATAAATAACTAATATTCCGTGCCTGCACTAAATATTTCGCGGAAGAGCCGTAGCCGAGGCAAATAGCCGTACGTGGCTCGCTAGCGCGGATAGCCGACCACTGCTCTGAATAAGCATACGTAAACTTGCAAACCTGTTATTCATGTCTAATTGGAATTAATCCATATTAACATTGCGGGGAATGAAGCGTATGAATTTGGCATGTATTACTTTAAAACATTTTTAGGGCTGTCACACATTTTAAATTTATTTTTATCCGTACAGGGGCGGAGAAAGAATACTGACCTCTGCGGCCGGGGTCGGCCTGTTGTAAAAGGCGACAGAACAACCCATCCTAGCTAAGTGGTAGGCCCCAAGCCTGTTTGGATGGCGACTACCTTTGGTTTTAAGTATGCCGCCATAATACCTTTGTATTGTGTTCCGGCATTTGTGACTCAAGTTCTTTATGAGACGGCAGCGTGTTCACGATGGCACTGGCGTTGCAAACACCCATAGGCGACAGTAACTGCTAAATTCTAAGTAGGCCGTCAGCCTGTCCGCTATCCTAAAGCAATAAAAAATATCAAGAATAGGTTATTGTTGAATCCTGAACTGCCGAGGTAAACGAAAATAAGGCTGCTCTAAACCGATTTGCTGCTAGCGGCGCGAAGAATATATATGTACGCCAAGCGCACAACTATACCTACTTAGTTCCAAGATTATTAAACGGTTTACCAAGAAATATAACAGATAATATACATACATATAATCACGCCTCTTTCCCGTAGGGGTAGGCAGAGACCACATCATTCTTTCCACTTGATACGATCCTTACATACTTGTTTCGCGTCGTCCACTTTCATTATTCCCTTCATACATGTCCTTCGGTTTAGGGTATTCTTGACCTGACCTTTTTTCAAGATGTCCCTGATCTGGTCTCGAAACGTCCGCCTAAATCTACCCCTTCCAACACTTTCATTCACACTCGCCTTATACACTTTGTTCGTCAATCGTTCTTCATTCATTCTCTCAACATGGCCAAATCATCTCTGCATACCTTTCTCAATTTTTGTCACTACATCTTCTTTCAGACCACAACGTTTCCTTATCTCACTATTTCTTATCCTGTCACTCAGTTTAACTCCTATCATACTTCTTAACGCTCTCATCTCAACTGCATTTATTCTGCTTTCATGTTTCTTCTGCCATACCCAACTTTCACTTCCGTACATGAGTGTCGGAACCAACACCCCCTCATGTACATAATAGACAGATAATATAATCCAAAAAAATATTAAAACCTCATTTAAAAATACTTTTTAGATAATTTGTAACCTAATTTTAATTATTCATTTGAACGTGCGTTGACTTAAGTTTCGATGGCATTGTACAAACCTTAATGGTTTTTTATGCTGTTATTTTTATTAAGCCAATGTAATAACTGTGAATTTGATAAATAAATTAAAAAAAAAATAGTGCACCTATTTGTCTATGCCAAAATAATTGGTTTCGTCTACCACAATAACTTGGTTTCGATATTCAGTTATGCGTTAAATCAAACTCAGTTAAAAACCTGAATACGATATGACCGGTCCACTTGGATTGATAAATACGCGACTATGTAACAAAGATGAGATGGTTTGGCCATGTTGAGAGAATGAATGAAGAACGATTGACAAAAAAAGTGTTTAAGGCGAGTGTGAATGGAAGTGTTGGAAGGGGTAGACCTAGGCGGACGTTTCGAGACCAGATCAGGGATGTCTTGAAAAAAGGCCAGGTTAAGAGTATCCTAAGCCGAAGGGCATGTATGAAGGGAATAATGAAAGTGGACGAAGCGAAACAAGTATGTAAGGATCGTAGCAAGTGGAAAGAAGTGGTCTCTGCCTACCCCTACGGGAAAGAGGCGTGATTATATGTATATGTAAATTTGGGAAGTCATACTAATATACTTGGTACTAGCTTTCACGCGAAAATTACTTAACTGATCATCATGAAACTTTGTACGCATATTCTTGGAGGTATTAGAAGTAACTTAGGATACTTTTTGTTGAAAAAAAAATGTCTTTTACGAAGATACCCTTTATCATTTTTTTTATTTAATTTTGCCTGTTAATCGCCCAGCGGAGCGGGCGTGATCGGCTAGTAATTTTATAATTTTGGAAAATTTATAAGTTTAAATTTTAGAACTTAATAACTGAAACAATTTCAACCTAAAAATTCGAGCGGATTGTAGCTCTTGGGTTGAGTTTTTGGGTTTCGGATCGGTCCGGGTTCGAATCCTGACTTATTGAACTCCAAAAACTTCTTGTTTTTGTTGTGTTTTTATTTTATTTATTCTATTCATTTTGATTTAAAACTTTAATTTTGATTTTATTATAAAGTAACAAACTTAGATTTTGAAACTGAATTAATATTAATTTTGGTTTCTGACTGAATCTAATTTGGATTTGAAGTTTAGTATTGGGCTTAATTGTAATTTTGAATTGTTTGAAGTCAAAACATTTTTAGCGTTATTGTGATCTATATTTCTCTAGAATATAACGTGGACAGAATGAGATTAAAGACATTATAAAGTGTTTCCTATATTTATTATTTGTCACACACGATGATATACATAATAAATAAATGTTTAAAATCATTCATTAATACTAGAACAATGAACCCAAAACTAAAAAGTATAATAAAATAACTAAAATATATTACTAAAAGGAGTCCCTTTAGGCAAGGTTCCGAAGACACTGGCAGCGTTCCCCTTTGAATAGCTAGACTAATTCTTTGTCCGAGGTAGCTGCCAGCTCTTCGGTCTCCTGTGATGTCGACTAACCTCTTTGCTATTTACTTATAGCGCTAGGACCCCACGAACCAAGGGTCTTGACACCGAATGGGACAAAATCATATTCGGAGCCTAGACCTCTGTATTATCCGTGCAGGGGCGGAGAAAGAATACTGACCTCTGCGGCCGGGGTCGGCCTGTCATAAAAGGCGACTAAACAACCTACCCTAGCTACGTGGTAGGGCCTCAAGTCCGTCTGGATGGCGACCACCTTTGGTCTTAAGTATGCCGTCATAATAACTTTGTGTTGGGTTTCGGTATTAGTGACCCAGGTTACTGTACCCTTATGGGACAGCAGCGTTTTCGCGATGCCCCCAGCGTCGCAAACATCCATAGGCGACGGTAACTGCTTGTTAAGTGGACCATCAGCCTGTCTTCTGTTCTTAAGCATTAAAAAAAGCTGATCAAGCCCTCATAATTGAATATAGCGGACAATATCCACCGCACCTGCGCGCACCCTATCGTTTACATATAAAATCACAAGGTTGACTGAGCAAACCAATTTACCCCTTAAATAAACGGCAATTTGTAAATCGTGTGAAACCAACCCCCTGTTTGGGGGTTAGTGGTCCGTGAAATGTGCGCGTGTATCGGCGATCATATATTTAGTTACTTCCATGGCACAGCGGTTTTCACATGTCTACGGGGATTCATGTACGATTTTTTTTTAAAAATACCTGTATATTTGCAACGCTTGGGGCACCCCCCTAGGGGTATAGGAATCTTGTTCACTAATTCCGGAACAAAACAAGATTTTTATGGCGGCATACTTATATGGTGGTTGCAATCCAGACGGATTTGGGGCCCTACAACGCAGATAGGATTTTGTAACCTTTTACGACAGGCCGACCCCAGCCGCAGGGTTTAGTATTCTTACTCCCTCCTTGCACGGAGAACTTCTTTTTCTTCACTTAATTGCGCCGGTCGTAGGAATATCTATATGGATGGATACAAAAAGAGTAGACCAAAGAAAATATGGATGGATTGCGTAAAAAGTGATATGGCAAAAAAAGGTGTTCAGATAACGACTAATAGAGTCGAGTGGAAGTAAAGAACATGTGCCGACCCCATTTAATGTGGTAAAAGAGCAGGAAGAAGATTATAAATAGTTTACGAAAGAATGAGATACAATACAAGTGTACAGTGTTTTCTAGAATCTTCGTCTCCTCTTTGTTTGGGCTTTCGTATTATGTATGTGTATATTCGTATTACACTACACACAGGACACACACACACACACACACACACACACACATTTTTTTTATTAAAATTATAAATGTCTATGACAATTTATTTGTAGTGTTCGATTTGAATCAAAACAATATATCGTTGCTCTGAAAACCAAAGATATTTAATTTAATTACTTACACATGTACGTATACAATACAACAAATGCACTGATTTTACTTAAACTAATCTTACCTGAAAACCAAAGAAACGACATTTAAAGTTTATTATTTAAATCTACAATATTTTTCATAACCTCACATTACAATTATAATACAAACTGTTTTATTCACCGCCATGACATAACGCGCACAACGCCATCTATTGGTAGGTATGTAAATACATTTTCGTTGCTTCACCCATCAGTTTTCAGGATTAAAGAAATATATTTTCTTTACAAATATATGTGATTAAGGTGTCGAAAGGTGTTAGAGAAAAGAACAAACAAATCTATTCTGGACCAACTTCGCATTAAAGTCGGGCTTTCAACAATATGTTATCGGAAGATTCTTGGGTACTTTATTCACATTGCCTGATGACAGCCGGGTAACTTGGATAAGCTGGTCGTGACGGGCAATAACGAAAGCGTGGCCGATTACCTAGCCGCTGGTGTGACCAGGTAACCGCCCTCACTGGACTGTAATAGCAACCGCTATTCTATAAGCTGAGGACCGGATGAGGTGGAGACAGCTTAAAAAACAGGCCACGGTTGATTTTCAAGGAAATGACCTTCAGTAATGAAGAATTGTAGTAGCATTAATAGAATAAAAGTATTATTATATGTAATATTATTATTACCAGCTGGATGACCGAGCTTTGCTCGGTATTTTTTTTTATAAATTGTGTTTTTTGGAAATTAACAATTGATTTTCTTAGTCTAACCTCAAAGCAAACACTCATTGACTTCGTGTTACTTAACAACGCCATCTGCTGGAATAGCTTTAGTGTTGTTGTGTCGTTAAAGCAATTTAAAAAAAATAGTATTATTATTCGCCGATAGATGTCAGGAAGAGTCACCTTTTTGTTATTTTTCTTCCAATAAAAAAAACCGAATAAATGACATTTTCTAGAAATGATTCCTAGCTAGATCGATTTATCGGTGTTTTTTGGAAATTAACAATTGATTTTCTTAGTCTAACCTCAAAGCATACACTCATTGACTTCGTGTTACTTAACAACGCCATCTGCTGGAATAGCTTTAGTGTTGTTGTGTCGTTAAAGCAATTTAAAAAAAAATAGTATTATTATTCGCCGATAGATGTCAGGAAGAGTCACCTTTTTGTTATTTTTCTTCCAATAAAAAAAACCGAATAAATGACATTTTCTAGAAATGATTCCTAGCTAGATCGATTTATCGGTGTTTTTTGGAAATTAACAATTGATTTTCTTAGTCTAACCTCAAAGCATACACTCATTGACTTCGTGTTACTTAACAACGCCATCTGCTGGAATAGCTTTAGTGTTGTTGTGTCGTTAAAGCAATTTAAAAAAAATAGTATTATTATTCGCCGATAGATGTCAGGAAGAGTCACCTTTTTGTTATTTTTCTTCCAATAAAAAAAAGCGAATAATATGACATTTTCTAGAAATGATTCCTAGCTAGATCGATTTATCGCCCCTGAAACCCCCCGTATACTAAATTTCATGAAAATTGTTGGAGCCGATTCCAAGATTCCAATTATATATGTATATATATATATATATATATATATATATATATATATATATATATATATATATATATATATATATATATATATATATATATATATATATATATATATATATACAAGAATTGCTCGTTTAAAGATATAGGATAAATACTTCAGCACCAGATAACTGACTAATTATCTTGTAGAAAGTGGAAATTTTAAAATGTTCCCGCCTAATCGCTTAATTTAAATCTCGTGAATCTAGACAAATGCTCTCGTAAAGGTCTAGGTCTTGCGCCACACAACCCGGTCCATCGCTTCATCGGGACGTTCATGCGTTTACTAAAATGCAGTCTCCAACGTCCATCGGTCCTGCTACAAACGGTACCGACCCATTGCCACTTCAGCTTGCTTATTTTGCGAGAAATATCGGTTACTTTGGTTCTCTAGGGGACGTTCAAGTATTAAGTAACGCCATTTTGGGGGGAGGATTGCGATGCGTTCCCTTATAGGGCGGGAGAAAGGTTCGAACAACGCGTTACGTTATAATGTTTTTTTATATTTAAATTATAAAAAAAACTAGGGAATAAAAATCTCCCAAGTTGGCAAATCTTTTGATTTATGTTTTACGGGAACTCCCCCCGATTGTATTGTACGTCTGTGCGTAACATAAATGTGCCTTTTAGGTAAAAATGTTACTTGGGTGTTATGTAATTTTGTTTATAGAAAAACGTTACGGCGCGTTACATAGGGATGGAGGATAAAAAAACATGCGGGGCAGTCTTTGGAGACTGCCGATAGAAGTGAAAACTAAGTAACTTGTGAATTGTATCGTCGAGCTATTAGATTATTATTTTTGATTTATAAAGAAGTGTTTATGATCAAGGATTAAAGTTTAAATTAGTCATTAACACTTCTTTACAAACCAAAAATTGTTCACCCAAAAAGTGCTCAACGCGCCTAAAGAAGTTTTCACTTCAAAAAAACTCAATGTATTTCAATGTAATAAAGTCGCAATTCGAATAGATATGTATAAGTAAAGCAATTCAATCATTTAAAAGTTACATTATAAAATATCGGTATTATTAATAAGGTTGACATTACTGGAGCAAAACTCCGTCTCTTACGAATTTTCGATCATGACACGTGACCTGACGCGAGTTTAACATTTTTACCCATCACAAAAAAGTGCACAACGCCGCTAAAGAAGTTTTCACTTCAAAAATCTTCAAAATTTCGTTATGTAATACTTGAACGAACCCTTAGTGTTGGAGTGGTCCTAATTTTCGGACCACACAGCTTTGAATATCGAGTCTTTAAATGATCTGCTACGTACTGCGTATGCTTTTATCAGAACGCTCGTAAAATATGACACATTGATAAGGAGTTTTATTGTACAGATTTGGGAAGTTTAAAAATATAATTATATTGTATTCATTGAATGATTTGTAATGGAATTTTGCAGTATTTATTGATGGAAAATCCTCTTTGGAATACCCTTGACGTTGGGGAATATGATGAATATTATGCGTTTCAAATAAGAATAGGATCGACGTGTTGCGACGTCATAGCTGTCAATTCGAATCAGTTGGGTGCCCGAGTATCCGTCGCCTCACTCCCTTCTGCGTCCGAGGCGACAGAGTCCTACCTTTCTTCCCGTCTACCTCCTAAATCCTTTTCAACTTCGCTCTCTATTCGTGGCGTGGTCCCCGGTGGGATTGTTACGAATACTGATTGGGGTCCCGGGTTCTGCCCCGAACCCTGATTTGGTAGTCGAAACCATGCCTATTTCGACTGCGCCTGCACAAAGAGTGTTCCCGGGGCGGGAATCGCATCCTCGCTTTCGGTTGGCCTTGCTGGGCCGGCTACGACGTTGGGCGACTCCCTGGTTTTTCTGGAGTCGGTAGTCGTACCCACGCCTGACTAGCACGCGACGGGGATACGAGCCCCGTCTGGAATTGGCCGTGGACCTGTCGCTCCCGACCCTGGTTCTGTCCATGGTCAGGGGTGATCCTGGATGGACGGCCATCGCCTTCTTTTGTGAGGCAGTCATGTCCGCAAAGGAGGCGGCGGAGCGGGAGCGGCAAGCAACGGCCGCCGTAGAAAGCGGCCGCGGGCGGCCCCTCGGGGGAGGATCCGCCGCCCGCACTATTGCCGCGAGGAAGAGGGCCGCGTGCTGTTCCGCGGCCCCCCTCAACTCCTTGAGTCAATACAAGAGAGCGCCGGGGGGACGAAACCCTGACCCCCTGGCGCCAACACTTTAGAAGAGGCCCGCCTTGACATAAAAGGCGGGCCGGCGCCTGCCCGGGCCACGAGATCGGCAGGCCACATATCCGTAGGCCCGGGCGTAGGTGATTGGAGAACAGCGGGGTTTTTTTAGTGTGTAGTCGGATGTCCGAACATCTTTCCCGGAGTCCCACATATGCCTCGGTCTCCCCGGACCGGGGGGACCCGTCAAGAGAGGGTTCTTCTCCGAGACAAAAAAAGGGTCAGCAAAACAAGATATTTTTTAAAAATAATTTATTTACGAATCATGAACGAAATTTTTTTAATTAGAATTGAGCTCTACTTTCGCTCATCTCAGCATCACTGACTGAGTGGTCACTGTCGTCATCATTATCATATTTTATTCAACCTAGGAATTTCTTTTCTCACCGTATAGATGGAATTTATTATGTTGTGCAGAGCAGCAATTTCAAAGCTATCACAAACTACTGATTTACCCCATTTTTTTTTTTTGGTGTTGTTACCTTGCTGCAGCTAGCTTGCGCATCTCTTCTCGCGTCGGATACGTGTCAAAGCATTTTTACTAATACCAGTATCCAAATAAACTCGCTCGGCCACTTTACTTACATTTTGCAGTCCCTGATTCGAATCTTACACTGCATCGCTTCGGCATCTTTTCTCACCTAATGTATGTGTTATAGCATGATTTTCATGTATTTGTCAAGGTAAAATTAAATGAAAGGATACTCATTATTTGGGTTGGATATTAGGGGTCGGTCGCCAACCTCGGGCGACGAGTGGCCCTGCGTGAGCGGACCACAAAAATTATATAGTATAATAATATGTAAATAAAATGATAGAGGTCTGCAGTTGTGCGTGCATCACGGCATAACTACTGGATGGATTTCAATTAAATTTTCTAAGTTTTATTTGTTAGACACTTGGCCCTTATCTAAAATATTGGGATATCTTTATTTAATATAAAGTTATTGAAGTTTTAAGAAACAACGATTTTTATAAGCACTATGTGTTCAGTGATGTGTTTTCTTGCCGCGGAGAAGTGAGGCAAGCGCTATAGCGCATGTGTACGAAAACTTCTTACATTTTTTCGATTTATTTATTTATTTCTGTTATTCGACCAGCGAAGCGGGCGGGAACCGGTAGTCATCATCATCATCATCTTTGCGTTGTATCCCGGTTGCAGCCCAAACTCTCGCTTCGGCGCCCGGGGTCCGCTTTCCGACTTTTTCTTCTCCACTTCGCACGATCTTCAGCATCCCTGGTAGTGAGCCCATTGGCACGCATATCACCCCTTACAACGTCAAGCCAGCACTTTTTGGGTCTACCCCTCCTGCCGGGGCCCGGCGGAGGCGGCATGGCCAGACATTTGTCACCCACGTAAGCATCCGGTTGCCGTAAAACGTGGCCGTACCAACGGAGCCGACACTCTTGTAATTTATCCGCAATGTCACGGACATGAAGACTGCCGCGAATGCGGGAGTTCCTAACGCGGTCCTTCCGCGTCACTCCACACATCCACCGCAGCATATTCATCTCCGTGACACGCAGCTCTTGCTTGTGTCGCTCTAACACCGGCCACGCTTCACAGCCGTATAAAAGGACAGGCCTAATGATGGTCTTATAGACCTGTCCCTTCAACTTTACCGGCATCTTGGGGTCACAAATGACACCAGTTACCTCACGCCATTTGGCCCACGCGGCAGCAATGCGTGCCTTGACGTCGCAATCGATGTCACCAGACGCATGGAACACAGATCCCAGGTATTTCACTTGGTCCGTGCGCTCGATCGTGTCGCCACCTATGCGTACGGGTGTGGGATCTGTGGAGTTACAGGCCAAGTACTCGGTCTTCGCCACATTGATCTTCAGACCACCGTTCTCAAGCGACTCCTTCCAGGCCTTCACGCGTTGCACCAGCCTACCCCTGTCCGAATCTGCCAGCGTGATATCATCAGCATACATGAGCAACCACGGGGGCTGCTCATGTGAGTTTCTGATGCTGCCTGACAAAACGTCTAATACCACGCTAAACAGAAACGGACTAAGGACGGATCCTTGGTGCACCCAAGTTCCCGGCGGGAACCGGTAGTACAATATAATAATTGCCCTAAAAGTCCTCAAAGAATGTGCTGGTAAAAACCAGCGCTATTTTTCCGTTTGGGCCTAAAAGTTACAGCAATAAAAAGAACATATAAAGAAGATTGGGCTCTGAGCCTCTAATAGAAAACTCAAACAACAGAGGGCTCTGGTTGTCGTAGCTTCCCACAGCCCCCCAAAATCTGGGAAGTCGGGCGGTTTGGAATTCTCCCGCTGAGTCGCAACTGAGCGTATTTAAATAATTATTTATTTAGGACATTAATTCAGACTTAGTACTATTGATTAGAGATAAGCGAATCTGTCGCCATGATGTCATTCTGAAACTATTTTGGTCAAGGATTTATCTCGTTATGCCATTCTTCTATATTTTTTTTATAACAATAAAAAGTATTTTTGTACATGTAATTGTATCAGAGATGCTGAAGACAGAAGTGAAAGATGGCAAGCATTGAAGAGGAAATTTGGTTTACAATAGGTTCTTATGGATTGAAAAAAATAAAGAAAATCTTTATTAAGACATCATAACATTGTTACTAATAATATTAGACAAATTATAACTTAATTGTTCTTATTGAACGTTTATACTGCTGGCTTAGAACGGCTGGAAAAGCCAGCGCTGATCTTCCATCAGGCCCATGGAGTAACGTCACAAAGGAAAAAAAGGAAAATTTTTATAAGAATAAAGTTATTTACGAAATCGTACAAAATATTTATAAGAAATAATAAATTGTTTTTTTATTGCTGTAGGATAGCAGATAGGCTGATGACCCGCTTAGGATTTAGTAGTTACCGTCGTCTATAGGTGTTTGCAACGCCAGTGGCATCGCGAACACGCTGCCGTCCCATAAAGAACTTGGGTCATTAATGCCAGAACACAACACAAACGTATTATGTTGACATACTTGAAACCAAAGGTAGTCGCCATCCAGACGGGCTCGAGGCCCTACCACGTAGCTAGGGTGGTTTGTATTGTCGCCTTTTACGACAGGCCAACCCCGGCCGCAGAGGTTAGTATTCTTTCTCCGCCTCTGCACGGTTTAAAGACTATCTTCGTCAAGTCTTCCTGCCCTTATATGAGGTCGGCATAACATGTTCTATTCCACTCTCTTCTATTATGTAGCTGTTATCTCAACATTCACACCATATTTTACACAATCCATCTTTTGTATCCGTCAACTCTAATTTCTACTTCAACATTTTTCATATACTATACCAGACTAGTCTATCACTTTCAGCTTCTCAATCTTTCTTCACTTTCCTCGTCAAGTCTTCGATTCAATTATCTATACAAATAAATAAAATTGGAGGGTCTGTTTGTTATATTAAAATAACCGCTTTTTACTTAGTGCATTCGGACGTATACCTGGTACATATACCAAAACAACATTTGTTACAATTTTTGTCTGTCTGTCTGTCTATCTGTCTGTCTGTTTGTTCTGGCTAATCTCTGAAACGGCTGGACCGATTTTGACGGGACTTTCACTGGCAGATAGCTGATGTAACAAGGAGTAACTTATGCTACTTTTATTTTAGAAAAAAAAAATAGTTTTAGCTAAAAATGATCAGTTTCGGAAATTTAAGTGACCAATTTAACTTGACCTCCGATTTATATCATCAACCATATGAAATAGGGTTTAGCTTAGGCTGGTTTTGTAGGTTCGAACACAGGTATTTCGGAGGCGCATGGCGTAACAGTTGCATTCGATAACACTGACTTTTTGCATAGGTATTTCATTTATATTTTAGAGTTTATAGGATTTGTAATCCAAAATAAACCAAAAGATATACCCAAAAATTGCTACCCAAAGTCACTATTCCACGCGGACGGAGTCGCGGGCACATCTAGTAATACAATAATAATTCACATAACAACTTAGACACTTGTATTTATGCAGTTTAGAGTCGTTCACCCGTTGCCTTTCACAAATACCAATTGGCATGCATTCGTTGTATTATTGTTAAGGAATTTTTGTATGGACGTTTCTTCTGAACCTGGCATTTGGTGTGTGCTTAAGGTATAATGATGATCATCCTTCGTTATTGAAGTGAAAATTCTTTAGCACCGTTTGAAAATTCAACGAAACAAAAAAGCGACACCAAAAATCAAACACATTATATTAAAATATTATAAACTAGCGGCGCGCACCGGCTTCGCACGGGTATTTAACAAAAATTTTAAAATTAAAAATTACAATACACACCCATCAATTTGCATCAGGTTAAAAGAAGAAAAAGGTTAAAGAAAGTTTGAATATTATTATTTTTATGAACTTTTATTTTAATATTTTTTTGGTATTATTTTTTATTTTGTTTTTGTTATTTTTTAATAAGTTTTTTTTTTCTAATTTTTGTTTAAACTCCAGAGGCGCCTACATTGCATAAGGTGGCCTAGCTCTAGCCGAACAGGGTGAGCGACTACCACGCAACATTTTTCTACTCGTTCATACTTACATTTTTAAACTCGTGGTATCTTTCGAATGGAATGTCTGAATTGAATTATTCAAAAAATTATATAAAGGTATTGAAGCAGTCTTGAATATGTAGAAATTTATTTTGATAAGGATTAATATCAAGATACAAATAAAGAGCCTTTTCTAGCGGCAGCATTTCAATTAAATTTTTAAAATAAGAGGACACTTGTGGCAAAACTATTATAGTTAGACATATGCTGTCGCAACACTTTTTGTAAATAATGATGTGTTCTACAAAGTCGTAGTACATTATTTTATTCTATCAACAATAATTTTCGCAGCGCACGCGATTTAAGTAATAAATTAGGTAATTTTTTTACACCTTGGGTTACATGATTTGAGTTTTAGTAAGATCCCTAATTTTTTTGAAAATGTAATATAGCCTATGTCACTCGGGGATAGTGTAGCTTTCCAACAGTGAAAGAATTTTTTAAATCGGGTCAGTAGTTTCGGAGCCTATTCGATGCAAACAAACAAACAATCAAATCTTTCCTCTTTATAATAGTAGTATATATAGATAAATAGGATTTAGTAGTTTAAGAAAATATGAATGGATTGCGTAAAAGGGTGTGAATGTTGTGATGACCGCTAGCACAGGAGAGTGGTTCCCATTTTTTTTTTTATTATGCTACAAACAATTTTATCATAATAATTACAATAGAGGTAAAATGAAAATTTAAATTACTAATGGTAAAACCACTTGTAAACAAATAATACAAACGCCCTAAATGAATGTGTGTGTGTGTGCGTGTGTGTGAGGTGCGCGTGCGCGTGCCTTTGCATGTGAAGACGCGTGTTTCTCTCTCCCCCTCCCCTCCCTCCCTCTCCTTCTCTATCTCTTATGTGACTAACTCCTAAATCGATTTCAATGAATTTTTTTCGTGTGCTTAAGGTGGATTTGAGAATACTTACAATTCGGTCCACAACAGTTTTTTTTTTTTTCAATTTATATGGTAGAACAATGTTTGCCGGGACATCTAGTATTCGAAATTATACTGACTGATCAATGAATGTCCTTTATTGTTTCCAGGTCCAGGCTTCATTGAGGATCTGGACTTGACGCCCTACATGGGCCCGGTGGAGAACTGCTACGCCCCGCAAGCCATCGACGCGAGGCGGAATGGGTACGTTATATTTATTTTTACCTACACGCTACACCTGTTCTATAACAGCCCGATTGCTCATGTTTGGGGTGACGGGAAATGGCGGAAGCTGACTAAGCCAGATATGCTGGACCTTCTTCCCACGTGAAGTACGTATACCCTAACGTGCGTCTTCTTTTACATCATAGGCGGTCATTGACATATTATAATGTTCTTCTTAATCTCGGGCGCATTGGCTTATAGCACGCGACTACAATAAGCCATTCACACTACATTCCATGAGCTCCATGAGCGATGGGGTGTGTATCAAATATTTTTACCTCATCAACAAAAAAGGCAGGTTACTCTTACTCCGAGATAGCCGCGATCTCGCAACCTGTAAAACAATAATAATAATATTTTGTGACAATTCACACAGCGCCATCTAGTCCCAAACTAAGTAGCACTTGTGTTATGGGTACTAGATAACTGATATACTACTTATATACTTTTTTTTGTAAATAAATACATATTATACATAAACACCCAGACGCGAGACGGGAATCGAACTCGTGACCTCCGCAAGCGTACTGAAGTGCGTTATCCGTTACGCCACCGAGGTCGTCAACAATATGTTCTTACCCTCAAATTTTGGGTTCTGATTACATTCTCTTTCTGGCGTGGTACTCCCCTGACGTCACAGTCGCTGGAGGAGGCTTGACGACGGCAGCAGTCGAACCGATGAGCTGGACGTCGGTGCGCAGGTCTTTCTTATAAATTAGAAAAGAAAATTATGTTCTTGGATGTCGGGAGCAATGGACACGTTTTAAAAATGTCATTACAAAAATAATAGAACAAGTCTTCGTTGTGTTCCCGGTACTGCAATGGCGGTGGCTGGGAGTACTGAGCCACGAATGAAACATGGCCAACCCTCGTCACACGCTCCGTTAATCAGCGAAATGGTCTATTTTGTAGCGACAAACGAGCACGGCGATTTAATTTAAAAAAATATAACATTACGTTACACGACTATGAAAAAAGAACATCGTAAGGAAACCTGGTTCCAACCTGGATAAACGTGTCGTATACTATTTACGTATGGTAAAATCTATGATTAGCGGACAAACTGCAGGAGTGTCGCTTTCGCTGGTACAGCCACGTTTTACGGCAACCGGCTAACTACGTTGCGAACAAATGGGTAGACCCAAAAAATGCTGGTCTAACGTCGTAAGGAGTGATATGCGTGCCAATGGGCTCACTACCAGGGATGCTGAAGACCGTGCAAAGTGAAGTAGAAAAAGTCGGAAAGCGAACCCCGGGCACCGAAACGGAAGTTTCGGTTGTAATCGGGATTTGACGCTGAGTTGAAGAAGAAGATGGTATAGTCTATTATTTATATGAGCTAACTTTTCTGTTGATGATCTATTGTAAAGCGTCTATACATCTAGGCATTTTTTCTAGGGGTCACCAACTGCCAGAAAGTCCACCGGACTCAGGATCTGAGAATCCCTACAGTCCGGCAGAGCCCCAAGTGCCCCACATTGCTGTGCCGCAGACCTTACCTGCGGACTACATGCTGGTCCATGACATGTCCCAGGATATGCTGCAGCCAAACGGGAACTATATATACGAGGAGATGAAGTCAGATAGCATAGATTCTGAGGTCCTGAGGAATAATTTGAACGATGTTGTCGTTTTGCCCCAGGATCCAGGGATTGCCGAAATGGGCATCAGGTAAGCTGAACATTTTGCTGTTAGAGAAGAGAGTCAAGATCCCGAATCCCATCTTCTTCATTCTAAAGTAACATCTAGCACATTAAGTAGCAGAGCGCCTGTGTTATGAGTAGTAGGTAAATGTTATTTTATTTTTCGACTTAGTCATCTTTCAGGTTTATAAACTTTGTATATCTTTTTTCTGAAGCTAAAATTCTCTTTTTACAAAAATTCTTAACGAACTCAACATACCAACGTGCGTCCGTAAAATATGGAGGAGCATGAACCCCTAATGTTGCTCGCAAGCCTTGATTTACCAGCTCCGTAGTAAAAAATTTCAATCAGAGATATTATATTACGACGCGAACTTCAATTTTATCCATTTTTAAGAACACGTTCCGACACGACACAAACAAATGACTTCTATTTTTAAAAAACAAAAGAGTATTGATTGCTTTTTTATTATTAATATCCGGATGACCGAGCTTTGCTCGGTATTTTTTTTTTTATAAATTGTGTTGTTTGGAAATTAACAATTGATTTTCTTAGTCTAACCTCAAAGCAAACACTCATTGACTTCGTGTTACTTAACAACGCCATCTGCTGGAATAGCTTTAGTGTTGTTGTGTCGTTAAAGCAATTTAAAAAAAATAGTATTATTATTCGCCGATAGATGTCAGGAAGAGTCACCTTTTTGTTATTTTTCTTCCAATAAAAAAAAGCGAATAAAATGACATTTTCTAGAAATGATTCCTAGCTAGATCGATTTATCGCCCCCGAAACCCCCCGTATACTAAATTTCATGAAAATTATTGGAGTCGATTCCGAGATTCCAATTATATATGTATTTACAAGAATTTCTCGTTTAAAGATATAAGATTATATGTAATGTCTAGGCTATGGCTGCCAGTATTTATTTTTATTTCTTTCTAAGGAGAAAGTATCGCACTAAAAGCGCCATCTCTCTCTTCAAGTGCCTCTCCATCATTGAAGGTTGGAATTCAGCTCCTTGAATCTCCTCTTGTCAAGCGCCAATCTGAACAGTTGCTCAACGGTTTTAATTCCTGTCCACTCTCTGACATTACGGAGCCAAGACATCTTACGTCTACCTGGTTTTCGTTCCCCGGGCACATTCCCCATCATGATGGTCTGCAGAAGGGAATACCGATCATGCCGTAGCACAAAAGCGCCATATTTGAATATATGTAGCTCGAAATAGCGTGAAATTTCTTTTATTTAGAGCAGTGTTTTTCAATCTTTTTGAATACGCGACCCCTTTAAGTGTTGAAAAATTCTGGCGACCCCCTTGGGCCATAGAGAGACAAAAGTTAGTAAGTAATTTATAAGACTACGTTTATGATTTTCTCTATTTTGGTACGTATATTCATTATTAAGACCTACATTCTGTAAGAAGCCGCGACATTTTAGTAAGTACGAGGTAACTTGGTAAGGCTGCGTGCAGCTTTGATTTGGACGCCAGTTTGCGCGGAACTAACTTCACGGCGTTGCCACACCTCATTCTCGTCGCGGGCGAGAGCTTTTTCCTTTTGCCGACTCCCCTATGGGTCGCGACCCACAAATTGAAAAACACTGATTTAGAGGATATTGACTACATGAAAATCTAAGCCAATGAGCAAGCGTGGTATTTTGAAGACAACCCCCCCTAGACGGGTCACATAGTATGGGTATGTTCCCTAAGTCGCTTGTTGTTCCTGAGATATATGACTGTTTTTAAGACCGGAGGAAGAATGGAAGAGATTTAACACCTAACTGCTGTTTCAGATCAGTCCGACACGATTTGATTAGCGATCAGATCTACCCTCTAAAATATGGGCAAATGAGGGTAGATATACATCTGGACCAAAATTTAATTAATCCGGAGCTGGTGATGAGCCACGAGACCCTGACACCTGTGTACACAAGCCTTCAGGAACCCAGTGGAAAGAAGCGGAAGCACTCCCAAGACGCGTCACAGGTGAAGTGTGAACCAGGTATGTTTGGGTTCTCCCCATTTTCCTACCCTTTGTCACTTTAATGTAAGAGTTAAGGTTCGAATACCAGATTGCGTTCTCTTTCTGGCGTGGTACTCCCCTGACGTCGCTGTCATAGATGAATACGTCCCGTAGAGGAGTGCAGGGGCGGAGAAAGAATACTGAATTTTGCGGCTGGAGTCGGCCTGTCGTAAAAGGCGACAAAACAACCCACCCTGGCTACGTGGTAGGATCCCAAGCCCGTCTGGATGACTAGGTCTTAAGGATGCCGATATAATAACCTCGTGTTGTGTTACGGCATTAACGACCCAAGTTCCTGTACCTTTATGGAACAGCAGCATTTTCGCGATGCCACACGCGTTGCAAACACCCATAGGCGACGGTAACTGCTAAATTCTAAGTTGGTCGTCAGCCTGTCTGCTGTCCTACAGTAATAAAAAAACAGGATCGAACGCACGAAAATGGTTCACGATCCCAAGTAGTTATACAATTAAGGACCTCGTATCCCCGTAGACGTATAACGTAGAACTTGATATTAAATAAATAAATAAAATAAATAAATTGTTTATTGACATATATAAAAATCCATAACAATTAAATCATTGGTCCCCAAACTAGGTTGACCTGTATCTTGGGGACCCGATTCCGATTGATACAATATAATCTATGAATTTACGTAAAACTAAGCTTATTTCTTATTTCTATGTTGGTATTCACTTGTATATCCAGATAGTAGCTTCTCTTCTCGAAACTTCCCCAAGCCTTTGTATATTAGTTGTCTGGTACCCGTAACAGAAGTGCGATGCTACTTACTAGATGGCGCTGTGTGAATTGTCACAATATAGGCGTAGTAAAAATCCATTATATTTCCAATAGATGGCTTTAGTAATCTGTATTTCGCGCAAAAGTCAAATCTAGTCACGCTAGGTGGCGTTATAAAGATAAGATTTCGTCCAAAAAAACTTTACTGACATTTTTATTTATTTATATGCAACTGTGATAAAAAACAAAAAAAAACTAGTAATAATGATTATATGAAAATATATTTTTTACAGCGGCTCTATCCCCAGAAACCGTGGCCCATCCCCGCGCTACCCCGTCATCAAGAGATGGATCAGAAGCTGGTGACGAAGCACCTCTCCAGTGCATCAGATTTTCCAAGTTCCAGGACAACTCGTGGCATTCTTTATATGACTGCAACTTGAAACCCCTGTAAGCCAATTTCATCATCAAGACAATAGTCTTCAAAATTTTAGAGAAAACAAATAGTCCATACATCCCACTTTTTTTTATTGCGTAGTACAGCAGACAGGCTGACAGCCCGCTTAGAATTTAGCAGTTACCGTCGCCTATAGGTGTTTGCAACGCCAGTGGCATCGCGAACACGCTGCTGTCCCATAAGGGTACAGGAACTTGGGTCACTAATGCCGGAACACAACACAAGGTTATTATGGCGGCATACTTAAGACCAAAGGTGGTCGCCATCCAGACGGGCTTGAGGCCCTACCACGTAGAACTGTACCACGCACCCACTACTGCGCTCGGGGCTTCCCCGGGATTGTTTCTTTTTGCTGAAGAACAGCAGACAGGCTGATGGCCCTCTTAATGGTAGGCAGTTACCGTCGCCTATGGATGTTTGCGGCACTATGGGCGCCGCGACCTCGTTGCTGTCCTATAGGAGTACAGAAACTTCTTCCTCCTGCCCTTATCCCACATTATATTGGGTCGGCAAAACATGTTCTCTCATTCCACTCTGCTTATACTCCTGTATCCACCCACTCTCATTTCTATCATCTTTCCTGCGTATAACATGGCCAAACCACGCTTGTCTATTACATTTAAGTTTTTCAATAATTGACGCTCCTTTTTCTAATTTTTTTCTAATTTTATCCAAATTCGTAACTCCACACATACATCTCAGCATTCTCATCTTCGCAGCATGTAACACCCTTTCGTCCCTCTCCTTTGTGGCCTAGTACTCCGATCCATACAATACAACAGGCCTTATTACGGATTTATAAATTTTAATTTTGTACTACTTAAAACTCTTGGGTCACAAATTGTTCCTGAGACGTGTCGCCATAATGCCGGAACACAACACAAAGTTATTATGGCGGCATACTAAAACCAAAGGTGGTTGCCATCCACACCGGCTTGGGACCCTACCACGTAGCTAGGATTGTTTTGTCGCCTTTTTCGACAGGCTGACCCGGCCGCAAATATTTTTTTATTGTCCTGTACAAATTTTTGAAAAATAAAACCAATAGTTAAATAGTGAATAAACGGCGGTCTTATCACTAAATAGTGATTTCTCCCAGACAACCTTATACGAATTTTTTTTATAGCTGAGATTAGTAAACATGCAAACGGCCCACCAGATGGTAGGTGTACCTTACTGTCCCGGAACAAGGTCATTATGGCGTTATTCAGTATGCAGTAAACCTGCCAAAAAGGACACTATTAACTCCTATTGGCAACTCACCTTTTCTTCTTTACACGGTCTTCGGTATCCCTACGTGCAGGGGCTGAGTGACCTAACCCCTGCGGCCGTGGTCGAACTGTCGTAAAAGGCGACAAAACAACCCTAGACGTGGTAGAGCTCCAAACCCGGCGTGATAGCAACCACCCCTGGTCTATACGTATACCGCCATAATAACCTTGTGCTGTATTCCGGTATTAGTGACCCAGGTCCCTGTAGCCTATGGAACAGCAGCGTGGTTGCGATGTCCCTAACGTCGCAAACATCCAAGGCGACGGTAGCTGCTCAATATTAAATGGGCAGTCAGTTTGACTGCTGTTCCTTAGTAAATAAAAAAATTGTCCATTGGTAGTATCCATCATCATCATCATAATTTCAGCCGGAAGATGCCCACTGCTGGACAAAGGCCTCCCCCAAAGATCACCACGATGATCGGTCCTGCGCTGCCCTCATCCAACCTATTCCGGCGATCTTGACCAGATCATCGGTCCATCTTGTGGGGGGCCTACCAACATTGCGTCTTCCAGTACGCGGTCGCCATTCGAGGACTTTTCTGCCCCGACGGCCATCAGTCCTTCGAGCTATGTGCCCAGCCCACTGCCACTTCAGTTTTGCAATCATCCGGGCTATGTCGGTGACTTTGGTTCTCCTGCGAATCTTCTCATTGCTGATTCGATCTCGCAGGGAAACTCCGAGCATAGCCCTCTCCATTGCCCTCTGAGCGACCATGAGCTTTCTCATAAGGCCCATAGTTAGCGACCACGTCTGCGTTCCGTATGTCATCACTGGCAACACACATTGGTTAAAAACCTTCGTCTTGAGACACTGCGGTATTTGGGACGAAAAGATTTTACGGAGCTTCCCGAACGCTGCCCATCCGAGTTGGATTCGACGAGTAACCTCTTTCGCGAAATTGGACCTGCCTAACTAGATCGTTTGACCCAAGTATCCATAGTATCCATTGGCACACAAATCGCCCTCCAAGTCAGCACTTTTTGGGTCTACCCCTTAGTAGCATCAAGTTTCAATACGATAAAAGATGAGGTGAGCACCCAGGTCAGGTTCTGATGACTGGATTGCGTGGAGATTGAGAGATGTTTTATTTACAGAGAACCCCCCACTTACATAGTGGGGGCTGACAAAGGCTTCAACTACTCCCAAGTGGATGATGCTTTTGTCTGCCAAAAGAAGAATCACTTCCAAGTGACCTGTCAGATCCAAATGCAGGGGGACCCTCATTATGTCAAAACGGCTGAAGGATTCAAGAAAATTAACAGTTTCTGCCTTCATTTCTACGGAGTTAAGGTAAGTTCCTAAAAGCTTAAGGGTGCTTTTCCACCAGAGGTGTGCTATGCTACGTTGCTATGGATGCATTTGATATCCTCCAATCATATTCATTGGTGCACATAGCTTAGCACTGGTGGAAACGGATTCAACTAAGATATGTTTTTATATGGAAGGATACGTGCTATGGGTGCCTGCTATGTGCCGTGGCGTGTGGTGTAGCTATGTGCAAGGCAGAGTACCTACAGTATGCCCGCGTTTGTAGCTGAAAGTAGACATGCTATCGATACATCGCATAGCTCGAGTTGCGCATCTTTCTCGCGCAGCTTTTTATCCGTGCAGGGGCGGAGAAAGGATACTAAGCTCTGTGGCCGGAGTCGGCCTGTCGTAAAAGGTGACAAAACAACCCACCCTAGCTACGTGGTAGGACCTCAAGCCCGTCTGGATGGCGACCACCTTTGGTCTTAAGTATGCCGCCATAATAACCTTTGTTGTGTTCCGGCATTAGTGACCCAAGTTCCTGTACCCTTATGGGACAGCAGCGTGTTCGCGATGCCACTGGCGTTGCATACACGCTAAACATAAACACCCAGACGCGAGACTGGAATCGAATCCGTGACCTCCAAGCATACCGAAGTACGTTATCCGTTACGCTACAGAGGTCGTCAATAAAAAACAATGTTACGTAACGCGTATTTCATATCCATCTCTCGCCCCTGTAACGCATTGTAACGTTTTACAAGTATACAAGATACATTTCATGTTTTGTTTTATTTACAGTATGAAGCCAATAATCAAGAGATAGGCGTGGAGCAGAGTCAGTCTGACAGGACAAAGAGACCGTTCAATCCCGTACCGTAAGTCTTCTACTCTTTAATTGCTACATACACACAAACAAGCGCGCGCACAGACGCACGCACACACACAAAAAGGCGCGCGCGCGTTCTGGCACACACACACGTACACACAACCCATACATATATAATACATACAGACAGAACTGATGATATACCCGCCACGTTTTATCAAGTCGGATTTACAGATTTTATACACCGATAATTTTGTAATGTGCCTCTTTTCTCTTTGTATTCTAAAATTATGTTTATAACACGGGAAAACATTGAAATATAGAGTGAAAGATTTTTTTTTATTGCTGTAGAACAGCAGACAGATTGACGACCCGCTTAGAATTTAGCAGTTACCGTCGCCTATGGGTGCTTGCAACGCCAGTGGTAACGCGAACACGCTGCTGTCCCATAAGGGTACAGGAACTTGGGTCACTAATAATATAACTTGGAATACAACACAAAGTTATTATGGCAGCATACTTAAAACCAAAAGTGGTAACCATCCAGACGGACTTGGGGCCCTACCACGTAGCTAGGGTGGGTTGTTTTCTCGCCTTTTACGACAGACCGGCCCCGGCCGCAGCGGTTAGTATTCTTTGTCCACCCCTGCACGGAAAAAATGCGTTTTGAGCACATATATACAGGGTGACTTTGACAAACCCGTCCAAATTCACACAGAAGAATCTTTAGTAAAAGTTATGAGAAACATGTATTTTAGTATTGTATCACATAGTACAAAAATGCTGAGTAATCAGCATCACAAATTCATTCAAAGAACTCGCAATTTACATAATACGGCGCTAGAGTGTCGATGACCTCTCCATCTGACCTAGTAAAAGGCCGAGGACGGCGGCATTGCACCGGGCGAGCGAATACCCACTACTCATTTACGCGGGAGAGACAGAGACAGGTAATAACAGGTTAACGTACAAAGGTTGCACGATAGGACTATTCTGTACGATTGAATTAATGATCATATATGATTTTATTTTGAAAATTTGACATACAATTTTTTTGCAAAAATGGGTTCCTTAAATGATGTTTAGTGAGTAAAAAAAATTTGGACGGGTTTGTCAAAGTCACCCTGTATATTTTAACATTTAGGGTGGAGCTACATCGTGAAGGTCTTAAAGTGACAGTGGGAAGACTTCACTTCGCGGAGACAACCAGCAACAACATGAGGAAGAAGGGCAAACCGAATCCAGACCAGAGATATTTCCACTTGGTCGTTGCCCTTAAGGCTCATATTCAAAGTAAAGATAAAGACCCCAGGGAAGGGCAGCTGATGGTGGCAGCTCAGGCTAGTGACCGGATTATTGTTAGGGTAAGTTTATTTTTTTTGGAGTTTACTCCTTAAGAATCAATTTTTATATAATCAACACAATAATAGTTTTTATATATGTATATTATTTTCATTAATTTGTTAATTTACCCTTTCATAATAGGGTAATCTGTTTCAGTTAAATAAACCCTTTTTGCCTATGTTTAGACAATTGTACTTAAGGAGTAAACTCCAGTCGTGCGTCGGAGCTGACACACACAGTTTTTATATCTAAGGAACAGCTAACACGCTGCCTTCCCATGGTTATTATGGCGGTATACTTAGAAAACCACAGATTGGATAGAAAAGGAATGGATAAATACAACTGGAAAGAAAAGATGAATGGATTGTGTAAAAGTTGATATGGCCAAAAAGGTTTTAATGCTGTGATGACCATTAACATAGGAGAGCGGAAAAACATGTGTGAATCGACGTAGTTTGGGATAAGGCCAAGAAGAAAACTTGAAGACTAGGGGTGGTTGCCATCCAGACGGGCTTGGAGCCCTACCACGTAGCTAGGGTTGCTTTGTCGCCTTTTACGAAAGACTGAACCCTGGCCGCAGATTCTTACCTTTGAATTAGATGAAGATAAAGGATTAGTAAGTAACGTTTTAATAAAGTAGTGTGAGCTTCAAAAGATTTCATACAATTGAAACCAGCTGGATGACCGAGCTCGGTATTGCTCGGTATTTTTTTTTATAAATTGTGTTTTTTGGAAATTAACAATTGATTTTCTTAGTCTTACCTCAAAGCAAACACTCATTGACTTCGTGTTACTTAACAACGCCATCTACTGGAATAGCTTTAGTGTTGTTGTGTCGTTAAAGCAATTTAAAAAAAATAGTATTATTATTCGCCGATAGATGTCAGGAAGAGTCGTTATATATATATATATATATATATATATATATATATATATATATATATATATATATATATATATATATATATATATATATATATATATACCACACCATGTGAACGTCGAGGCCATCCAACTCCTCGACACCACGGACATAGTGAGAAGACTAAGAAGGAAAAAACCTTTTGAGTTAGTTTAGTGCAGTGCTAGTGTAATGTAGTGAAACAGGTACTACTACAAAGAACACAAGAACAACGTGACTTCCCCTTAATAGAGACATTAAGAAAAGAGTTAATGGACACATTCTTAGTAAAGTCTATTTAGCAAATTAAGTTAAATTTATATTACTAATTAGTCTACGTAAATAAGGCTAGATTGTAATTTCAAATGAGTTACCAAAAGGTAGATAATATTCAGGAAAAAAAAATTACTTTGAATCTGTTAACTTTAGTTGTGAATAAATCGATATCAAACTGGGCATCTAATTGATTAAATTCATTTGCACCTCGAATAAAAAAGCTATTTTGTCTATAATTAGTAGGTGCAAAGGGCACACTTAACAATCGTCGCTTTCTAAAATTTTTGTGCTGTATACGGAATCCTACATTAGCTATCCATGATATAAGTGCTCTGTTAGATGGCGCTGTATCAGTTGTCACAGTATATTTATTTTATTGTCAACCAGGCATCAAATCCGGGTCAGTTCGAGTCCGATTGCACAGAAAACTGGTGGCAGCGTGGTGCGTCTGAAAACAGCGTTCATTTCAACGGGAGAGTTGGTATTAACACAGATCGACCAGACGAGTCCTGCGTTGTTAATGGTAAAAACATTTTTTAAATTACTGTTACACACGCGAACACACACGAGAAAGAGAGTGGGGGAGGGATTAAGGAGGGAGAGATATTTACAAAAGTAAAATACCTAGTAGACTTAGGCCCACTTGCACGTTTCTGGGTTATCTTAATTATCTCGGTGTTAACTGCTAACACAGGGTTAAATAAATAATTTATCTTGCGCCATCAAGAGTTAGGAGTAACCCTATGGTTAAACTTTTAAATATCTTAACCCACCGACGTGGACAGGTTAAACCGCTAACACAGGGTTAGTGAACTGTAATGTTAATTGTCAAAATAAATTGAGGTTAAGTTGCGCTGTATATTGTGTACCTATCTACACTATTTTGTAATGTGTTATCCATTATTCTTTAAAAACTCGTTTATTTTATCACTTATACGGCACGGCACAAACTCACAAAACTAAATAAATGACACGATACAATACGGTTAAAACAAAAATCTTCAAGTCATACACTGTGGGATAAAAAAGGAAGCCTATAGAAAGCATAGACATTGCAAAGTTCCCAGCTGAAAAAAGAAATGTCAGGTTAGTTAACCCGGTGGTATTTTTTAGTGGTGCAAGGCACAATGAGAGTTAAGATTTTAATTAACTAACCCAGAGTTTACAAAAACTCTACACTTATTTATTTAACCCGACTATGCGTGCAAGTGGGCCTTATTGACAGGGATGGCGAAGACCGTGCGAAGTGGAGAAGAAAATCTTGGACATCGGACCCCGGGCACTGAAGCGGAAATTTGGGTTGCAACCAGAATTTAACCCTAAAATGATTACGTACTTGGCATTACACAAGCATCATAGTACTATATGAGTAGTACTGAAGATGGTGAAATTGGCGTGTTCCATTTTTTTTTATAGCTAGAGTTCAGCAGACAGGCAAACGGCGCACCCTAGCAGGTGGTCACCGTCGCCTATGGATACTTGCAACACCAGAGGCATTACTAACGCGCCGCCGGCTTCGAAGAAATTGTATAACGACTTTTTTGAAGAACCCCATATCGTACCGCGCTGAGAAAACCTCAGCCGGAAGTTCACCCCAGATCCTGAGATTACGCAACATTAACGTTCTTAAGAACCGTTTCGTACAAGAAATAAGAGGCTCCAAGAAATGGGGATGAACACCCAGCCGATGGTGGGTGAAATACGACGAGGGCACCATTCTGAATAGTTCTTCAGAACACACCCCGTTGTACAGACGGTAGAATACGCAAAGAGACGGTTACATTTTTCGCCACGGTTTACTTTTTTATAGGTAACCTTAAAGTCATGGGTCACATTCTCCATCCATCGGATGTGAGAGCCAAGCACAATATTGAAGAATTGGACACCGCTCAGCAGTTGAAAAATGTGCAGAGCATAAGGGTTGTCAAGTAAGTCTTCTTTTTTATAAGCGCGCCTAAACTTCTAGGCTACACTTCGTGGTATTATGGGATCTACTAATGGGGGTTATACGACATCATACTGATCGCGGTCTAGTCTAGATCTATGGAAATTATGGAATCTATCTAAAATATGGAAAATTATTTCACTGTAAAACTGATAATTATTAGAAGCGACCAAGTGATAAGCCTTAGAATTTGACGCAACAATGAACAAGGAATGGCAGCGGCTTGTTAAAATTTAATTCAGATTAGGAATTGGGCACTAGAGACGGCCCGGGGTGCTGTAGACGAGTGAGTCGTAGTGGCAATGTAGCGGTCGTTATAATAACGCCATCTCTTGACAACAAAATGAAAACACTCAAACAATAAGTCTCGTTTAAAATCCTATAATTGAAGTCTTCATTATCGTCATCATTTATTTATTTAAGAAGCACTGCTCTTGTTGGTGGAGCATCTCCCAGTCCTCTTCGAAGCGCTTTTTCCTTGACTTCTTGATACGACACGGCATCCAGTCTTTCTTCTTGCTCCATAAATGTCGTTCTTGGTCTCCTTCTCTTCCGTTTTCCTTCAATTATCCCTTCCATGTGTTTGGATAAGATTGTCATGTCGTATCAGGTGTTCCAGCACATAACCTCTTCAGCTTTCAACAACTCTTAAGATGTTCCTTTTCTCATATATAGGTTCAATTACGACCCATCATTCGCGGAGCACTCCGGCCTGTTGGGGTACGATCCGCACCAATCAACTCCTGCGCATGACACGGGAGTCATCGCACAGGAGGTTCGGGGGGTGCTCCCTGAAGCCGTCAAGGAAGCGGGCGACGTGTCATTGCCCAATGGAGATACTATACACAAATTCTTGGTTGTTAATAAGGTAGGTTAGGTAGGCGTCCTACACTTAGTTTATCGAATCATCTTCTCCTTGCAGGGGCGGAGTAAAAACACTAACCCCTGCAGCAAAAGCGACAAACCCGCCCTTACTAGGTAGGACCCAAGCCTATCTGGATGGCAACCACCCTTGGCCTATAAATGTCGCCATAATAACCTTATGCTGTGTTCCGGCATTACTGACCAAGGTTCTGGTTCGTCTACGCAGACTGCGTGTTTGTGGTATCCCTAGCATCGCATAAATCCATAGGCGACTATAACTGCTTAATTGTAAGTGGGCCTTTCTTCAATTAATTCATATATTTTAATAGATCAGGAATAATGATCGAGTGTGGTTTAGGACCGTATCTTCATGGAGAATTTGGGTGCAGTCAAGGAGTTGTGCAAAGTCACGGGAAATCTGGAGTCGAGGATTGACCAGCTCGAAAGGATCAATAGGAGGTTGTGCAAAATCAGCGCCCTGCAGAGGAGGGATAGTTCAAGGTCAAGCCTCAGTAATGGTGAGAAATCAATTTATCGAAAAACGATAAGAATCCTTTTTTGTAGAGCGTTAAATTTACTACGAAAATCTAAGATAATCCTTGTCATAAGTTGATTTGATACAGAGGTACAAAATTCCAAATAAAAAAAAATCTTATTTAAATGGGAAATAGAAAATTCTTCTCTAAATCTTCAAATTAAGAGCTCAAAACTGGTCTTTGTGTTGACATCCTCGGAGAGTATTTGCCGACCATTTGAAGAAGAAAAAGTCGAATAGGCGACGGTGAACTTTTGCCAGGGATTGATTGCCTGTCTGTTGAACACCAGCTATAAAAAATCTAATTTTTAAAATTTCTTCGAGGCCGCCAGCGCATTGGTGTTGCAAACGTTCCATAGACGAAGTTGACCACCTGCCAGGTTGGACTGTTGGCGCTGTAGGTATATATATTACACGTTTTTATTTCCAGATTCCCGTTACTCTGTATCATCAAACTCCTCGAAATCTTTATACAGTGACGGGAACATATCAATTGACCAAATACGCGACATCGCCCGCAACATACGCAAACACGAGTGTTGCCACAAATTGAGCCACAACTCCCCGAAATATACCCGGAAACAATGCAAAAATTGTCACGTAAACTCCACTAAATACGGGAGATATTATAATTATAATAAAACTTGTGTGAAATACACGAATAAAGCGGAAAAAATTGATGACATACCATATGATTGTAAAGAGAAAAGGGTTTCAGAAGATTATTCGATTAAGAAGAAGGACGCGTGCGTGTGGATGAGAAATGATGATAGCTTCTCATATAATTCGAGGTTTGGGTTCTGCTGCCGTAAGGATTACGGTGATGTGCACAATGAATTGGTGTCCAATAAGGTTCTACAGATTGTTATCACAATCCTGATCTTCATCATGGCTGTTTGGTAAGTGAATATACCTAAAATATCATAGACCTTAACCACCCAAAGAAAATATACCTGCTTAAGTCACCGATGTATGTAACACGTTTCATCCTTCCCTTTTGTGGCCCAGTATTCCGATCCATACAATACGACAGGCCTTATTACGGACTTAGACTCGACAGGCTTAAAAAAAACACAGCGACGGTTACGGACCGAGAATGGACCGTACAATAGAGTGGGATAGCTCGAGAGCATTGGACTGTATGAGAGAGGGGGGGAATAAGTAGTGGTTGGAGACATGCGATGCCTTGCAGTGGGCAAAGACTGACCTTGATTCCACCCCTCCCAACTAGACAATGAACACAATGTTATGTGCCATACAACCGGCCAACGAGAGTTGGTAAGGAGTAACTGAAGGCAATTGCGCACGGCGCAGTGTAGTCTTCAGGGAGGTTGAACGTCGACAGTACCACGCGGTCAGAATCTCACGCGATAGTACCCTCTTCCCACGCTCTCTTGTACCATTCACCTCACCGAAAGTGAGGGTAGATAACAAAAATCAGGAAGCGAGATTTAAACTACCCTCTATGCAAGGATCTATAAATGTTCAGGAGGGACATCGGTGAGCACGGCCGCCATTAGCGTGCTCGAATAAAAATGCCTCTCAGTTAACTTTATGTATAATTTATTACGTGAGGCATAACACAATGTACACACTAACACGATAACACGTATCAAATCAAACTAGTATTAACGAATCACACATGATGTCTAGTTTTATAAACTTAGACATTGAATTAACATTGAATTTAGAAAATACATGCCGCGAGTTAAGTTTTCTCTGTGAAAGAATAAAATGGAGGGATCGGAGCACACTAATGTGGGGGAACATTTTTACCCCAAAACTAGTGTGCGGTCCAAATTTAAACATGCGAGACAAAAAACGATATTGTTTCAATATTTTTTTGAGATTTTTTTCCACATAAATGCCATAAAAACAACAAAAAACGTTATAAAACTAAGCTTGCAGATTACAATAAAAACAAACGTTTTCTTAGTTCGCCAACAAAAAAAAATATTTTTCTATATCGCCTACGCCCGGGTCCGTGTATCCATATACATAATATAGGCCACACGGCCTGCCGATCTCGTGGCCCGGGCTGGCGCTGGCCCGCCCTTTGTCTCACGGCGGGCCTCTTCTAAAGTGTTGACGTCAGGGGGTCAGGGTTTCGTCCCCCCGACGCTCTCCTATGTTGACTCAAGGAGTGATGTTCCGAAACCGGTTTATGTGCGGTCCATAGACACCACAGATCGTATGATGAATATCGGGCGTGAAAACTGTATTATTCCTTCCAGTTTGGTAGTGATGTCGGCGCTGTACTTCAGGGAGCACCAGGAGTTGTTGTCGATGAAGGAAATCCGCCACGAGAAGTTCAACTTTCTGCAGTACGGGAAACAGAACCACCCGCCGGCGCACCGGTCGCCGACGGACCACAATCGCATACAGGTGCGTGCTATAATTATATGTTGGTGCGTGTAAACGACAGAGTATTAATTTATCTCCGTGCCAGGGTGGAGTGACATTACTAACCTGTCGTAAAAGGCGACGAAACAGCTACGTGATAGGGCCCCAAGCCCGTCTGGATGACAACCGCCCCTGGTATAAGTATGCGATATGTTCATACGGTTATACATGAGAGAAAACGCTCCAAATGTCTTACGTACCGCATAGGTACATAACAGCCATCAACAGTGACGTTCGCCATTGGTCATGATATCTATCTATATGATATTTATCTATACCAGTGATTCCCAAAGTGGTCTATATCGACCCTTAGGGTCTATGACAACCTGCAAGGGGTCTACGTCAGCGAAAAAAAATTTGGGGGACCATGAAATGAAAATGGGGGTCCACGATAGTGAATCTCTGATAGTACCTATTTACTTACATCATAATATCTTATAGTATCAAAACATATACATTATTTATAAAAGTACCTATGAAGTAAAAAAATTATTTTATGTTTATTTTATGTTACGTATATTTTACATAACAGATACAAAATTTTATTTTGAGTAGTTTTAATTTAAATTCAATTAATAAATGTATAAATTAAAATGTGTTTTTACTTTAAGTTTTTAACACTAAACTTCACTACAGTTTATCAGGTAAGTAGGGGGTCTACCCAACACGGAAAAACATGGCAAGGGGTCTACGACACAAAAAAGTTTGGGGAACTCTGATCTATACGTACGACATTTGGAGCGTTTTATGAACATAAAACATTTGAGAGGTTAAAGTTCATCAATACATCAATCAATACAAAACAAAAGTACTTAGTTGTATATGAGTTGAATACTACCCACATTACAAGTGTTCTGTTACTCCAATTGGAACTAGATGCCGCTATCTGAGTTCTCACAGTATATTATATTTTTTTTTTTCAGAATTTGAAATCTTCACCCCACACGGCTGCTAAGAAAACTGCAGTGAAAGGTATTTTGTTAAATATTTTTTTTTATTTTTAAACTTTAATTCCCAGTTTCATTTAAAGATCAAGAGTCCGGAAGCCGTTGTATATTAGAAAGAAGAAAAGTCCGTACTGTTTTAAAAATGTTGTGGTGGTGTGGTGTCACCATTGCTGATGTCACAAATGTTGACTTCAAGATGATGACTCATGTTTGGGGTCTGCCGTATATACAATTACATATATATTATTCAATGAGCAGCGTTAAGAGGTCCCAAAGAGGTCCGTACGCTTAGAATTTAGCAGTTACCGTCGCCTATGGGTGTTTGCAACACCAGTGGCATCGTGAACACGCTGCTATCCCATAAGAGTACAGGAACTTGGGTCACTAATGCCGGAACACAACACAAAGTTATTATAGCGCCACACTTAGACCAAAGGTGGTCGCCATCCAGACGGGCTTGAGGCCCTACGACGTAGCTGGGGTGGGTTGTTTTGTCGCCTTTTACGACAGGCCGACCTCGGCTGCGAGTCAGTATTCTTTCTCCGCCCCTGCACGGATAGACACCTGAACGTTGCACGTGTTCTTAAATCAAGTATTAAAATGTTTTTATAACCGGTTAATGTTGTATTTGCGCCGATATCCTAACTAATATTATAAATGCGAAAGTTGTTTGTTACGCTTTCACTCCTAAACTTCTGATTCAATTTTAATGAATTTCGGTATAATAGATAGACCCTGGAGAAGGGCATAGGCATACATTTTTTTTAAATTCATATAGCAGAACAACGTTTGTCGGGTCAACTACTATAAAATAAATAAAAAATAAAATAAAATAAAAAAGCCTTTTATTTCTTACAGAAATTTCTAGTTCATAAGTTAATTAGTTTTGTTAGTATCAAGATTTTTTTTTAGTTTAATATTTAATGATTAGTAGTTTTAGCTTAATATAAATAATTTGAGATACGTTGTTATCATTGTTAAAGTATATATTAATAAAGTTATTCTGTAAGAACCCCTCTGCAGGTAAAGGCCTCCTCCAACTTGAGCCAGTTTTCTCTTGATTGTGCTGTTTGTGTCCAGTTTGGGCCTGCTATACGTTTGATTTCGTCCTCCCATCTGATGGAAGGTCAACTACTATACGGGCACGCTATGATGGCCGTTTTGACGTTTGTCCAGTCCATGAAGTTTCGTATTAATTACATTTGAAGGAGCAAATTGCTGTTCTTTATTGTCAATAGCGACGTGCAGTTATTGACAATAAAGAACAACAAATTGCTCTTTCAAATGTAATTACTAATTAATACGAAACTTCATGGACTGGACAAACGTCAAAACGGCCATCATAGCGTACCGGTAGCATAGTATAATTGTATTTTAATTTTGTATGCCAGTAATAACTGGCCAATAGGCGAACCTTGATTATTTTATTGACAAATAAATGATTTGATATACCACAGTGTTTTTTGCGAAGGTATCTTTTCCCAACATCTCCCTAGAATTTGTTAACCGTGCGGGGGCGGACAAAGAATACTGACCTCTGCGGCTGGGATCAGCCTGTCGTAAAAGGCGACAAAACAACCCACCCCAGCTACGTGGTAGGGCCCCAAGCCCGTCTGCATGGCGACCACCGTCTTAAGTGTGCCGCCATAATAACTTTGTGTTGCGCTCCGGCTTAAGGGACCCAGATTGCAGTTCCCCTGTGGAAAATCATTCGAAATCGAGAAGAACAAGTCAGTAAACAGACCCCAAGCGCCAGAACTGATGGTCAAATGCAGTCCTGTATAATTAGAAGTTGGTTTTCCCATCACAAGAAGACGATGAGATCGGAAAAAATATGAAAATAAGGTTTACGCAGACAGGCTGGCAGTCCAATTAATGGTTACCGTAGTCTGTGATTTGCTACGCGAGCAACGTTAACACGCTGCCGTTTAAGAAAGAAAACTGGATACCTTATGCTGCAAAACAAGGTTTTTATGGCATATTAGAGACCAGAGCTGGTACCTAGTAAAATTGATGTTTGTTTTACAGAAAAAAGTTCTCACAAAACAACCCAGGAGTATGTGACGACCCCCACTGAACCGCCACATACTGTTTCCAACACATTATACCCCACCAGAGGATCGTATCCTAGTAAGTATATTTAAGAAAAACATCTGAAAACAAGAATGTCAACCGGATGCTTACGTGGGAAGCAAATGTCTGGCCATGCCGACTCCGCCGGGCCCCGGCAAGAGGGGTAGACCCAAAAAGTGCTGGCTTGACGTCGTAAGGGTTGATATGCGTGCCAATGGGCTCACTACCAGGGATGCTGAAGACCGTGCAAAGTGGAGTAGAAAAAGTCGGAAAGCGGACCCCGGGCACCGAAACGGAAGTTTAAGTTGCAACCGGGTTGCAATACTTAGATAATGATGACGATGAGAGTATAGTTGAAGGAGAACACATGTTGTGCCGACCCCACATAGTTTGGAATAAGGGCAGGAAGGAGATGCTAGAAAAACTCCTTACGCCATCGTGGTATTTGAATTTTGTTTAGCATTTTTTTGGAGTTTACTCCTTAAATGACCCCGTTACGTTTTTAGTGCGCGTGCACCGGAACACACTAAACAAAACAAAACGATGTATCTTTCAAGGCAAAAATTACTTTATTTGTTACAACTTAAGGTTGATTTCACATTAAATGATGTTTAACATATATTTTCATTTGTAAGTGACAAGAGTGATTTATTGCTTTGCTCATTTTATATGACGAATGATAGTAAGTATTAGATAATGTTTGGAGATTTGTGACTTTATTACTAGGTGCCATAGTTGTAATTAGGTTGAACTTAAAACTGTTTTAAAACTTTTTTATACTATATGTATATTATTTTCATTAATTTGTTAATTTACCCTTTCATATGGTATTAATCTTTTTTCAGTTAAATAAACTCTTTTTGCGTATGTTTAGACAATCGTACTTAAGTAGTAAACTCCAGTCGTGCGTCGGAGCCGACACACACAGTTTTTTTTATCCCTGATCAACAGCAGGCAGGCTGACTGTCCACTGCAGTAAGCATTTACCGTTGCGTATGAATGTTTGCGACGCCAGGGGTACCGTGAACACGCTGCTGTCCGTATATATATACGGGAACACAACGTAAGGTTATTACGGCCGTATTATATACCAGAGGTGGTTGCCATCTAGACGGACTTGAGACCCCTACCCCGTAGCTAGGGTGAGTTGTTTTGTCACCTTTTACCACGGGTCGACCCCGGCTGCGGGGGTACAATATTCTTTCTCCGCTCACTTGCCTGCCATATATTCAGATATATTCCAACCGTCGCCGACGCCGATCACTGAGCGGAAGATATCTCTGTCGAGGAAGTCTGACGTCATCGGAGGAAGATGTAAGGATGCCTTGAACACCAATAACGTGCTGGATCCGGAATGCCATGTAAGTAAATATTCCAGGTTCAATCCGAAAGTTCCACTTAGAGAACGAAGGTCACTCCTCGACACTCCCTTTTCATGACGAAAGAGACTAGAAAATTATTAAAGACTAGCTGTGCCCGCGACTCCGTCCGCGTGGAATAGTGACTTTGGGCAGCATTTTTTGTGGATATTTCTTATGGTTTATTTTTGATTACAAACCCTATAAACCCTAAAATATAAATAAATGAAATATGCAAACAGTCAGTGTTATCGAATGATACTACGCCATGCGCCCCCGGAATACATACGTTCGAACTTAAATAGTCCAGCCTAAGCTGAACCCTATTTCATATCATTGATGATATAAATCTGAGGTCAACTTAAATTGGAATATACAATTTCCGAAACATCATTTTTAACGAAAAACTATTTTTTTTTTTCAAAAATAAAAATAGCCTAAGTTACTCCTTGTTACATCAGCTATCTGCCAGTGAAAGTCTCGTCAAAATCGGTGCAGCCATTTCAGAGATTAGCCGGAACAAACAGACAAACAGATAGACAAAAATTGTAAAAAAAATTGTTTTGGTATATGTACCGTGTATACGTCCGAACGCACTAATTGAAAAGCGGTTATTTTAATATTACAAACCTTAAGTCCTTATTTCTATTACTTTTCTTCTTATACTAATATATTGATTCTTATTTTATTATATTATATTTTTATTTTCTTATAATAGAATTTGTCTTTGTATTTTTATTTTGTCTTGAGCGCCAATTTTTTGGAGGGACTTCTCTTTTCCGGCTTCTTTTATTTTCGTTATATGTTTTATTTTGACTTCGTTTTTCTTTTGTTTATGATATTTGATATATTTTCTTTATAGATTCTTTTTCTAAAACATTTCTCTTATTAAAAATGATACAATTTTCTTATATTTATTTTACATGTTAATGTGCATATTATAGATAATTGCCGACAAGGAAAAAAAATATCGTAAGAGACTCGCCAGTTCGACTTGAACAAGCGTGGGGGGTATACCGTGCTTTCCCCCTAGGGGAGGTCCGAGTCCAGTAGTGGGACGCTATAGGCTGGTAAAGTGTTAAAACTATTACCAACTCCGCAATTTCTACGTGGTAGGGCCTCAGGCCCGTCTGGATGGCGACCACCTTTGGTCTTAAGTGTGCCGCCATAATAACCTTGTGTTGTGTTCCGGCATTAGTGACCCAAGTTCCTGTACCCTTATGGGACAGCAGCGTGTTCGCGATGCCACTGGCGTTGCAAACACCTATAGGCGACGGTAACTGCTAAATTCTAAGCGGGCTGTCAGTCTGTCTGCTGTCTTACGCAATAAAAAAATGGGTCTCCCAAGCCCAACCGTAGGACATACAGTGTGACTTTGACAAACCCATCCAAATTTTTTTTTACGCATTAAACATAATTTAAGGAACCCATATTTGCAAAAAAAAATTGTATGTCAAATTTTCACCATAAAATATTTCATAAAGGATAATTAATTCAATCGTACAGAATAAGCATATGGTGCAAACAGCGAACGTTAACCTGTTATTACCTGTCTCTGTCACACCCGCGTAAATGAGTAGTGCGTATTCACTCGTCCGGTTCAATGCCGCCGTCCTCGGCCTTTTACTAGGTCAGATGGCGAGGTCATTCACACTCTATCGTCGTATTATGTAAATTGCGAGTTCTTTGAATGACTTTGTGATGCTGATTACTCATCATTTTTGTACTATGTGATACAAAACTAAAATACATGTTTCTCATAACTTTTACTAAAGATTCTGCTGTGTGAATTTAGACGGGTTTGTGAAAGTCACCCTGTATATCGATTGTATTGTAATATAAAATATTATTTGTTTTTATGCTGCTAGGACTTTAACGGATTATCCATTTTGATCAAATTGTTATTGGTAAGAAGTTTAAAAGATCTCCTTACTTAAAAATTTGGAACGCTAAGTATTAGAAAAGAGTAAAAAGTCATTGAAGAGCCGCGGTCAAATTCACGTAAAGTCCCGCGGTTCCGTGCGCCTTTTACCAAGACTAGAGGTGTGCGGACCCATTGAACGGGAGCCGTCCCTTTCCCCAAGATGATTTTTACAAGGCGACTGCCTTCTGACCCCCCGGCCCTGTCTATGAGCTGACAGAAAGCGTAACCCCTATGTTGCCTTTCTCGGGACGTCCTTGGATTGATTCCTTGATTGATGGCCACCTATTTGCTGGTCAAAACTACGACTGAAAAGTAGCCGATGTCAATAGTTTATGTGGTTATACTTATTGTATCATAATTTGTATAAATAACAATTTTAAGAATCGTCTTCGCCCCTCAAATTCGTTTTTAGTTTCGCACCGGTCTTCTGCAGCTTCATATTTTTTAATACTGTGGAACAGCAAGGCTGACGGCCTACTTTATTGTAAACTTCTTACGCCTATAGATATTTGCTACGCTTTTGCACCGCGTAGGGTAACTGGAACCTGAATCACTTTTGCCGAAACACAAGGTAATTATGGCGGCTTACTTAAATACAGGTGGTTGTCATCCTGACTGGCTTGGGGTCAGTAATCTTTACGCCGCCCTTACGCGAAGAACAATCTCCATTTGAAATAAATTACATTTTTTCCAGTCATCGTGCGGCTTAGAACCTCCCCAGAGCTACGATAATCAGGAACCCTTAGAACGTACAAAAACAGACAAAGAACTAAACGATACATACTCCAGGCCACTAGAGCCGATAATCCGGGACAAAGTGCCCAACACCCCGCCCATAATACCGGAGAAGAATAACTCGGAAACTATGAACACTGATAATGATTTAAAATTAAACGAAGAGTTGGCCGAATCGAATTTTCTGGATAGTAACAAACAGAATGCCACCCGTATGAGAAGAGATACGAGAGAAGAACTAAAGAGCAGTTCAGAAGAGATGAAGTTGACTGAGCAGAGCAAAGAGATTGAAATAAGCGGTAAGTTGTTTGTTGGCAAATGAGAATGTAATTGTTTTATTTCTCTGGAGCAGCTTAACAGGAAGCAGTTACTGTCGTCTATACAGGAACCTGGTCACTAATGCCGGAACACAACACAAGGTTATTATGACGGCATACATATGACCAAAGGTGGTCGCCATCCAGACGGGCTTGTGGCCCTACCACTTAGCTAGGGTGGGTTGTTTTGTCGCCTTTTATGACAGGCCAGTGTTCTTACTCCGCCCCTGTATGGAAAGAAGATACTGTATGCGCCGGGCGTTTACTGTGCACCCCGCTTACCACAGTATCCCATACCCTACACATGAATGAAAGAGACGAATACCATACCGTTGGCGAGGAGCGCAACTTTCGATGCCACCGTCCTCCGCGGTCCAGTTTGATCTCGGCCAAAACCAAAAAGGGGAACAAGATCTCGTAGTCCACTGTCCGCCTCCGATCCAGGTCATAGGGTCCCCAATGGCGACTGATTGTCCCTTTTAATTTCCCGTTGAACCAGATACTAATTTTTTGTGAACACAGACTGTGACACGGTCCGCGTGGGTGTCGCTACGATGTCCTTCAAGAACACATCTCTCTTCACGGAGACCGTCTGCTTGAGCAACATCCACAACTTCACGTATTCGCTCCCACTGTCACATTGTCTGGTGCAGCAGAACCTCGACATCACATTCAAGTAAGTGGACAACTCCTTGTAGGACGATTGACAAAATCTAATATAGAAGAAAGAAGAAGAAAGAAAATGCATTTATTTCTGGACATACAATACAAACATTACATCGGCTATAATTACACACATATACATATGTGTCTTGTCTTGCGTCTTCGGCCGAGGAGTTGCAGGAGATGGTAACTGTTATGAGTGGAGCTTTTGTTAGAAAGGGAATGAAGATGAATGTAAAGAAGACGAAAGTGATGGTGTTTGAAAGAGATGAAACAGTGACAGACTGCAATATTGTGATTGGAGATGAACAAATTGAACAGGTGAATGAGTTTGTGTATCTGGGTTCAAAGTTTACAAGAGATGGAAAGTGTGAGAGTGATATTGAAAGAAGAGTGAATGCAGGAAACATGGTGAATAAAGCTTTACACTCCTTTATGAATAGTCGGAAGGTGTCTAACAAGGCTCGTCTGGCTGTGCATGAGGGGGTGTTGGTTCCGACACTCATGTACGGAAGTGAAAGTTGGGTATGGCAGAAGAAACATGAAAGCAGAATAAATGCAGTTGAGATGAGAGCGTTAAGAAGTATGATAGGTGTTAAACTGAGTGACAGGATAAGAAATAGTGAGATAAGGAAACGTTGTGGTCGAAAGAAGATATAGTGACAAAAATTGAGAAAGGTATGCTGAGATGGTTTGACCATGTTGAGAGAATGAATGAAGAACGATTGACGAAAAAAGTGTATAAGGCGAGTGTAATTGGAAGTGTTGGAAGGGGTAGACCTAGGCAGACGTTTCGAGACCAGATCAGGGACGCCTTGAAAAAAGGCCAGGTCAAGAGTACCCTAAACCGAAGGGCATGTATGAAGGAAATAATGAAAGTGGACGAAGCGAAACAAGTATGTAAGGATCGTAGCAAGTGGAAAGGAGTGGTCTCTGCTTATCCCTACGGGAAAGAGGAGTGATTATATGTATGTATGTATATACATATATGAAATATAATAACCCTATGGGACAGCAGCGTATTCGCGGTGCCCCTAACGTCGCAAACATCCATAGGCGACGGTAACTGCTAAATTCTAAGTGGGCCGTCAGCCTTGTCTACTGTCCTATAGCAATAATAATAATAATAGTTTTTTTGTATAATGTAGAACCCGTCGTCTCGAAGATTTCCGCATATGTGACCTCCACTGCACATACGAGGACACCGTACGCAGTTGCCAGTCGACGAGGGACTCCCACAAGATGGAGCAGTCCGGCGGTTACTGGACCGCGAGATTCGCCCCCGAATGCAATGTCGACAGGGTCATCAAAATACGTGCCAGGTTCAATCCGGCTAAATCCACTTTGGCTGGGGTGAGTGTTTTATCTTCTTCCCATTCTTCTCCTATCGGAGGTTGGACAACATCGTGGCGATTCTGATTTTGAAGGTCGCTGCTCTAAACAGGGAAGTGGTACTTGCAGTTGAACCAGTCTCGCAAATTCTTCAGCCACGAGTGTCTTCTCCTACCCACGCTTCTCTTTCCGGCAATCTTCCCCTGGATTATAAGCTGGAAAACTCTGTACTTGGCGTTTCTCATGACATACCCAAAGTAACATAACTTTTTTTGCTTGATGCTCTTTAGAAGCTCAAGGTGCTTGCCCATGCTCATAGTGTTTTATATACTTTGAAATTACTTTTATATACTTTTCTATTCTATCCGTGCAGGGGCGGAGAAAGAATACTGACCTCTGCGGCCGGGGGTCGGCCTGTCGTAAAAGGCGATAAAACAACCCACCCTAGCTACGTGGTAGGGCCCCAAGCCCGTCTGGAAGGCGACCACCTTTGGTCTTATGCCGTCATAGTAACTTTGTATTGTGTTCCGGCAATATTGACCCAAGTTACTATACCCTTATGGGACAGCAGTGTGTTCGCGATGCCACTGGCATTACAAACACCCATGGGCGACGGTAACTGCTAAATTCTAAGTGGGCCGTCAGCCTGTCTGCTGTCCTATAGCAATAAAAAAATCTTAGTCCCAAACTAAATTAGCGCTTGTGTTATGGGTACTTTATGGGTACTTGGGTTGTCAAGTGACAACTTAAAGTCTCTTTATTCGGTCTTTCGTAGCTTTTAAGGAGTCTGCCCACTACCTCGTTCCATACCATGACCGTGCTAGGACCGTATCAGTCGCAAAAGCAAACGTGCTGGTCGGTTACCGAACGGTCTAGTGGGCATAGTCACATACTTTTCGTTCCTAGCACGGTCATGATATGGAACGGTGTAGTGGACAGACTCCTTTATACATTTGAAATAAATGAAATATGTGATTATATGAATAATGTTTTGCATTAAAATATAAAATAATATTTGAATTTGGTGAAAATATTACAAAAATAATAATAAACCTATTCTAATAATTTATATCATTGTCTCGTAAGCTGTTTTTTTAAAGTTTCAATTCTTGCACATACACACACACTTTTTTATTGCTAACAATTTTTTTTTCAGGAACTCTGCTATCACAACCCTGAATATAATATACCGTTCGTTGAATTCAATATACGTATATATACATATTGTAATAATTAAATTAAATAGTAGTATATGATTGAAGTGAAAATTTACCGCACTCAGAATCTCAAAATTTTATGAGCAATTAAGGCGTATTTTAGAATTATAGTTCACTTAGTATATTCCTATATATATATACATACAGGGTGACTTTGACAAACCCGTCCAAATTCACACAGAAGAATCTTTAGTAAAGGTTATGAGAAACATGTATTTTAGTTTTGTATCACATAGTACAAAAATGTTGAGTAATCAGCATCACAAAGTCATTCAAAGAACTCGCAATTTTAATACGGCGCTAGAGTGTCAATGACCTCTCCAACTGACTTAGTAAAAGGCCGAGGACGGTGGCATTGAACCGGACGAGCGAATACGCACTACTCATTTACGCGGGTGTGACAGAGACAGGTAATAACAGGTTAACGTACGCTGTTTGCACCATATGATTATTCTGTACGATTGAATTAATGATCCTTTAAGAAATATTTTATGGTGAAAATTTGACATAAATTTTCTTTTGCAAAAATGGGTTCCATAAATGATGTTTAGTGCGTAAAAAAATTTGGACGGGTTTGTCAAAGTCACCCTGTATATATATATATATATATATATATATATATATATATATATATATATATATATATATATATATGAATGCACAATTTTCATATTAGATTATATAGTACATTATTTTTCTGATTATATATTTATACAGGTGATTCACAAAACATTGATTTTAACATCGTATTGTTGACAATTAAACAACCTTTGCTATATGATTTTATAAAACATATTAAGGATAACTATTATATTTATATTTCTTTTTCTAAAAAAAAAATAAAAATAAACATACAGCGCCATCTGGTCACTAAGTAAATTTCAGAGTAAATAAATTTTACCGATTATCCTGTATAAATAAGAATAATCTAGATTTTAATACACAAAATAGGAGTTAATTAAAATTATTATACAATATAAATTAGTATAATAATATTTAAAAAAAAACATTCCGTAAGTGCAATTAATATGTATCCGTCCTATATTTAAATTATATATTTTAAGTCAAATCTATGGACGATTGGGCTAAGAAAGGAGAAAAAAGTGTCTAACTACGCCGTAAATTATAGTTCAAAAATCTGCCAGAGTGGCGCTAATGTAGATACTGCTGCTGATGATGATAAATTGAAGTATACTGAATTACTCAACTACTAATATTATAAACGAGAAAGTTTGTTAGAATGTATGTTAGTTACACTTTCATGCAAAAACTACTGAATGGATTTTGATGAAACTTTACAATAATATAGCTTATACACAATGATGTTATAAATAAATAGATGTGTTATATTAGTACTAATGCGAAGTCAAGCATTGTCCGCGGCGTATGTACCTACTTATATTTATATAAAAACTAAACTACACGATATTATGCGGTGGAATTAAATCGACTCCCGAGTTGATGATATTATATAGCCGCTTGAGCAGAGTTAACTTGACAAGCTTGTAATGTGTTTACTATAACATCATGATTAATAAAGACATTGTGTGAATTGTCCAAAATATAAGATGTGTGTCAAATAAGTAGGAAAAAATTCTGCCATCTGCGAGCTATTCTGGCGTGCGCTGCAAAAATCGTTAGAGTTATACGTATATAATGTATAATGGAAATGTTTATTTTAATAGTCCTACAAAAAAAATCGGGACAGCATATATCTATCTTTTAAGTGCAAGCCATTATCGCCAAAATAGTGAACCATAAATACAATAAAAATTGATAATTTATTTCTAATGCACATGTGGTAGTAACAATTCTTCTACTAATCTAAAACTGGAAAACTTACTCCAATATGTTTTTTATTTATTTATTAAATAATGTTCAACCCTTAAAGGTGTTGGGTTAAAGATAAGTAGAACCAAAACTGAACATCTATTTTGTGATTTTGGTGGAAGAAATAAATATGCTGGGACAATTTATATAGCGCCATCTAGTCCCAAAGTAGCATAGTACTTGTGTTATAGGTACTAGTCAACTGATATACTACATAGTACGTAGTTTTTTCTTAATTATGTTATACATAAACACCCAATTGCGAGACGGGATTCGAACCCGTTGCGCGGGCGTACTGAAGTGCGTTAGCTGTTATGCCAGGGAGGACGTCATATATTGTGGCATACAGCTCCATCTAAACCCAAAGTAACAAAGCGTCTATGTTATAATGTGTTAAAAAAATTCATCAAAATTAGTTCAGCGGTTTAGGCGTGAAAGCGTAACAAACAAACAAACTCACTTTAGCTTTTCTAATATTAGTTAAGATTTATATTTTCCTAATGTTGGCTAGATTGTCACGTAATTTGAATTCAGTCAACATATCAAAAGCTCACCGCGTTTGCCCCTCATATTATTGACAAGGCATGGTGTATGGGAATCACTGAATACTTCTTCCTTCTGCCCTTATCCCACATTATATGGGGTCGGCACAACATGTTTTGTGTTAGCCGTCATCCCAACGTTTACACTTTTTTGCCATATCATCTTTTACGCAATCCATCCATCTTTTTTTTGGTCTATCTCTACTCCTGTATCCATCGGAATCACTGTATACATCATAATTAATATTATCAAAGTGGTTTATTTACAAGAATCTCTATTTGATCCGCCTGTGAATGCGATTTAGTCTATGATATTTACAGCATAATGCTGTCTCGTGTATGTATAGCTGTCAAACGTCACTGTCAAAACACAAACCACGGCCGAGTGTAAGCGACTTACAGGGATACATTCGGAGTGGTATACGTGGTGAGACAACGAACGACTACTTTTTTGAAGTGAAACTTATTTAGTATTTGTGATTTGAAAATTCAATTAAATGTAAAAGCCACACCAATTATACGTGCAGGGCCGGAGAAAGAATACTAACCTCTGCGGCCGAGGTCGGCCTGTTGTTATAGGCGACAAAACAACCCACCCTAGCTACGTAGTAGGGCCCCAAGCCCGTCTGGATGGCGACCACCTTTGGTCTCAAGTATGCTGCCATAATAAATAACCTTGTGTTGTGTTCCGGCATTAGTGATCCAAGTTCCTGTACACTTATGGGACAGCAGCGTGTTCGCGATGCCACTGGCGTTGCAAATACCCATAGGCGATGGTAACTGCTAAATTCTAAGCGGGCCGTTAGCCTGTCTGCTGTCCCACAGCAATAAAAAAAAAGACAAACCTATTCATAAATAGGATTTAGCCTGCGAGGGAATGAGTAAAAAAAACAAGTATACAGTAGTGTTTCCTATAATCTTCTTATTTTTGTAACTTCGTAGTTTTTATACACTATTAAATAAAATATAATATTTTACATTACAATAAAAAAAACTTGAGAGGTGTCAAGGGACACCCGGATGGAACGAAGTTCCTTTCGATTAATTAGTGAAGGAATTGTAATAAAAATTTTTTTTTTAAGTTATAAGAATATTTTTTTATTATTAACAAATATAACGTAATATAAACTTAATCAGTAACTAACCTAACTCCATCAGCAATATCCGGAACTGGTGCAGAAACACTGTCAGGATTCATTATTATTATTTTTTATTATTTATTATGTACAAAAAACCTGTATAAACTCAACAAAACAATCGTCGCGACACCACACTGTTCAATGCGAAATAGAAATGAAAATATCTGGTTTGCTTTCTATAAGAGAGAGAGAGAGAGACAGACAGAGAAACATGCGCACGCCGCACAGCTTACTATAGCAAAAAGTGTCGTTACAACTTTTCGTGAGAATTTTTTCCGTGTAGCCAGCCCCCTTTCACAACGCGCGATAAGGAACTTCGTTACAAAAATTGAGATTTGTAAAAATATTATTAATAATAAACCTTATCATTATCCTGATATTCCTGTACTCTGTTTATCTTATTCACTCATAGGCTACTTTTCTGAAGTTTCACTTCAGACGTATTTGAATTGCAAATATATTTTTTCTATTTTTTTTAAACTAATTTTAATGAAGATATATCAACGCCCCACTACGGGGCTTTGCCTGTAGAGCAAAATGTATGTATAATAATTAATTTAATATATTAATAGCGTAATATATGTATATTTTGAGTTATATTATTTTAATTTATTTAGTATTAAATGTATTTTTTTAAATTAAGCTCTTTAACGAGGAATTGATTTTATTATTTAATTTCAAAATGGTGGTAGCTATTTTTTATTATAGTGAAAAATTTAAGTTTTATTATATTTGCTCAAAAATTTTACATCGAGTCGAATCTCATCTAATCTTAGTTTTGGCAGAGGGGGCGTCTCGGCAAATATCACATTTTTTTTCGCAAGAAACGGAGTGAAATTGTGAAATTATTTAATTATTCAAAAGATTTCTTAAAATATGGTCAAATCATATTCTCGATTTCTTGAACGCCGAAATTTTTTTTTTCTTAGAATAAATCTGATGCATTTACGAAATACATGCATTTCGAAAAATCTCACGTTGAATTGGGGGATGGGGGATTGATTGGGGCAATCTCACGAAGAAACCTCACCAGGGGGAGGGAGGCAAAGGTCTTTAAAATCACCTCACGTAATTAATGGACGCCCCCTAATATCATATTTTTGAGCAGGTATTATAAAGCTTGCGTTGAATAATTTTAAATCAATAACGGAATTGAGGAATTTATTATTTAATTTTAATACTCATAAAGAGATGTTTTTATGCCATAAATATATTTTTATTTTCAATATAAACATTCCTATTCAGTACTTAATTAGATCTTAATTTATGAAATAATATTACATTTTTAATTGATGTTATTATTTAAAAAATACGGATTTTAAACGCGTCATCAATGAATATTATGTTAAAGTACGAAAAATTACCCTCAATTAAAAATATTTTTTTTTATAATTTTTTTCTTGCTTAATATTTTACTATAGTAAAGTTTTAAATAAAAAATACGCGTTTAAAATCCGTTTAAATTGTATTTAAAAAAGTAATATATTTATTTACATTCCAGTGCTGTCCAGTGCTCAAAATTATTTGACAATTTAGGTACTTTTTAAATAAAAATTAATTTTATTAATTATTATATTAAATATAAGATATAGTTATATGTGTAACATTTAAAACATTTCAGGACTTTGTTATAATTTCGTATATCAATACTGTATGCAAATAATGTATTAATTACTCTCCATGCGCGGGGCGGGGGGGGGGGGGGGGGAGAATACTGGCCTTTGTAAGCCTGTCGTAAAAAGCGACAAAACAACCCGTCTGGATGGCAAACACCTCTGGTTTCTTATTATACTGCCATAATAATTTAGTATCGTGTTCCCGTACACAGATGGCAGCGTGTTAGCGGTGCTGGCGTTGCGAACGTTAGTTACTATCGGGTAACTGCTTACGCTTAAGTGGTTCTTCAGCCTGTCTTCCATAGGAATAAAATTATTCCAAAGTTGAGTTCATAGGAGTTGAGTCCTCTTAAAGATATTATTTTGTATTTTGAGAGAGGTCCAAGTTTATGGTCAGCCTGTACTTGTATGTTGTCCAGCTTGTTTATCCGTGCAGGGGCGGAGAAAGAATACTGACCTCTGCTCCCGGAATCGGTATGTCGTAAAAGGCGACAAAACAACCCACCCTACCTACGTGATTAGGCCCCAATTCCGTCTGGAAGGCGACCACCTTCGGTCTTAAGTATACCGAAGTTCCTGTACCTTTATGGGACAGCAGCGTGTTCGCAATGCCACTGGTGTTGCAAACACCCATAGGTGACGGTAACTGCTAAATTCTAAGTGGACCGTCAGTCTGTCTGCTATCCTACAGCAATAAAAAAGCGTCACTCGGGTCTACGACCTGATGTCGCTTCCCGCGGCCTCGGCAATAAAGGCGAACGAAGTAACACTGTGGTTTTAATGGGTATACCAGTGACCTGCGTCCCCCTAGAGAAGAGGACGTACAGGTGTTTTGCATGGAGAGTCCTACGCCACGCTCGATCCCACAGCGGGCTGTGTGTTATCTGTGCATATCTACCTCAAAATAAAAAAGAGCCCTGCCAGGGTCAAAGGTGCACTATAAGCATATCTCCTGACGTTTACTGGGTATACCAGTGACGTGACTCCCAATAACTCGAAGAGAAGTAAAAGTTGGAAAGCGGAAGTTTGGGTTGCAACCGGGATTTAACTATAATGATAACCAGCGACGTGTCCTGTTGTCAATTGAAGGGGTGAACGGCAACGAGCTAAGTCTATGGCTTTGGAGTTTCTACCACCATTTTTTTTTGGTTTGGGGAAAAAACCTAGTCTGAACGGGTTCCCCCAGTCAGGTTCCCCCAGCGCCAGCCTGCCTTTTGTGTCGGGGCGGGCCTCTTCTAGGTTTGTAGCGGCAGATCCTCCCCTGAGGGGCCACCCGCTCACGCGTTCTACGGCGGCCTGAGGTCGTTGGACGCCTTCCGGCGTACCACCAACATTTGATAGTCCTGAAATGTTTTTAAGGTCTTACAAAATTATATTAGGTATATATAATTAGTAATAGTTAGTATCTTGCCATACTTTGAATTAAAACACATCACATTGTAGAAACTTAGACACGTAATAGTAAAAGCTGAGCTCCGGCCTTCCCATAAGATGCACCACGCTTCTTCTCATCTTCGTATGAACTCGCGCTGTTTAGTGGTGCCAATGCACCACTAAAACGATACAGTTATCGTTGAAATCGATCCTCGTGGTCGGCACAACATGTCCTCTCCTTCCACTGTTTATTAATTGTCATCCGAACATTCACACCTTTTTTTGCCATATAATTTACACAATCCATCCATCTTTTCTTTAGTCTACTCCTTTTGTATCCATCCAACTTAAACATTTTTTATTGCTGTAAGACAGCAGACAGACTGACGGCCCACTTAGAATTGAGCAGTTACCGTCGCTTATAGGTGTTTGCACCATAAGGGTACAGGAACTTGGGTCACTAATGCCGGAATACAACACAAAGTTACTATGGCGGCATACTTAAGACCAAAGGTGGTCGCCATCCAGTTAGGGTGGGTTGTTTTGTCGCCTTTTACGACAGGCCGACCCCGGGCGCAGAGGTCAGTATTCTTTCTCCACCTCTGCACGGATAAAAATACACACAGATAGTTATGTTATACATCAGTCATTCGAGCTTCGTTTCTTGCATTAATTTTATGTAAAAATATGTTTTTGAGTTGAGTTTTCATGGAAAGTTTCATGTAACATTCATCCTTCCCCTTTGTGGCTCAACGATCCATACAATACGACCTTTATCATGAACTTTTAAATTTTACGTAGGTCACTAAATTTAAAAAGTGCCAGTTCGCAAATTTCGCCACGGTGATAAGTTCTTGAATAGACAACGTCTCAGCATGCGTAGGATAACCCCGATACCTTACACAAGGATACCGATGAATGGAACAGGCAAGGCGAGATGTGGCAAACATGGGGAGGCCTGTGATGTTTGGTTGACGACGTAGAAAAAATTTATATACGTATTTTTTCAATAAATAGAACATAACTGTATATGCTTTAAATATTTTCTAGATTTAATTTTAATTTAATAATCATAACATTAGAATGGTTTAGTAATAAATATGGTAAATGATTTTTTAATTTGTTTTATTTTTGAAGTAAAATGTAACAAGCACGCTCAAAACAAACTGAGTAACAAACACTGCCTGGCTTCGGCGGAAGATCAGCTCTGGTCAAAATGTCACTGAGCTGATGCCAATTTAGGCAAATAATTAGGTTTGCAAACTCATATTGTGTTACCTGTAATTTATTTCCTAATTAAAAAATAGTTTCTTTTGTTTAAAATATCTAAAAAATAGAAATTACCCACTCATAATATTATTAATGAAATCGGGTAGCTTGCAAGAATCAACAAGTAAAGGGAAAGCGTGGCTTTCAGTGACGTCATCCTCCGTGACGTAGGCATCAGGTGTGAGAGAGTTCTTGGCGACGCCACGTTTGACATCGCTCCACATTTATACCTCCACAGTATCGCCTCACTACACGCTCGACCAAGACTACCAACCCCAAAGAGCTTCGTTTTTTTTACTGCTGAGGAACAGAGGACAGACTGACATTCCTTATAAGGTTATTATAGTAAACAGTTACCGTCGCATATGGATGTTTGCGACGCTAGAGGCACCGCGAACACGCTGTCCGCTTACTGGGACCTGGGTGAGTAATGTCGGAACACAACACAAGGTTTTTATGGCGGCATACTTATAGGCGTGGCTGCTATCCAGACGGGCTTAGAGCCGTACCATTCAGTTCGAAGACAGGCCACGAACGGAACACCGTGAAGCTCCGGTTGCCCACTTCAGGTCTGAGGTAATCACCCCCCGAATTTGTGTTTGTGTAAGTATTTTCCTCAAAGCTCCAACTTCTCCAGCACAACTGGTAGATGAACCTGATTAATTGTTATGCGACGACTTCTGTGGCGTTACGGCTAACGCACTTGGGTCCGCATGCGGATGTCACGGGTTCGATTCCCCTCTCGCGTCGGGGTGTTTATCTATACAAATAAATAAAATTGGAGGGTCTGTTTGTAATATTAAAATAACCGCTTTTTACTAAGTGCATTCGGACGTATACACGGTACATTACCAAAACAACATTTTCTACAATTTTTGTCTGTCTGTCTGTTTGTTACGGCTAATCTCTGAAACGGATGGACCGATTTTGACGGGACTTTCACTGGCAGATAGCTGATGTAACAAGGAGTAACTTAGGCTACTTTAATTTTAGAAAAAAAAATTGTTTTGGTTAAAAATGACCAGTTTCGGAAATTATTGAGACCAATTTAGCTTGACCACCGATTTATATTATCAACCATATGAAATAGGGTTCAACTTAGGCTGGATCATGTAGGTTGTTATTAAATTTAAGTGGACCTCAGATTTATATCATCAATCATATGAAATAGGGCTTAGCTTAGGCTGGACTTTGTAGGTTGTTATTCAATTTAAGTGGACCTCAGATTTATATCATCAATCATATGAAATAGGGTTTAGCTTAGGCTGGTTTTATAGCTTCGAACGCACGTATTCCGGAGGCGCATGGCGTAACAGTTGCATTCGATAACACTGACTGTTTGCATATTTCATTTATTTATATTTTAGGGTTTATAGGGTTTGTAATCCAAAATAAACCAAAAGATATATGCAAAAAATGCTCCCCAAAGTCACGCCACCACCACCACGTACCACGCGGACGGAGTCGCGGGCACAGCTAGTATATATTTATATATTTACAAAAGGAGTTTCTATGTAGTATATTAATTACCTAGTACTCATGACACAAGTGTTTACGCTACTTTGGCACTAGAAGGCGTTTTGTGGATTATCCCAGTATATATAATTATGCAGTCTTGTCTTGGCAACCCTGAAAAGTTCCTATCCGTTGCTCTGTGGACAGAAAAAGGCCATCTACAGCCTTGTTAAAACTGTGACTGACCTAGTGTTGTATTTATTTAGCCTGTTTTGGAACAAAATTTATTTCCTATAATAGTAATTGACGGGCAGTTGCCAAATGCCAATGTCACGCTACAATTCTGGTGCGGCATCTTCGGTTCCGAGAAGTCACACTGAGAACGAATGGAAAGGAGCTGTTGAACAGGGGTATGAACTTATATATTCCAGAGATGGAACGTATCATTGTGATTCCATCAGAAGTAAGTGCAATCCGTTCGTCCCAAAACTGCAAAAGTCCTGGACCGGACGACTTGCACAACTTCTGGATCAAATGGTTTAAGATTTCGCACTCCTGTTTGGCAGCTCAGTTCCAGGATGCTATAAACTCGTGCTGCCTCCATCTTTTATAATCATGGGGATTACGCACCTTATACACAAATCTGTTAGTGTCAAATCTGGTGATACACGAATGTGGTACTAGAAATTATAGACCCATAACTAGCTCACCTACCACCTACTAGTTGCTTACATCCATTTTGAGAACAAAATTAATGAAACATATAGACAACAAAATTATGGCTGATACTCAAAATGGATGTAGGCCGGGATCCCGTAGTATGGCTATTAATAAACAGGTCCGTCGAAACAGAAAAATCTTCTGCACTGCTTGGTTTGACTTATGCTTATGACTCAGTGCCTCATTCATGGCTTACGAGGGTGTTGGAGTTGTATAAAATTGATGCTATTCTGCGCACATTCCTAGGTTCGTGCATTGCGACAGTGGATCACAAGACAACCTCCCAGGAGGAGGATGATTTTTAGACGGAGTAATAAGAATAGAGCGTGGGATTTTTCAAGGTGACAGCCTGAGCCCATTATGGTTTTGGCTATTGAATCCTTTGAGTGCACTGCTTGAGGATTTCATACTAGGTTTTCAACTTCTCAGAGGGGGGTGAAGTCATATCTCACCTACTTCACATGGGTACTACACATCATAGGGACTACACATGGGTGACCTCAAATTGTTCGCGTCAAATAAAACGGACCTACTAGAACTATTAAAACTAAGGAAAGGTTCAATAGTTTCATAGGAAAGGAGTTCGGCATGGACAAGTGTGCGGTTTTGCATGTACAGTGGGGGCGAGTTGTCAATTCAAACGAATTACAACTCTCTGAAAATATGTCCTTCAGATCCTCTCTCTGAAGGTGACCCCTACAAATTTATTTATTTAATCTCCTAAGCATACAAAACAACATAGCTTCAATAGTCCCACCAAACTGCACATCAGTTTGTCGGCGGGAAAAACGCTCATCTAATATCATTTTTGATTAAAAAAGTCAAAAATTTCATTATTGTATGTCATTATTGTCATTTTATAATTATCTTTCATTTTCATTCCATTATTATACTTTTATTAAATTATTATTTAATCTCCTAAGAATATCTTTATATAATTATCTTTATTTTCATTCCATAAATACCTTAGTATATCCAGTTATTGGGTATCGATGACGATGACAAAACAGCTGGTAAAGGAGATATTATTTGGGCGCCTGAGAAAAAAGTTGAACTCCTTCCTTTCAGGTGGTAACAAGATTCTCGCCTTTAACAGCTGGGTTATGCCATTGTTGACCAACTCTTTTGGTATATTAAGATTGACTCAGACAGAGCTGGATGCCTTGAATCGAAGGGTTCCTTGCATGCTGGCTTCATTTCGGATTCATCACCCACGGTCATCGGTTATGAGATTGTACATATATCCCACGGAAGTGCGGAGCGCGAGGACAGACTAAGTGCCTAACAGACTAATCTGCACAACTGTCAGATATACAACCTCCGAGAATACTTTCTTAAAACCAACGTGGGGATGCATTGGGATATGGTGGCAGTAGACAAGGGAATCACTCCACTCTCTCTTGCAAAAGAAATGTCTGGAAGATCAAGGAGCTGCACGGTAGTTTTTATCGAGCACTATATGGGCCCGATATAGATCTGCTGGTATCGGTGAACTGGCTTCGATTCGGTGATTTCTTTGAGGAAACCGAAGGTTTTGTCTGTGCAATTATGGACGAGGTTATTCAGACGAACAACTACCGGAATTACATCCGAAAAGATGGCACGATCGACACGTGTAGAGCCTGTCACTGTCCTGGTGAGTCGATTAGGCATTTTACTTCTAGTTGTTCTCGTCTTGCTAACTCTGAGTATTTGCACAGACACAACTCTCTATTTGCACAGACAAGACTCTTCGATACAAGCTTATATCTTCAGAGATCCCCTTTTATAAATACATGCCTGAGCCAGTTCTTGATAGTGGCCATATCACGCTCTACTGGGATCGATCTATTATCACAGACTATTGTTGCCAATAAGCCTGATATTGTGATAATAGATCGATCTGCGAGACTCGTAAGTCCCGCATGGTGGTAACCTGATGAAAGCAGAAACTGACAAGATTACAAAGTATTTAGAGCTCACTCACGAGGTTACCGCCACGTGGCGCATGGAATCAACGAGCATCGTACCAATAGTGGTATCAGTGAACAGACTTATAGCGAAGAGCTTCGACAAACACCTATAGAGGCTTTCGCTACGTAAATGGGTGAAGGGTCGGATACAGAAGGCGGTTCTCCTGAGCACAGCACGCAAGGATATTCCTGTCTCTGGAGCCCTAACCACCGGTAGCTTGGGCCCCTGGCCTCGCTCCCAGCAGCGGACAGTTTTTTTTTTTATTTTTTAGTTTAGTTTATTTGTAAGTATCGTTTTATAAAATAAAGTGTTTTTTTTTTAGTATTTATCTTATATATGAAATTCTCGTGTCACAATGTTCGTTCTCGTACTCCTCCGAAACGGCTTGACCATTTCTCATGAAATTTTGTGAGCATATTGAGTAGGTCTGAGAATCGGCCAACATCTATTTTTCATACCCCTTAGTGATAAGGTCACTATTCCACGCGGACGGAGTCGCGGCCACAGCTAGTATTTTATAAAATGATATGTAATTATATTTAAAAATGTAAATAACTAGAAAAGAAAATAAATAAAAAGTATAATAATAATAATGATCTCTTTATTTTCGGACAATAAACCTGTAATACATTAAAAACAAAACTTTAAAACCATATTCTCTTTCAATTCTTTTCCTCCGTTCAGGGCCGGAGTAAGAATACTAACCCCTGCGGCCAGGGTCGGTAGGGCCCCAAGCTCGTCTGGATGGCAACCATCCTTGGTCTAGTATGTCGCCATAATAACCTTCTTTGTGTTCCGGCTTTAGTGACCTAGATTCTATACCCCTATACGGACGACAGCGTGTTCGCGGTGCCCCTAGTGTCGCAAACATCTATAGGCAACGGTAGCTGCTTACTATTAATTGGCCGTCAGTCTGAGATGAACACTGTGCCTTATTGGTAAAGTACGATGAGGGCGTTCTGTGTATTTTATGATTACGTAAAACCGGTTTCACAACTCTTTATACGGTAATAACCTCTACTCGCTAATGCCGTGTTTAAACGAGGTGATTTATTAGTGGCAGAATTAAATCAACTATCGACGTAAGAATAAGTTTTTTTGATCCTGGACAGCAAACGAGCTATAGATATATACTAGGGGTATTGGAACCTAGGTGACCTAAGCTGGAACACAAGGTTATTAGGGTGGCATACTTATAGACATGGTCTCTATGTATGCCAGGTGTTTCCAATCCAGACGGGCTTACGGCCTTACCACGTAGGGTTGTTTTATAGCCTTTAAGATAGGCATTGAACCGGGCGAGCGAATACTCACTACTTATTTACGTGGGTGTGACAGAGACAGGTAATAACAGGTTAACGTACGCTGTTTGCACCATATGATTATTCTGTACGATTGAATTAATGATCCTATATGAAACATTTTATGGGGAAATTTTGACATACAATTTTTTTTGCAAAAATGGGTTCCTTAAATGATGTTTAGTGCGTAAAGAAAATTTGGACGGGTTTGTCTAAGTCAACCTGTATATCATTCAAACGAGTAAATTTAATATGCAAGTAAAATAAAACTAAACACGATTAGCTTAATTTACTGTTCAAGTATAGAATGCATTTTCTCCAAGCCTCTAAGGTCTCATAATTTTGCCATATAGTAACTCAGGAAACAAATTTTGTGTTATTACCCATATTAGGGAATGTGAAAACATGAGTGGCCAGATCGTGGGGTAAATGGCACCCCTATCTAGCACCGCGCGTGCGTCACAACATAAACCACTAACCGTATGGGTCGAGATGCTGATAGTTTCAGATTGCTTGTAGGTTGGGGGTAATTTTATCCACGATATGTCTGCACTGGTGGCAACCATGCAATAGTTTCATAAGACACCACACAAACTTGACACTATTGGAATATAGATAGATATTGACACAGAATATAGATAGATAGATAAGCTTTTGTTGATAATCTTTTAAATATTGGCAGTGATTTAGCTAAATGAGGTAACGGTTTCAAAGGCGGAGAGCCTGCACTGTAAAACTTGACAAGAGAGGCGACTTGACAATTCTATATGTACCAGTGGCACGTAGAAAGGCGAAGGAAATCAAATCGTTGAATATACAAACATTTATCGGAGTTATATTTAACGAAGTGATTTAGTTCGTTCGTGTGAACAGGCCAGAGCAAATACCGCTCGAATTGACCAGTCCGTGACGCTCTAAGCTCAGTTTTCAACTCGCTGCCTGCCGGTGTTCTCGTTTTAGTGTTCTAGCTATAAATATGTAAGTATAAAAATATATAATTTGTATTATCTAACAAAATTGACTCTAAAAATATTTGCAAGATACAACGTAATCTGTCATATGGTACAATCTCGAAGTATTTGTATTTTGAAGTTAAAACTTATTTAGCGCCGTTGTGCACTTTGTTTTGTGATGGGTAAAAAATTTTAAACTCGCGTCAAGTGTCACGTGTCCTGATCGAAAATTTGTAAGATCCATAAGACGGAGTTTTGCTCCAGTAATACCAACCATATTTAAAATGACTTAAGGTTTATATTATAATGTAACTTTTAAATGATTGCATTGCTTTACTTATACATATCTATTCGAATTGCGACTTTATTACAATGAAATACAGTTGAGTTTTTGAAGTGAAAACTTCTTTAATTTAAACTTTAATCCATAAATACTCCTTTATAAACCGAAAATAATAATCTAATTGCTCGACGATACAATTTACAAGTTACTTAGTTTTCACTTCTATCAGCAGTCCCCAAAGACTGCCCCGCATGTTTTTTTTTTCAATTATCCAAATATTTCCACTCCTTTATGACATTCTTTTTTTTTGTCTCGGGGAAAAACCTCTCTTGACGGGTTCCCCCGGCCCGGGGGGACCGAGAGATATGTGGGACTCCGGGGAAGATGTTCAGCCATCCGACTACCAACTAAAAAACCCCGCTATTCTCCTATCGCCTACGTCCGGGCCTACGGATATATGGCCTGCCGATCTCGTGGCCCGGGTCCTGCCTCTATCTATCCCCCGACCTGTATATATGAATTATCTCCTCACTTTAGTATTGTAAACATATATAATTTCTTTCCAAATTTTTTTTATATCTAAATGTTTTTAGAAAATGCTTTTCTTGTAATGTAGTTTAATCTAACATTTTTGCTTGATCCATAAGTGTTTAGAAAAATAATTTACCGTTCATAAAGTTTGTTTATATATGCAAAAAAACTCACCTGCTTCCTTACCCGGACATGGGCAAAATCAGTGCCTAAAGCATTGAAGCCACGAATAAAATAAAGAAGAAAAAAGAAAATACGTATTTATAATTTAGTATAATATTATGTGCTGAAATGTAACTAATAGTAAAATACTAATATAATAAACATCAATACTTTGAAACAGTGTTTTAATAAATAAAAAGTGTAAACAATAATATACAGTCTAAGTAAATTTTTAAACAATTACAAGGACTTTAATGAATTAAAAATGCGTGGTAGCTTAGTAGGACCACTCTCGAAGACAAATCTAGAGGTAACAGCTTTGAATCCCACGATGGAACGCTTACGCGCAGTCTCGCCTCGTACCGACGCTGTAGAAACATATAGTACCGATATTCGCGTTGCAAACACCTATAGGCAACGGTAACTGATAAATTTTAAGCGGGCCGTCAACCTGTCTGTTGTCCTACTATAATAAATTAGCAGTGGTCGGCAAACCACGGCTCTTTGACTCCTCGGCTACGACTCTTCCGCGAAATAATAAATAATAATAATAATAAATATTTTGTGACAATTCACACAGCGTCATCTAGTCCCAAACTAAGTAGCAAGTAGCACTTGTGTTATGGGCCCTAGACAACTGATATACTACTTATATACTTTTTTTTTTTTGTAAATAAATACATATTATACATAAACACCCAGACGCGAGACGGGAATCGAACCCGTGACCTCCGCGAGCATACCGACGTGCATTATCCATTACGCCACCGAGGTCGTCAAATGTTTAGCCCAGGCACGGAATATTAATTATCTTTAATTATTTACCTAATAATATCGTCTATTATAGCATAATTATGGTAAATAATAGCTCTTCGAATAAATTTCAATTGTATTATCAATATTTGGCTTTTTTGGATGACAAGGTTGCCAACCACTGGCATATGGTACCCAAGTTTTTTTATTGCTGTCTAACAGCAGGGGGCACCGCTAACTACGCTTCGGTAGTACTGAAACCTAGGTCACTTGTTATTTTTTCTCGGGGAAAAACCCTATTCTTGATGGGTTCCTCCGGCCTGGGGTACCGAGGGATATGTGGGACTCCGGGAAAGATGTTTGGCCTCCGACTACCCACTAAAAACCCCGCTGTTCTCCTATCGTCTACGCCCGGGCCCACGGATATGAGGCCTGCCGATCTCGTGGTCCGGGCCGGCCCGCCCTTTGTGTCAAGGCCGCTTCCATGATGTTGGCGCCAGGGGGTAAAGGTTTTGTCCTTTAACAACTCAAGGAGTTGAGGGCCGCGGAACAGCACGCGGCCTTCACCCTCGCGGCAATGGTGCGGGCAGCGGAACCTTCCCCGAGGAGCTGCTCTCTACGGCGGCTGGAAGTTGTGTACTGGAAAACTCCCGCTCCCGCTCCGCCCAAAGGAGGAGGACCTTTACGGATATAACCACCTCGCAAAAGAAAGCGATGGCGGTCCATCCCGGTTCGCTCCCGACTATGGACAGAAGTCATTTTTAATTTGGCCGATGAAGGCGCGGCGCTCTTCGCGCCACGAGGGCGGGTGTGTCATCGTGTCCTTATCGTCACTCGCACCAACTGTGGCACCCCGACGTCGTCTCCCGTCCTATGTGACACAGGCACCTCCCGAAGCAACCGTGCCCCGAGAGGACCTGCGTCAGGCGGAAGGTCAGAGCGGCGTGGCGCCTATTCATCCAAGAATCCAGAACGAGCCTCACCGCCTGATAGGTGACAAGGGGTGCGCGAGGTGCCCCTTCCGCTCCATCATGAGCAACTCATCGCGCAGCTTCGCCCGATTTACTTCTACTTCATGAAGCGCGGGGTGAGAGCCACGCACGGCCGCATCCCAGCGCCACTGGTATAACAGCACCAGGACACGAGACTCGAGGTCTGATAGTGGGGATCCAGCCAGCAGGGAGGTCGCTTTTTAGGAGGTCGCATCGTACGGTATCCCCTTATCGCCCTGACGGCCAAACGCTAGGTCACTTGTGCCAGAACGCAATTTTTGAAGAACCCCATATCGTACAGCAATGGGAATACCTCAGTCGGAAACTCATTCCAAATCCGGATAGTACACAACATGAACGTTCTTGAGAACCGTTTCACACAAGAAAGAAGAGTCGACGGCGGACAGTGCGGTGGGCAGACGAAGAAGGCATCATTCTAAACAGTTTCTCAGAACACTTCCCGCTGTACAGACGGTAGAATACGCAAAATCTCTCCAAAGGCAAGCGTGTGTAAACTGTCTGTGAGTAAGGGATTGGCGACAAGACGAGCTGCGCGCCGTTGTATGGATTAAAGCGGCATGTTTAAATACTTGAAAATTTTGAAAGTAAACGAATACTTAGGTCCATAATATTTTACGTTAGATATAGTTATCATATAGATGTAGAATTACAGCTAATATACCGTTAGATAAATGTACCACAAACAAACAAAAGCATTTATAATAAAAAATAATTTTTATTATAGCTACACGTTTCTTGAATTAATTATTCGAAAGTGTTGCTATTAATAAAAAATAATTACGTGAAGTGTGTTTCTTTCCTTCTGCAGTTTTCATATTTTAATTGCAATTTGGTAAAGTGAAATCATCGTGGTCAAATATTATTCAATATTTCTGTAACATGGCTTGTCCGTGTTAATATTATAAATATCCGGATGACCGGAAATATCCGGAATTTTTTTTTTATAAATTGTGTTTTTTGGAAATTAACAATTGATTTTCTTAGTCTAACCTCAAAGCAAACACTCATTGACTTCGTGTTACATAACAACGCCATCTGCTGGAATAGCATTAGTGTTGTTGTGACAAGAATTACTCGTTTAAAGATCTAAGATAAGATGTGAAAGTAACTTTAAACGTTTTTACGCTTAAGCTGCTGAACCAATTGTGATGAAGGGCATGGGCTACTTTTTTAATTTATACGGCAGAACAACCTACCTTTACCTGGTCAGTTAGTTTCGTATAAAATGCCTTTTTTATTACAGAGGAATATACCGACCGTTAGTAAGTACAATGTAAACTCTTTATAACGTCACGTCACTCGATTTAACGACAAACGGCTTTAAATGTCGATATAGCTTTACTTTGGTTGGTTTACCTTTTTTCTGTACAATAATATACTCTATATAGAGTTATGCTCACTCTGTTTAACAACAAAGAATAAGGCATTATAAATCACACTGAGGAAGGAACAACAAGCGGAAGAATAAGATGAAACAGACGATCTTGTCCCTCCACCAAGCATCAATCAAGCAATTAGCGAAACTATTAGAAAAATAATTTTTATATAATCAAGTCTATCCTGCAGTATCTCAAGATATGAGTAAAATACATAAGAAAATCCAATTACAATATTGGAGCAGCGAAAAACATCAGACGAAGATAAAGTACTATACGCAATAAGTGGTGTATGAATAATCATGTAATTGTGTAAAACGTGTAATATATGTAAATACATACATATTATTATAGAATAGTAAAATTATATATCTTTTTTAATATTTCTCTCCGTTTAACGACCACTCTCTATAACGCTGAAACGCACACTCCATTGAGTATCGTTATATAGAGTTTACACTGTAGTTACAGCCGCCTACGGGTGTTTGCGATATCAGAGGCGTTGCTAACACGCTGTCGTAGGCTTAGGGGAACTAGAACCTAAGTCACATATGTCGAATCACATGGCTATTTTGGTGGCATGCTTAGAGATCAGGGATTGTTGCCATGAAATGGGACCTTATACCCTAGCGTTTTTGTTTTATCTTTTTTATGACAGGCTACCCCCGGCCGCTGGGCTATTCTTAACTTTTGATATAACTATTAATTTTAAATTTATCTTATTATTTGAATTATCCATCTCAGCGTTTAATGTTAAATAATAAAAGTAACGTAAGATCATTGCTACATGTGAATACAAATGCGCGCGCGCATTTTAAAATACACTTTTTGTGAAATAACCCAATATGCGAGTCCCCGGATCACGATCGATGAGAGATTCATCAGGATTATCTACTGAAAACTCGCCCATCGCCAATGTATGGGCCATCGATGGAATCTTTACTGATACCGTGACTCAAACAGTCGCCATCCCTATTTTAAGACAGACTTTATCCACCAGGAGGTGAGAAATATTGAGTAATTCCTGTCAATTCGAGATTGAAACGAAGCGGAATATCTCCTGCTTACGTATGACGTGTGGAGGGCTAACTGGTCAGTTTCGCTCCCACTTCCTTCCTGAACATAGCTGTCTCTAGTGGCGTAGCAAAGTGGGGCGGCATCTTTACGGAGCGACAAAATTATCATCATCATCATCTAAGCGTAGTATTCCGGTTGCAACCTAAACTTCCATTTCGGTGCCCAGGGTCCGCTTTCCGACTTTTTCTCCTCCACTTTGCACGGTCTTCAGCATCCCTGGTAGTGAGCCCGTTGGCATGCATATCACCCTTTACGACGTCAAGCCAGCACTATTTGGGTCTACTCCTCCTATCGGGGCCCGGCGGAGGCGGCATGGCCGGACATTTGTTTCCCACGTAATCATCCGGTTGCCGTAAAACGTGGCCGTACCAACGGAGCCAACACTCCTGCAATTTATCCGCAATGTCATGGACATGAAGACTGCCGCGAATGCGGGAGTTCCTAACGCGGTCTTTCCGCGTCACTCCACACATACACCGCAACATATTCATCTCCGTGACACGTAGTTCTTGCTAGTGTCTCTTTAACATCGGCCACGCTTCCCAGCCGTATAAAAGGACAGGCCAAATAGACCTGTCCCTTCAACTTTACCGGCATCTTGGGGTCACAGATGACACCAGTTACCTCACGCCATTTGGCCCACACGGCAGCAATGCGTGCCTTGACATCACAATCGATGTCACCAGACGCATGAAATACAGATCCCAGGTACTTCACTCGGCCCGTGCGCTCGACCGTGTCGCCGCCTATGCGTACGGGTGTGGGATCTGTGGAGTTACAGCCCAAGTACTCGGTCTTCACCACATTGAGCTTCAGACCACCGTTCTTGAAAATATTTTAACCGTTTCATATTTTTATCACGCCTACCTTCTTATCGAAAAATTATTTAGAATTACTGTATATTATGTTTTAAAGTGAAATATCTACCCATAAAGGGTGGCAAACATTTCTTCCGCCTCGAGCGACTGATACTCGCGTTACACCTGGCTGTCGTACATTATTAAAACGTAATGATATTATCTTGCTCTTGTCTTGCATTTTTTACAGTCTTGTCTTATTTAGTACTAGCGTTCATATAAAGTCTAAATTGGAAGCGTGGGCTCAACTTCAGACAGGAGACGCAAGCGAAAACATATCTGTATAAATTCTATCTACACGACTATAAACAATTATGTTATGTTTATAAATAACGAAACAAAACTGGTTTAATAATAAAAAAAATATGACAGATGTAATCAAAGCAACTCGCTTACATAAGGCACATATTTGAATTTTTCCGCATCGCGGTTTTTTATAAAGACACACTTTTACCGGCTGTGGTTATTTTCCATTATCTAAGACAGATTTCATACACATTTTTTATTTTTCTCTTGTACCATTAAATTATATAATGTATGTAATGTGAATGGACTTTGTTTGACAAATAAATAAATTATTATTTTATTTAAAGATATAATCAAAATGAAATTAAAGGAAAGTTTTTTGCATTAAAATCGTAGTGTACTAATGGAATATTTTTTATTGTTATAAGTTTTATCCGTGCAGGGGCGAAGAAAAATACTAAACTCTGCGGCCGGGGTCGGCCTGTCGTAAAAGGCGACAAAACAACCCACCCTAGCTACTTGGTATGGCCCCAAGCTCGTCTCGATTACAACCACCTTTGATCTTAAGTATGCCGCCATAATAACCTTGTGTTGTGTTCCGGAATTAGTGACCCAAGTTCCTGTACTCTTATGGGACAGCAGCGTGTTTGCGATGCCACTGGCGTAGCAAACACCCGTAGGCGACGGTAACTGCTAAATTCTAAGCGGGCCGTCAGCTTGTCTACTGTCCTACAGAAATAAAATAGACCAAAGAGAAGATGGATTATGTGAAAGACGATATGGCAAAAAAGGTGTGAACGTTCAGATGGCGACTAATAGAGGAGAATGGAAAGAGAGGATAAGGGTAGGAAAGAGATCAGTTATTTACAATTTTTATATTTTCTTTACTTCAAAAACTATATTATACACGAAATAATTGAAACAAGCAAAATAATGCATCCAGTTTCCTCTAACAATTAGTTTGTGAGAAACTAAAAATATAATTTATTTTATTTATTACTTTATTATAAGAAATTCATAAATCTTTTCAAATAATTATATATAGAAGGTAATAAGTAATTTTGAACTAGCAATTTACAATAGTTATTAATAATATTAAAAAATAATAAATAAGCACAATGTATAATCAAAATTATATTTTACTAAAATTATTCAAATATTATTAATTTAAATAAATTTAAATAAAAAAAATATAATTTCTAAGTATTCTATCTATAAAAAATATGTCAACCAAAAAGATCGAAAGAACTAAATGATTTATAATACTACATGATCGATATAAAATGTCAGATAATTGCTTTATTAGTTATTCCTCTCTGCATTCGCCGTTTTTTCTACATTCGTCGTGTGTCATTTACAAGCAAATATGCCACGCCGATTTGTGAACCTTTCTTTTCCTAAAAATTACAAAAATCGAGTGGTTTAATTTGATTTTTACTCGAAACGCTGTCGTGTTATACAGCAATGGTTACATCACTACTGCTGTAGTCTATGAAGCAAATCTCTCTCTAAAATCTGCTTCTTGCGTGCGGTGTATTTTTACTTTTTTTTATTGCTGTAGGACAGTCTAACGGCCCACTCAGAATTGAGCAGGTACCATCGCCTATGGGTGTTTGCAACGCCAGTGGCATCGCAAACACTCTGGAACACAACAGAAAGTTATTATGGGGGCAAACTAAAGACCAAAGGTGGTCGCCATCCAGGTGGGCTTGGGGCCCTACCACGTAGTTAGGTTGGGTTGTTTTGTCGCCTTTTACGACAGGCCGATCCCGGACGTAGATGTCAGTATTCTTTCTCCGCCCCTGCATGGATAAATACTTTGTACGGTATTTGTAGTTCTTTTATTTTTTCTCTGTAGGCCGTCAATGAAATAATCATCAATACTCTGTCATTCCCACTGTGCTTGCCTCCATCTTAGCGTGACATCCCAATGTCTAAAAAACCAAAGTATCCAAGCTTTAAAAAAATATATCATTTAATGAAATAACACGGACTTAAAAATCTGTTGAAAGCATTGTAAATATTGACAACATTGACGTGAGAAGTATTCAATATTCATGGACAGAGATCATGGCCGCGGACTTTGTATTTTATAACTCCGTCATTAGCACCAACAATGTTTTTGCCGGCAATTATACTATTGTTGACAGTCTTATTCTTTACTAGCAGTGCCCGCGACTCCATCCACGTGGAATAATGACTGGGCAGAATTTTTTGGATATATCCTAAGGTTTATTTTGGATTACAAACCCTATATACCCTAAAATGTAAATGAAATATGCTTATAGTCGAATATTATCGAATGCAACTGTTACACCATGCGCCTCCGGAATACGTACGTTCAAACCTACAAAGTCCAGCCTAAGCTAAACCCTATTTCATATGATTGATGACATAAATCTGAGGTTAACATAAATTGGAATTTAAAACTTCCAAAACTTATCATTTTTAACAAAAACAATTTTTTTTTTCTAAATTAAAAATAGTCTAGGTTACTCCTTGTTACATCAGCTATCTGCCAGTGAAAGTCCCGTCAAAATCGGTGCAGCCATTTCAGAGATTAGCCGGAACAAACAGACAGACAGATAGACAAAAATTGTAAAAAATGTTGTTTTGGTATATGTACCGTGTATACGTCCGAATGCACTTAGTAAAAAGCGGTTATTTTAATATTACAAACAAACCCTCCAATTTTATTTATTTGTATAGATTTAAGCTGACCTCAGATTTATATCATCAACAATCATTATAAAATAGTGTTTAGCTTAGGCTGGACTTTGTAGGTTCGAACGCACGTATTCCGGAGGCGCATGGCGTAACAGTTGCATTCGATAACACTGACTGTTTGCAAATTTCATTTATTTATATTTTAGGGTTTTTAAGGTTTGTAATTCAAAATAAACCATAATATTTATCCAAAAAATCTGCCCAAAGTCACTATTCCACGCGGACGGAGTTACAGGCACAGCTAGTATTTATATAATTTTAATTCGTTCCGGTTAGGGACAATGACCTAACTATAATTGCGCATTTAATTTAAATAATTCAACAATAATATTATTACGAAACCGTAAAAAGTATTGATTAAATAGTAGATTTTTCTCATAAAATTGTAATATTTCTTAATACAGAGACCTGATAAGAATGATTTGTATGTTACATCAAGGTCTAATGAGTCTTTAAAAATTAATATTAAATTTAAAATTATTCTTAGAGAATTAAACCAACCGGAGACGAAATGAACACCAAATATCTTATCTTATTATCTATGCGAATGAGTCTGCTCTGCCACTTTCCGCGCGGGGGGCGAGCAACGCACACAAATAATGATTACACACTAATGCATTTTTAATCGCGTCGTTACGCACGCACACGGTAAAATTGTCACACACAAGCATAAACTATACGCACACATGTACATAAACACACAGGGACAGCCTGTCGGTGTACCAGATGACGTCATTTTCATATAAGCAATGATAGTACTTGACACAATCGATATTTTGCTATCGATGAGTTCGGCCAATATACCTAGTCAAGTCATAAATTCTGTCACATGTTTAATGTAAAATAATTGTAACAAGTTTATTAATTATGTAACCATTCATATACCAAAATGAACTTAACAAAACATAGATTCTTATGACATTAAAGTTTATTCAAAATGACCTCCGTGATTTTGAATACAAGCCTTCAATCTGCGCGGCCATTTGTCTATCGCAGCACGAACGAGGTCCATGTCAATATCGGCGGCTGCCTTAATCAAGGATGTCTTGAGTGACTCCAAATTGGGATGAGGCTTTGAGCACGCCTTTTCCTCCAAGTGTTGCCATATCTTGTAATCTAACGGATTCAAATCTGGACTGGAGGAGGGCCAGTCTTCGTGCCGGATGAAGTCGATTTCACGCGCCGCCAGCCAGTCTTGTGTGCTCTTCGCTCTATGAGCTGGCGCCGAATCTTGTTGGAATACCCAGTGCCTGTTATTGAACATGGTATGAGAAACAGGTTCCACAAGGTTCGTCAGGACTGTATTTTGATACACAACAGCATTCGTTTTTACACCTTTCTCACAAAAATGTACCTCTGTTAAGCCCCAATAAGAAACTCCCAACCATACCATGAGCGAGGATGGAAAATGACCTCGTTGGACACGCGGAATACGGTTGCTCGCTTCTTCACTACTGTGTGCGTACACCTTATCATTTTGTTTGTTGTAGCTCTCTTCTACGGTAAACATTTTTTCATCCGAAAAAAGAATTTCCCGATATTTTTTTCCCGCGTACCGCTTCAACAAAGCGCGGCATCTCTTCAGTCTCAGGTCCATTAGACGAGCATTCAAACGATGTCCTGTTTTTCTTCGATATGCCTGAAGCCCTAAGTCTTCATTTAACACCCTTTTCACCGTGGTTCTGCTTAACCCCATCTGAATGGCCAACAGTTTCTGCTTACGTTTGGGATTTCTTTGAATTCGTGCCTTCACAGCTTTTATCACTGCTGGAGTCCTAACAGACCGAGGGCGACCACTTCTTGACCTGTCATCTACACTAGAGTCTTCATTGTATCGTTTGATGGTACGATAAACGAATCTTTTGGTTATATTCAAATTTTTCATTAAGTTAAAAATTTGAATTGGCGCGTAACTGTAACGATGCAACGCAATAACTGCAACACGGTCTTCTTTAAGCGTCCACTCCATATTTAAAAATGAGTAAAATTCTAAAAGTTATACATTTTTATTTTCATGAACAATTCGAAATTCGAATTCAATAAACTTTTTTGTGGCCAGCATTCTAAAAGAAAAGTTTTTACTGTGTGACAATACTTATGACCTGACTAGGTATATCTTATGAGTGACAAAAGAAAATAATAGTTTCTTTTTATATCTTCTGCAACCATTTCAGAGATTAGCTGGAACAAACAGACAGACAAAAATTGTAATAAAAAACGTTGTTTTGGTATATGTACCGTTTATAGGTCCGAATGCACTTGGTAAAAAGTGGTTATTTTAATATTACAAACAGACTCAAATTTTATTTATTTCTAAAGATGACTAATCGGTTCTGAACTCGAAGTGATCTTCAAATTTAAATAAAATGAGCACCTTCATATAATGAAGATGATCTATTTTATCAAATAGTAAGCAGGAAAAGAAATGTTTTCTAGAATTCATAGTGTTGAATAGAGTTTTGATCAGATTTTAGTAAAAAAATCTAATGAGTCATCACTATGTTTTGATTGGTTGTCAAAAAAGCCCACACAATTGGTAAAGTTTTCAAAATTAAAAAGATCACTTCTGTCAACGCTTTATGGACTAAGTTGTTTGCATATTAGTGATAAAATTCTAAAGTTTGCGCTGCGCTGCCCGGCAAATGTAAACAAACTTTTTTACCGTTATTAATTGTAGGTATGTAACTAAAATTAATTTAACATTCTTTTGCAGATATATTTGTGAAGAAATCAGTGAAAATGTCAGAAGAATCTCAGATATGTGCGTTTTACAAGGGGAAAAACATCTTTATTACCGGTGGAACTGGTTTTGTTGGGTTGTGTTTGATTGAACGAATACTTCGGAATATTCCTGATATTGGTAAAATTTATCTACTCATGAGACCCAAGAAAGGTAAAGAGATATCTCAGAGACTGGAGGAATTTTCCAAAAACCCGGTAAGTTTAGAAGTTCTTAGTTTCCAAAGCTAATAATAATTCATCTTATAGTCTTGAAAAAAATTATAAAGCACCAATAATATGCTTCCGGCTATAATTGAGTTCGAGAGTAACAGTGAGCCCAGACTCAAACTAGGAAAGGAACTGGCCTGTATTTTGAGTCGTTCAAAGGTAACTTGCACTGATTGGAGCAACAAAACAAATATTACAAACAAACAACTTGTTTGTGTGTGTATGTGTAAAAGAGAAAAAAATGATGAATGTGTGTATTACAATAAAAAACAAGCTAATCAGTGTAACCCACCAATCTGCCGTGGACAAACATGGCAGGTATAATCTTAATTCTCTTTCCAGTGAGCAGTTACAGTCGCCTATGGACGTTTGCTATGCTAAGGGCACTGCTAACACACTGTTGTCTGCATACAGATACAGGAACCTGGGTCACTAATGCCGGAACACAATGCGTGGCTATAATGGCAGCTTATACGTCAGGGGTGGTTGCCATCCAGTTGTCACCTTTTACGACAGGCCCACCCCAGCCACAGGGTTAGCATTCTTAATCTGCCCCTGCATGGAGAAATTCCTGCAATTCCAAGGGCAGCCCAAATGCAAGAGTTCTTTATGTGCTGTTATTGTTTTGCTTTTTTTAGATCTTCGAAACCCTTTTAGAAAAAGCATCACCAGAAATCTTCACCAAGCTAATACCGATGGCTGGTGATGTGGGAGACGATGGTCTGGGGCTGAAACCTCAAGATCGGCAAACCTTAATTGATAATGTTAATGTAGTAATACATTCTGCTGCTACGTTGGATTTCCAGGTAATTGTTTTATAACACCTGTGTTGCCATATCACCTTTTACACAATCCCGGACGGATCTTTACTTTGGTCTAATCCTTTTGTATCCATCTTACTCTCATTTCTAGCATTTTCCTTGTTATATGCTCAAACCAGGCTAGTCTTAATTTTCAGCTTAAAATACTTATAGAGATTTATTGAATTTTTCTGTGTATTTCTAGCTAGCTATAACTAATTAAAATAAAGATTATTATTATTAATTTTGTCTCTCAGCAAATAGGCTACTTCTGTTGTAACACAAAAGTAGGAATATCATATATTTTAAGGCCAGTTCTTTGCTTTAAGTGGAACCTGGTATCGCACCCTTTTTTATTGATGTATAACAGCAGACAGCCTGACGGCCCACTTAGGATTTAGCAGTTACTGTCGCCTACGGGTGTTTGCAATGCCAGTGGCATTGCGAACACGCTGCTGTCCCATAAGGGTACAGGAACTTGGGTCACTAATACAAGAATACAACACAGGGTTATTATGGCGGCATACATAAGACCAAAGGTGGTCGCCATCCAGACGGGCTTAGGGCCCTACCACAAGGCTAGGGTAGGTCGTTTTGCCGCCTTTTACAACAAGCCAATCTGGCCTCTGCGGTCAGTATTCTTTCTCCGCCCCTGCACAGATAGACACTTATACACTCCCAGACCAGGCCAATCTATTTGCATCACATAAATATTATATTTAAAACCCTATCAGTTCATTTGCTTACAGCTGTGTGCTGTAATTTGTTATGAAAAATAATTTTTTACGCTTCCATGGCAAAATATCATTCTACATGCTGAAAAATATATATATATATCCTGACCAAAGCGCAGCTCTGATATAATTCTACATACTTTTTTTCCAATTTGAAGTTTTTTCCATCTAAAATAAAAGTAAAGTTAGATTAAAAAAAAATTATAGCTGTACAGGGGTTTCATAGTATCATGCTGCCCTAAGATAGGTTTTCCTTAGAATTTCTAGTCCATCATTAAGCATCCTTTTACACCAAAATATCCAATTGCTTAGTTTTTGGTTGTTCATTGTTGTAGCTTTGCATGCTATATCAACACCTATTTCTGTCTTTTTTACTTCACATATAAGCATAGATCTCAAAAGAAGCCCAATGAGGAAAAGCATTTTATTGCTGTGGGACAGGCTGATGGCCCCACTCAGTGGTAAGCAGTTACCATTGCCGGATGTTTACCAGTGGTACTGCTAACACCCTGTTGTCTGCATAGTAGTTCCCCTATAACCTGGGATCCTTATGATGGAATACAACACAAGGTTATTATGGCGACATATACACAGACTAAAGCTGGCCCAGCTGGGGTTGGTTTGTCGCCTTTTGCGACCGGCCGTCTCCTACTGCAGGTGTCATTATCCTTACTCTGCCCTTGTCATTATCCTTACTCAACATTTGTTGTGCATGCTCAGCTATGAAGCTGAGACTTTAAAGTGAGATGCTTGTAAGAACTTTACATTTCAAACAAAACATTGATCTCTGTAGCATAACGGCCAACATGCTTCGGTACGTTTGCGAAGCTCATAGGTTTGATTTCCGTCTCGCATCTGGGTAAAAAAATTTATATAAAATATTAATTATCTAGTACCCATAACACAAGTGCTACTTTGGAACTAGATGGCGCTGTGTAAATCATTCTCAGTGTATTTATATTTGAGCAGTTAGAAATTTTATGTTTGTATTTTCAGGAAAACTTAAGACCAACTGTGAAAATCAATCTTCTCGGAACAAGGAGAGTTATGGAGTTGTGCAAGGAAATAAAAGATTTGAAGGTAGTTGAGAATTAAATCTATACAAATAAATAAAATTGGAGTGTCTGTTTGTAATATTAAAATAACCGCTTTTTGCTAAGTGCATTTGGATGTATACACGGTACATATACCAAAACAACATTTTTTACAATTTTTGTCTGTATGTCTGTCTGTTTGTTCCGCCTAATTTTTGAAACGGCTACACTGGACCGATTTTGACGGGACTTTCACTGGCAGATAGCTGATGTAACAAGTAGTAACTTAGGCTACTTTTATTTTAGAAAAAAAAATGGTTTTAGTTAAAAGTGATCAGTTTCGGATTTTTTCATCCAATTTAAGTTGACCTCAGATTTATATCATAAATCATATAAAATAGGGTTCAGCTTAAGCTGGACTTTATAGGTAGGAATGCAGTTTGTATATTTCATTTATTTATATTTTAGGGTTTATAGGGTTTGTAATCCTAAATAAACTATAAGATATATCCAAAAAATGCTGCCCAAAGTCACTATTCCACGCGGACGGAGTCGCGGGCACAGCTAGTGAATAAGTAAAAACTAACGCTAAACGCGCCAAATTTGAATATAGTTCGAAAAACCACAAGATTTCGTTTCCCACCCCGAGTCTAGGTGTTTATGTATTTATAAAAGAAAAAATATATTTAAATGACTTATATATCAGTAGTGTATTACTCATAAAACTGGTATTTAATTTGACACTAGAAGCCGATTTGAATTATCAATATATTTATGTGAATACTCTTCGCAGGTGATGATACAGGTGTCATCGGCTTTTGTCAATTCGTATCTAACTGAAGCCCATGAGAAGTTATACGAAGCCCCCGAAGATCCTGAAAAGGTCGTTTCTTTAGTTGGAACCTTAAATGATGCAGCATTGGATGAAATTGAACCGAAGTAAGCATTATTTTAAATAATAACGTATCAAAAAACTAATTTTTTTAAACTGAGGCTGAGCGACGACCGCGGTTTTTAGTGGATAGGGCCGGCGGCCCTTTGCTCCCAGTCCGTCCGGGGGAGCAGGCGTCCTTCGGGGAGGTCGGTGCCAGCTACAACAGTTTTCCCCAGTATAAAAAAAAGTTAAAGTTAAGTGGTCGCTAACTATGGGCCTTATGAGAAAGCTCATGGTCGCTCAGAGGGCAATGGAGAGGGCTATGCTCGGAGTTTCCCTGCGAGATGGAATCAGAAATGAGGAGATTCGCAGGAGAACCAAAGTAACCGACATAGCCCGGATGATTGCAAAACTGAAGTGGCAGTGGGCTGGGCACATAGCTCGAAGGACTGATGGCCGCTGGGGCAGAAAAGTCCTCGAATGGCGACCGCGTACCGGAAGACGCAGTATTGGTAGGCCCCCCACAAGATGGACCGATGATCTGGTCAAGATCGCCGGAATAGGTTGGATGAGGGCAGCGCAGAACCGATCATCGTGGAGATCTTTGGGGGAGGCCTTTGTCCAGCAGTGGGCGTCTTCCGGCTGAAATGATGAAAAAAAAGTTTTTATAGGGTAGTAACAAGACCTGTCTTTGTGTTATAAAGTGTCCGTTACAATGTGTTAAATTAAGTTGGGGTCACAATAGCATCATTGTAATTTTTTTTTAAATATGCTTATAGTTGAGGTTTTCAATACTGTATTGTCAGCAAAGAGATTTTTCACTTGGCACACTTCAATTCATCTACAACAGCTACATTAATATATTCAATGTTTTAGAAATGAGGAATATCATCATCGGAACCCGGGGTCCGCTTCCCTTCTTTTTATTCACAAGAACGATTAGTCTAGAATCTACTGCTTACGGATTTGGTATGAGCTTCTGGCTAAGGTTGCTGCACTGGTTTTTTTAAAGCATCATTAGGGACCGTCCTCGTACCACGTGACCTATTTTTGAGGATTTTTTTTTACCCCTCAACTCTCTTTGGCGTCCACCAAGTTGTAATTGAAAAGATCTACCCCTCCCCCCCCATGACATGGTCTCTCATTGAATAAACACAAAGATTTAACTCAAGAAGGACAAGAGTGATGGTAAAAGTACATAAACTATACAGTGAATATATTTAAAAATCCTTTTTAAGGCTGTTTTTGAATTTCTTCTTATGTTGTCCCATGTCATCTTCTGTCATGACATCTTCTGTCTAGTCTTTGATCTATGTCAATTTAAATATCCATACTACACTAGTTTATTTTAAGTTTTTTTTTGTACACCATATATTTACTTCGATATACTTCATTTGTGACTGTATTAATTTTGGCAATGTTTTCACATAGTAGTTTTCACGTAGTAACTCATAAATATGGTTTTCAATATTTTTTTGCAAACAGACAATATTAATTTACCTCACATTTGTCATTACTAATATAGCGCTAAACGCTGCGCCCCCTATTTGAATTTAATGTAATATATAATTCCCTATTTTTAACCGTGCGAGGACGGGGAAATAATACTGATCTCTACGGCCAGGGTCTGTCTGTCGTAAAAGGCGACAAAACAACCCTAGTTACGTGGTATGGCCCCAAGTCCGTCTGGATGGCGACCACCTTTGGCATTACGTATGTCGCCATAATAACCTTGTGTTCCGGCATTAGTGACCCAAGTTCCAGTGCCCTTATGCACGAGATTTCCTGAAAAATTCCTAAGCCCCACCTCTCCTCTGTGTAAGCACGCTTGGTATTTTGGAGACCTCATCCCCTGAACGGGTCACCTTAGAGTGCGTCAAATGTACGTACGTTGCGACATTGCCGCTGCCGTTTGCATATTTTCTGAATGACTGTTTAAACAAGAAATAGGTTGTGTCCAAGCCAGTGGTTGTCTAGGTGTCCAAGCCACAAACTTTATTACTAGTTGTTTTTTTTTCAAAATTTTCAGACTTTTAAAAAATCACCCAAATACATACACGTTCACGAAACATTTGGCCGAACACGAAGTGGCGAAATGTGCTGATTTGTTCCCTGTGACCATAGTCAGGCCTACGATGAGTAAGTTCATATATAAATAAATATATCGTGATAATTAATATAGCGACATTTAGTGTAAAGTAAGCAGCGGAGCGTTTGTATTGTGGATACTAGACAACTGATATGTTTTTCTTTATCCGTGCAGGGGCGGAGAAAGTATACTGACCCTGAAGAATACCTTTACGGAACAGCAGCGTGTTCGCGATGCTATTGGCGTTGCAAACACCCATAGGCGTCAGTAATTAAGCGGGCCGTCAGGCTGTCTGCTGGTCTACAGCCATAAAAAAATATGAGTATTATAACATAATTGCCAAGTTACTATGGTGAAGATATGTGTAACCCGTTAATCGGCCTCGGACAAGCAGTGGGACGTTGTTTATTATGCACTTTGGCGAGAAAACCTAAGCGTATGCCATCATAGGAATCGAAAAAGTGACTTCTAGTGTTTTTTTTAATATATTTGTTTTTTTTTAGTTGTGGGTGCGTGGAAGGAGCCAGTGCCTGGGTGGACGTGCTCGAAAGTGGGACCTCAGGGTTTCCTTATGGGCGCTGCCAAAGGTAATATTTAATAATAATAATTTTTTTTTATAGTAGGTTTCTAGGCAAATCCTAGCAAGTGGCCACCGTCGCGTCGCCTTGTTTGCAACACCAGAGGCATTGCCAACGTGCAGCCATTCTACAATAGAATTAAGAAATAATAACTATAGTAAGATAAATAGTAATAAAAACTAGCTTTACCCGTGACTCCGTCCGCGTGGAATAGTGACTGGGCAGTATTTTTTGGATAAATCTTATGTTTTATTTTGGATTACAAACCCTATAAACCCCAAAATATACATAAATGAAATATACAAACAGTCAGTGTTATCGCATGCAACTGTTACGCCATGCGCCTCCGGAATACGTACGTTCGAACCTACAATGTCCAGCCTAAGCTGAACCCTATTTCATATGATTGTTGATATAAATCTGAGGTCAACTTAAATTGGAAGATAAAATTTTCGCAACTTATCATTTTTAACAAAACCTATTTTTTTTTTCTAAAATAAAAATAGCCTAAGTTACTCTGTGTTACACCAGCTATCTGCCAGTGAAAGTCCCGTCAAAATCGATGCAGCCATTTCAGAGATTAGCCGGAACAAACAGACAGATAAAATTTAAAAAAAATGTTGTTTTGGTATATTTACCGTGTATACATCCAAATGCACTTAGTAAAAAGCGGTTATTTTAATATTACAAACAGAAAATGATTAAATAAATACATAGATTTTTTTTTGAAGTGAATACTGCTTTAGCCTCGTGATGTATATATTGTAGGTGTTGTGAGAAGACTGCCCCTCGCGAAGACGAATATAGCCGATTACATCCCGGTGGACGTGGTGGTGAACCAGCTGCTGGTGGCTGGATGGCAAGCGGCCAAGTCCAGGTACCTTTTGTGCCAGACCCCATTATTGCTCTTCAATATCTCTCTTCCATCTCTCTCTTCCAACTCTATTTGTTTTTTTTAATGTGTTGACAAGAATAGATATCGATTTATGAACGCACGTCGCACGCACGCATGCGAGGATAGCGGATTCGATTCTCGAGTCTTTCATGTATGCTATGTATTACAAAAGTATATTATGTATAAGTTGTCTTGTATCCATAACACTTTGGTACTAGATGGTAATTATCACAGTATATTTAGCTTAAAATTGTTTTTTTTTTATAGGACACCATCAGAACCTCATAGCTTATTCAATACTGTGCAGTAATTATGCGGTACTCCTAACCTCCCTTAACACATTTACCGTCAACTACTCGGGTCCGCGTATATGGGTTGTGATTATAAAATAATAATGGATTACACTAATGTTACACTCGGAAATCTATCAGTTCTCCGCTTGAAACCCCGCCATGGGGTATATGAAAAATATTTTAATTTAAAGAAAAAAAAATTAAAGGAAAGAAATTAACAAAAATGTAAAATAAATATAAGGAAAATGTATTAATATAAATAAGAGAATTGCTATAGAAAAGAATTTAAAAAAAGAAAAAAAAAAGGAAATAAAATATCATGAACAATAGAAAAAAGAAGTTAAAAGAAACATAGGAACACAAAAGAAGCCGGAAAAGAGAAGTCCCTAAAAGAGTATTGGCGCTCAAATAAAAATAAAAATAATAAAAGCCAAATTGTAATATAATATAAGAAAAAAAAATGTAAATTATAAAAATAAGAATAAATGTAATAGAAATAAGGATGTAATAAAGGAAAAGAAATGAAACAAAATAATAAAAGAAGCCAAGGGAAAAAAGTACGGAAGCGTAAAAAATTAAATAGTATAAATAGGCCGAAAAAAGCACAGCGCCAAAAAGAAAGTGTGTATAGCGAAAGATACTTGCTACGCAATTAAATTAAAAAAAAAACCTCGCCATGGCACACACCGCTGGGGGGGTTTATCGCCTAGCAGCATAATTACTATGTACCGAAGATTAAGGAAAACATCGTGATGAACTTTGTATACCGAGAACACATCGTATCCGTACAGGGGCGGAGAAAGAATACTAACCTCTGTGGCCGGAGTCGGCCTGTCGTAAAAGGCGACAAAACAACCCACCCTAGCTACGTGGTAGGGCCTCAAGCCCGTCTGGATGGCGACCACCTTCGGTCTTAAGTATGCCGCCATAATAACCTTGTGTTGTGTTCCGGAATTAGTGACCCAAGTTCCTGTACCCTTAAGGGACAGCAGCGTGTTTGCGATGCCACTGGCGTTGCAAACACCTATAGGCGACAGTAACTGCTAAATTCTAAGCGGGCTGTAAGCCTGTCTGCTGTCCTACGCAATAAAAAAAACATAGCTGTGTGTTTTTTTACCGCATTTTAATTAAAAAAAATTCTTGAAATCCCAAACGTTTTAATTCTATTTAATTTCCCTCGTTTGAATTGGTTTGCAGTCATATGCTATATATATGTGTGTGTGCGTGCGTACGTACGTGAGTTTGTGTATGTGCATGTGTATTTTCCATGTTTTTTTTTTAAATATGTGAATAACTGTGGGCGCTGGCTTCTGTAACATAGACTTTGGTCTAGCTCAGAAGCCAGGGTAAAAAAATTGTTGTATGTAGATTACTGTATATTTTGCAAATAAATAAATAAATAAAAAAATATTTAAATGGCAGTATAATGTATGCAGGGTCAGATACTATATTTATATATGTATTTTTAGGTCTGGCCTAACTATATACCACTGCTCGTCCTCCACCCAGAAGCCCTTCGCCTGGACCCTCATAGAGTCCTCAGTCAATGGTATGCTTCACAAGTATCCTCTGAAGAGTGCCGTATGGTGAGTATTTTCTTGAACTGAAAAAGAACTGCTTTTTTTATTAAGTTACCGTTGCGTGTTAATGTTTGCGACGCAAGGTGCACCGTTAACTCGCAACTGTCCGTATATATGAACTGAAACCTGGGTCGCTCATGCTGGAACACAACAGACAGGCTACAGGAACCCTACCTAAGGTTGTTTCGTCGCCTTTTATGACAGGCTGACCCCGGCTGAAGGGGTCAATCCGCACTCCGCTCCTGCACGGAGAGATACTCAAATATCGTTTTGGACCCAACCGGAATTGAACGAGTGAAGAAGAAAAGTGAGAGTCAATTTTCCATAATTTTATTAAAAATTAGTTCAATATACCCTCAATATGAAATTTTAAAAAGTTCAATTTTTTAACAATCTTCTACATATATAAAATGATGCGATCTGCAGCTGTGAGCGCATCACGGCAAAACTACTGGATAGATTCCAATTAAATTTTCTAACATTTATATCTTATTTTTTTTATTGCTGTAGAACAGCAGATAGGCTGACGGCCCGCTTAGAATTTAGCAGTTACCGTCGCCTATGTGTGTTTGCAACGCCAGTGGCATTGCGAACACGCTGCTGTCCCATAAGGGTACAGGAACTTGGGTCACTAATGCCGGAACACTAAAAAGATGATCGCCATCCAGATGGGCTTGGGGCCCTACCACATAGCTAGAGTGGGTTGTTTTCTCGCCTTTTACGACAACCACTATCAGACAGTCAGACAGTCTGCCAACTAGGAGAGATGGCGGGAGATCGTGGATGCCTCAACGTGACCACAACCGCTCTGTCAAGAGCGAAACCAAAGAGAAGAAGATATTAATACAACAGGGTAGTAGCCACACAGACAAGCTTGAAGCCCTACCGCCCGTCAGAGAATTATTGTTTATAATTTTTTTTGTCAGGTACCCTCATTTGAAATTTGTGCAATCTCTACTGATGTTCCGTGTGTCGGCCATTTTCGTGCACTTCTTCCCCGCTCTCTTACTGGACACGATGCTGAGGCTCACCGGAGGTAGGCCCATGTGAGTATACAATACCGCCCTTATCCCGAACTATGCGGGGTCGACACAACATGTTCTCTCTTTCCACTCTCCTCTGTTAGTCGTCTCAACGTTCACACATTTTTTTCCATATCTTTTACGCAATCCATCCATCTTTTCTTTGGTCTCCTTTCGTATTCGTCCATTCTCATTTGTAGTGTATAAAATAATAAAATAAAATTTTGCGAAAAGGATCTGTATGTATAATGTATTATTGTAATTTGTGATAAATAAATAAAAAATAGACCTTCCATGTGCAACGGGTTCGATTCCCGTCTAGTACCCATAATACAAGTGCTCTGCTACTTCGGGACTAGACGGCGCTGTGTGAATTGTCACATCCATATCTAATATATAAAATTCTCGTGTCACAGTTTTCGTTGCCATACTCCTCCGAAACGGCTTGACCGATTTTGATGAAATTTTTTTTGCTTATCCGGTATCTATGAGAATCGGCCAACATCTATTTTTGCATCCCCCTAAATGTTAGGGGTAGTCCACCCCTAAATTTTTTTTTTAATTTTTTGACATTTTATTATTTATATGGCAGAACAACGTTTGCCGGGTCAGCTAGTTAATATTATAAATGTGAAATTAACTCTGTCTGCTAGGTTTTCACGCTTAAACCGCTGAATCGATTTTGATGAATTTCGGTATATAGATTGGACCATGGAGAAGGACATAGTTTTACTTGACTTCTTTTTTTATGAAACTTGAAGGGGGTGAAATAGGGGCGAACGTAGTTTTTTTTTTTTAATTTTTATGGCAAATTATATCAAATTATATTTTACCGGATCTCGGCATTTAACACCGTGCTGACTGTATCTATAAATAAATATTTTGTCACAATTCACTTAGCGCCATTTAGTCCCAAACTAATTAGCGTAGCACTTGTGTTATGGGTACTAGACAATTGATATACTAGGATTCGAATCCGTGACCTCCGCGAGCGTACCGAAGACCGTCAAAAATCTATACATATAAATAAAAGTGGAGGGTCTGTTTGTAATATTAAAATAACCGCTTTTTACTAAGTGCATTAGAACGTATACACGGTACATTATACCAAAACAACATATTTTACAATTTTTGTCTGTCTGTCTGTCTGTTTGTTCCGGTTAATCTCTGAAATGGCTGCACCGATTTTGACGGGACTTTCACTGGCAGATAGCTTTTTTTTTTTGGTGCCGGGGAAAAACCTCTCTTGACGGGTTCCCCCGGCCCGGGGGGACCGAGGGATATGTGGGACTCCGGGAAAGATGTTTGGCCATCCGACTACCCACTAAAAAACCCCGCTGTTATCCTATCGCCTACGCCCGGGCCCACGGATATATGGCCAGCCGATCTCGTGGCCCGGGCTGGCGCCGGCCCGCCCTTTGTCTTGAGGCCCTTCTAAAGTGTTGGCGCCAGGGGGTCAGGATTTCGTCCCCCCGGCGCTCTCCTAACAGCTCTAGGAGTTGAGGGGGGCCGCGGAACAGCACGCAGCCCTCACCCTCGCGGCAATGGTGCGGGCGGTGGATCCTCCTCCGAGGGGCCGCCCGCGGCCGCTTTTTACGGCGGCCGGAGGTCGTTATTTGACCTCCGGCGCCGCTGACGTGGCCTGCGTTGGCGGGAGGGGAGTGTGGTGGTCGACTCCCGCTCCCGCTCACTGGCAGATAGCTAATGTAACAAGGAGTAACTTAGGCTATTTTTACTTTAGAAAAGAAAAATAGTTTTTGTTAAAAATGATAAGTTTCGAAAATTTTATATTTAAATTTAACTTGACCTCCGATTTATATCAACAATCATATGAAATAGGGTTCAGCTTAGGCTGGACATTGTAGGTTCGACCGTTGCATTCGATAATACTGACTGTTAGCATATTGCATTTATATTTTAGGGTTTATAGGGCTTGTAATCCAAAATAAACCTTAAGATATATCCAAAAAATTCTGCCTAAAGTCATATAGCTAGTCTATATACAGGGTGACTTTGACAAACCCGTCCAAATTTTTTTTACGCACTAAACATCATTTAAAGAACCCATTTTTGCAAAAGAAATTGTATGCAAAATTTTCAAAATAAAATATTTCATATATGATCATTAATTCAATCGTACAGAATAGTCCTATGGTGCAACCTTCGTACGTTAACCTGTTATTACCTGTCTCTGTCTCTCCCGCGTAAATGAGTAGTGCGTATTCGCTCGCCCGGTGCAATGCCGCCGGCCTCGGCCTTTTACTAGGTCAGATGGAGAGGTCATTGACACTCTAGCGCCGTATTACGTAAATTGCGAGTTCTTTGAATGACTGTGATGCTGATTACTCAACATTTTTGTACTATGTGATACAAAACTAAAATACATGTTTCTCATAACTTTTACTAAAGATTTTTCTGTGTGAATTTGGACGGGTTTGTCAAAGTCACCCTGTATATAAAAGCTGAAAGGATGTAAATGTGATGTAAATTAATCGATTTTTAGACTGTGGCGCCTACACAAGAATGTGTGGAACTCATTGAACAGACTCGAGAGGTTCATATTCAGCGAGTGGCGTTTCCACAACCCGAACACTATCGAGTTGGCGAAACAGCTGAACGCCACCGACAGTCGCACGTTCTACATTGATATAAGCAACTTATATGTGAGTATATAAACCGATTATAATAGGGAGATTATTATAGAGCTACAAGGAGAAAGAAGAATGCCGAGGATAAGCTGAACGAGGAAGAACATGGCGAAAGAGAGAACATCTTGAGAATTATTGAGGACAAATGCTGGGACACTTGATGCGACACGACGATCAGCCATCGTAGAAGAGAGAATGGGGATTGTCTAAAATTTTTAACCATTCGAATTTAATTTATTTTTTGAAAATTTAGAGCATTTTGAGAAACTAATTTGAATATTTTGAAGATTGGCAACAGTTATTTCAAATTTTTTTTTAAATATTTTCAATTTTAAAGGTAAGTGACGTCATCACACGGCACAAGGGACTGTGCCTCACTAGAAATAATTTCAAAAATTGAAAGCTGTCAACACGATGTCATCCATCTCATATCTGTCAAAGTTCATACGAAGTCGCAGGAAAAATTATTATTTTTGACATTTATAAATTTGACACATGACAGATTATCAATATTTGCCACTTACTTTTTATTTTCTGAGGCAACGATACAAACTATACAGTGAAATTTGAAGGGCAGAGAAGGTCAAACATATTTTATCAAAAATATCAATAAAATGTGAATATTTTTCATAATTAATTAGTCCGTAATGATCAGTAACCTTATTCCTCTAAATGGTTTTTCAATTACAACATTAAAAAAAAAAACAATGCCCATTGAAGGAAAGCGGAAGAGAGGGAGACCGAGTAGGATGTTTATGGGGCAAGAGGAAAGATTGGGTGTGAAGGTGCTCCACTGAAAAGAGCAGTAGCTCTTAAATTAATGATGATGATATCAAAATTAAAATACTTTATAATTTTTTTTTATTGCTGTAGGACAGCAGCCAGGCTGAGGGGGCCCTTAGCGGGCGCTTAGAATTTAGCAGTTACCGTTGCCTATGGGTGTTTGCAACATCAGTCGCATCGCGAACACGCCGCTGTTCCATACAGGAACTTGGGTCACTAATGCCGAAACACAAGATTATTATGGCGGCATACTTAAGACCGAAGGTGGTCGCCATCCAGGCCGTAGAGGTTCTTTCTCCGCCCCTGCACGGATAAAATTAACTTACTTTTGATTTGAATCGTAATTTTGTTTTCTTCACCGTGGCGACGTCGCCACGTCAACGGTGACCCACCATTATTGATTTTTCACATCAAGAGTGTAACCGCGAAAAGCCGACAGAGGGGGCGCGCGTAGAGGCATTTCACGGACCTGGACCTTTTTGGACCTGCGCGCAGTGTTTTCGAAAATATTTTCCCTTAAAGCTTGATAAATGCGTAAAATTCCTCTTTAATATTATTGCGTGATTAATCATAATTTTCATTTTAATTAATGTGTTTATTTCATTCCCAACAGTGGGAAGATTATTTCAGGACTTTGGTCCGCGGCGTGAGGAGGTATTTAAACAATGAGAAGGAGGGCAACTTGGAGTCGGCCAGGAATAAGGACAGCGTGTGAGTATCGTATTAAGACACCCCCAGGATTTTCATGACAGACCACCACTGGTCCACTTCCCTAGCCTTCATGTCCGTGACATTGCGGATAAATTGCAGGAGTGTCGGCTCCGATGGTACGGCCATGTTTTACGGCAACCGGATGCTTACGTGGGAAACAAATGTCTGGCCATGCAGCTTCCGCCGGGCCCCGGCAGGAGGGGTAGAACCAAAAAGTGCTGGCTTGACGTCGTAAAGGGTGATATGCGTGCCAATGGTCTCACTACCAGGGATGCTGAAGACCGTGCGAAGTGGAGAAGAAAAAGTCGGAAAGCGGACCCCGGGCGCCGAAGCGAGAGTTTGGGCTGCAACCGGGATTCATCGCTGAGATGATGATGATGATGATGACCACCACTGGCCCACTGTTGGGGAACCCCCTCTTTGAGGCTTTATGGAACAGGGGTTCCAAGGCTTCGAATAGAATTGTGTTGTAATTCTTCAGAGGTCTTCTTGTTAGTGTTATTTATTATTTGGTTTACATTAATTACTTGTAAAATGTCGATAATAGTCAATAACTTCATATAACTGTCAAGTAATAGTATTTTAATATTATGTCCTTTTGCCTCCGTGCAGGGGCGGAGAAAGAATACTAACCTCTGCGGCCCGGGTCGGCCTGTCGTAAAAGGCGACAAAACAACCCACCCTAGCTACTTAGTAGGGCCCCAAGCCCGTCTTGCTAGTGACCACCTTTTGGTCTTAAGTATGCCGCCATAATAACCTTGTGTTGTGTTCCGGCATTAGTGACCCAAGTTCCTGTACCCTTATTGGCACGATAAACGGTTGTTAACCAGGTCATCTATTTAATAAATGAATATATTTTACTTGGGTTTGGTATTTTAGTTTATTTTAGGGGGAGATATTAGTTAGCAACACCATGGTGTCCAAGCCACAAGGGAAATACGACGACAGTTAGGTCTGTTCCCAATGAATGTTAGAGCCAGTTTCCTTTATTCCATACTTTATTCGAGTAAAATGTTCTTATTTACAAAAAAAAAATGGTGTTTAAAAATATGCTAACAAAACCAGATAAATAAATGTTTATGAGACAAGAGATGTGTGAGCGAGACAGACTAGGCGATAAAAACCACCTAACAGTAGCATCGAATGAGCCTTTTCCATTGTTTAGCAGGACTGCGTGCAGCATGACGACCTCCGTGGTATAACGGCTAACGCGCTTTGATACGCTTGCGTAGGTCACGGGTTCAATTCCCGCAAAAGAAAAGATAAATAAGTAGAGTAAATAAGTGGTATGTCAGTTGTTTAGTACCCACAACAGAAGTGCTATACTACCTACTTGGGATGACGCTGCGTGAATTGTCCCATTGTATTTCTTGAACGTTTTGATGGGGGCTCTTACACCACCTCTATGACATTTTTTTCTACATTACGAATATTTTTGTTTCAGATTACTCGTTATCCATATAATATGGCAAATTCTCGTAATAACATTCCTATGGTTCGTGTGCTCGTGTGTGACGGGCCTTAGCATGATGCAAACTGTGTGGGCAGCGCCTATTATATACTTCCTCTACAGTTTACTATAAATTTATATTTAAAAATCTTAAAATATTATAAATAATATACTTATGTTCTCAATATTGCCCTTTTTAACATACCCTAAAATTGCTTACTTAAATTCTCCATTTCTCATCAGTGTCAAAATTTCCATTTCTGATCAAACTGCGGAATGGGTCATTTTTATCACTCTCAAAATTGCAATTTTTCATCAAACTGTCAAAATTGATTTATTAGAAGATATTGTTAATTTGCATTTCTCATCACTATCAAATTTTCAATTTCTCATCAATGTTGTAAATTGTCACTTCACATCAAATTGTCATCATTCATTAAACCGTCGAAATTGTCATTTTTCATCATAGTAAAAATTTCCATTTCTCATCAGTTTCTAAATTGTCGTCCTTCATCAAATAATAAAATTGCAATTTCTCATCACATTTTTCAAGTACTTCGGCAGTTTCAAGTCCTATCCACGGATTATTATCCGATGGTGTAAAATGCAGTAGTTTAATGCTTTTTATTTTTAAGATAACGTTCCAGTGGCATTTGGTATATAATAAATATTTAATTTTTGTTTATATGTGTTTTATTTCATAGACAGACTGGCGTTACAGGGCGTACGGGAAAACGACGCTGTCGGTTTTCCAGCGAATCCTTTGTGTTATGCGCTTTCATTAAGTACGTCGCAGCGAATGAATGAAAAACGCACGAACGCACGCGGTCTTTTAGTATTGTTACTAACGACAAACCACCAGATACGTTTATTTTTAAACAAATTTGATGCCCAATAACATCCCTTTTTGAAGTGTTAACTTCTTATGGGAGGGTAAACCGCTGCGTTACGTAACGCGTTACGTCAGTCTGTCTGGCATCTCTTTCTCTCACGAACACGGCAGCAGTAGGTATTCGAATTGCGACTTTATTACAATGAATACATAAGACCAAAGGTGGTAGCCTTTTATTTTATCCGTGTCCAAATAATAATTTTATCCGTGCAGGGGCGGAGAAAGAATACTAACCTCTGTGGCCGGGGTCGGCCTGTCGTAAAAGGCGACAAAATAACCCACCCTAGCTACGTGGTAGGGCCTCAAGCCCGTCTGGATGGCGACCACCTTTAGTCTTAAGTATGCCGCCATAATAACCTTGTGTTGTGTTCCGGCATTAGTGACTCAAGTTCCTGTACCTTTATGGGACAGCAGCGTGTTCGCGATGCCACTGGCGTTGCATACACCTATAGGCGACGGTAACTGCTAAATCCTAAGCGGGCCGCCAGCCTGTCTGCTGTTCTATAGCAATAAAAAAAAATGAAATACAGTTGTTTTTTTTATTCTACATTAGGGAATAATTTAATTTAGTATAATTTTGAGACAGTTTTTGGAAAAATTGGAAATTCGTAAACTTTAGTTATTTTTGACATCATGACTGAGTGGCTTGCGAATCTGGAACACGGACGAGCAGAGTTCGAAACGAGGATTTCATCACACGGCATAACGTAACATGCTTGCTGCGAATGGCACGTTACGGCCCCGTAACACCGGACAGTACCCAATCTAAGGTTCAATTTTCATTTGGGCAATTTTTTCTTGCCTAATTTGTATATAATTTGCCACAGACTGTGAAGGAAACAGACTGCATATCAGTCCACAGATGTGTGCAACCTGTAAATCCGTCTTGGACCAGTATCCCCTCTAAGGGAGAGACAACCCAGTGGGATGTTTTAAATAAAGACAACAAAACTGTGCAATATTCCAATATCTTTATTACTAATAAGTACATACTAATTATAATACAGCATAACGTTAGCATTTAATTGACCATTAGCAACCGCATTCAGAGACATTAATCGCATTTATTTGTCTTAACAAAGTATGTAATTTAAAATACATTCATTAAAAATTGTAGGAATCACACGCCCATTTTGTCGCTAGTATGTCGATAAAGGCGCCAAATTAGTTACACTTTTTGCTACGTCACCGGCGACAACCCTTGTAAAACAGCCTCATATTATTTCACCTATTTTCTTGATCAAGAAAAGATAAACAACAATACACAATGTATACTCCAGCTGCTCTTTGGGATGAGTTCCACCTCCCATAACTATGCTCCGAGGAGGGGGCGAGGAAGTCCCATGGTACCCACCATCGTAAACTTTTTTTATTGCTAAGGAACAGTAGACCGGCTGAACGCCTACCTAATAGTAAGCTGTTGCCTATGGATGTTTGCAACGTCAGCACACGCTACTATTTGGGTAGGTAAACTGGAACCACTTATGAACACAACGCAAGGTTATTTGGCGCTATATAGAGAACAGGGGTGATGGACATCCAGGTCTTGGAGCCCTACCTAGCTGGTATTGTTCTGTCGCCTTTCACGACAGGCGTTCCCCTGCCGCAGGGACACGGAGAAATGTACTTAAGATAAATTATACTACGCAAAACTACCCTAGGTTTAAATGCGGACAAACTAAAATACGCACTGGGGTAATAAAGCGCAGCTGAAGAACTGTTTTCTTCAGCTTCAGCCGATCGATTTGTAGAACTACAAACTTGTAGAAGCATAAGGGAAATAATATAATTATCCTATACCACGTAACCTACTTTTATAGCCCCCAATTGGTAATATTTAGTATATATGATCCCTGCACCCCCCTCTAATTTTCACATAATAATTAAAAAACTGGATTCTATATCAAATTTTGCAAACAAAAAGTTAAACATTTATCCGTGCAGGGGCGGAGAAAGAATACTAACCTCTGCGGCCGGGGTCGGCCTGTCGTAAAAGGCGACCACCTTTGGTCATAAGTATGCCACCGTAATAACCTTGCGTTGTTGTTGCCACTAGCATTGAAACACCCATAGGCGACGGTAGCTGCTAAACTCTAATTATGCATAAAGCCACCCCAACCAATTACCACCCCAAAAAAAAAGCAGTAAACGATTGGCTGACGTAGGTAGGTAGGAGGGGTAGACCCAAAAAGTGCTGGCTTGACGTCGTAAAGGGTGATATGCGTGCAAATGGGCTCACTACCAGGGATGCTGAAGACCGTGCGAAGTGGAGAAGAAAAAGTCGGAAAGACCCCGGGCGCCGACGTAACATACAATAAAACTACGAAAGCCCGAAAAAAGAGGAGACGAAGATTACAAGAAATACTATACTTGTATTCTATCTCACTCTCTCGCAGGCTAAATCCTACTCATGAATATGTCTGTCTCTTTTTTTATTGAATTTTTAAACCACACCTGTGCTAAAGAAATTTCACTTCAAAATATGCAATACATTGATCAAAAAGTTCCCGGAATGACATATAGATGGCGCCACATATGGAAAATCTATTAAAGCATTCTATAGCGCCATCCTTTATAAGGTATGTGTCAAAATTTCATGACAACTGGACCACGTGTTCTCAAGTTATTGCTGTTTGTGTCGAGCAACTTTGATCTTTTTGTCAAAAGATGGATAAGAAAGAATTCCGTGTGTCGATCAAGCATTGTTTTTTGATCGGAAAAAATGCAAAAGACGCGAAACAGTGGCTTGATAAGCATTATCCGAACTCGACCGTTTGCGAACGGTATAATGAATTTAAACGTTGTTGTAGCGACGTCGACGCTCAACGCAGAGGTCGCCCAAATACGGTTGTTAACGAAGAAAACGTCAAAAAAATCCACAGAATTATTTTCATATGGCAGCGTGGTTACTATTTTACACGACAATATGGATATGAAAAAGCTCACTGAACTCAGGGTGGGTGCCGCGTTTGTTGACACCGGATCAAAAACTACAACGAATCGACGATTCCGGAGGCCTGTTTGAAGTTTTCCAATCATAGCAAAGCGGATTTTTTGCGTCGGTATATGACCACGGATGAAACCTGGATACACTCCAGAGTAGAAGCGCTCGTCAGCTGGGGTTGAGGCTGGTGGAAGCATTCCAAAGCCTAACCAGACACAAAAATCGGCTAATTGAGCGAAGAAATAAAGAAGAAACGGCCCCACATGGCAAAGACAAAACCATTGTTCCACCAAGACAAAGCACCATGTCACAAATCAATGGCTACGATGATCAAATTGCATGAAAATCAATTCGAATTGCTGCCCCCCCGGTATTCGCCAGATTTGGCCCCCAGCGACTACTGGCTGTTCGCAGACCTGAAAAGGATGCTCCGGGAAAAAAGATTTAGCACCAGCGAGGAAGTAATTGTCGAAACGGAGGCCTATCTTGCGAGCAAAAATCAAGCGTTCTTTAAACATGGTATCGAGAAGTTAGAGAAGCATTGGACCGATTGTATCGTCTTAGATGGAATTATGTCGATGAGTAGTCCGGAAACTTTTTGATCAATATGTTATGTTGAACCTTAATTTCACTACAAATAATTAAATACCGTATAAATATACATAATTACTTTATTGAAATTATAAAAACAATATTGTAATTTTGCTCTCGTATATTGGACGGCAAATTTATATTTCAAAAATCACTTGTAGAAAAATATTCTTATATCATGTAATTGATTCCCTCAAGTAGAGCGTTATAGGCTGTTATTGTTATATTAAAATCAGATTACTGCTAGATCAGTAGTCGTGTTTATATATATATATATATATATATATATAATATATATATATATATATATATATATATATATATATATATATATATATATATATATATATATATATATATATATATATATATATATATATATTTTTTTTTTTTTTTTTTAACCAAAGAAACATATTTATACCCCGATTTACACGATGCCCAATCACAATTTCCGATTTTATAAATTAACGAATTTTGAAAAAAAAAATACACATCGTTAATGATATTTTTGGGCCTCATTCATTTTGCAACACTGATGGCAATAATGGGGGACTCCCCGTATTAGAAAGAATATTAACCTCTGCGGCCTGTCGGCCTGTCCTAAAAGGCGACAAAACAACCCGTCCTAGTTACGCGGTAGGGGTCCCAAGCCCGTCTGGATGGCGACCGCCTTTGGTCTTAAGTATGCCGCCATAATAACCTTGTGTTGTGTTTCGGCATTAGTCATTCAGGTTCCTGTACCCTTATGGGATAGCAGCGTGTTCGCAATGCCACTGGCAATGCAAGCACCCATAGGCGACGGTAACTGCTAAATTCTAAGCGGGCCGTCAGCCTGTCTGCTGTCCTACAGCAATAAAAAAAAAAAGAAATATACACTCCTTCCCCTAACTTACTCAAATAAGTGACTGAATCGAGAACATAATGAGAGAATATTTCATCACACGGTTCTGCCTGGAACCTATTTTCCGTGTAAATCGGGGGATAAGTGTATGTATATAAGTAGTAGTTGTCCAGTATCCATAACACAAGCGCTTATAGCAATGACACAACCAGGATCGAACGCTCATAATAGTAGGATTAAATTAAATCAATTGTAAATTTCACTTATCATTCTTAAGTAACACATTTACTTAAATAATTCTATAAAAAAAAATATTTTAATTTCTAAAAAAAATAATACAGAAGTATGTAAACCTGACAAAATACATTTGATTCTTACAAAATATAACATAAAAAATATTTAATTTTGCATAAAAAAACATTTGCAAATAATATTTAAAATTGCATGAAAATATTTAAACCTCATAAAAATATGTGAATTTTACGTAAAAGAAGTACATATATTTAAACTTGCAAAAATAATGTTTAAATTTGCATGAAAATAAATTTCCAAAGTGAAATTAATTTGAAAAAAGTTTACAATAAAAGTAAACATGACAAAATATTTTTGTATTATTTAATTTTGCAAAATAATATTTGAATTTGACAAAAAATTATTCGCCGAAAAATTTTTTTTTAAAAGCACATACCTCAGTTGCTTACATGCACACATATAGATGACATTTATTTATACACTAGCTGACCCGGCAAACGTTGTTCTGCCATATAAATAATAAAATGTCAAAAAATTAAAAAAATTTTTTGGGGGTGGGTCACCCCTAACATTTAGGGGGATGAAAAATAGATGTTGGCCGATTCTCATAGATACCGGATAAGCACAAAAAATCACTAACTCAATTTAGTTATCTGCCTACTGCCTACCCCCTAAGAACGATGGCGTGATTATTTATAGCCTATGACCATTTCTAGGTTATCATCTATCACCATACCAAATTTCATCAAAATCCGTTCAGCCGTTTAGGCGTGAAAGAGGAACAGACAGACAGACAGACAGAGTTACTTTCGCATTTATAATATTAGTATGGAGTATGGATATATTTATTTTTGTCCTTAATTACACTTGTGACCTCAGGCACCCACTTTGTTCCGCCGTTTGTTCAGTAACGAATTGTTACTCTGTTCGAGCGCTTTTATTTGGACCTGTAAATAAAAAAAAAAAAATCATATATCTGGTATCATTACACAAACCTTTTTGGTGTTGCGCACACGTCCACAGGCGAGATGGTGACCACATGTTATCGTGTGAGCCGGTTGCCTGTCTTACACAGCAATAAAAAAAGACCTAAACAGGCATTATATTGAGCCGTGTCGCTCGTTAGTCAGCTTGAGTGACAGGAACGGCAAAATTAAATTTTTTGAAAAAACAAAGTAGAATTTTTTGGAGTTTACTCCTTAAGAACCGATTTTCATATATAAGGCGCCCGGTATGAGAAAAAATGTGAGAGTAAAATCTACTAATGAATGACCTCGTTACGTTTTTGGTGCGCGTGCACCGGAACACACTAAACAGAACAAAACGATGTATCTCTCAAGGCAAAAATTACTTTATTTGTTACAACTTAAAGTTGATTTCACATTAAATATTGTTTAACGTAATGTCTTTTCATTTGTAAGTGACAAGAGTAATTTATTGCTTTGCTCATTTTATATGACGAATGATCGTAAGTATTAGATAATATTTTGGAGATTTGACTTTATTACTAGGTGCCATAGTTGTACGCTGCTGTCTCATAAGGGTACAGGAACCTGGGCCATCAATGCCGGAACACGAGGTTATTATGGTGGTACAGGGGTGGTTGCCATCCAGACGGGCTTGGGGCCCTAGCACTTAGGTAGTTTGTTTTGTTCTTTTGGCTGACCCCGGTCGCAGTTTAGTATTCTCGTTCCGCCTCTGCAGAGAGAGCGTGACGTATTAGTCGAATTTCAAATCAAAGTATGATCCTTTCTTCCGCCAGCCCATACCCCACATTATATGGGGTCAGCACAACATGTTCTCCTCTCTGTTGGCCATCATCCCAACAGTCACACCATCGAAATCCATCCATTTTATTTTTTGGTCTACCTCTACTTCTGTGTTACTTTCACACTTCCTCTAATATACTCATTTCTAATTTTATCCATTTTTGTAACTCATTCATCCTTTCCGTTTGTGCCCTAGTATTCCAAACAATATAACAGGTTTTTTTTATAACTACCCTCATCCGCAAGGTACCTGGTAGCTTAGGCCTATAACACTAGATAGTAGGTTCGAATACCACGGTGGCATGCACTGTTTAGGCAGCTTTTCTCACTTGATTCATATTACCGGTACGTGGACCCGCCAATTGGCTTTGGACAAGCGTGGTTATACTGTGGAACATTATGGTGAACTTATGACTAGATCCCGGCTACCACCCCCATTTAGAGGAGAGGATAGATAGCGTGGGGAAGGAATGTATGTGTGACCACTCGCCGTCACCTGGTCGTAGTCGACGCGCATGGTGGCGAGGGAGCGCGTCATCTCGTCCTGCACCTCGACCCACGCGTCCCCCGTCTCGCGCAGGAGCGTGTGCGTGTAGAGCGGTGTTTGGGGCACCTGCGTGTACTGACGGATCCATGGGCTGGCCATTACCTGATCACAATTAAAATTTATAGAAAAAAAAACTATCGATAAAGTGAGATAACGCTATTTATGGACTCGTAAAATAGACCAGCTGGATGACCGAGCTTTGCTCGGTATTTTTTTTTTTTATAAATTGTGTTTTTTGGGAATTAACAATTGATTTTCTTAGTCTAACCTCAATCCTTTATCCACTAACCTCTGCGGACGAGGTCGGCCTCTCGTAAAAAGCGACAAAACAACCCATTCTAGCTACGTGGTAGGGCTCCAAGCCCGTCCGGATGGCGACCAGCTTTGGTCTTAAGTATGCCGCCATAATACCTTGTGTCGTGTTCCGGCATTAGTCCAATTTCCTGTACTCTTATGGGACAGCAGCGTGTTCGCGATGCCACTGGCGTTGCAAACACCCATAGGCGATGGTAACTGCTAAATTCTAAGCGGGCCGTCAGCCTGTCTGCTGTCCTACATCAAAAAAAAGGTATGCGAGCACTTTCGATGTCAAGCGTCAAGCGCTGTATTAATAAAACATTTGTGAGCTAAATTGATTTGGCCACGCGAAAGTTAGAAGGGCCGTAGGGTCTTCTCCTATACTACTGATGGTCACCGGAAGGAGGGAGAGGGGTAAAAAAAATTCAAAAATAGGTCACGTAGCACGGTTCCCTATGTACCATACTTACTTGCTGTATAGTCAGTCTCTTGGCTGGGTCCACAGACAGCATACCCCGAATCAGGTTCTTGGCGTCCGAGGACACGTTCGACCACTCCGGGTCCGGGAAATCGTATTGGCCAAGTCTTATACGCTGCAAACCAACACATGACATACCTAGTTACTTAAAATGTTAATTGTAATTATATATATATATATATATATATATATATATATATATATATATATATATATATATATATATATATATATATATATATATATATGGATTGTGTGGATTGAGTGACTGGATTGGCTATATATATATATATATATATATATATATATATATATATATATATATATATAGCCAATCCAGCAAACACAAATTGTGAAACTAAACCATTTTCAAATCCATACAAAAAACCATCAAAATCAATCTGGCCGTTTAGAAGTTCAGTCACACGCACAAAAAATATATACAGGGTGTCCCGAAATTCAACGCCCAACGGCAAGTGGGGGGTAGGTGACTGTATGACACCTTTAAATAAAATATTTAAAAAGATCCATTTCAAATTTTTTTTTAGATGCGAGTATTTTGCTTAATATTGTGAAAAATTCCGACCCTGACGAAATTTTTAAGCACCATAACGACAAATCTGCAAGTTTCGGCGACGGGTTTTTTTTATTCATAGCGTAGTTAACTTCTCTATCGAACAAAAGTATAATTACCACCAGACAAAACACAAAAAAATATATAAAAAAAAGTTGTTGGGATTAAACTTCAATTTTATAAAAGAAATCATTTTTCACCTTACTTTGACATATCATGCTACAAAAAAAATGTATAGTATCCATAGTGGCAAGTACCTTTAAAAGATGGCGCTAGTATACATAAATCCGAAATGGTATAATACTTAGTACATTTAAAAGTAACTTGGCAAAAAAAAAAAAGTTTTTGAGAAAGACGTCAAATTTACAAGAAATGTTGTTTTGTACCAAAAATGGCTTTACGTACTATTTTACTAGTTTAACTAAAAAAAGGCCCAGGGTATGTGTCTAAGCGAGACAGAAAGTGACGCCACCAGTTTAAGTAAGAGCGAGACAGATAGTGACGCCTTTTACTTAAGTAAGAGTGAGACAGATAGTGACGTTATGATTGCTCTGTTTGTTCTGTCATTGGACAGTGTGTTACGTTCCGTGGCCTATTGCACATCTCTATATTCCTGTTACGCTCATACTGACGACTTTAGCTTTGTGTTTCGGACTTGACTACCCTGTGATTTATAAACGCTCATACTGACGACTTTGGCTTTGTGTTTTGGACTTGACTACCCTGTTTTATAAACGCTAACGATTTTGGCTTTGTGTTTCGGACTTGACTGCCTCTGTGTGAAAACGATGCCGTATTCTTACACAACGTCAGAATACGCTGAAATGCATTTGATTTATGGAGAGTGCAGATGCAATGGACATGCTGCAAGTAGGTTGTACCGCGATAGACATTCGAATGCTGAACGCTACCCAGACCATCGAGTGTTCATGAATATACACCGAGCATACTTGGAGGGCCATTTACCTGGTGCCCGCTTAAATGCAGGAAGACCTAGAGCCAGCGTTGAAACAGAGGTTCTGCAAGAAATCGAAAATGATTCGAGCATTTCCGTACGTGGTATTGAAACACACACGGGAGTGCCAAAAAGTGTTGTTCATCGCATTTTGAAACAGCACAATTTTCACCCATATCACGTACAACGGGTACAAACTCTTTTACCTCGTGATTATCACAATCGAGTCGAATTTTGTCAAGCAATACTACAAAAAAATAATGAAGATCCACAATTCTTGGATAGAATTTTATGGAGTGATGAAACCACGTGCAAGCGAGATGGATACTTAAATATGCACAATTTGCATAGCTGGAGTATCGAAAACCCTCACCTTATGCGTGAAGATAAGTCGCAGTACTCTTTTAAAATTAACTTGTGGACTGGCATCTTAAATGGGAAGATTATTGGACCCTTCGAGCTACCGCAAAACTTAACTGGAGCAAATTATTTAAGGTTTTTACAAAACGACTTACAAGATCTTCTGGCTGATGTACCATTAAATATTTTGAGGGAAATGTGGTACCAAAATGACGGCTGCCCTGCACATTATGCTCGTCCAGTGCGAGAATACCTCAATCAAGAATTCCCTAACCGATGGATTGGGCGTCTTGGACCGATTGCATGGCCTCCCCGCTCTCCAGACCTAAACCCGCTAGATTTTTTTTCTGGGGTTGCCTGAAAGAGAAAGTCTAAGAAATTCTAAGATGGTCACAAATATTGCCGAACTTCGCCAAAGAGTCTCAATAGCTGTAGAAGAAATTAATTCTAGAGAATACGCCCGTCTAATCAAAAGATCATTTTTACGGCGTTGTCGTGCTTGTATTGATGCTGATGGAAAGCAATTTGAGCACTTAATTTAGTAAAATAAAATTATTAAACAATTTACTTTGCTTTATTTCTTACATTAGAGACCTTTTCAGATTTGTAGAAAGACATACCTATCTGTTTCACTCTTACTTAAGTAAAAGGCGTCACTATCTGTCTCGCTCTTACTTAAACTGGTGGCGTCACTTTCTGTCTCGATTAGACACATGCCCTGGGCCTTTTTTTAGTTAAACTAGTAAAATAGAAAATAAAGCCATTTTTGGTACAAAACAACATTTCTTGTAAATTTGACGTCTTTCTCAAAAACATTTTTTTTTTGCCAAGTTACTTTTAAATGTACTAAGTATTATACCATTTCGGATTTATGTATACTAGCGCCATCTTTTAAAAGTACTTGCCACTATGGATACTATACATTTTTTTTGTAGCATGATATGTCAAAGTAAGGTGAAAAATGATTTCTTTTATAAAATTGAAGTTTAATCCCAACAACTTTTTTTTTATATATTTTTTTGTGTTTTGTCTGGTGGTAATTATACTTTTGATCGATAGAGAAGTTAACTACGCTATGAATAAAAAAAACCCGTCGCCGAAACTTGCAATTTGTCGTTATGGTGCATAAAAACTTCGTCAGGGTCGGAATTTTTCACAATTTTAAGCAAAATACTCGTATCTAAAAAAAAAATTGAAATGGGTTTTTTTAAATATTTTATTTAAAGGTGTCATACAGTCACCTACCCCCCACTTGCCGTTGGGCGTTGAATTTCGGGACACCCTGTATATTATATGACTATTGCAGTATATATTACCTTTTTCATGCCTGGTGATATAGCAAGTCCATGGTTCGAATAAAATGGCGGGAATCCACACAGTAGTATGTACATCACCACACCAAGGGACCATATGTCACAGGACTTGTCGTATTTCTCCGGTCCCAGAACCTGAAACGAATCATTGTATGAAAATTGTGCGAATAACTTGTCAAGACCCTTCCTTAGGGCTTCCTTTTATCGAATAGGAAAATTATATTTAGTAAAAATTTAGAAAAGAATACTGACCTATACGGCCGGGGTCGGCCTGTCGTAAAAGGCGACAAAACAACCCACCCTAGCTACGTGGCAGGGCCCCAAGTCCGTCTAGATGACGCCCACCTTTGGTCTTAAGTAAGTCGCCATAATAACCTTCTGTAGTGTTCCGGCATTAGTGACACAAGTTCCTGTACCCTTATGGGTCAGCAGCGTGTTCGCGATGCCACTGACGTTGCAAACACCCATAGGCGACGGTAACTGCTAAATTCTAAGCGGACCGTCAGCATGTCTGCTGGCCCACAGCAATAAAAAAAAAATTGGAAATAAACAATCTAATACGTTAAGCTGACGACCCACTTAATATTTTGCCGTTGCCTATTGATGTTTGCGACGCTACACGCACCGCGAACACGCTGTCCATAGGGGTATAGGGAGGGGTGCATACATGCGTGATTATTGAAACCTCAACCTTGCCTACTATTCATGTATCAATAACACGTACCTCAGGTGCAACGTAGTACGGCGTGTAACATGGCGTTTGCAACGTATCTGCCGGTGTTAGGGTCTCCTTAGCGAATCCGAAGTCTGTCAGTTTGAGTACCGCGTTGGGCTCGGTGCTTGAGTACAACAAGTTCTCCGGTTTAATATCACGATGAGCAATATTCGAGTCGTGCAAGTGTCTGACTGCCACACATATTGAGTGCATTATCTGAAATTTAAGCAATCATATAATAATATAATATAATAATAATAATAATAATAATAAATCTTTATTAAACTTTGTTTACAATAAGAATACATGGGTGGTGGGAACCTACTTGTGTCAAAAGGTTCCGCTCTTCACTAGACTTTACAAATAACAAAGATATGATTTACAAAATAAATATTAATGGATTGATATGTTTACGTGTGTATGTGTATGCATGTATGTGGGTGTGTGTGTATTTTATAGTTGTGCAAATATCGAATTTATTTGTTTTACATAATTAAAGTATTCCTGTACTTGCACCAGTTACCGATTCTAAGTTTGTCTTATAAACACTTCTATTTCATCGTATGTTTTATTTTTTAACCAATTTAATACTCTAATCTTGCAGTGATTTTTATTCATGGGATATATATCAAGTATTTCATTGATTTTATTATATACATAGGCTCCCTGTTTTACACATTGTCGAAGAGCAAATGTTGTATTAATATGACAAGTACGGATGTTAAACTTTCTCCTATGTGTTGTTAACTTTTTATTGTATTCTGTGTTATTGTGTTCTTTTAAAGTAAGATTATGGATATACAGTTTTCTTACACTCAGGACATCACAATCACATACCTAGTCAGGTCATAAGTATTGTCACACAGTAAAAACTTTTCTTTTAGAATGCTGGCCACAAAAAAGTTTATTGAATTAGAATTTCGAATTGTTCATGAAAATAAAAATGTATAACTTTTAGAATTTTACTCATTTTTAAATATGGAGTGGACGCTTAAAGAAGACCGTGTTGCAGTTATTGCGTTGCATCGTTGCGGTTACGCGCCAATTCAAATTTTTAACATACTGAAAAATTTGAATATTACCAAAAGATTCGTTTATCGTACCATCAAACGATACAATGAAGACTCTAGTGTAGATGACAGGTCAAGAAGTGGTCGCCCTCGGTCTGTTAGGACTCCAGCAGTGATAAAAGCTGTGAAGGCACGAATTCAAAGAAATCCCAAACGTAAGCAGAAACTGTTGGCCCTTCAGATGGGGTTAAGCAGAACCACTGTGAAAAGGGTGTTAAATGAAGACTTAGGGCTTCGGGCATATCGAAGAAAAACAGGACATCGTTTGAATGCTCGTCTAATGGACCTGAGACTGAAGAGATGCCGCGCTTTGTTGAAGCGGTACGCGGGAAAAAAATATCGGGAAATTCTTTTTTCGGATGAAAAAATGTTTACCGTAGAAGAGAGCTACAACAAACAAAATGATAAGGTGTACGCACACAGTAGTGAAGAAGCGAGCAACCGTATTCCGCGTGTCCAACGAGGTCATTTTCCATCCTCGCTCATGGTATGGTTGGGAGTTTCTTATTGGGGCTTAACAGAGGTACATTTTTGTGAGAAAGGTGTAAAAACGAATGCTGTTGTGTATCAAAATACAGTCCTGACGAACCTTGTGGAACCTGTTTCTCATACCATGTTCAATAACAGGCACTGGGTATTCCAACAAGATTCGGCGCCAGCTCATAGAGCGAAGAGCACACAAGACTGGCTGGCGGCGCGTGAAATCGACTTCATCCGGCACGAAGACTGGCCCTCCTCCAGTCCAGATTTGAATCCGTTAGATTACAAGATATGGCAACACTTGGAGGAAAAGGCGTGCTCAAAGCCTCATCCCAATTTGGAGTCACTCAAGACATCCTTGATTAAGGCAGCCGCCGATATTGACATGGACCTCGTTCGTGCTGCGATAGACGACTGGCCGCGCAGATTGAAGGCTTGTATTCAAAATCACGGAGGTCATTTTGAATAAACTTTAATGTCATAAGAATCTATGTTTTGTTAAGTTCATTTTGGTATATGAATGGTTACATAATTAATAAACTTGTTACAATTATTTTACATTAAACATGTGACAGAATTTATGACCTGACTAGGTATATTAGCCAAGTAACACGCAACAGTGGTTGAAAAACTTAAAAGTATTTTTTATTCTTGCTATAGGACAGCAGACAGGCTGACGGCCCGCTTAGAATTTAGCAGTTACCGTCGCCCATAAGAGTACAGAAACTTGGGTCACTAATGCCGGAACACAACACAAGATTATTATGGCTGCATACTTAAGAGCAAAGGTGGTCGCCATCCAGACGGGCTTGGGGCCCTACCACGTACCTAGGGTGGGTTGTTTTCTCGCCTTTTACGACAGACAGACCCCGGCCGCAGAGGTCAGTATTCTTTCTCCGCCCCTGCACGGATAAAAAATATCATCTGTACAAATAAATAAAAATAGAGGGTCTGTTTGTAATATTAAAATAACCGCTTTTACTAAGTGCATTCGGACGTATACACGGTACATATACCAAAACAACTTTTTTTACAATTTTTGTCTGTCTGTCTGTCTGACCGTTTGTTCCGGCTAATCTCTGAAATGGCTGCACTGATTTTGACGGGACTTTCACTGGCAGATAGCTACATAACATCAAGGAGTAACTTAGGCTATTTTTATTTTAGAAAAAAAAAATAGTTTTGTCAAAAATAAGTTTCGGAAATTATATGTTCCAATTTAAATTGACCTCAGATTTATATCATCAATCATTTGAAATAGGGTTTAGCTTAGGCTGAACTTTGTAGGTTCGAACGTACGTATTCCGGAGGCGCATGGCGTAACAGTTGCATTCGATAATACTGACTGTTTGCATATTTCATTTATATTTTAGGGTTTATAGGGTTTGAATTCAAAATAAACCATAAGATATCTAAAAAATTCTGCCCAAAGTCACTGTTCCACGCGGACGGAGTCGCGGGCACAGCTAGTACAACATAAAAGTAACAAATAACATGGTTTGGCCATATAATGCATAGAAAAGAATGAAAAAAATTAAAGAACATAATCAGGAAAATGATAAAAATGAGAATGGATGGATACAAGAGGAGAGGAAGACCAAAGAAAACATAGATGAGTTGTGTAAAAAACTGACCGATTACGATTTAGGTCTAAAATGAGATAATATAACGGGCAGCATTGTATCGATGCCCTCTATCGGCCAAACTAAGATTTATTTCGATTTCTCTTTCCCACACTGAGTTACCGCTATTTAGTTATAATATCCGGATGCTCGGTATTTTTTTTTATAAATTGTTTTTTGGAAATTAACAATTGATTTTCTTAGTCTAACCTCAAAGCAAACACTCATTGACTTCGTGTTACTTAACAACGCCATCTGCTGGAATAGCTTTAGCATTGTTGTATCGTTAAAGCAATTTAAAAAAATAGTATTATTATTCGCCGATAGATGTCAGGAAGACATAGATGTCATTTTTCAGTTTAAATTGGGACTACTCAAACGCCACCTTTTGACATTTTCTAGAAATGATTCCTAGCTAGATCGATTTATCGCCCCCGAAAGCCCCCGTATACTAAATTTCATGAAAATTGTTGGAGCCGATTCCGAGATTCCAATTATATATATATACAAGAATTGCTCGTTTAAAGATATAAGATAAGATATAAGTCAATATATGGGATAAGTCGTAAATGACAAAACGTTTATTGCGTATTCCCAAAAAACAGGTTTTTTTGAGTTAGGTCAGTTTATGATTAAGCGTGCGATATGTCGAAAAGGAGTGTCTATGTTCCCATATAAAGTGGGATAAGGTCAAGTAAAAGAAAATATTTTATGTTATTCATAAAATCTGGCTTTAAACCTTTTTACTTCAGCTTTCCTCCGTGCAGGGGGTAAGAATACTGACCTCTGCGGCTGAGGGCCGTAGTAAGACGTGACTAAACCCTAGCTAGGTAGTAGTCTTCAGTCCTTTTTGTCCGTTTAGGGGCGGAGTAAACGGCTGGAGTCGACCTGTCGTAAAAGGCGACAACATAACCCTCTAGCTACGTGGCAGAGCCACAAGCCCGTCTGAATTATGCCGCCATTATAACCCTGTGTTGTGTTCCGGCATAAGTGACCCAGGTTCCAGTACCCCCATGGGACGGCAACGCGTTCGCGGTTCCAAATATTTATAGGCGACGGTAACTGCTCTCTATTGAGTGGGCCGTGAGCCAGTCTGCTGACCAACAAACAATAAAAAAAGCCCTCACCTCAGCGGCTTGTCGCTCTGTGAAGGCGCCCTCCCTGTTGTCCTGAATCCTCTGGAACAGCTCACCCCCGTCCATGCATTCCATGACTACGAGCAAACATACACGCCCGCCGTACGTGTTCTCGTAAATGTCAATTACCTATAAGAAATAAAACTTATAATTACTTACGATAATTATTATTCTTTTAATTTCTAGCTTTCTCCGTACAGGGGCGTAAAAGGCGACAAAATTATAGCTGGTTGGAAGATTTCAAGCGCATCGCGATTACAACCGTCCTTGCTCTGTAAGTATAAGGCATAAAGCGAACTATGCCCAGTTCCCCTTCACGGGCAGCGTGTTGGCGATGCCTCTGACGTCACAAATATAGGCGACGGTAAATAATAGACCATAACATCGTACTGCTAGGCTTGGGCTTCGCCATAAAGGGAATGGACAGTATAGCGCGCTTATCCAAGGAGGATTACGGAGAGCGTTCAAGTATTACGTAATGAATTTTGGGGGGGGGGGTCTTGTAAAACGTTACGGTGCGTTAAAGGGGCGGGCGGGCGGTGGAGGGAGGTGGGTTTGAACTACGCGTTACGTAACATTGTTTTTGTTTAACCCTACAGAACGGTAACGTATAGGAATATCTTGTTTTAAAAAAAAACCATACATTTCAAATGTTAATAAACAATATTAACGCGATTAAAACAATAAGAAAGGTGTTTTAGCAATTTTCCGGTATTTTACGCCATATAATTGTGACTTTTAGATAAAAATGGTCACTAGTTATGGTTTATGTAACGTGTTACTAGGGGGGAGGGGGGTACAGAAAAACGTCACGGCGCGTTACATGGAGGGGGGGAGGGTCAAAAATCTCCAAAAATCGCGTTACGTAATACTTGAACGCTCCCTTACACATATCGGCGATCTCGTATGCAGTTTTCTTTCATCGTCGGCACGTGGCAATTATGCTATAATATGCACATTAAGCGAGAAAACCTGCATGCTTAAGCGGTGCATGCCACCGCTGGATTCGAACCGGGGACCTTTACATTGGTAGCCGAGTGCAATACCAATGAGGTACCTTCTTCTTCTTCAAGTGCCTCTCCAACTAGTGAAGGTCGGCTACCACCTTCTGGAATTGTTGTTTGTCCTTAGCGAGTCGAAACAATTTGGATACGCTCGCTATTACAGTCCACTCTCGGATGTTACGGAGCCACGACTTCTTTCTTCGACCAACTCGCCGTTTACCGGCACCCTTGGCCATCATTATAAGTTGCAAGAGGCTATATCTATCGTGCCTGAGCACGTGACCGAGATATGCAGTTTTTCGTCCCTTGATGACAGACAAAAGTTCCCTTTTCCTTTCAGCTCGCCGCAGAACCATCTCATTTGTGACTCTATGCGTCCAACTTATCCTCAACATACGCCTGTATGCACACATTTCAAAAGCTTCAATTCGCTTCCTGAGGTCTTCTTTAATAGTCCAAGACTCGCATCCGTACAGAAGTATAGGTCAAATGTAACAGTGCAACAGTCGTGTACGCAAGTCGATCTTTAAGCTCCGGCAGCACAGTACGGATCTCATGGTATTGAATGAGGTACCAGGCTACGGTAACTGCTTACCAATTATGTGGGCCGCCAGCCTGTTGGCTGTTCTCGGCGAATATTTAAAAAAAAATCACCTCGACTATGTGTATACACCCCCGCGCCCTCCAATGCAGCTCCACCTCCCGCCTAGCCTTGGTGCTGTCGTGAAGGACCTTCAGTGCCCGTTTCACGCCTGTCCGCTTTGATTTGCACTCCAGCACCTGGAAATCATGACATCGCACGCTTAATCATAAACTGACCGATTACGATTTAGGTCTAAACTGAGATAATATATAATAATAATAACGGGCAGCATTGTATCGACACCCTCTATCGGCCAAACTAAGATTTATTTCGATATCTCTTTCCCACACTGAGTTACCGCTATTTAGTTATAAGTCAATATATGGGATAAGTAGTAAATGACAAAACGTTTTTTGCGATTTTCCAAAAAAACAGGTTTTTTGAGTTAGGTCAGTTTATGATTAAGCATGCGACATTTTCACAAGCATTGTTTTGTTTTTAACCGACGAAAAAAACGGAGGAGGTTCTCAATACGTAGTACCCTGAGATGGTTTGGCCGGGTATGGGAGAGGATGAATGAAGAACGATTGACGAAAAAAGTGTATAAGGCGAGTGTGAATGGAAGTGTTGGAAGGGGTAGACCTAGGCGGACGTTTCGAGACCAGATCAGGGACGTCTTGGAAAAAGGCCAGGTCAAGAGTACCCTAAACCGAAGGGCATGTATGAAGGGAATAATGAAAGTGGACGAAGCGAAACAAGTATGTAAGGATCGTAGCAAGTGGAAAGAAGTGGTCTCTGCCTACCCCTACGGGAAAGAGGCGTGATTATATGTATGTATGGCAAATACGCTACTTGCTTGGAGCCTTTACTGGGCACTTTGGAACCAACAACATGCTCATGAAGATGGGTCTAACCGCGACACCCATGTGCAGGTTGTGTGGGGAACATACAGAACGCATGGAACACCTACTGTGTACATGTGATGCATTGGCCAGGAGGCGAATGAATCTTTTGGGGGTAGGATATCCAACACCGGAAGACTACAGGCTCCTATCTCCATACCTCATTGTTAGGCTCATGAAGCAGATCTTCAAGGAGATTGGAGAGGAGTGATTGCTATCTAGGGGAACACAAAAGATCCCATTGGGTCGAAGTGTCCGAGATATTTCTCGGCCCCAAAATAAGATAAGATAAGATGTATGTATGAATGTTGCTAACTGAACCGACTTTACATAATAAAGGCCCCAAAGCTATGCTCTTTTCAACCTAAATAAATTCATAATCCAATATAATTTATTATCAAAGGATATTTTAGATGTATCCATCGTATTCATTGAGCTGAGAATGCTGATTCGCGAAGGTCACTGATGCGTATACTTTAAATGAGAGATGATTCAAATTATACTATTTTAAGCCACGGTTTATGTTTATACTATAATAAATGAAATATGGAATTTGCCATGTGTTCACGGCCAGGAATACCCCATGAGAAATATTTAACTCGCACACATACACGCGTGCCCGCGCTCTCTCTCACACGCATAGAGAGAGATAGGAAAACTCACGCGCACTCACGTACACACACAAAGAAGGAAAGGGGACACCCGCACGCACGAAGATACACACATCAAGTTTTAAGTGCCCTTAAAACATGTCTATCGAACCTCAATCCAACTTCCGTATTAAGACCAAGATTACGGGCGTTACATATTATGTTCAATGTGCATTGTTCTTAAATTACCTGCCCAGATACCCCATTTGTTTGCATATTGATAACATACCGGAAAATATCAGAACCAAACCGCGTGTGCTATGTGACGTAGATGAAATTATTAACGAACTAAAGTTTTCTGAGTGAATGTATGTGCAATCCGGAGCGACCGCATTGAGAACTCCTAAACCCATCGAGCCTTCATGAACGTAGTTTTGCGGTTAACATGTTCTCTCCTTCCACTCGCCTATGCTATACTCCGGGCGCTATAGGAATAATTTCGTACGTTGACCTGTTAGTATCTGTCTCTGTCACTCCCGCGTAAATATAATGAGGCCTCGCCCGCACAGAGCAATGACCGCCGTCCGTTGCACCATGCACTCTCATATATAACTTTCCAAGTTATATCGTAAATTTCCCCTTCCATTACATGTCCAAACCACGCTAGTCTATTGCTTTAAAAATTTCCAACCACTGGCGCTAGTTTCACACTTCCTCTAATATACTCATTTCAGCGTTTTGTCTCTTGTTTAACATCCCTTCATCCGTCCCCTTAGTGGCCCAGAATTGCGAGCAATACAATATATACGACAGGCCTTATTAAGCTGGTGTGGTCACATAAACACCCAGATGTTAGACGGGAATGGAATCCGTGATCTTGGCAAATAAATATACCCTAAAGCTGTAGCCGCTACGGCAGGGAGGTCATCGTATATGTGTTCATTTACAAACAAAAATATCGTCGTGATCGTAGAATAACGTCCGATTTGAAAAAAATCCAAAATTCACTTTTTACCATATTTGGATACTACATTGTCTAAATCTAATATATAAAATTCTCGTGTCACAGTTTTCGTTGCCATACTCCTCCGAAACGGCTTGACCGATTTTGATGAAATTTTGTGAGCATATTGAGTAGGTCTGAGAATCGGCCAACATCTATTTTTCATACCCCTTAGTGACAAGGGTGACCCACCTACAAATTTTTTTTTTTAATTTTTTGACATTTTATTATTTATATGACAGAACAACGTTTGCCGGGTCAGCTAGTATTCAATAATATGTAGCAATCTACATTAAAAAAAATTACATGTATTTTAGATTTCAAATTAAGCAGTCGGTAAAGTGACGGATATGATAGATTCTCATAGTAAAATGACGCTTGTGTATTTTTAAAATGGTTGTCCTGTAAAGTTTAATATCAGATCTGTCACTATTCTACGACTACGACGATATATATAAATAACTAGCTGACCCGGCAAACGTTGTTCTGCCATATAAATAATAAAATGTCAAAAAATTAAAAAAAAAAATTTGGGGTTGGGTCACCCCTAACATTTAGGGGGATGAAAAATAGATGTTGGCCGATTCTCATAGATACCGGATAAGCACAAAAAATCACTAACTCAATTTAGTTATCTGCCTACTGCCTACCCCCTAAGAACGATGGCGTGATTATTTATAGCCTATGACCATTTCTAGGTTATCATCTATCACCATACCAAATTTCATCAAAATCCGTTCAGCCGTTTAGGCGTGAAAGAGGAACAGACAGACAGACAGACAGAGTTACTTTCGCATTTATAATATTAGTATGGATTCTCATAGTAAAATGACGCTTGTGTATTTTTAAAATGGTTGTCCTGTAAAGTTTAATATCAGATCTGTCACTATTCTACGACTACGACGATATATATAAATAACTAGCTGACCCGGCAAACGTTGTTCTGCCATATAAATAATAAAATGTCAAAAAATTAAAAAAAAAAATTGAGGGTGGGTCACCCCTAACATTTAGGTGGATGAAAAATAGATGTTGGCCGATTCTCATAGATACCGGATAAGCACAAAAAATTTCATCAAAATCGGTCAAGCCGTTTCGGAGGAGTATGGCAACGAAAACTGTGACACGAGAATTTTATATATTAGATACAGTATTCATAACACAAGCACTATGTTGCTTACTTTGGGACACTAGCGCCATATAGTATGGCGCTATATCAATTGTCTCAATTTATTTATTGTATTCACGGAATTCGTGTAAATCCACGCTCATAGTGCCGTAAGTAGTAAACATTATCCCCGTTTGATTCAGAACTTAAAAATAACGCATCTCAATAAATGTTATCGGACGAAAACAAGTTTGTTATGGTTGTTATTTTTAATCTTACTCGGAAATGTTATATACCCACATTTCATGTATACAATAAATAAATACATATTATAGAGATTTCACACAACGCCATCTAGTCCCGAAGTAGCATAACACTGTAACAAGTGTGGGTACTAGATACACACAAAATATGTGTGTGTGTGTGTGTGCGTATTTGCGGATCCAACAGATATCCTGTATACACGTCTTAAGTTTTATAAATTTAATTTAAAAAACATTTCGTAGTCAACCGATTTGTTAGTAAACCATTCTCGAACCCACTTGAATAAAAATTAAAGATCAAAATCGGTCCAAGTATCATCATTAAAACTTTCGCTTCGGTGCCCGGGGTCCGCTTCGATATCCCTGGTCACTACCAAGGACGTATATACCAATGGACTAGTGAGACACACACGTCCTTTTACGTCAAGCCAGAACTTTTTGGGTCTAGCCCTAAAAACGTCGTAAAACGTGTTGAGACCAACACAGGCGACACTTCTGTAATATGCCTTAATTTTATTGGTAAAGGTCGCGGTTAATGACGCCTTACGTAGCCGGAATTCTTTAAAACTGCGCGTTTTATAATAACTATAATGCAAAGTAATCTTCGAACGACGGTACGTGGTAGTTAACTGAAACCCACCTAAAGAACCCAAACCCAAATCAATTTGTATAGCACAATTCGACGCCTAGGTGCCTACCCAGATCGGACCCCCCCTCGCAAAGATTATAATAATCACACGTGTAAAGGAATACCAAGGTTTTATTCAGACACACGTATGTATACGATATTCGAGGAAATTTTTGATTCTTAATTCAGTAAACTATACCGTGTTCTAATATTGTGCAACGCCATCTCTAGGGCTTTATTCGTGCAGGGGCGGAGAATTAATACTGACCTCTGCCGTGGTCGGCCTATCGTAAAAGGCGACTAAACAATCCAAGCTAGGTGGTAGGGCTCCAAGCCCGCCTGGATAGCAGACAGGCTGACGGCCCGCTTAGAATTTAGCAGTTACTGTCGCCTATGGGTGTTAGCAACGCCAGTGGCATCGCGAACACGCTGCTGTCCCAACAACACACGGTTATTACGGCGACATACTTAAGACCAAAGGTGGTCGCCATTCAGACGGGCTTGGGCACCCTACCACGTAGCCAGGGTGGGTTGTTTTGTCGCCTTTTACGACAGGCCGACCTCGGCCGCAGAGGTCAGAATTCTTTCTCCGCCCCTACACGGATAAAATATTACTACGATAAATATTATTATAATACGTGCATGTAAGTATATAACCACGTTTCTTTCTTAAAATTTTTAACTTTTATTATAGAAAAATTGTACTTCCCGACTATACGTCGTCATCGTCACGAGAATTATTCACTCACGTCAGAGAAACTGCCGCTTACGTCACCGTTCGGCGCGTATCATTGAATGGATTACGTCACCGCTATCCGACAGCACTATTTCACAATATTGTTGGAAAACGCATAAATTTTGAGATGACGTTTTCCCGACACATAAGGGAACTCATTCATATAACACGTGACTTGATTTTTGTCAATTTTACCCCCCTCCTTGGTGACCATTCGTAGTAATGAGAAGACTACTATCCGTGCAGGGGCGGAGAAAGAATACTGACCTCTGCGGCCGGGTTCGGTCTGTCGTAAAAGATGACAAAATAATCCGAGCTAGGTGGTAGGGCTCCAAGCCCGTCTGGATGTCGACCACCCGGTCTTAAGTATGTCGCCATAATAACTTTGTGTTGTGTTCCGGCATTAGTGACCCAAGTTCGTGTACCCTTATGGGACAGTAGCGTGTTCGCGATGCCACTGGCGTTGCAAACACCCATAGGCGACGGTAACTGCTAAATTCTAAGCGGGCCGTCAGCCTGTCTGCTGTCCTACAGCAATAAAAATAAAATAAAAAAAAACCATCAATTCTCACTTTTTTTTCGAAAATTATTAATACTCTATGGAACTTAGCCGCAACGCAAATTTGCATAGTAAGATTTAATCTTCACATTTATTTGTCGAGTTTTGGGAATATGGCAGAAATGTAGCTGCAGGGGGTCCACCGGAACCAGCTAAACTTTGAAAGTGGTCTATGAGAAAAAAAGTCTGGGAACCTCTGCTTTAGAGGATATTGACTACGCGACGAAAACCAAAGCTCCACTGCCCCCTGTGACCAAGCGTGTTATTTTGGACACCTTCCCCTCACCCCCGGCCCCCGGAACGGGTCACGCTAAGGAAGGTCAGGTCCCACAATCTCAGTACTCAAGGTGGACGTAGATACACTGGATTTAGTGGGTATATTAGCGACGTACGTCTCCCACCCTAGAGAACTGCACGTGGAGTCCTAAAATACCCCCTCATGCATATCCACCTCCCCAAAAAAGGGTGGGAATCAACAGTGACCTTTCGTAACTCGTGCCCACAGGGCCGCGCGGATATATTTGAGGATGTTCCGGTGACTCATCTAATAGTTCTGATAGCTGATTGTGATATAAAAAACTTGATAACATATCATAGCGTATTTCACGGTGACTAAACACAATCCATTGCATTTTTTTTTTACGTGGTATATATGTATAGATAATGAAACAGGATGACCCCTTATCACCAAATGTTTTTATCCAGCGCTATTATTATTGTAATTAGCATAATTATGCTGAGTTGGCAAATCTGCTACATGCTAAGAACAAACAATATTATTATAAATACTGCAATATTCCTGTATCTTTTTTAATTGCTGTAGGACAGCAGACAGTCTGACTTCAAAATATGTGACAAGGAAATTTTTCTATGCCGATAACATAAAGAGGAAAGTGACAGGTGACACATAACCTAGCACACGCGATTGGAATTTTTTACCAAGTTTTAGAGGAGTTTGTCAGGTGTGGTATCGTAGGCAACGCGTGTTTGGAAAATTTTTGAAGTTTTTCCTAATTTTTCTGAGTTTCTAGGATTTGTGTTGAGTTATTTTTACTGGTGGTGATTGATTTAACCAATTATTAAATAGTTATTTACAAATTTTCCCAAATGTCGTCCTCGGACGATAACATACCTCCGGACAGGGGAAAGTCTTTGGACGTTACTATGGATGAACTCCTTGTTATTGGTAACCCCTCTATAAAACCAACAGTAAAACGTACTATATCGTCGCTTCCGGATTCATCAATTATCCCTGAAAAAAGACAAGCTCCTCCTTCTGCCTCAGTCCAGCACACGTACACGCTACCAGGTTACGAATCCAATTTTGATTTAAAATACACAGACTCGGACTGCGGCCCTTTCGTGGTTCATGTTGCTCGCTCTGATAATGATTTTTCATCATCTACTCATATGCGTACATTAAAAATTGCTCAAATGATTTACAATAGTAAGGTATCAGGTATTGATGAAATCAAACATATTGGCAGAAATAAGGCTGCCATTATTTTCAAAACTTATCTAGATGCCAACTCATTCTTAACAAATGACGCCCTCCCTAAGAATAATTTAACTGCTACTATTCCCCGTTTCCAGGTTACTCGGATGGGGGTAGTTCGACAGATTCCATTAGACTGGACCTTACAAGATTTTGTCTCCTGGATTGAATGTCGTTCAGTTCCTACGGTCGTTATTAAAGCTAGGAGACTCAATAAAAAAAAGAGAGCTGAAGGCAAAACTTCTTGGGAACCCACTGGCACCGTTGTCCTTACTTTCCTTGGGCAAACTTTACCCAAACATATATATTGTTGCAACGTTTCTCTCCCTGTAGATACCTATACGCTTCCAGTTATCCAATGTCTTAAATGTTGCAGGTATGGTCACGTCCGTGACCAATGCAGATCACATGCACGGTGTTCCCGATGTGCGGGTCCACATGAAGGTATAGCATGTAACGTTCCTGAACAAAACATATCTTGTTTATACTGCTCAGGTCGACACACCGCCTCTGACCCTAAGTGTCCGGAGTATTCCAGACAAAAATCAATCAAGTTAGTGATGTCTGAAGAAAATATTTCTTACCTTGAGGCAGCCCGTAGATTCCCCTTAGTCCGTACTTCATATGCAGATATTGTTAATGCCTCAAATCCTCAAAAACAAGTCGGTTTGAATCGTTCTTCTTCTAACTATACATTCCCTCACTCAACTCCCGTTCCAGAAATAAATCCTCAAGCTCTCAATTCCAAATCATTATCATACAAGAAGACTGTTTTTGTTGAAAGAAAGCCAAAAGCTCCCCTGGGAAAATCATATGACAAACAGGCTCATAATGATATAATTTCCATTCCTAGTTCGTCGCTTCCCAATGGCTGTGCTCTAAAAGACTTATCATGTAACCCCACCCCCAATGATAATCTTTCTGAAATAATTTCGACCTTGTTAGTTAATATGGTTTCTCGATTTAGTGAACTTTTACCGTACAATGTTCTAGAACAAATTTTATCCTCGGTCTCATCTTTACTTCACTCTCAATCAATACAAGATGACAGTTCTAATTCAATGGAATAGTCGTAACATTAAAAACAAAAAACAAGAACTTATATTTCTTGCTAATAAATACAAACCTGCCCTATTTGCTATCTCGGAGACTTGGCTGAGACCTGGTTTCCTTTTTAGGATTCCTGGTTTCTCTTGTCTTCGAGATGATAGGGAAGATGGCTGGGCAGGTTGTGCTCTCTTTGTAAAAAGATCTTTATCATTCTCTCGTCTTTCTCTTCCTCCACATTCCTTTGGTTTAAATATTGTCGCTGTTCGTATGAACAATATCTCTTATATTTCTGTTTATATCCCGCACCCAAATTCTCACTTAATACAAGAATTCTCAATTCTTTTATCTTCTCTCCCTGGCCCCTTTATTATCCTAGGGGACTTTAACATCCACCATACTTTGTGGGGTTCACATTTTTGTGATTCCAACTCTTTTCTTTTTATTGATATACTTGATAGATTAAATCTTTGTGTCCTCAATGATGGTTCTCCCACTCGTAGAGTCTCTCCTTTACAAAACCCAAGTATCCCAGATCTTACTTTGGCCTCCCCGTCTATTGGTTTCTCACTTACTTGGAATGTCCTTCCTTTTTCTCTTGGCAGTGATCATCTTCCTATAGTATGTACACTTGCTGACTCTTCACGGCCTTCTAGGGTATACCTTTCTCCACTTTTAAAATATAAAATAGAACGTGCAGACTGGCCAAAATTTACTTCCATAGTTGAGAATCGCCTTAATTCTCTTCCTGTCATTAATTTTGATAACTTTTTATCTTTATATGAACTATACACGTCCTCTCTAACAGCAGCTGCGGATGAATCCATCCCTATTAAAAATTCTTTCCGAAATCATATTCCTTCTCCTGCATGGTGGGATTCCGAATGTTCAGTCATAGTTAAAAAACGAAAGGAAGCTGAATTAAATTTTTCTAGGTCTCTTTCCTTGGAGTCCTATCTAGAATTTCAGAAAGTTTCTTCTGCAACTAAAAGACTTTTGCGGAAAAAGAAATCTCAAGGATGGCGTACTTTCTGTGAATCCCTATCTCCTAGAGCTCCTGCTTCCTTTGTGTGGAAAAAAATAAAGGCATTTCGGAAATCTCAAATAGATTCTAATGTAAACTCTAATAATCTCTCTGTTTGGCTTTCTGACTTCATTTCTAAACTTTCTCCTCCCTTTGTTCCTTTTCAATTTCAATTGCCAGTTCAATCTTCACCTGCTGCCTTGTCTGATCCCTTAAATGATCGTTTTTCTTTTTCAGAATTATGTTGCGCTCTTCATAATTTACATGACTCTGCTCCTGGTATTGATGGCATACCGTACTCATTTATTTATAATTCTTCAGAATACTCTCAACATTTTCTTCTTAACCTCTTAAACCACATATTTATCTCAGGCTCTGTCCCGAAGACGTGGAAAACTCAGATAGTCATCCCTATTTTAAAACCAGGTAAAGATCCTTGTGACTCTAATTCCTACAGACCCATTGCTCTCTCGTCAGTTTTGGCTAAAATCCTAGAACACTTAATTAAAAATCGTTTGGAGTGGATTATAGAAAACAGAAATATTTTCCCCCAATGCCAAGTGGGTTTTAGGAGGGGTCTCGGAACTATAGATAGCCTAAGCATATTAACATCTGAGATTCGCAAAGCATTTTCCAAAAAACAACATGTTTTAGGTGTTTTCCTTGATATATCCTCGGCGTATGATAATGTCAATCTTAATATACTGAGGCAAAAACTCATAAATTTACATATTCCTCCAAAAATTATCAATATTGTCTATAACATGTTTATGGAACGTTCTATTGCTGTAAGAGTCTCAGGTAACGTTTATCCTCCCCGGCTTGTCTGGAAAGGTCTTCCTCAAGGTTCCGTCCTTAGTCCCATCCTTTATAACATTTATACGGCTGAATTGGATACTACAGTTAATTGCTTCTGCAAAATTCTTCAGTATGCTGATGACATTGCTTTGTTTGCTACTTCTAACTCCTTTACTGACTCTTCAAACAGCTTAAATTCTGCCTTATACTATTTAAATACATGGCTCTCGGATCATGACTTGTCTCTTTCTGTCTCTAAATGTTCTGTCGTTGTTTTCTCACGTAAAAAAGTAATTCCTAATATCAACATTCATGTTAACAATATCCCCATCCCTATTATAGATAAGGTTAAATTTTTAGGTGTTTATCTTGACTCTAAATTGTCCGGTGTTTTCCATTTAAACTACATTTGCCAAAAAGTTGAAAAGAACATCAACATTCTTCGAGCTCTATCTGGTATTAAATGGGGCTCCCATCCATATTGTCAAAAGCTTCTCTACAATGCTATTGTGAGAAGTCATTTTGACTATGGCTGTTTTATTCTAGAGCCATGTAGCAAATCTGCTCTTTCTAAATTAGATCGTATCCAGTCAAAATGCTTACGAATTATCACTGGTGCTATGAAATCATCCCCAATTAATGCCTTACAAGTTGAATGCCTAGACCCTCCTCTTGCCCTACGTAGACAATTTCTAGCCGACCGATTCTTCTTCAAAGTGGTTGCTACTTCAAATCATCCCTTATTAAATATTTTAGATCAAATTTCACAACTGTCTAATTCGTCTGGTTATTGGAATCACAAATCATTACCCCCCCTTGTTACCTCTTTCAAAAAATTAAGCAGTCTTTCCACCAGTATACATCGAAATTACAAAAACCCTATTTTTGAAATTTCTTTCGATGGTCTTCTATTCCGCCCTAAAACTATTTTAGACCTTGGAATCTGTAAAGATACTCCTGCTGCAAATATCAAATTCCAATCCGCTATTCTACAACAGTGGCCTGATTACCTTCAATTTTATACTGATGCTTCTAAATTATCTCAGTCTGGTCCTGTCGGTGCTGCTGTGTGGATCCCGAAATACAAAATTATTTTAAATTACAAAATTCCTCCCCCTTCGTCTGTGTTTACGGGTGAAGCGATCGCCATTTTGGAGGCAGCTCTCTATATTCAATCCCATAATATTAATAAAGCTATTGTTATAAGTGACTCCCTAAGCTGCCTTCAAGACATTCTCAAACTTCCTTTTCATTCAAGAGATAATTTTGAAATTACTCTAAAAATAAAACAAACTCTCTATGAATGTTATTGCTCTGGTCTTGATGTCATTCTTATTTGGATCCCAAGCCATTGCGGTATCAACGGAAATGAAGTAGTGGACTATTGTGCGAAGGAAGCTGTCAACTTGGGTTGCAACAAATATAATAAAATTTTTCCCCGTGACTTACGTTTACTTGCCAAACCTCAAATGTTAGACACCTGGAACTCCAATTGGCAAAATTCTTATCTCACTACTGGTAGACATTATGGCTCCCTGCAACCTCTTATTCCCATTAAACCCTGGTTTTTCTATCACAGAAGGTTTCCCAAAAAAATAACTTCAACTATAATTCGCCTTAGGCTTGGTCACTTCTGCTCCCCCGTTTTCCTCGCAAAAATTAGAGTGCGTGACCATTCAATCTGTGAATGTGGTTTAGATGAGGGAACAACCGAACATATATTTTTTCACTGCCCTAAAATTTCTACTCCACTCTATAGTATTTTGCCCAAAGAATTTCCCCGTCCGGTTAATTTAAATTTCCTCCTCACCCTATCTCACCCTAAATCTATAAATATTTTATGCAAATTCCTTGCTTTAAATAATATATATTTGTAACCAGTTTAACTTATGCCGCCTTGTCCTTAGATTCTCAGAAAATATTTCCGGAGACTGTCTAAATTCGATTTACCTATTTCCGCTATTCCATCACCTGACAACTCTTACTGGACCTTGGCAAAATCAGTGCCAAAAGCATTGGAGCCATATACTAAAAACCAATACCAATACCAATACCAAGTTTTATTTGTTTTTCTGTTTTCCTTAAGCTTGTGTTGTACCTTTTTGTGTTTGGTGGTGGTTATTTGTGATTATTTTTGTGTGGTAAGCTCTAAAATTTCACGATGTCAACGTCTGTAGGTGAGAAAGTTCCACCCGATAAAACCTCATTGGATCTTGAAATGGAAGAACTTGTAGAAATTACTAACGCTCCCGAAAGATCTCAATTAAAGCGTCCTAGTGATGTCCCGACTGGTCCCCCTGAGAAAAGATTAGTTGCCCCTTCCTCCTCTGTTCAACATACCTACACGCGCTCTGGTTATGAATCGAATTCTCTCCTTAGATACTTAGATTCAGAGCTAAACCCGTTTATAGTCCATGTATCTCGCACAGATAATGATATTCCTAATTCTTCAAATAGTGCCCTCAAACTCGCTCAGATTGTCTATAATAGTAAAAAATTTTCGGGTATAAACGAAATAAAAAATTTGGGTAGAAATAAAATTGCTATCCATTTCAAATCTGCCTCAGAAGCCAATAGTTTTTTATCTTCTCCCCTCTTAGAATCATTAAAGTTATCTGCCTCAATCCCCAAGTATAACATTACAAGGATGGGCATTGTCAAACAAATTCCACTGGACTGGACCCTCGAGGAGTTGGTAGATATGACAGAATGTAGGCCTGAGTCTACAATAATTATTAAAGCCCGTCGCCTAAACAAAAAAGAGGATAGATGGTAAACCAGTCTGGGAACCTACCGGCACAGTTGTTTTAACATTTTTAGGGCAAATTCTTCCTAACTACATCTATTGTTGCAACATGTCAATACCTGTAGAAACATATACACTACCCACCATTCAATGCCATAAATGTTGTAGGTTTGGTCATGTCCGTGACCAATGCCGATCAAAACCTCGTTGCTCAAAATGCGCTGGCCCCCACGATGTCCAAATCTGTAACGTCAATGAAGTAGATACAACATGCTTATTCTGTTCCGGTCTCCACCAGGCAACTGACCCAAAATGTCTCGAACACTCAAGACAGCGATCGATTAAACTTGTAATGTCTGAAGAAAATATAGGATATATTGAGGCTTCACGTAGATTTCGCCCAGTTCGCACAACATTCGCTGAAGTAATAACATCTCCTCTTACCAAAAATGCAGGTGATACACCCCATGTCCCTAATACTTCTCCCTCTCAGTCATCTTCCTCTAAAAATCCCCAAGCGATCCATTCATATAAAAAAACTGTATTTATCCAACGTAAAGAAAAACCACAATTAGGAGTAACTTATGATAAAGTTGCTCATAATAATATCACCTCTCGATCTCCCTCAGCATTACCAAATGGTTGTGCACTTGACTCCACAATCCCACAGTCTCTCACCCCCAATGATAATTTATCGGAAATCATATCAATGTTAGTCATCAATATCCTTTCTCGTTTTAGTGACATAATACCGAACAATGTAGTACATCTGATACAGAATCTCTTAACAAACCTCCTTACCCCTCTCATAAACAATGGCCAAAATTCTACAGTGGAACACTAGAAACATTAAAAACAAAAAGCATGAAATCATTTACTTAATAAATACTTTCTCCCCCATTATTTTTGCTCTCTCAGAAACCTGGCTCAAACCAGGTTCAACTTTCAGGATCCCAGGATATTCTTGTATCCGTGATGACAGACCTGATGGTTATGCTGGCTGTGCTCTCTTGGTGAAGAGAAATCATATTTTCTCCTCCCTTCCTATTAACTCTCACTCTTATGGAATTAATATAGTTGCTGTTCGTGTATCAAACATAACATTTGTCTCTGTATATATACCATATCCTAATAGGATCCTAATCTCTGAACTTTCATCTATCTTATCCTCTCTTCCTCCCCCTCTCCTTATATTAGGTGACTTCAACATTCATCACACATCTTGGGGATGTCATTCAAATGATTCAATTTCTCATGTTTTTCTTGATGTCATAGATTCACTAAATTTATGCATACTTAATGATGGTTCTCCCACTCGTAGAGGCTTCCCTAATCAAAACCCTAGTGTCCCTGACCTCTCTTTAGCGTCCCCATCCTTAGCTAACACTCTTTCCTGGCTAGTGCTGTCGAATTCTCATGGTAGTGACCATCTACCTATCTTATGTTCCTTAGCTGACTCACTACCACCTTCTATTCTTCCCTGCCCTCTTTTCAAATTTAGGACTAAAGAAGCAGACTGGTATAAATTTTCAGATCTTGTGGAATCTAAATTGTCACCATTCCCAGAAGTCACTCAAGACAACTCCCTTCACCTATACTCCAAATTTACTGAAGCCCTTATGTGGTCTGCAGAAAAAATAATTCCTCTAAAAAACTCTAACTTCAATAAAATCTCTTCCCCTGTGTGGTGGGACTCAGAGTGTACGGCCAGTGTTAAAGAAAGAAAACAGGCTGAACTTAGATTTTCAAACAATCTTTCATTGCAGAATTTTCTGGAACACCGAAGGATCTCTGCTAAAACAAGAAGATTACTTCACAAAAAAAAGATATTAAGCTGGCGTCACTTTTGTGAATCTCTATCCCCCAGATCCCCTGCTTCCGTAGTATGGAGAAAAATTAAATGTTTCAGAAAATCCCTAACTGATAATAATATAATTTCTAATGACACATCCCGCTGGCTTCCTAACTTCTTTTCTAAATTAGCTCCTCCTTTCGTTCCTCCCAGTCAATGTATATTGCCCTATTCGGCTCCGTCTTTGTGTGCTGACAGGATGGACAGGGAATTTTCCTATGCAGAACTGTGTTGTGCCCTTGATCATCTACAAGACTCTACTCCCGGTATAGATGGAATCCCCTATTCATTTATCACCAAGTCTTCAGTTTACATTAAAACATATTTTTTAAAATTGATGAATTGTTTCTTCTCGAGTGGTATCGTTCCTGATTCTTGGAAATTGCAACTAGTTGTTCCCATTTTAAAACCTGGTAAGGATCCCAATGACCATAACTCCTACCGGCCTATTGCCCTCTCATCTGTACTATGCAAAATTATGGAACATCTTCTTAAGAATCGCTTGGAATGGCTAGTTGAAAGTCGCAATATTTTATCTAGGACCCAATTTGGCTTTCGCAAGGGATTAGGAACCCTAGATAGTTTGAGCACCCTGATTTCAGATATCCGTTTAGCATTTTCCAAAGGTGATCATGTTGTTGGTGTTTTCTTAGACATTACAGCAGCATACGATAATGTTGATCTTCCCCTACTCAGACAGAAACTGTACCAGCTGAGTATCCCGGTGAGAATCACAACCCTGATATGTAATATGCTCATGGAACGCTCTATAACTATCCATTCTCCTGGTATTCCTTCCTCATCAAGACTTGTCTGGAAGGGTCTCCCGCAAGGGTCTGTCTTAAGTCCTATCCTATATAGTATTTATACAAGAGACTTGGAGTATTCAGTTAACAGCTTCTGTAAAATACTACAATATGCAGATGATATTGTCTTATATTCCACATCCCCTTCTCCTATTGATGCTTGCTCCCGCTTAAATCAGGCTTTGTTCTACCTTCATTCTTGGCTCTCAGACCACAGTCTTTCTATTTCAACACCTAAAAGCACTGCTGTCATTTTTACAAGAAAAAGGTCTCCTCCTCTCACTGATATCTTAGTTAACGGTCATCAAATTAATTTTCAGGATCATGTCAAATTCTTAGGCTTGACTCTTGATTCAAAATTGTCAGGAACTCGGCACCTAGATTACATCTGCAATAAAGTTGAAAAAAACATAAACATTCTTCGAACTTTATCAGGGGTTGGTTGGGGTTCCCATCCATACAATCAAAGACTTTTATATCAAGCCATTATCAGAAGCCATTTTGATTATGGATCTTTTCTTTTAGAACCCTGTAATAAATTAGCATTGGCTAAATTAGACCGTATCCAAGCCAAGTGTTTAAGAATTATTACAGGTTCCATGAAATGTTCACCAACAAATGCATTACAAGTGGAATGTTTTGAATCCCCCCTTTTCTTGCGCCGTCAATTACTTGCAGACCGATTTTTTCTTAAAGTTGTATCTTTTTCTGACCATCCTCTACTAGAAATTATTGAACAACTGTCACCTTTAATAACCTCCTCCCCTTACTGGTCCCACAAATCACCCCCTACATTAATAAAATCTTTCAATAAATTTTCAAATTATCTCAATTACATTTATAAATCTAGTCTACACCCTTTATATGAAATTAACTATGATAGTCTTATATTTAACCCTAATATTATTCTGAATCTTGGCTTAGATAAAAACTCCATTAACGCAAATAGCACCTTTTCAAAAATATTAGCTGAGAAATGGCCTGACTACATCTATTTTTTTACGGATGCATCTAAACTAACAGATAATGGCCCAATTGGAGCAGCAGTTTGGATCCCAAAATACCGTATTATTTTAAATTTTCAACTTCCTCCTCACAATTCAGTCTTCTCTGGAGAATCAATTGCCATTCTTGAGGCAATAAAATATATAGAATCCCATCTCATATATAAATCTGTGATATTCACTGATTCTTTAAGCTGCCTCCTTGACCTTCAAAAATCCCCTTTTCGTTGCAAAGAACTGTCTCCTATTTCATTAAAGATTAAAGATATCCTATATAAATGCCACTCTTCTAACTTTGACATTGTCCTTGCTTGGATTCCAAGCCATTGCGGGATTGCCGGAAACGAAACCGCTGATAGATGTGCTAAGCAAGCTACCACAATTGGATCAACCACTCACAACAAATACTTTCCCAGAGACTTAAAAACTCTTACAACGTCAGATATGATCAAAAGTTGGGATAAGATATGGCAAAAAACTAGAATAACTGTCGGTCAGCATTATGGTTCTCTGCAACCTAATATAAACTTTAGCAAACCCTGGTTTGCACGCTACCAGTCCCTCCCAAAAAAGGTTACGTCAACAATTATACGTCTTCGCCTTGGACAGGTGTCTTCCCCTGTCTTTTTAGCTAAAATTAGAATTCGTGATCATTCTCTGTGTGAGTGTGGACTTGATGAAGGAAACCTTGAACACATATTCTTCCACTGTCCAAAGATATCATCCCCTATATATGACCTATTACCAAAACAAATCCCACGTCCCATTAATCTAAACTTCCTCTTAACACTTGTGCACACTAAGCTGATATATACACTCTCTAACTTTTTAATTACTAACAGTATTTACTTATAAGGCTACATATATATGTATATACATTTAATACTAACTTGCTTCTTGTGTTGTCCTCAGGATCTCAGAACTCAATTTACCGACCATAATTCTTTACTATTGCTACATTTAACCTGTCACTTTTATTAATTACGTAGACATTGGCAAAATCAATGCCAAATGCATTGGAGCCATAATAACAAAGAAAGAAGAAGAAGAAGAAGATAACATAAAAAATAATCACGTTGAAAGTTTGCTAAAAAATATCGGGACGCTTTGGCGTTAATGGGTTAAGCTGTATCAGATCATTGACTAAATCTAAAGTAATATTCGACTCTGACAGCCCGCTTAGAATTTAGCAGTTACCGTCCCCTACGGGTGTTTGCAACGCCAGTATCATTTATTTATTTTATTTAATACGGTACACCAACAGCATACATAAGATACAATTTACACAACATTTACAATAATAAAATTAATATATCTATAAAATGCAATATCAAATAAGAAAAATATCATGCAATATCAAATTAGTCAAACATTAATAACAATAATCACAAAAAAAAAACAGGAAAAACGTGAACACGCTGCTGTTCCATAAGGGTACAAGAACTTGGGTCACTAATGCCTTAACAACAACACACGGTTATTATGGCGACATACTTAAGACCAAAGGTGGTCACCATGCAGACGGGCTTGGGGCCCTACCACGTAGGATAAATAATAATGTGACAATTCACTCAACACCATCTAGTTCTAAATAGCAGAGCAGCTGTGTTATAGGTACTACAAACATCTAAATTCTGGATCAGGACCGACCCTTGACCCCTGTAAGGGTTTCAATGTGTGAAAACCGTAATGGACATGCAAGAAAAACACACAACTAAATCCCTTATTATGTACATGGTAGTGTACATGGTAAGTGGGGGGGGGGGGGGGGGGTAGAGATACGATAACAACCATAAATGTCAAGAGAACTGTTTCATATCATGCTAAATAAACGTTGTTTTATTTGATCAAAATGTTTAATCAGAATATATACAGTTATCTGATTAAGTCAATAAATGCGAGAGAATAAACTTTGCTCTGATTATTTGAACTGAATCTCATAACCTTGGACAATATCATAATTCTTTATGACATTGAATCTATTTCCTCTTCCAAGACATGAAGATGTAAAGATGAGGATGTTACTTAGTGTTTTTCTTTTATTAAATAAAAAATACTGTGACAAATGACACAATGCCAGCGAGGTCTTTTGAAAATACCATGCTTGGTCACAAAGAGGATGTGGGGCTTAGGTAGTCAATATCCTCTAAAGGAAACATTGCGCCTTTTCAAGCTGTAATTAGGTATTAATTAGTGATGGGTGTTGAATCAAGAACTAGTTGAATAACAGTTGATCTCCTGTCAACTTAATGAATTTAGCGACTTTCAAATTTGAACTCTAAGTACCACGCGCAAAAGTTGATTCTAGAAATAGTTTGTTTTTAAGAACAGGTTGACTATAAATATTGGTGGAACCAGTCAGTCCTAAGCCTGAAGAAAAAGTATGAAGGAAAGGTCATCTAAGCATCAATCAAATGTTTCCCATTAATACATTGAATCAAATAATAAAATGTCAGGTCGTAGCGTTAAAAATATTCAATGAAACTACGCGTAGCCTTAAAAATAATGTTAACTTGTAAACTGTCCTTCACGTTTACATTGCAATTGTTAACTCATTGACAAATTTAACTAGTTGAAGAACGTAAAAACATTAACGTTAACGAAAAAAACCATCACTAGTATGAACCAATCCCTAGTATGAATGAATGCACTTTGCAACACTGTATTAATAAAGAAAAATATGAGCCAATTAATTTTTTATTAAAGACTAGCTGTGCCCGCGACTCCGCCGGCGTGGAATAGTGACTTTGGGCAGCATTTTTTGGATATATCTTATGGTTTATTTTGGATTACAAACCCTAAAATATAAATAAATTAAATATACAAAGTCAGTGTTATCAAATGCAACTGTTACGCCATGCGACTCCGGGATACGTGCGTTCGAACCTACAAAGTCCAGCCTAAGTTAAACCCTATTTTATATGATTGATGATATAAATCTGAGGTTAACTTAAATTTGATTGAACAATTTTTTTTAAATCAAGTCTAAGTTATTCCTTGTTATATCAGCTATCTGCCAGTGAAAGTCCCGTCAAAATCGGTCCAGCCGTTTCAAAATTAGCCGGAATAAACAGACAGACGGACAAAAATTGTAAAAAATGTTGTTTTGGTATATGTACCGTGTATACGTAACGTGACCATACGTCCCGCTTTCAGTTTGTCCGTCCCGCTGTCCCCAACGAGAACAAAAATGACCCGCTTTTATGAAACTTAACTACTTGGCTACATTAATATCGCGTGAGACGGCAGCGCAGCGTAGACGCGGGTTGACAGTCAGGAACAAGCGAGAGCGAGCGACTGACATGCGAGAACGGGATTGACGAAAAATGATAGTTCATTTATCTATTGTGCATGTGTTTATTAGAATCTTACCGAATCCTTACTTATCCCAACTCCTTACAAAATACATACTAAAGTAACTCTAATTTTGCTGTAGCAAAGTAGTTTTTTGTTGTGAAATTATTTATAAATATTATTTTTAGGGCAAGTTGGTGTAAGAATTAAGATGTCAGTGAGGGTAAGATACCTTAATAAATTATTTCAAGTCATTTTTTAAACCGTAATTTTTATTTTGCTTAAATATACATCTTACACTGAGTATCCTATACCTAGTCAGGTCATAAGTATTGTCACACAGTAAACACTTTTCTTTTAGAATGCTGGCCACAAAAATTTTTATTGAATTCGAATTTCGAATTGTTCATGAAAATAAAAATGTATAACTTTTAGAATTTTACTCATTTTTAAATATGGAGTGGACGCTTAAAGAAGACCGTGTTGCAGTTATTGCGTTGCATCGTTGCGGTTACGCGCCAATTCAAATTTTTAACATATTGAAAAATTTGAATATTACCAAAAGATTCGTTTATCGTACCATCAAACGATACAATGAAGACTCTAGTGTAGATGACAGGTCAAGAAGCGGTCGCCCTCGGTCTGTTAGGACTCCAGCAGTGATAAAAGCTGTGAAGGCACGAATTCAAAGAAATCCCAAACGTAAGCAGAAACTGTTGGCCCTTCAGATGGGGTTAAGCAGAACCACGGTGAAAAGGGTGTTAAATGAAGACTTAGGGCTTCGGGCATATCGAAGAAAAACAGGACATCGTTTGAATGCTCGTCTAATGACCTGAGACTGAAGAGATGCCGCGCTTTGTTGAAGCGGTACGCGGGAAAAAAATATCGGGAAATTCTTTTTTCGGATGAAAAAATGTTTACCGTAGAAGAGAGCTACAACAAACAAAATGATAAGGTGTACGCACACAGTAGTGAAGAAGCGAGCAACCGTATTCCGCGTGTCCAACGAGGTCATTTTCCATCCTCGCTCATGGTATGGTCGGGAGTTTCTTATTGGGGCTTAACAGAGGTACATTTTTGTGAGAAAGGTGTAAAAACGAATGCTGTTGTGTATCAAAATACAGTCCTGACGAACCTTGTGGAACCTGTTTCTCATACCATGTTCAATAACAGGCACTGGGTATTCCAACAAGATTCGGCGCCAGCTCATAGAGCGAAGAGCACACAAGACTGGCTGGCGGCGCGTGAAATCGACTTCATCCGGCACGAAGACTGGCCCTCCTCCAGTCCAGATTTGAATCCGTTAGATTACAAGATATGGCAACACTTGGAGGAAAAGGCGTGCTCAAAGCCTCATCCCAATTTGGAGTCACTCAAGACATCCTTGATTAAGGCAGCCGCCGATATTGACATGGACCTCGTTCGTGCTGCGATAGACAACTGGCCGCGCAGATTGAAGGCTTGTATTCAAAATCACGGAGGTCATTTTGAATAAACTTTAATGTCATAAGAATCTATGTTTTGTTAAGTTCATTTTGGTATATGAATGGTTACATAATTAATAAACTTGTTACAATTATTTTACATTAAACATGTGACAGAATTTATGACCTGACTAGGTATATGTATTTATTTATATATGAAATTCCATAGGCGTCCCGCTTTGACAAGAAAAAAAATAGACAGTAAATAGCGCAGTTATTTTAATATTACAAACAGACACTCCAATTTTATTTATTTGTATGTATAGATAAATAAATGACTTTTTTAACTTTCTGTTTCCAAATAATGATTCAATACTGTATTTATGCTTGTTGCTGTATTATGCTGTATGTGAAAATTAGAGGTTGAGGTGTTCTCATATAGTACAGACTGTCACCAAGGAGAGGGAGGTAAGAATTGTCAAAATTAGATCATGTGGTATGGAGAAGTTCCTTTGTCTCTAAATCCAGACTTAAACTTCTACAGCACTGTCTACAATTTCAGACTTTTCCTCTCCGTTTCCCAGGGTCTTCAGCGTCCTTGATAGTGAGTACTATATATACTTATTAAGTATTTAGTATCTTACACTTTAAGTGTGCAATCCTCTCTCTTCTGATCTCTATCTCCTGATAATAACAATAGATGTCATACCAAGTCATGAACACAGCAGTAGTTAAATTATTAACAAGTAAAAATAAAAAGATACCTGACGATGAATGAAACTAATCTTTTAACAGTGTATTCTATTTTGTCAAGTCATACTGATTAGGAAATAATTGTGAATAACATTTTCTAAACATGGCCTTGTGAAAAATAATGAAATAGTGTGTCAATATGCATAAAATATGTTTACACCAACATAACATGGGAATACTATGTGACCTATTTTTGTCAAGTTTTACCCCCTTTGGTGACCATCACTAGTATATGAAACCCCTCCCCTTCGATTTTTTATTGCCCTATAGCCTGACAGCAGACAGGCTGACAGCCCAGTAAGTAGTTAGCAGTTACCGTCGCCTATAGGAGCTTGCAACACCAGGGGCACCGCTAACACGCTGACATTCACATAGTAATACTGGAACTTACTAATGCCGGAACACAACATAAGGATATTATGGCTGCATGTTTAAAAACAAGAGGTGTTTGCTGACCACACAGTATTGGAGCCTTACCACCTAGCTTGGGTTGTTTAGTGGCCTTTTACAAAATGCTGAACCCGGCCACAGAGATCAGTATTTTTTTTCCACCCCTCTAGTTTTCACTAATTCATAAATAGTTTTATCCATGCAGGGGTGGTGAAAGAATACTGACCCCTGCGGCCTGGGTTGGCCTTTTGTAAAAGGTGACAAAACAACGCACCCTAGCTACGTGGTAGGGCCCCAAGCCCGTCTGGATGGCGACCACCTTTGGTCTTAAGTATGCCACCATAATAACTTGTGTTGTGTTCCAGCATTAGTGACCCAAGCTCCTGTACCCTGATAGAACAACAGTGTGTTCCCGTTATATATCTTCTTCTTGCCTTTATCCTAAATATGTAGGATCTGCACAATACTCTCTCTTTTTGCTCTCTTCTATTAGTCGTCATCTCAATACATCGGTGCAGAGGCGGAGAAAGAATACTAACCTCTGCGGCCGGAGTCGGCCTGTCATAAAAGGGGACAAAATAACCCTAGCTATGTGGTAGGGCCCCAAGCCCTTCTGGATGGCGACATACTTAAGTATGTCGCCCTAATAACCTTGTGTTGTGTTCCGGCATTAGTGACCCAAGTTCCTGTACCCTTATGCAACAGCAGCATATTCGGATTGGCATTGCAAACACCCATAGGCGACGTAACTTCTAAATTCTAAGTGGGCTGTCAGCCTGTCTGCTGTCCTACAGTAATAAAAAAAATCTAGTACCCATAAAACAAGTGCTTTACTTTGGAACTAGATCCTGCATATTTATTTATTTTTTAGTCTATTTCGCCTTATGTATCCATCCACTTTCATTCCTATCATTTCGCATGCTTAATCATAAACTGACCTACATAAAAAAAAACCTGTTTTTAGGGAAATCGCAAAAAACGTTTTGTCATTTATTACTTATCCCATATATTGACTTATAACTTAAATAGCGGTAACTCAGTGTGGGAAAGAGATATCGAAATAAATCTTAGTTTGGCCGATAGAGGGCGTCGATACAATGCTGCCCTTTATATTATCTCACTTTAGACCTAAATCGTAATCGGTCAGTTTATGATTAAGCATGCGAATGCCCTCTTACTTGGCATTCTCTTCTTATATGCAGTATGTTTATATGCTTTAGTTTGTGTCAACATATTAGTGTCATAAAAGTATTAACACATAGAAAAATATTAATGCAAGAAAGGTTTAAGAATACAATATTTTTAAATGAAAAACAATAACTTCACATTTGTCAACCATGTTGTATGAGACATAGGGTTATTATTAGTAAACTAAATAATTAACTACTGAGTCAGATAAAATGGAGTTCAATGCCTTATATGACAATATATTTTTATAAACATTCTGAAACAATTCGCACAGTGCCATTTAGTCCCAATGTAGCATAGCACTTGTGTTATGCGCACTACTATACCGGCACGCTACGATGGTTGTTTTGAAGTTTCTCCACTCATGAAGGTTCGTATTAATTAGTAATTACATTTGAAGGAGTAAATTGCTGTTCTTTATTGTCAATAGTGACTGCAGTTATTGACAATAAAGAATTTGCTCCTTCAAATGTAATTACTAATACGGACCTTCATTCAACGTCAAAACGGCCATCATAGTGTGCCGGCAGCATAGGCAACTGATAATACATAGGTCTATACTTTTTTGAGATGCAAAACGGGAGTCAAACTTATGACCATTACAATATAAGTGTACCAGAGTGTACATTCGCCGGGTCTACTGAATCTTGCAAGTATCTACTCTTGGAATAGTTAAGGAAATGAGAACTGTTAAACTCTTACAGGAAGCTGTCTTTATCAGCCAGTGAATTCCAGGTAGAAGTATTTTAAATGTGTTACAACCTTTTTGTTATTTAATAAAAGGACTGGATGTTTTAAGAATCATAATTGGTAAAGGTTTAGTATAGTATCGTTTGATTCATTTGACAAGGATGTATGAATTCGTTGCTGTTTTTAGTAAACAATAACGTACATATAGAGGAAAATGAGTATTGATGAACAACACATGTAAATTGTCGCGCCACTGAGCCGATAAAAGACATAACGGAGTTAGGCTAAATTTACACCTTTACGTCATAGGTAAACAAGGGACATTTTCCGTAATAATCCTCCAAATAATGAAAAAAACCCACCTTTCCATTGATTCCAAGGCCAAGCACGGTGTTAGAGATTTCGTAATCATCGGTTATTGGCGTAGTTTTAATTATTTTAGCGAAATTACTCATCTTAACACCTTATCTTGAAACTAAAACATTCACGACACAATTTGACACTGTATTTGTACACTTCTGACGACTGTAAGTTTATTTTGTGTTAAATTTAACACGCGCGAATAACTTTTGTTTCTTTATGTATTTTTTTTATATATATTTTGTTTCGAACAACAATTCCACTACCAGTACCACCTACGTTGTTTCGGTTCGGCGAAACATTGAGTTTGAATAAAATTTTTAAAGTCTCAAAGCAGTGTTGCCAGATGGCCATGTGAATTTTCCCCCAACTTTTCTCGAAACTTCCGAAAATAAGCTTTTTGAAAAAAAAACAGAATAGTTTTTACTTATTTTAAAAGGAGAAATAAAAAAGCAAAAGTAGCTAGATAGATAATTCTTTATTGTTTACCTCAATTTTAGAGGTAATTCAAATATAAAATAAAATGCTGCTTAAGCTCAAGTGACAGATATACAAAACAGCCACTAAACCTGCTGGTTTCTACGGGCCAGAGTGTTGAACGACAAACAAGCACCATCTTAATAAACTCCATAATACAGAGAAAAGAAAAAAACACAACTAGAACCTTATAGTACTTTTTATTGTTTTTCAAAGTATTCACCACGTAGCTTAATACACTTTTCCATTCGCTCAAATCAGTTAATAATATACCATTTATTCCACTCTAAAGTGGGGGTATTCAAAATGGCTGACTTGAAAGCGTCGACTGCTTCTTCACCAGACTGGAACTTTTGACCACGAAGACTTTTTTAATTTTAGGAAATGTAAAGAAATCGTTAGGGCTTAGGTCAGGACTGTATGGAGGATGGTCAAGAATTTCTACTTTTTCCTGCTTCAAATACTCAATCGTTTGACGAGCGCTGTATGAGCTTGCGTTGTCGTGGTGCAGGATAATGCGTCGCTTTGAGTTAGATTTTCCAAGTCCGGCGATGACTTGTGGAAAACAAACTGTGGTATACCACTCTGCGTTAACCGTTCTACGATCTTCAAGTGAAATAGTCGCAACATGACCGGTTTTTCCAACGAACGTGGCCACCATCTTCTTTGAAGTACTTCGAGAACGAACAACTTTAATCGGCTTTGGCTCGTCTTGAAAGACCCAGATTGTAGATTGTTGTTTGTAATCAGGATTGTAGGCATAGATCCAAGATTCGTCACCACTGATGATGTCGTATACGTGATTTGACTCTCCTCGGTTGATCCTTTGCAGAGTTTTCTTACACCATCTGACGCGGGCCGCCTTGTGATCGTCGGAAAGCAGATGTGGTATCCAACTAGCTTTCTCACACCAAGCGCTTCATGCAAGATCTTCTGATTATTTGTCCCTGAGATGCCTAATAGAGCCTCTATCTCACGATACGTCACATGACGACCTTCGAGAATTAGTTGTCTCACAGTAATGATGATATCTTCAGTGAAGGCGGATTTTGGGCGTCTTTCGCGAGATTTGTCACTAACACTAGTATGTCCACGCTGGAATTCTAAATACCAGCGTTCGACAGTCCATTAAAAATATATCGTATTATATAATAATTGTAGTGATGGTAATTGTGTCTGTGGATGAATTATTGGCACTTAAAAAACCTCCAAAATTTCTTTCAACTTAATTTTTCCCCCCGTAGGTCCCCCCAAAGAATCTTTCCCCCCAAATCTCCCACGCAAAGTAAAAAAAAACCCCAAATTTGCAGGGAATCCCCCCATCTGGCAATGCTGTCTCAAAGATACGAGAAAGAAGTCTGACAAACCGACAAGTGGTAATAGTTTTTCGTTTAACAAGGAGTAGTCAAAGATCACAAACCTTTGTCATTTCTATTTTTACTGATAAGTCTATCAATAGAAAACGAGTAAGCTTAGGAATTTTGTTTGAAATTTAATCACTGCTGCCAACATAATAAAGTATGTGTTAATAATAATTCTTAATAACGTTATTCAATTTATTATACAGTTTACTCACTGTTAATAGATGTCATTATTCTAATTAGCATTACAAGAATAGATAGTGCTTATCTTTAAATTTGATTGTAATTAGATTATTTTTGTAAATAATTTCAAAACTGCCTGTATTAAAAAAATAAATTCTCTAAATTTTTGTAGTATGAGAAAACATTAAAAAATAAAATTTATATTTAAAAATGTCATCATAACTTCTATGTCTTGTATTGAACACTAAATGGCGTTTGTAAATAGTTTTATATGTTCAACACTAGATGGCACTTTACAAAAATAATGTATTGTAGTTAAGAGATGTCGCTTTAGTATATTATAGTTTTACGTAATATACATCACAGTTCTGCTAGTTATTAATGTATATATACATAATTTCTTACATAATTAAAACACATTTTGCTTATGTAATACTTTATGAATAATTAATAATGCATAGGTAACTCATGTTTACAGTTGACATGTGTGTAAACCAATATTATAATAATACCGGAAGAATTTTGCAAGCAGTAGTTTGCTTGCAACTTTTACGAATAGTGGAGTTGAGACATGTTTTTAATAGAAAGACAACTAAGATTGTAACATGTTTAATTAAATTGGCCTTTTCTAGGCTATATGATGTTGTGTTGAATTGAACATTTTTATTTTCTTATATATTTTAGATGTTTCTTTTTTTTGGTTAAGAAAAACATTAAACATGGGGTCCGACACGTAAAATGTGCACGTAGAAGGGATTTCCACCTATCTCTGGAACCATAAGGCATAGAGACTTAAAATTTTGTACGAATATTCCTTTTGCCGAGTAGTTTCACTCAAATTATGCTTAATTATTTGTCAGTGTATTATCAACAAAATAAATTTATCGCACTTTTATAATTACTTTTTTCTGTCATTCGACAAGTGAAGCGAAGCGGGCGGGAACGGCTAGTTATATATCATCATCATCATTTCAGCTGGAAGACGCCCACTGCTGGACAAAGGCCTCCCCCAAAGATCTCCACGACGATCGGTCCTGAGCTGCCCTCATTCAACCTATTCCGGCGATCTTGACCAGATTATCGGTCCATCTTGTGGGGGGCCTACCAACATTGCGTCTTCCAGTACGCGGTCGCCATTCGAGGACTTTTCTGCCCCAACGGCCATCTGTCCTTCGCGCTATGTGCCCAGCCCACTGCCACTTCAGTTTTGCAATCATCCGGGCTATGTTGGTGACTTTGGTTCTCCTGCGAATCTCCTCATTTCTGATTCGATCTCGCAGAAAAACTCCGAGCATAGCCGTCTCCATTGTCCTCTGAGCGACCATGAGCTTTCTCATAAGGCCATAGTTATATATATTAACCGATATAGTTTAGTAAATAAATTTCCCTGTGACCAAGCGTGGTAGTTTGAATATCTCTTATTCTTTAAACGGGTCATGTATGGTTTATTCCCTAGATGTTATACGTTAAACTCGGACCCATCTCTGAGTGTGATCACTTGGTTATAGTATTTCAAAAGTGATCAGTAGCATTATTATCGACTTTAAAAGTAATTAATGTTTTATTGATGCAACTCCTACGTTTTGTCCATGTATCTGACCCCGAAGCGATTGTTCGCTTTCACTGCAGCTTCAATGAATCATCCTGTCGGGCCATAATACTAGCGTGCCGTGCACAACTTTTGACACGAGCAACTGAGGTCGTAAGATCAGTAAACGACAGACTAACCACCAGAAGCCGCTGATTGCCACAATATCGGTTAATACTGCCAGTGGCGTAGCGAGCTTAACTCGCGCCCGGGGCACAATACCTTTTTAGCGCCTCCCCCCATTCGAAAACCATATAATATTATATTATGTAAAATATATTCGCAAATTAATAAATAAAATATCCGGATGACCGAGCTTTGCTCGGTGTTTTTTTTATAAATTGTGTTTTTTGGAAAGTAACAATTGATTTTCTTAGTCTAACCTCAAAACAAACACTCATTGACTTCGTGTTACTTAACAACGCCATCTGCTGGAATAGCTTTAGTGTTGTTGTGTCGTTAAAGCAATTTAAAAAAATAGTATTATTATTCGCCGATAGATGTCAGGAAGAGTCATTTTTCAGTTTAAATTGGGACTACTCAAACGCCACCTTTTGACATTTTCTAGAAATAATTCCTAGCTAGATCGATTTATCGCCCCCGAAACCCCCCGTATACTAAATTTCATGAAAATTGTTGGAGCCGATTCCGAGATTCCAATTATATATATATACACGGTGATTTTGAAAGCGTTTTGGAGCCGAAAATTTTGAAATATTTATCAATAACAGAAGCTATTTATAACGTTAATTTAATAAAATATATTTTTTTTTTTCATCAAAGTCGATATTCATATCGTTTACAGAGAAAAAGTGAGAACCAGTAGTAGCGCTTTTAATCACACGTAGGTACATACTACAAATAGAAATACTATCGAGTCACATAAAATCGTATTCGCCAATAAAAACACAGCTACGGAGTTGCGCCGGAGTCGTCCAACCAATGACGGCATGGCACTGAGTCGTATGCCCGTATCCGCATGCGTGGGATTCCCCTGTAATCGTCAGGCGTCCTTGGCTTTAGTCGGTCACTGGGTCAGTAATACCATAACATCGGGAAGGCACGTTACGTTGATTAGCGCTAAAATGAGTCGACAGTACGAATTTTCAAACGTGGAGTACTTGGCAATGGTACTGCTGTACGCTACTGCATACCTGGACAATGAGTTTAGTGATCGGTGGATAGGTCGAAGAGGGCCTGTGCCTTGGCCACTTATATGCCCGGATTTAACGTCCCTGGATTTTTTCTTAAGGTCGGAAATAAAAAGACTTGTTTTTAAACGTGAATATGAAAGCCGTGATGATTTACGCATTGCGATAGTGGACGCTTTTGATAAAGTGAAAAAGAAAATTAAAAGACAATTGTATTAAACGTGGATTGTGTATTGAACGCAGTGAACTCCATTTTGAGCAGTTGCTTCGATACAGAGAAGTGTAAATAGTTTAAACAAACTGTAAATAGGTATGTAAGTTAATTATTCTGTAGATAGCTCCGATTTTTTAAATACGCCAGAAATATTTTACCTACAGTCCGTTGATAAATTGATTTGTTGTGAAAATAACAATCGCGCCTATAGGTATACTTTTATCAGCTGTTGTTAGCGTGAGCGGCGCGCGGGGGCCGCCGAAACGCGCACGGACCTTACTACTTTCCAAGTCGATCGAGTAAAAATGAATATTAAAACTGAAACTTTTTTTTAGTGAACATTACAATTGATTTAACCATTTTTATTGGTACTATAGATGATTCCAAATTCAAAATTTTCGGCTCCAAAACGCTTTCAAAATCACCGGTATATATATATATATATATATATATATATATATATATATATATATATATATATATATATATATATATATATATATATATATATATATATATATATATATATATATATATATATATATATATATATATATATATATATATATACAAAAGAATTGCTCGTTTAAAAATATAAAAGATAAAGTAAAATAAATAAAGTCATAGGTTCAAGCTAGGCTTTGAATTTGAGAAAAAAAAAGTAGTTGAGGCAACAAGACTAGATTTTGAAATGTATACGATCGTCTAGAATTAGTTGAAAGAAGACAGAAATTAGAAAAGACGTGCCATTTCTATTATGAATATATTATTACAGTTTTATTTAGATTATTAGTGTTCCTTTTCTTCCTTTTTAGGGGCCAACCATAAATTACGTTACACGAATTTTATGACTTTTTAACTCCTCCCCGTCCTTGTCACAGTTTGTCACATTTTTAGAACCCCCTCCTCAGTGATGTGACGCAACACATTTTTCAATTTCGTGCAGGTGTAGCAGCACCACGATTTGCACAAATGCGGCGAGCGCAGAAAACCGCAACGTTTTATATTTACGGTGTGCGACACGATACGCAGTTATCTTCCGTCTCGCTCACACGGTTACATTTTAAACTTGTATATTTTTCGTTTTAACTTAGCATATTTAGTGTTATATCTTTGTAACATAGCATCTATGCGCGTACCGTACTTGTAAATATATATTGCACATTTAGTCAATAAATCATGGAATCCTGGAAGTGACTTTTATTTGGAAAACTACTCCTAAGAAGACCTCGGAAGAAGAACTCTGCCTCAACAATAAATCTATTGGAGGCCAGGAACCCCTGCACCTCCAAACAGGTATTTAAACGTAATCAATAAAAAAAGGTTATCATTTTTTTTCTTATTTTTGTCAAATAATTATTTTTATTAACGATTATAATCGTTAATGAACTGAATGAATGAATAACGAAATGAACTGAATTGAATGCAATAAAAATATTATAACTACATAAAATGTGTTCAAATTATTACGGCGAATTTCCATGACGAAAATTTCATGCCCATTGCAATACTTCGCGTATGACGGAACATTTCGTCATAACCGGCTAACAGGTTAAGGTTTGAGATGGCGCTGTTATAATTTTGACGCCGATTTAATGGCCATACCATATTCTGAACACAGATTTCGCAATATACATGACAACGGTCCATAAACGCTGCGTATTGGGTGAATTTCACCGATTCGCAAAAAGTACACTCGACAATGTGTAATAAACATCGTTTTACATCCATAACAAACATAATTATATAATTTGGTTGAAATCGAAAGTAAGCGAGTCATTTTATTCGCGCGGAGACGGAGAAAGAATACTGACTTCTGCGGCTGGGGTCGGCCTGTCGTAAAAGGCGACTAAACAACTCAATTGATTTCAACTGGGCATTATGCTGAGCGGGCCTTATTGGATATAGAAGTGACAGATATTGGCAAAAAAATAATAATAATAATAGATATCCCCTAACTTAATATACACACCGATAACGATATAATGTTTATCTTTGTTTTTATTTTATAGAAGAAACATGAAAGCAGAATAAATGCAGTTGAGATGAGAGCGTTAAGAAGTATGATAGGAGTTAAACTGAGTGACAGGATAATAAATAGTGAGATAAGGAAACGTTGTGGTCTGAAAGAAGATGTAGTGACAAAAATTGAGAAAGGTATGCTGAGATGGTTTGGCCATGTTGAGAGAATGAATGAAGAACGATTGACGAAAAAAGTGTATAAGGCGAGTGTGAATGGAAGTGTTGGAAGGGGTAACCCTAGGCGGACGTTTCGAGACCAGATCAGGGACGTCTTGAAAAAAGGCCAGGTCAAAAGTACCCTAAACCGAAGGGCATGTATGAAGGGAATAATGAAAGTGGACGAAGCGAAACAAGTATGTAAGGATCGTAGCAAGTGGAAAGAAGTGGTCTCTGCCTACCCCTTTTTTTTTTTTTTTTTGGTCTCGGGGAAAAACCTCTCTTGACGGGTTCCCCCGGCCCGGGGGGACCGAGGGATATGTGGGACTCCGGGAAAGATGTTTGGCCATCCGACTACCATCTAAAAACCCCGCTGTTCTCCTATCGCCTACGCCCGGGCCCACGGATATATGGCCTGCCGATCTCGTGGCCCGGGCCGGCGCCGGCCCGCCCTTTGTCTTGAGGCGGGCCCCTTCTAAAGTGTTGGCGCCAGGGGGTCAGGGTTTCGTCCCCCCGGCGCTCTCCTAACAACTCTAAGAGTTGAGGGGGGCCGCGGAACAGCACGCAGCCCTCACCCTCGCGGCAAAAGTGCGGGCGGCGGATCCTCCCCCGAGGATACATTGAATCATAACAGGACAGCTGTGCCGATTAAAAGAACAAATTGTACTATAACATTAAATAGAAGCACAACAATTATTGTGAAGTCAATCCTGAATATAGCGTTAAATAATATATTATTTTTTATTTCCTCGAGGCTTTATTTTTTTATTGCCTCACGTCTTTTTTCATTATTTTTATCCGTGCATGGGCGGAGAAAGAATACTGACCTCTGCGGCCGGGGTCGACCTGTCTTAAAAGGCGATAAAACAACCAACCCTAGTTACGTGGTAGGGCTCCGAGCCCGTCTGGATGGCGACCACCTTTGGTCTTAAGTATGCCACCATAATAACCTTGTGTTGTGTTTCCGTATAAGTGACCCAAGTTCCTGTACACTTATGCGACAGCAGCGTGTTCGCGATGCCACTGGCGTTGCAAATACCCATAGGCGACGGTAACTGCTAAATTCTAAGCGGGCCGTCGGCTTGTCTCCTGTCCTACAGTAATAAAAAAATTAAAGCTTAGTTCCTACGCTTTATACTATAAAACTTCGCTTCTTTCGGTCGTCCCTTGAGGGCATTATTATTTTTGGAGTTTACTCTTTATGAATCGATTTTCATATATAAGGCGCCCGGTATGAGAAAAGTGTGAGAGTAAAATCTACTAATGAATGACCTCGTTACGTTTTTGGTGCGCAAGGCAAAAATTACTTTATTTGTTACAACTTAAGGTTGATTTCACATTAAATGTTGTTTAACATATGTCTTTTCATTTGTAAGTGACAAGAGTAATTTATTGCTTTGCTCATTTTATATGACGAATGATCGTAAGTATTAGATAATGTTTTGGAGATTTGTGACTTTATTACTAGGTGCCATAGTTGTAATTAGGTTGAACTTAAAACTCTTTTAAAACTCTTTTTATATATGTATATTATTTTCATTAATTTGTTAATTTACCCTTTCATATGGTATTAATCTTTTTTCAGTTAAATGAACTCTTTTTGCGTATATTTTTTTAGTCTGGATTATGAAGGGTAGAGGAAAAAGAGTGTCAAACGTTAAGGTGGCGCCACAATAGAGTTATTAGAGTGGAATAGAGAATTTTGAAATCAAAATTTAGTTTATTATTATAGCTCTCAGTGGTTAATATGCCTTATATAAATTATCCTACAGTCCTTCCTTATTGTGATATGATCGGCAAGGCTAACTTTTAAACTGCTGTGCAGTTTTTCACGAATAATAGGAAATACAATACAAGGTTTTTTAATATTATTCTATCCGGTAATGAGATGACATCTTTTATAGCATCTGGGGTTAATTATTACGGAATAAAAATTTTATGATTATATGAATCCAAATGACTTTTTTGGTGACTGAAATATCCCAAAGGAAATGTTTGTATAAATAACTAGCTGTGCCCGCGACTCTGCCCTTGTGGAATAGTGACTTTGGGCAGTATTTTTATGGATATATTTTATGGTTTATTTTGGATTACAAGCCCTATAAACTCTAAAATATAAATAAATGAAATATGCAAACATATGGTTATCGAATGCAACTACGCCATGCGCTTCCGGAATACGTGCGTTCTAACTTACATAATCCAGCCTAAGCTGAACCCTATTTCATAAGATTGATGATATAAATTTGAGGTAAACTTAAATTGCAATATAAAATATCCGAAACATATCATTTTTAACAAAAACTATACATTAGCTATCTGCCAGTGAAAGTCCCGTTAAAATTGGTCCAGCCATTTCTGAGATTAGCCGAAACAGACAGACAAAAATTGTAATAAATGTTGTTTTGGTATATGTACCGTGTATACATCCAAATGCACTTAGTAAAAAGCGGTTATTTTAATATTACAAACAGACACTTCAGTTTTATTTATTTGTATAGATATTTGATATATGTCGTAATACCTGTACCGGTACCTGCTCAGTGGTATTACACTTGGAGACGAATCGAAAGGTCCCGGGTTCGAACCCACATTTGCATGCATCGCTTGGGCAGTCATTCTCACCTAATGTACAGTTACAGCATACAGTATTTTTTAATAGAATTGAATAGTAGACAGGCTGACGGCCCACTAGTAAGCAGTTACCGTCGCCTACGGATGTTCCGACGCAAGGGGCACCGCGAACACGCTGCCCGCATAGGTACTGGAACATGGGTCACTAATCGCTCCCTTAGTAATGTAAAGGCCTATTTCAATAACACAAACTTTTGGGAAAACGCGTTTAAAGATTCGGGATTCTCGATATTTTACTCTATCATTCATAATAATATCGTAATTTAAAGTGCTATAGCCCTGAATTTTTTTTTATGTAGACTATGATAAACGTACTACAGTATTGACAGCTGAAACATTACAAAAAAATGATTCAAATACGTACTGGCGCCTCACTAGTTGAGCCTCTCTTGGAGGAAGAGGCGGGCGCGCGAGAGGGTGGTGTGAAAGGGACACAATTACAGTATTCATTAAAAAATTAGCTTTTTTCTGTTTTTGTGAAAGCCAAGTGGTAGAACAGTTGATATTGAGCCCATATAACGTAAAAACTCAAAACCTCAAAATTACTGTAATGTGCCAGACATATTATCACCGTGAGCTTTAAAAATTATTCTGGTTTCTTTTTTCAGCCGTACTTGATGTTCAGAAGTATGATCCAGGGTGGTTGCCACCCTGATGAGCTTGACCATATCTGTTGGGTTCATTCTCTTTTACGGTAGGCTAACTCCGGCAGGAGTCAATATTCTATCTCAACCCCTAAACGAACTATCAAAAAATAATTGTTGCTTTAAACCGTTGCAATAGTTAATTAAAACCAGTCAATCAACCTTGGTGTAATTAAAAGTGTGGGAAATTTTCCATTATAATTGATTATAATTAGTAAAAATGTTTTGTTATAGAGTAAACAATTATTAATTATTATCATTTGTTTCATGATAATAAGCTTTGCGTAAGTTCGTCCGTGTGAAGCCTATGTAATTTGTATATATGGATTTCTTTTTTTATTGCTGTAGGATAGCAGACAGGCTGACACCCCGCTTAGAAGCTATGCCGCCCACTTAGAGCCCGCTTGATGTCTCCCATAAGAGTACAGGAACTTGGAACACTAATGCCGGAACACAACATAAGGTTATTAGGGCAGCAAACATAAGCCCAAAGATGGTCACCATCCAGACGGGCTTGAAGCCCTACCACGTAGCTAGGGTGGGTTGTTTTGTCGCTATTTACGACAGGCCGACCCCGGCCGCAGAGGTTAGTATTCTTTCTCCGCCCCTGCACGGATAAAACGAATAAAAATGGATAGAAAACCTCGACATATTGCATCTTACAATTATTTATTCTTAACTATTTTAAAGCTATGGGCTTGTCTATCACACGATACTGAATTTCTGTTTGGGGTAGTTCATGTACAATCAATCTTAATAAGCTTGAAAGGGCACTCAGGTGTGTTTTAAAAGTAATGTACGTTAAGCCCTTTGGGTTTGTTACTTTTCAATTATTTAAATAATTTAAAGTACTGTCCTAAAAGGCGACAAAACAACCCTAGCAACGTGGTAGAGCCCCAAGCCCGTCTGGATGGTAACCATTCTTGGTCTTAAGTATGCCGCTATAATAACCATGTGCTGTGTTCCAGTATTAGTGACCCAACATCCATAGGCGACGGTAATTGCTTACTCTAAAGTGAGCCGTCAGCCTGTCTGCCGTTCTTCAGCAATATAAGACCCATCTACAGGTCCCAGGTTCGAATCCTACAACGTGCTCAGGCATTTCTAGTCTAATGTGCTTATTATAATTGCCATGACGATGAAGAAAAACTTCGCGAAGAATCCTGCATGCTGAAATCACATGTGTAAGCCTATTTGCCTTGGACAAGCGTGGCATACCGTCTCTTCCTTCTGGAGGAGATCCGAGCTCAGTAGTAGGGTAGAATGGACTGTTACTGTAACAATATAGTAAACCATTTGTACAAAATAGTGTACGTTGTTAAATTCTCCTTGTCTGATCTTCTTCTTATCTTCTATCAGTATTCGACCCTTAGTTCGAACAGAAATTTTATAATTATTTTTTATTCATGGATTCATCCCCACCTCTCTTGCCCGGGGTAAACTGTCAACAGTGTGTGTTGGACCTCCGTGGGGAAGCCAAGATGGGTATGAGGGGTTTTCCACTCTAATAGTGCGAGCACTCATCTGACTAGCAAAGGATTAGGATTTTTATCCGTGCAGGGGCGGAGAAAGAATATTTACCTCTGGAGCCGGGGTCAGCCTGTCGTAAAAGGCGACAAAACAATTGCTATTCAGACAGGCTTGGGGGTCACGTAGCTAGGGTTGGTTTGTCGCCTATTATAACAGGCCGACCCAGTGCCTGATTTACACGTTAGCCGCCAGTAAGCTATTAAATTTTTACAGCCCTCATTAACCTCTGCAGTTCAATACCCTTGTTTACTTGCAACTGCAAAATTGCAACTTTATGATTTGTTCTCTATCGTCATAATTACACTCTTTATCCGTACAGGGGCGGAGAAAGAATACTGACCTCTGCGGCTGGGGTCGGCCTGTTATAAAAGGTGACAAAACAACCCTATCTACGTGGTAGGACCTCAAGCCCGTCGGGATGACGACCACCTTTGGTCTTAAGTATGCCGCCATAATAACCTTGTGTTGTATTCTGGCATTAGTGATCCAAGTTCCTGTACCTTTATGCGACAGCAGCGTGTTCGCGATGCCACTGGCGTTGTAAATACCCATAGGCGATGGTAACTGCAAAATTCTATGCGGGCCGTCAGCCTGTCTGCTGTCATACATCAATAAAAAAAGGATAGCCAGGGTAGCCAGGAGCTCCATGGGTGCCGCCAGGAATATTTTGAGGGAGGTTCATTTGCATCACATGTATCACCATCACACGATCTCTTTGTGCTGTAGCAGGTTCTATCGAAATGGTCATATACATGTATACATACACTCGAAAAACATTATAGAATAAGTAATTTTTTCTGTGTAGCCCATGGTAGTCGCAGGATCGATTTCTGGTCATTGCACTACGACACCCCCGTCGCGTCCCCCTATAGGGATGTCCCGGCCGAGTGAGAAGCACCCAGCCGGGTGAAGGATACTCCCACGCACTGTTGCTTCGCCTGGCAGGGCCCCCAGCTGCTTATAGTCGCTGGCAGTCTTCCTACCAGATACCAACTACAGCTTAACTGTATACAATTGTATCTATAAAAGTCTGGATGGAAACTTACAAACGATTATTTTAAAACCAGACGTAAAGTAGATCGTGAATACAAAATAGGCAAATTAAAATGTAAATTTTACTTGTTTTATGAAATCAAGTTTTTTATTTTTATATTCTTACATATGTAGAGCGAAATGAATATTAAAAATATTAACATAATGTCAATTAGTTCTCAGTTTTAATGAATTATTTATTATGTATTATGTCATACATATTTAAATAATTAATCTAGTTTTAAATTTATTGAAGACAGTTCTCTAAATTATTCGAAAACCGTCTCAAACTTTACTATGTTATAAAACAAACATGGCGTCCGAGAAGATTTCAGAATGCCTTTTTAAATGGAAAATTTGGAAAATGAGAGCGTTAAGAAGTATGATAGGATTTAAACTGAGTGACAGGATAAGAAATAGTGAGATAAGGAAACGTTGTAGTCTGAAAGAAGATGTAGTGATAAAAATTGAGAAAGGTATGCTGAGATGGTTTGGCCATGTTGAGAGAATGAATGAAGAACGATTGACGAAAAAAGTGTATAAGGCGAGTGTGAATGAAAGTGTTCGAAGGGGTAGACCTAGGCGGACGTTTCGAGATCAAATCAGGGATGTCTTTAAAAAAGGCAAGGTCAAGAGTACCCTAAGCCGAAGGGCATGTATGAAGGGAATAATGAAAGTGGACGAAGCGAAACTAGTATGTAAGGATCGTAGCAAGTGGAAAGAAGTGGTCTCTGCCTACCCCTACGGGAAAGAGGCGTGATTATATGTATGTATGTATGTTATTTGGAAAATGCTTAATGCACACAGCGCCACCTGGGAGCTGGCGACAGTTTAGTGTGGGAATCTCGTTCAATGCGCCCGTACGTTCCCTAAAAACCCCGCGGGAATAACGGATAATTCCACAAATCTGGACTTTTATCCCAAACTATGTGGGATCGCTACAATATATCCTGTCCTTTGACTCTCCCCGATTAGCCGTCATCTGAACATTCACACCTTTGTTAACCATATCATCTTTTCACAATCCATTCATCTTTTCTTTGTTCTACCCCTCCTCTTGTATCCATCCACTCATTCCTAGCATCCTCCTTCTTACGTGACGCTCCTATCTTCTAGCATATCTATCTGTGTGTGTGGGGGGGGCGGTGTTGAAATTTACCGAAACGAGAGTCCGTGTGTTCCGACACATGCTACAGTAGTCTGTGTGGTTATTAGCGCAATTAGAATAATTTTAATAATAATAGATTATAAGCAAATGTTAATAGTAAGCAAAAAATAATCTAACCTAACCTACCCTTTGCGCCTGGCTAACGGAAAAGTACCGAATGTAAATGTATTTTTATTAAAAAAAAAGTATAATAGTTGTCTAGCACCTATAAGATAATCGCTGTGCGGCGTAGTTTTGCACTAGGTGGTGCTGTGCCAATTGTATTAGTATATAAATACTTAAAGAAAAAGCTTTGTGTCCCATTTTATGAAAATTACGCTTTCATAGGAGGAGTATGGAATTGGACACAATTAATTATATACGGAGAAAGTGTGCATTAAAGAAATATAAATTTTTGAAAATAATGTTTAAAAATACTGGTAAAAATATGATTGAGAGAGAGTACTTCATGACATTTTTAATTTTAAAAGTGGCAGCTGCTGTCAAACCCTTTTTTTTTTGTTGGCTTAGCGTAAGGGTTTATAGGGAAATTTAATAAAGTGATAAATGATGGAAAAGTTCAGGCCTAAACAAACACATTTTTTTATTGACAGCAGACAGGCTGATGGCCCGCTTAGAATTTAGCAGTTACCGTCGCCTATTGGTTGATTTGCAACGCCTGTGGCATCGCGAACAGGCTGCTGTCCCATAATGGTACAGGAACTTGGGTCACTAATGCCGTACATACTTATGACCAATTGTGGTCGCCATCCAGACAGGCTTGGGGCCCTACCACGTAGCTAGGGTGGGTTGTTTTGTCGGCTTATACGACAGGCCGACCCTGGCCGCAGAGGTTAGTATTCTTTCTCCGCCCCTGCACGGATAGAAATATAACTTTAAATTGAATAGAACTTTAATGACATCAAACTTAAAAATTAAGTGATGGTCGTTTTAGACCATATTATACTCGTAAGTTATTCATGTTTATATTATTAACCTCATGTATTGAAGTTTTCAGTTTGTTCCACATATCATTTCTCTAAGTAAACATTGTACCACTCTCTTGCCAAATCTTTTTTTTTTTTAAATGAGATTAGGGTTGTTTGATACATTATTAATGGATGATTTCTGTCATGAGGATTTATATACAGATCCAGAGATACAAGTCAGAGATAATTTTTAAATAATAAATCAATTTCTAGTTGTTAATTATTTAAATAAAATTAGGAAAGAAAACAAGTTTACATTTACGTATTGGACGGATTTATTTTATAATGTCATGTTGCCAAGTTGTATCGCTTACTTATTGAAATTACAAGGTCAATCAAATGTTTGTTAAACTTATTTATTATTTTTGAAGTTTGAGAGTACAATTTTTACAAATGAGTATATTAGGGGAAGTTTGATAGTAGCGCCAATGATTGGAAACTGAAAAGTAATAGGTTAGCCTCAATGGCGGATTTGCCCTAAGGCCCAGGAGGCCCGAGCCTAGGGCGGCCAGATATCAGGGGCGGTCAATCCTGACAAAAAATTCACTGATAATAACAAGAAATAATTCAAAGTACGTAAATATTCTAAAGGCTCGCGCACATTATGGTGGGCCGCACTGCACCGTATCGTATAACAATAATCTCCCTAAATCACTTATTAAATCTTATCTTGTATGAAAATAAACCTGTAATTAAATAAATAAAACCATTTTAAATGTTTTATTTAAATGTGCAATTATCCCTGAAACCTCGGAAAATATTACAAACTAGCAGATTATAGTTAACTAAATTTCTGAATCGTGCAGGGACGGAGAAAGAATACTAACCTCTGTGGCCGAGGTCGGCCTGTCGTAAAAGGCGACAAAACAACCCACCCTAGCTACGTGGTAGGGCCTCAAGCCCGTCTGGATGGCGACCACCTTTGGTCTTAAGTATGCCGCCATAATAACCTTGTGTTGTGTTCCGGTATTAGTTTTTTTTTTTTTTTTTTTTTTACGGGGTGGGGAAATCCTCATGGACTACCTCCGCCTGGGGAAAGGCGGAGGGGCGTGCCGGATTCTTACCGGCTAAAACCACCACCCCGGTGTCTCCTCACACGTGCGCGCGGGGCCGCGGGAATCCAAATTCCTCCGCAGCCCCACACTAGTGCTGGCCCGGTGTGTCCGGGCCTCGTCTCCTGCACGGGGTAGTGAGGTGTTTAACTACCCCGTGCATCGCCTCAGAGGCACGCGCCGACACCCGCGCGCGCCTCCACCTCGGGTCCATCGAATAGGGGGCGGGAACTTCCCCAAGTCCCTCGCCCCTGGACCTATTCATGGGGGCTGGAAAAGGGCGTTGTCCGCCCTTCTCCTGCGCCCGGTGCGCCTTCTGCGGCCGGGGAAGGGAGTCGAGATCTCCCTCTCCCGTTCCGCAGTTTCCTTCTGCGACATCACGTCCTCACAGAAGGACACCACTGCGTCCCACGACTCTGCGCTACCGACCATCCTCCGCACTACGGCCGGCAGCGACAGATCGTCTCCCACTTCATTTATGAGGACACGGCGCTGCTCCTCCCAAGCTACACACTCGGCGAGCGTGTGTTGCGCCGTATCCTCCCCGCAACGGACGCAGTGGTGGCACCGAGCGTCCGGCTCCCTGTCTATGCGGCACAGGTACTTGCCGAAGCAGCCGTGCCCCGACAGCACCTGCGTCACCCTAAACGACAGGGAGCCGTGCCTTCTCCCGAGCCAGTCGTCGAGTACTGGCCGGATCGCCTCGACGGTAGCGAGGCCGGCGGTAGGGCGCAGAAGCCTTTGCCGCCATTCCGCCACCAAGACCTGACGGAGCTCCTCTCGGCGCAGCGCGATCTGCCGCTGCGTCGGCTTCGAGCCCCGTGCCCGCTCTTCCTCGCGCCATCGATATAATGACGCGAGTACTTTCGCCTCTAGGTCCCAGGGCGGGGATCCGGCCAGGACGCAAGCCGCCTCGTAGGAAATCGTGCGATACCCGCGGACGACTCTGACGGCCATCGCCCTCTGCGGTTTACGCAGAATGGCGAGAGTGCTGGCCGTCATGTCCAACGCCCAAACAGGGGCCCCGTACAGGGCCATGGACCGCACGATTCCCACGTACAACCGCCTACAGGCGGCGCTCGGGCCCCCCAAGTTGGGAAGCAACGTCGAAAGCGCGCCCGCTGCACCCATCAGCTTGGGCGCCAGCCGCCGGAAGTGGGGCCCGAATTCCCATCGGCTGTCGAGCACCAGTCCCAGATACTTCATGGTGGACTCGACAGCTATCCGGGCCCCGCTGACCACGATGTGTGATCCCGGCGCCGGCGCACGTCGGGGGCCATGAAACACCATGGCCTCCGACTTGTTTAGGGCCACCTCCAGGCCCAGGCGCCGGATGCGGTTCACCACCTGTGACACCGCAGCCGTGGCTATCAACGTCGCCTCCCTGTGCGAGCTCCCCCGGGCAGTGACAAGCGTGTCGTCCGCGTAACACGTCAAGTCGGCGCCCGACGAGAGTTCGCCTCTCAGCACCCAGTCGTAGCCGATGTTCCACAGGAGCGGTCCCAAGACCGATCCCTGTGGAACACCACACGACATGAAGTGCCGACCGGCACCGTCACGTCCCCGATAGGTGACGCATCTACCCTCCAGATAAGCCCCTACCGTACGGCGGAGGTAGGGAGGCACGCGATGGTATTTCAGAGCCTCCCGAATACAACTCCAGGGTAGGGTGTTGAATGCGTTGGAGATGTCTAAAGACACCGCCAGCACCACCCCACCCCGGGATACCGTCTCCTCCGCCAGGGCCCTCACGCGCATGATGGCGTCTATGGTGGAGCGCCCCCGACGAAAACCAAATTGGTTGTCGTCCAGGTCCGGCCCCTCTCTGCACAAGTGGCTGACGAGGCGATCTGCGATAATGCGCTCAAAAAGTTTGCCCGCCTCATCGAGCAGCACTATGGGCCGATACGCGGACGGCGAGTCCGCGGGGCGCCCCTCCTTCCTGAGCAGGACCAGCCTCCCCTCCTTCCACACACTGGGAAACTGACCCCGCTCGAGACATGCCGTGAAGAGCCCCCTCAGCTGGGGCTCTAGCTTCTTCAGAGCCAGGACGAGAGCTCGACCAGGAACTCCGTCGGGTCCGGGCGCTGTGTTCTTAGCCCGGAGTCGCGACACGGCCGCTCTCATCTCTGCTTGCGTCACCTCGGGGACATCGGTGCTCTCCTCTTCTGGAGATTCTGTGGCTGAGGGCGAAGCCATCGCCGGGGGAACGTGTCCCACTCGCTCAGGGAAGAGGGCCGATACCACCGCCTCTAGCAACTGGGGTTGCATACTTTGTACCAGTGGAGGCGCCCAGGGACGCAACTTGCCCCGTACCCAACGGTAGGGGCGCCCCCACGGATCCCGATCTAGGGACCCCAGCAGCTCCTCCCTGGCACGCGACTTAGAGTCGCCGATGGCCAGCCACAGAGTCTCCTTGGACGCGCGGTACACCTCATACAGCGCGTCTTCCTCGACGGAATCCCGTCGACGTCGTCTCCGGTATCGCGTGTACTGGCGGCGAGCCGCAACGCACTCAACGCGCAGCCGGGCGATCTCGTCCGTCCACCAGTACACCTGGCGCCTTGCGGACTGTTGGCGGACACGGGGCATGGACGCGTCGCAGATCTGCATCATCGCCCCGCGAAACCACAGCGCCACCGCTTCGACGTCGACGGGGCCGTCCGTCGTCGACTCCCAAATCCAGGACTGAACTAAGGCAGCTTCCTCGAGTAGTTCCTTGTTGATGCGCTTAAGCGCCCAACGCGGGCCGTCGTTAATCGGGGCTGTTGGATGGCGGCCGCTCGCGGTCTGGGCAGAGACGTCGAACCGGATATACCGATGGTCCGACAGCGTCTCCACCTCCACGGCGACACGCCAGTCGCGGACTCGGCTAGCGACAGAGGGGCTAGCGAACGAGACGTCCACTATCGACCCGCCCCGCTGCCGCACGCACGTGTATTCCGAACCCCGATTCAGAACGACCAGACCAGTCGTCACCGCCCACTCTTCCAGCACCTCGCCCCGAGGGTCAGTGACCGGAGATCCCCACGCTGATGACTTAGCGTTGAGATCCCCGAGCACCAGAACGGGACGAGGGTGATAGCGGCCTACTACGGCGCCCAACTCGACAAGAAAACTCTCAAAGTCGGCGAGACTCTTGTTGGGGGAGAAATACGCCCCCACAATGACGATGCCGCCCGAGACCGCAGCAACCCAGCCGCGGCCACGAGACGGGTCGATCAGAGCCTCGCCAATAATGGCCACCAAGCCGTCAACGCACCCCAGCCAGTTGTCACGGGCGGGGATGAAGTACGGCTCGGCGACCACAGCCACGTGGATCGACCACTCTGCCATGCTCTGGAGTAAAAGATCCTGAGCTCTGGCACAGTGGTTGATGTTGCCCTGGAGGAAATGGAGTTGTGCCATTATTGACATTCCATTCCCTCGGCAACGGTCCTGGGCCGGGAGTCGGCCGCGGAGCTACTAGCCTGCCGGGGCCGCGAGGTTTCCCCGGCAGGTTTAGAGCTCCTCTTCTTCTTCTTCTTGGCCTTGCTGGCAGGCGCGCCACAGGCCCCTCCGCCCACTTTATGTCCCGCTGGCTTCCCTGCAGCCGAACATAAGCTGCAGTTGAGCGCTGCGGAACACTGGGACGCCTTGTGGCCGGGCTGACCGCAGCGATAACAAAGGTCACTACGGTCAACCTCAGCGGTGCACTTAGCCCGAACGTGCCCCTTCTCCAGGCACCGGAAGCACCGCAAAGCCCGGGGCTGCAGGAGTTTCACCCTCGCCGCAACCCAGCCAACCAGCAATCTGCCGCTTAAGGCGATCTTCTTCGCCGACGCTATAGGGCACCGAACCCAGACCACGCCGAGTCCGGTGGCGTCGGTGCGTATATCACCGGCCCGCACTTTGTCCGTCGGACACTCTCCGCTTCGGGCAACGGCTGCCGCCACCTCCTCAGAGGTCACGGAGTCGTCCAGACCAGCAATCCGCATCTCTGCGGTTTTCATTGGCCTGGAGACCCGGACGTCCTCAGGGTTGAGGACCTCCCTCATCTTGGCGGCCAGGGCGTCCGCCTTTTCGGCACTGCCACTCGCAGCACCAGCCACCTCGAACAGCCGCGCGCCCGTGGCAGCCTGCCTGAGGGTGACGGACTGAAGACCAAGATCTGATAATTTGATCTTGGCCTTGGCCTCGGCAATAACCGACTGGTACGTTACACCACGCTCCGCAGCTCCGGGCTGTAGCGTGAGCGTCACAGCCTCGGAACGTGGAGCACGTACCGCCGGCCCTTTGCGACCGCCTTTGGCAGTCCGCCGCGCAGGCTGCGCAACCGCCTTTGCGGCTCGGCCGGGGGCGCGCGCTGTTGCTGAGGCCGTCTTGGCGGCTTTGCGGGCCTTCTTGCGGCTCACGACTGTCGCCCAGGTCTCACCCTTAGACCCGGCAGTCGTGGGCTGATCACTCGATGCGGCTCCCTCCACGGGCTTTTTAACACCCCCGGTATTAGTGACCCAAGTTCCTGTACCCTTATGGGACGGCAGCGTGTTCGCGATGCCACTGGCGTTACAAGCACCCATAGGCGACGGTAACTGCTAAATTCTAAGCGGGCCGTCAGCCTGTCTGCTGTCCTACAGCACTAAAAAAAAATCGATTTTGATAAAAGTTGGCATAAAAGTAAATTCATTATGTACTCAATATGATGGGTGCTGAGAAAGGGGTGGCTTGTACTTACTGCATGGCTTGAGGCCTAGGGCGGCCAAAACTGCACATCCTACACTGGTTAGCCTAGTATGGCCATATAATGCGAAGAGAGGAGCGTCATGTAACAAGGAGGATGCTGGAAATGAGAGAGGATGCATACAAGAGAAAAAGTAGATCAAAGAAATGATATGGTTAGAAAAGGTGTGAATGTTCAGATGACGGCTAATACAGGAAAGTGGAAGGAGAGAACATGTGCCGGACAGGAGGACAGGAGGAATAAGAAGAGAGTGTAATTTTTACGATTCTACACGATGAAGTTAGCAGATAAAGATCACGTGTGATATATTCACACTATATTCACAGTAGAGTGCCAAATATTCATTATAGTGTATGAAACACAGTTCAGAATTACTCTTGACTTACTACCAAGAGTATCGTTTAACCAGCAAACTTTCTACCCGTGCAGGGGCGGAGAAAGAATACTAACCTCTGCGGCCGGGGTCGGCCTGTCGTAAAAGGCGACAAAACAACCCACCCTAGCTACGTGGTAGGGCCTCAATGCCGTCTGGATGGCGACCACCTTTGGTCTTAAGTATGCCGCCATAATAACCTTGTGTTGTGTTCCGGCATTAGTGACCAAAGTTCCTGTACCCTTATGGGACAGCAGCGTGTTTGGGATGCCACTCGCATTACAAACACCTATAGGCGACGGTAACTGCTAAATTCTAAGCGGGCCGTCAGCCTGTCTGCTGTCCTAAAGCAATAATAAAAAAACACATGGTCAATTTTAATACCACCATATTTAAACAATTCCATTGTAGAGAGTAGCAGACAGGCTGACAGTCCACCACTACTATTGTTAGTAGTTACCGTCACATATGAATATTTGCTATTCCAGGAGCACCGTGAACACGCTGCGGTCCTATAGAGGTAGGGGTTCACTAATGCCGGAACAGAACACACGGTTATTATGGCGTCATACATAAGACCAAAGGTGGTTGCTATCCAGACGGGTTTTGAGGCTCTACCACGTAGCTAGGGTGGGTTGTTTTGCCGGCTTTTACGATAGGCCGACCCCGGCCGCAGAGGTAAGTATTCTTTCTCCCGCTCTGAACGGAGAAAACTGTGTGTGTCAGCTCCGACGCACGACTGGAGTTTACTGCTTAGGTACGATTGTCTAAACATACGCAAAAAGAGTTTATTTAACTGAAAAAAGATTAATATCATAAGAAAGGGTAAATTAACAAATTAATGAAAATAATATACATATATAAAAAAAGTTTTAAAACAGTTTTAAGTTTAACCTAATTACAACTATGGCACCTAGTAATAAAGTCACAAATCTCCAAAACATTATCTAATACTTACGATCATTCGTCATATAAAATGAGCAAAGCAATACTCTTACTCTTGTCACTTAAAAATGAAAAGACATATGTTAAACAACATTTAATGTGAAATCAACCTTAAGTTATATCAAATAAAGTAATATTTGCCTTGAGAGATACATCGTTTTGTTTTTTTAGTGTGTTCCGGTACACGCGCACCAAAAACGTAACGAGGTCATTCATTAGTAGATTTTACTCTCACATTTTTCTCATACCGGGCGCCTTATATATGAAAATCGATTCATAAGAGTAAATTCCAAAAAAAATTTCATCTCCCTTAATTTTTGTCCATTAACACATGTTTATGTTTGGGTCATATTTGTTTTTTATCACACTGCACTACTGCACTGCAGATCCATAGAAGAAGCCTTGACGTCTGCAAAATTTCAGAAATAGTTTTTACATAGAAGAAAAGCCAGGTTTGTTTTGGAAATGGACTCGAATATAATATCAAGAGCATCCATATAACTGGGAACAAACTTAATATAATCATGATGTTATATTTATTTATTGCTGTAGAACAGTAGATAAGATGACAGCTCACTTAATAGTGATCTGTTACTGTCTATGGATGTTTTTCTACGCACCGTTTACACGCTGCAGTCCACGTAGAAACTGGAACGTAAGTCATTGATGGCGGAAACAACACGAGGTTATTATGGCGGAATTACAGAGACCAGAAGTGGTTGCCAAACGGCCAGACCTACCTGGCAAAATAATTATATATAAGCATCCAGTTTATTGAGTAAAATACGATAAGAAATTCACACGAAACCCGCAATGTGAATGTCCTTTCATATTAAAATAAAAATTATCACATAAATACACGCTACTTGAACCTCGAAAAAGACAATGGTTCAATTCTGACCTCACAATGTGGTATACAATGTATTCACAGACCGTAAAAAGCTAGTATGACATTTTATCAGCCTTTGTCTGTTTGAAATACACAGGAGGAAATTTCGGACGGAACCGTTTATCTTAATTCTAAATTTGTATATATGGTATGACGTTTATTTATGTAATTAACCGAAACACTAAAAGGAAGCTAATGCTGACGCTCATATTTTCGCTCTTCATGTACGCGTCTGAAACCTGGACTCTAAGAACTCGTGTGTGATCGAGGATTGATGCGTTCGAAATGTGGTGCTGGCGCCGTATGCTGAGAATCTCCTGGAAAGAAGACAAATGAGTCAATTCAACTGAATGTAGAAACCAGACTCTCGGCAATATGCAGGCAGAGAGTCCTCAAGTTTTTCGGACACACAGGCGAGTCCCAGACAGTCTTGAGAGGCTGATTATTACCGGCTGTGTCGAGGGGAAGTTGGACACAAACGATTCAGGACGCTACGAGAGCCACCCTTCAAACCGCCATCCGGATGGCGCAAGATAGAAGTGTCTGGAGGAAGCTGGTGGCGAGGACTACGCACCACAGTCACATCTCTCAGTCATGAGGTTACGACAGAGAAGAAGATATTTATGTAATTATCACACCATATGGGTTGAATAAAGTATCTGGCAGCACCAATCCAGAAGTCCCGGGATAGGTTTAAATGAATTTTTTCTTTCTAAATAAATAAGTTTTTAATAAATATCAGTCACCACGATATATATTATAAAAATTTAGTTCAATATTTTGTTAAATTTATTGAATCAATATGGCTGCCGTCTCCGTTGCCAGGCAACGTCTTGAAATATATTATATTGCAATTTATACTCTATTTAAATGTACGAGTATTACAGTTCATTTTGGATTACGGAGATTTTATATTTTTAAAATGTTGACTAGCTAACTACAGGGTGTCGGTTTTTTGTGACTGTGTGGGCACGCATCGTAAAAATTTACTCTCATAATTAATCCCTAATGCACCAAAAAAGTATTACTTCAAAAATGTCCCAATAAGGCAGTCTTTCTCGCCTATGATGATGAAGGAAAATAAATATGTGTAATCTGCCAAACCATCTTGGTCAAGCTTGGGGATATACCTAGTCAGGTCATAAGTTCTGTCACATGTTTAATGTAAAATAATTGTAACAAGTTTATTCATTATGTAACCATTCATATACCAAAATGAACTTAACAAAACATAGATTCTTATGACATTAAAGTTTATTCAAAATGACCTCCGTGATTTTGAATACAAGCCTTCAATCTGCGCGGCCAGTCGTCTATCGCAGCACGAACGAGGTCCATGTCAATATCGGCGGCTGCTTTAATCAAGGATGTCTTGAGTGACTCCAAATTGGGATGAGGCTTTGAGCACGCCTTTTCCTCCAAGTGTTGCCATATCTTGTAATCTAACGGATTCAAATCTGAACTGGAGGAGGACCAGTCTTCGTGCCGGATGAAGTCGATTTCACGCGCCGCCAGCCAGTCTTGTGTGCTCTTCGCTCTATGAGCTGGCGCCGAATCTTGTTGGAATACCCAGTGCCTGTTATTGAACATGGTATGAGAAACAGGTTCCACAAGGTTCGTCAGGACTGTATTTTGATACACAACAGCATTCGTTTTTACACCTTTCTCACAAAAATGTACCTCTGTTAAGCCCCAATAAGAAACTCCCAACCATACCATGAGCGAGGATGGAAAATGACCTCGTTGGACACGCGGAATACGGTTGCTCGCTTCTTCACTACTGTGTGCGTACACGTTATCATTTTGTTTGTTGTAGCTCTCTTCTACGGTAAACATTTTTTCATCCGAAAAAAGAATTTCCCGATATTTTTTTCCCGCGTACCGCTTCAACAAAGCGCGGCATCTCTTCAGTCTCAGGTCCATTAGACGAGCATTCAAACGTTGTCCTGTTTTTCTTCGATATGCCCGAAGCCCTAAGTCTTCATTTAACACCCTTTTCACCGTGGTTCTGCTTAACCCCATCTGAAGGGCCAACAGTTTCTGCTTACGTTTGGGATTTCTTTGAATTCGTGCCTTCACAGCTTTTATCACTGCTGGAGTCCTAACAGACCGAGGGCGACCACTTCTTGACCTGTCATCTACACTAGAGTCTTCATTGTATCGTTTAATGGTACGATAAACGAATCTTTTGGTTATATTCAAATTTTTCAGTATATTAAAAATTTGAATTGGCGCGTAACCGCAACGATGCAACGCAATAACTGCAACACGGTCTTCTTTAAGCGTCCACTCCATATTTAAAAATGAGTAAAATTCTAAAAGTATACATTTTTATTTTCATGAACAATTCGAAATTCGAATTCAATAAACTTTTTTGTGGCCAGCATTCTAAAAGAAAAGTTTTTACTGTGTGACAATACTTATGACCTGACTAGGTATATACTGTCCGTTCAATGCGGGAAATTGAATAAAAAAGTCATAAGAACCACGTGGATAAAGTTCGTAAAACGCTTCTATTATACCTATCCTTTGGAGAAAACTGACCGTCGTTTTTTAATCATACATCAGGATAGTGCAGGCATTCATCACCATAGATGGGCGGGTCGTAGAGCAATGACCAAAAGTCGATCCTGCGACCCAGTAAAGCTGGTGATTGACAATTTGGTCACGATTGGTTCAATCGTATCCAAATCGTCAATTGTTTTCAGTTGAAAATCCGCTTACGGATGAACATATGAAGATTCAAATCCGGCTCCAAGGATCGCTTCTATAAATGGTTGGGAATAGCCACAACGTTGAAGCAACCCTGTTTCCGGCTCACCCGACGCCATCCTGTAAATCCTCACGAACCCAGTAACGACAAAATGAAGCACATACTGCTATTTGAGCTGTGGCAGGAACTGGCTAGGACTTGGTCTTAGCGCTTCCACCACCGGCTGGTGCGTACACGGGGAACGGTCGGTAGCTAAGTTGCATTAGGGTTTTCAACGGTTTTTTTTCTATAGCAGGCACGCGCGTTTCTGTATCGATGCTCAGGCAACCATTGATTTTAAAATTTGAAAACAAATTTAGCTGGTTGGTTGCTCGCGCGCATGCGCACATGGGCCGATGTTAATGGGGGCGAGGAAAATGATACCAGGAAAGGAATACTTTCCTAGAATGTAGTGGCATGTCGCAACAATGTATTTTTTTTTAATAAAGATAGGCGTACATTTGACCGCAATCTCACCTGATGGTAAGCGACGATGCGGTCGACGGTGTAGCACGCTTGCCTATAAGAAACCTGTTCACTCTCCTCTTGAAGACCCCTGTATTTATACAAAAGGAAAGTATATATGTAGTATATCACTTATTTATTACCCATAACACAAGTGCTATGCCACTTTGGGACTAGATGACGTTATGCGAAATGTCTAAATGCAATTTACTCGTTACAGCGTTCACGTGCAAAATATACTGCTTGTATTCTATAAATTTGTGACAAAAATTGTTATACACTTTTTTTGTAGGTGTCGCTGTGATTATAATTAGGATATGATACATGGGCTTTCCGTTCATATAAATGCAAGTTTTTTATTCCACTTGTAATCGAAATTGCTATTATTACAAGGTGGTTTGGATGACAATCATCACTGGTTTCTAAATAAGCCGTCATATACCCTATGTTGTGTTCCGGCACTGACCACTATCCTTGGTTTCGCAAACATCCATAGGCGACGGTAACTGCTTACTATTATCCGTGCAGGGGCGGAGAAAGAATACTTTCCTCTGCAGCTGGGGTCGGCCTGTCGGAAAAGGCGACATAACAACTCTAGCTACGTGGTAGGGCCCCAAGCCCATCTGGATGGCGACCACCTTTGGTCTAAAGTATGCCGCCATAATAACCTTGTGTTGTATTCCTTAAGTTCTTTAGTTCTTTATGGGACAGCAGCGATAGCACTGGCGATAAACTGCTAAAAAAACATATTTTGGGCCGTCAGCTTGCTGTTCCACAACAATAATAAAAACATCGGAGACAAAGATTGTTAGCATTGTTTCGCATTGTCAATGACTTTATCCTCAAAGCTATAGCAAATTGTGGGTAATTTACCACCTTCATAGCAGCATCTAGTCCAAAAAGCTTCTATTTTTATTGGCACTAAACAATTTATATATGACTTATGTAATTTTTTTTATAAGTAATAATAAATTATGAATAAGCAGTATTTATTTCTAAACGAAATAAGAAACGTCGTTGAAATAAAAGTTGACGTTGACAAGCGAGGTAAAACAACATATGTCATCAAGGATTATTGAAAGTTGTATTAATTATATATTTTATTTACAAAACAATATATATTTATAACAAATATTTATTAATTTCTAAATATTATTACCAATCTTATAACTATTTATAACTATTTATATTCTACTCAGACATTGGCAAAATCAATACCAAAGGCGTTGGAGCCACACCTTCAAAAGTAGAACGAATGTATATCTTACTAATTAAAACACTGTTTAGAGGTGTTCATTCTATTATTATTTTTATAGTTGCTACATTTTTAGTATTAATATTACTTCAAAATACGTGTGCTATTTGTACAAGTCTAAAAACCGAGAGATGTCACGATGTCGTGCTATTAGATGTCACCGTACATCTGCGCATATGTGTATCTATGTAATAGAATCTTTGAACATGATTTTCACCCCTTTCTAAACGACGGATTTATTTGAAACTGCACTCTTATCAAAGATCGATGACAATGCAATAATTTGTATAATTTGTACCATTATCCTTACCAGGATCCTCAGGATTAAGGAACTTTGAGATCGGTTATCGGCCGATCACCGAAGTTAAGCAGCGTCGGGTGCGGTCAGTACTTAGATGGGTGACCGCTTGAGAACACCGAGTTACGTTGGTTTTTTGCTCTCTTACACGCTTTATATTGACCCATACAAAAGCGTATTATTTAGTTTTTTAAATTATAAATTATTTAAATATCCATTAAACCTGTCACTTTTATATCTTACTTGGACATTGGTAACACTAATCCTAAAGGTATTGGAGCCACATCTCCTATGGGAAAGAAGTTGAAAAAGTGTCCATCCAGTTGCAATAGTTTTGGAAACTAGACTAGTGACAGTATTGAAAACTTCAATTCCAATTCCAATTCCATTTATTCATGCTTATGCTATTTGGTTTTTATTTCATCAAATACTTAATAATGTACAAGAAATAAATAATTTTACATCCAGCAAGGTCTTTTTTCTTCTTTTATTTTATAATATTTGGAAAAGAAAATTTAATTTTTAGGTTACCGATTTTATTTCTCATAGAACAGTTTCAATTCAATTCAAAGGAAAGTGTAGTTACACAAATTACATAGCCAATCTATCTAAGAATACAAATCAAATTGGATTTTGTATAATTCCAATAAGAATTTTAATGAAACATCAATTTTCCTGAAATTATAACCTAAAAAAATCTGCCATCTGACAAAATTTTAAACTGCTCTGACAGCTGACGTTAATTGATATTTTGACAAGCAAAAATGCTGACTGACGAAAGGATATATAACAATACATTATACATAGACCCTTTTGAGGTATAGCATATATACATTGTCAATTTTTACTTTTATAACATATTTCACAATTACCACTTATTTTTCGGAATACAATTTATTGAATATATAATCATTTCTACGTCAGTCATTAGTTACATTATCAAAATTGTCATTAAAATAATCATCAATTGTATAATAAGTCTTATTAATTAAAAATATATTTAACTTCATTTTGAAGGCATTCAAAGACTGAGCCGACTTTATATAAGTTGGAAGATGGTTATACATATATTCTAATGCCCATAACAAAAATACTCTTGCTGAATTTAGTAGTCTGACATGTAGCACTGCATAATTTTGTGTTGTGTCGAATGCCTTTTAAAGTTGAAAAGCTATTTATATTTTTCCTAACAAATATTAATTAAAATATTAATTAAATATACATTGAAGGAAATGTTAATATTCCGAGATTAAGGAAATGTGGTTTACACGTATCTTTTGCTTGAAGTCCACATATGGAACGAACGCATTTCTTTTGGGCTTTAAACACACTTTCTCTATTCGCAGAGTTTCCCCAATAGAGTACACCGTATCTAAGTGTGGAACCCGCAAAAGCATGATATGCACTGAGTAATACGTGTATACTTGCGACTTTTCTAAGCATATATAACGCATATGCGAATTGGTTCAGCCTAATAAAAATTTGATCAGAATGTGATCAACTATTAGCATATTTCAAAACTGCGTTTTTTATTACTGTAGGACAGCAGACCGGCTGACGGCCCGTTAAGAATTTAGCAGTTACCATCGCCTATAGGTGTTTGCAACGCCAGCGGCATCGCGAACAGGCTGCTGTCGCATAAGGGTACAGGAGCTTAGGTCCCTAACTGGGAACACAACACAAGGTTATTATGGCGGCATACTTAAGACTAAAGGTGGTCATTACTACTACCACTTTGTTGTTTTGTTGCCTTTTACGACAGGCCAACCGCGGCCGCAGAGGTTAGTATTCTTTCTCCGCCCCTGCACGTATACAGATTGTGACGCAGCCTTAATATAACGCATTTTATTTCGACGGACACTTTTTCAAACAATTATCTCCACCCTCTGTAACGATTATTCACTTTTTGCGATCCGTACTGCGAAGAATAAAAACGCACCCCATTCTTATAACATCAAAAAATAAACGATTCATTTTGAGAATAACCTGAAGACCCTTGACCATATAAATTTGGGGGAAAATCCCGTTAAAAGCCATTGCGTCCAGTGGTCGGCAACCTTGTCATCCAAAAGAGCCAAATATGGATACTACTTAATTGAAATTTATTCAAAGCGTTGGGGGGCAGCGCAGGTGGCCCGCCCCGGGCGACACTTTAGGGGGCGGCAAAATTTCACAATAAATAATATAAAAATTTGAACCATTTCATATTTTTATCGCAACTACAAATTCGGACCGATTGAAAAGAGTACGGAATTTTTCATTACTTATTCTGTAACGAATTAGGGGAATCCCCTTTCTTTGAATGATATTTTGTAGCGACTGCTGGCCACACCGTCTATTCTGTCTTGCGAGGATTCCTCATAGTTTATTTTGTGCTTGACCTGTATAATGAATCTAACCTATATAATGCAAAATAATGATGACTGTTCTTGCCGAAAAGTTATCTAGAATTAATGTATGAGCAGGCTCGCCCGGCTCAACACGGGCAAATTTTTCATTACCTTTCCGTTCCTATTGGTCCTAGCGTGATGTTATATTATAGCCTATAACATTTCTCAATAAATGGGCTTTCCAACACAAAAATAATTTTCAAAATCGGATCAGTAGATCCAGAGATTACCCCTACAACATCACAAACACACAAACTTTACCGCTATAATATTAGTATAGATTATACGAGTAGTATGCATTAAATTGAAATACCTAAATAAAAGGGCGGCAAAATTGTCTTCGCCGCTGATTCAAAGGGCCATTTATTAACATATGCTTTGCTTTATTAGGAGATATTATTACCAACTGGCTCACCACCACTGATCTAAAGGGTCAATGCAAAGCTTCTAAATAAGGTAAATAGAGAAGAGAGTGAAAATGTAGTAGAAGAATTTTAAAATTCTTTCAAAATTCAGAGTAATCGACTTCACTGAAACACTTTACACAATATTGGTATCCTGACATTAAAACCTAGAAAAAAAAAATTAATTTCATAATGTCTGTATTAGCTGTGAGAGGTCATGAAATGGTTTTAGGGTTCCTTAAAATTAATTCTTAAAAATATTAATACTTTTTGTGATTTATTATTATTTAATATACATATTACGCGAAATAATATATGCTGTGCTATATATTAATGTAAGATGTTATTGTAAACACTTAGATGTGCAAATAAATATTTGAATTTAAAGTGTAAAAGGTGCATGCTATATCCATACTAATATTATAATATTGAAAGTAATTCTGTCTGTCTGTGTGTTACGTTTCATGCCCAAATCACTGAACCAATTTTAATAAATTCCGGTATTGATATAGATTGGACCTTAAAGAAGGGCATAGGTTTCTTTTTGTCGCAAAAATGAAGCTTGAAGAGGGTGAAATAGGGTTGAAATTAAAAAATATTTAAATATCAGAACATTTGCCCGATCAGCTAGTACTATAATATGTATAACCAAAATACCACTTATAACGAGATTTATAAAACTGTAATACCCGTGCGCGATAAGTTGAGACTCGCCTGGAATGCAACCCTTCGCTCGCTACCCCTGTAACTTCCCCTCAAGCTCCTGTGTTGTACTGTAGGCAACGCCATTTTTTTAACATATTAGTCTCGTACTGGCTAGTTGCGGGTGGAAACTTGTTGTGATATTTTTTTGTGCACAGTACAACCATGTGGCGTCACCGCCCTCAGGTCTCAACTTATTGTACATGGGTAGTACACATGATTAACTCGGTATGTACCATAGTTTCTAATTTGGCGATGTAGATGCTCAAAAAGAACGGATTTCACGGAAATCCTGTTCAAAATATATTTTTTTAATTTACGTGGCAAAACAATGTTTGCCAGCAAAAGGTCAAGCTCTTATACAAAACCAGCTGACCCGTCAAACGTTGTTCTGACATATAAAAAATAGAACTTAATAATTTAACCCATATAAAGTAATGTCCTTTTCCGAGGTCTAATCTAACATACCAAAATTTATCAAATTGGTTCAATGGTTTAGGCGTGAAAACAACAGATAAACAAAGTTATTTTCATTTTTATAATATTTATATGGATAGTTTTATATTTATATTATATAAATCTCTCAAAATTATCAAAATTCTAGTGGGAATTTATTTATTATGATACAAAATTTACAAAAGAAAAATAAGTAATATCTATAATCTATAAAACCCAAACCGAGAATCGAATGTTGTTTACTCAAGAAGAAACCATTTATTGTCATTTGTGATTGAAATTTCGTGTTCTACTTTCAATGTGAAACGAGAAAAATAATTTAAATAAAAAGCATAACAGATTTTTCTCCAAAAAGGGGTTAACGTCAAGCACGTTGTTGTTTTGTCGCCTTTTACCACAGGCGGACCCTGGCCGCACGGATTAGTATTCTTACTCCGCCCCTGTACGAAGATAATTTTGTACGGAACCAAACACCTACACCGCGATCGCACTTATCGTATTTGCACGTTCACTACCTATTGTCTTGAATCCATTCGAATCAATTGCTTAATTCATGTGTGAATTAAAATTGTTTCTGCATTTGCTAATGTTACTACGATCTAATTAATCAAAATGGTATAAAAAAACAACGATCTTAAGCTCAATCCCATAGCCGGGTTTGGGCCTCCGCCTATAGGGAACGCAGTACCCGCCTCACATGTCCAAGTAGGTTACACGATGTCGCCGCCTCAACGTGGCAATTATCTTCTTCCCCTTATCCCGGTTATATGGGGTACATGTTTTGTCTTTTTTGGCATATTGCGGCTTGCGACCTTGCCAGTGTCAAGTTAAGGAAACGAAAAAGGTAAAATTTAATGGAAATTTTGTTAATGACCAGAAAAGTTACAAGAACTAAAATAAAAAAGGATAGAATACAACGGAACAAGATTAAAATTAGATTTTAATGTTATTAGAAAGGGGTACATGTTCGTACATTTTATACTTATAATAAATATAGAAAATATACTTGAGAGGCTCCTAACCGAGCCCCTGCTAATTTGCAGGAGAAATACCTTTTTCACTCCAACAAAACTGTTACCATATAAATACAACACGTAATTTATAGCAGTTCGTATATTTGACAACTCAAAATAATTACAAGAATTAAACCACTTATTTAAAGAAATATATGACCGTAAGCTACACAAATAAAGCCTCTGATAATCAATAGTATTTTAGTATTGGTGGTTCGAGGTAAATATTTTTTACTGACAATTGGCGTTGGTGCTTTTTGTTTTATTGCTTCTTGTCACAAACTATCTCTATGCCAAAATGTCGTGCCTTCTGGATTTCGCATCATAAAAAGAGGTGCGTTATTAAACGCCACATACTTATTTAAATAATTAAAGCAATAAAATAATTTTGACTTATGTATAGATGACAATGTACGTCATTTCGGACGAGTAATATTTATTTTTGTCATAATATTAAAAAGCATTTGGTAAAACCTTTTTGTAAAATATTAGATACAATAAACAATCTCAACATTCTCATCCTTTGCACCATCGTCTTTTTTAAACAAAACAATATTAAACGTGAATCAAACCCCGGTATGTAACTCGTTATAACAAGTCTCAGAATAAGTGGTGACGTAATTAATAGAAACTTCTGGGCCCAACCCAATCTAGTCTACATTGAGTTCGCCTTTTGTTTAAGTTTATAAATCTATATGATGATGACATCAGTGGCACAGTGGACTCGACCCAATCGTTTATTTCAGCAGACAGGCTGACTGCCCCCATAATAATAACAATTTTATATAAAAGGCGACAAAACAACCCAGCTACATGTTAGGACCCGAAGCCAGCCTGGATGGCAACCACCCTATCTTTTTTTTATTGCTGTAGGACAGCAGACAGGTTGATGGCCCACGTAGAATTAGCAGTTACTGTCGCCTACGATTGTTAGCAACGACAGTGGCATCGCGAACATGCTGCCATAAAGGTACAGAAACTTGGGTCACTAATGTCGGAACACAACATAACGTTATTATGGCGGCATGCTTAAGACCAAAGGTGATCGCCATCCAGACGGACTTGGGGCTATACCACGTAGCTAGGATTGTTTTGTCGCCTTTTACGATAGGCCGACCCCGGCTGCAGAGGTTGGTATTCTTTCTCCGCCCCTGCTCGGATAAGTTATGCATGTATAATATTATACATAAACACCCAGACGCGACACGGTAATTGAACCCAGGACCTCCACAAGCGTATCGATGTGCTTAGCCACGGAGGTTGTAGGAATCAGAAATAGGAAAGGCATATAGCATCTTGCATAATTATGTAGGGACAGCAGACAGAATTGATGGCCCCCATAATAATAAGCAGTTACCGTCGCCTTTGGATGTTTGCGACGCCAGTAGCACTAACACGCTGCTGCGTAGGGGAACAGGAACCTGGGTCACTTAGGTCTACAAGGTTATTTTTTCCGAAGTTAGAATACTAACCCCTGTGGCCGGGATCAGCCTTTCGTAAAAGGCGACAAAACAACCGTGCAAGTATGCCGCCATAATAACTTTGTGTTGTGTTCCGGCATTAGTGACCCAAGTTCCTGTATTATGGGACAGCAGCGTATTCGCGATGCCGCTGGTGTTGCAAATACCCATAGGTGACGGTAACTGCTGAATTCTAAATGGGCCGTCAGCCTGTCTGCTATCCTACAGCAATAAAAAAAAATCTTTATCCTGATCTGGACGTGCTTGTCTATCAACTGCTATCAAATAAATACGCTGCGACAATTCGTACAGATCCATCTAGTCTCTTTGTTTTTTTATTGCTGTAGGACAGCAGACAGTGTGACGGCCCGCTTAGAATTTAGCAGTTACCGTTGCCTATGGGTGTTTGCAATGCCAGCGGCATCGCGAAAACGCTGCTGTCCCATAAGAGTACTGGAACTTGGGTCACTAATGCCGGAACACAACATAAGATTATTATGGTGGCATACTTAAGACCGAAGGTGGTCGCCATCCAGACGGGCTTGAGGCCCACCACGTAGTTACGGTGGGTTGTTTTGTCACCTTTTACGACAGGCCGACCCCAGCCGCAGAGGTTAGTATTCTTTCTCCGCCTTTGCACGGATAAAATTATGTATATGTATAAATACATATTATACATAAACACGCAAACATGACCTCCGCAAGCGTATCTGAATGCGTTAACCGCTACGCCACAGAAGTCGCCTTCTTTCTTGTCTTTCAAAACCTGAAAAAACATCTGTGTATTTTGTTTGCAAGACCTCAGGCCAAAGCCCCACCGCAGGTGGCACGCTTAGCGGCAAGAGGTTAGCTGATCGCTTCGATGACTTATCCTAGTGAACCAACACAAGGCACGTTATGTGCGCGGTCCCACCGCTCGCTGAGTGGGTCGCTAGGCGCCTCGATAGTCGCCTAGCGGTTAGCGACGTGAACGGTCGTGTTGGTTTTTTGCATGGATTACTGGCATGCATCATGGAAGAATTAATAATAGCCTCTGTTTAAAGATTAAAGGTATCTTGTGTCATAAGTAAGTGAAAAAATTTGTCGGGGTAGTTACGCAGTTTTATGTATAAAATTACGAATTCGCCATTACTGGATCTCAAAATGTTAATATCATGTACCGAACATGTTCGATACCTTTGATTAAGTGAATGAAATTTGAGGATAGTGCTTCCAGTAAAAAGCAATTTTTTAGATAATTTTGAGAGAGACATTTTAGCCCAACAAAATATACGTCAACAACCACACTTTAGATCACCAGACACGAGTTTTGTAGCCAGGCAGTATGGCCACTACGTATCGAAGCGTCTCGACAACTAAGCTTGCCTCTTTGCTAGCCTTTAAGCGTACTATCTGCGGTGGGGCCTTGGCCTCATGGTCTTGGTGGGCTTCTACAGCGATGAGTTTTGAAGAATTATAATTACGCCACCATGTTAATTGATGAGTGATCTTGCTCTAGTTAAGGCTTCATGGTTGGAGGCCTCCCTGATTGAAAAGGTCACCATTTTTATATGAAATATGGCACATGGTAGCCAAGCATAGCCCTAAGGTCGCGGAGACGGGACCTTAATTATGCTATAGAAACAAGCCGAATATGCGCCCACATGTATAAGACATAATATGTATAATATAATTTTTTTTAAGTCTAACTTATCAATCGCTAAATAAAGCATTTACACCGATACTTAGCAATTGGGTAAAAATAACTAAGTTTAATATTAGCACAACTATAAAATACTAGCCGATCCGCCCGCTCCGCTGCGCGAATAACAGGCAAAAGTAAATCGAAAAAAATGAGAAAGGGAAAGAAAATGAGAAAATATTTTTTTTCAATAAAAACTATACTATGTTACTGCTAATACCTCCAAGAATATTTGTGCAAAGTTTCATAATGATCGGTTAAGTAGTTTTCGCGTGAACGCGTAACAAACAAACTTACTTTACACACACACGCACACACAAACACACACACACACACACACACACACACACACACACACACACACTGAAATTTTATTGCTGTAAGACAGCAGCAGACAGGCTGACGGCCCGCTTAGAATTTAGCAGTTACGGTCGCGTCGCCAATGGGTGTTTGCAACGACAATGGCATCGCGAACACGCTGCTGTCGCATAAGGGTACAGGAACTTGGGTCACTAATGCCGGATCACAACAATGTTATTATGGCGACATACTTAACACCAAAGGTGATCGCCATCCAGGGCTTGGGGCCCTACCACGTAGCTAGGGTTAGTATTCTTTCTCCGCCTCTGCACAGATGTATTGAGGTGCCAACTAATAGAAGAGAGCTGAAAGAGAGAATGTTGTACCGATCCCACATCTTTGGGATAAGGACAGGAAGAAGATATATAACGAGAAATGTTCCTCATAGGAACTGATTAAAAGGGTGCCTTTGTCTTTCTACCACCGTACTACCCACCATCGGCTGGCATTCATCCGCATTTCCTGGAACTTCTTTCCTGTGCAAGACAGTTTTCAATACGTCCATGTTGCGTACTCTTCAGATACGGAACGAGCTTTGGCTGTTCTTATACCGTAGTACCATATGGAGATTTTATTGAAGTGATAACTTTTTATGGGAGGGTAAGAACGCTTCGTTACGTAACGCGTTACGGCGCCAGCCCTGTCTGGCTTCCCTTTCTCTCACGCATACGGCATCGGTAGGCAGGCTCCTCCTCTCTCATTCTAACCCACAGCGCTAGATCTATTCGAATTGCGACTTTATTACAGTGAAATAGAGTTTTTTTTCTTTATTAAGAATCTACATTAGGGATTAATTTAATATAATTTTGAAACAGTTTTTGGAAAAATTGGAAATTCGTAAACATTAGTTACTTTTGAATTGTTTTTTGGTTTTAATAATAAATAACCTCTCCTTACAATATCATATTAATATACATAAAATTTAAGTAATAACCTAAGCTTTTCTCATGTTAAAAATTTTCAATATTAAACAATTCAACTAATATTTTTTTTTATTGCTGTAGGACAGCAGACAGGCTGACGGCCCGCTTAGAATTTAGCAGTTACCGTCGCCTATAGGTGTTTGCAATGCCAGTGGCATCGCGAACATGCTGCTGTCGCATAAGGATACAGGAACTTGGGTCACTAATGCCGGAACACAGTACAAGGTTATTATGGCGGCATACTTAAGACCAAAGGTCGTCGCCATCCAGACGGGCTTGGGGCCCTACCACGTAGCTAAGGTGGGGTGTTTTGTCGCCTTTTACGACAGGCCGACCCCGGCCACAGAGGTTAGTATTCTTTCTCTGCCTCTGCACGGATAGAAATATTTTTAAGATAATATTTAAGTTATCACTTCTGTCGGACGTCCCGAAACGCACACGTTTTTTTATTGATGAAAAACAACAGACAGTCTGACGGCTCATTTAATAGTAAACAGTTACCAATGCTTTAGTATGTTTGCGTCGCTAAGGGCATCACTAACATGCACTGTCCGCGAAGGGGAACTGGAACATGGATCACTCATGCCGAGACACAACACAAAGTTGTTATGGCGGCATTTTTAAAAATTGGTTGTCATCCAGACAGGCTTCGAAAGCCACCATCTAATAAAACTTCCCGCGTTTCACTTGTGAAAAAGGTTTTTGAGAAAAGTATTAAATTAAAAGTATTCAAACGATATATTAAACGAAAATGGATATATTTTTAAATTAGACATCACTAGATCAGAAAACAACAACAGTTGTTTTGACTGTTTGCAATTACGCATAGCGTATTGAAATTTAAAACAAAAAGTTTTTCGGATGAACGATCATCGGCCGTCATAGTGGCGATGAATGGCGGCCGTTCCTGTTGACTGCTTAAGAGGGGCAGGTTGAATCATTAAGGGTATATTGCCCACTAGTGAAATATTTTTTATATTCAACAAACAGGCAAACGGCTTAATATGCTAGTATCACGTATGTGTTTGACACCAAGAAAGTTTAAGTTCATCTGAAGAAACGCTCCATACGCTCAATGTTTGGACTAAAAGTGACAGATAGTTGTAGAAATTATTTTATGAAGAATAATATTTTAACACTTCCATGCCTATACGTATTTGAATTGGCAGTATTTGTCAAAAGTAAACGGCAGCTATTTCCAAGTATGTTAAACGTCAAAGAAAGAAATCGACGATATGATCGTTTATGTGCACACAGTTCACATACTAAGTTGAAGCAAAAAAGTGTATTGTGCATGACAGCCCGAATTTATAATAAAATACCAGAACACTTTAAATGTTGTAATATGATTACATTTAAAGACAATTAAAAAAATTATTGACTATACTACCGGCACGCTATGATGGCCGGTTTGACGTTTGTCCACTCCATGAAGTTTCGTATTAATTAGTAATTACATTATAAGGAGCAAATTGCTGTTCTTTATTATCAATACCTGCAAGTCGCTATTGACAATAAAGAACAGCAATTTGCTTCTTCAAATAATATTATAAGTAAAAAGAGATAATATTAGTACAAATAATAACTGAAATAATGTAAAGTTTGTGTTATAAATTACTTGCAAACCAACTTTATACGGACAAGAAAGACAGAAACGATCGTTGGAGATGTTATTCATTATTAAAACTAGTTAAGTATTATACATAACACCAGCGCTATAATCTTATACATATTCTGTACCAGGGTGCGGAAGGCCAGCCCGCTCTTGACGAACAAAAAAACGCAATATAATTTTAATAAAATAATTAAATATTGGTGCATATATTTTTATTTTAAATTTTACGTAACAGAACGTTGCAATGAAGTTGATATTGAAAGAATTAGAGTTTAATGAAAAGAAATTTCTAGATCTCGGCTTGCATGCGCCTCCAAGCACTCTTCGCCAGGGTATACCTCTTGAAACCCCTGCATAACACAACAAAAACAGTATCTTGCAAGTTGAACAACTTGTGTTATAGGGGTCGATTTTTAGACTTCGTCGACACCCAAAATCAGTTGTCGTTAATGTCGACCATTGGGAAACCGATTTCCACTTGGGAAGTCGCTTTTTACGACTCTAGTTTCCAATGACTTGATTTGGCACCATGCTTCTTTTATTTTAATTTGTCTTTAATTTTATGATATAGTATTAGGTAATTATATTTTTTATGACACAGATTGTTCAATACGACACCTGTATTTAGTTTAAGCATCCCCTTGTTTGATTAAGATTTTTTTCTAATTTTTATATTTATATTATAATACGTTATTATGACTCCGCCTATATTGACCAACCGCTTAATATGAAGTAATTACACCGCAAAGTTTGGTTTCATATGAAATTCTTTATAAAAAAATCGGATATAATGACATGTCGATTATTATGATCAATGTTTAATCAATTATATTTTATTTTATTGCTGTAGGACAACAGACGGGCTGATGGCCCGCTTAGAATTTAGCAGTTACCGTCGCCTATGGGTGTTTGCAACGCCAGTGCCATTGCAAACACGCTGCTGTCCCATAAGGGTATAGGAACTTGGGTCATTAATGCCGGAACACAACACAAGGTTATTATGGCGGCATACATAAGACCAAAGGTGGTCGCCATCCAGACGGGCTTGAGGCCCTACCACGTAGCTAGGGTGGGTTGTTTTGCGGGCTTTTACGACAGGCCGACAGCGGCCGCAGAGGTTAGTATTCTTTCTCCGCCCCTGCACGGATAAAAATCCGCTTATAGCGACCGATATGATTCTTAACACACTCCTAATTAAGCCAATGAGCATTACCTACCGCGCAAGAGGTATTAAAGGCTGCAGAATTATTATCACGATTTGTTCATAGCAACATTGAAAACAATAATTTGACCATGGCGATGTCTTCTTTACACAATAGTATTAGAGACTGTTATTACAATACAATAAGGAAAAAATCAGACAAACATTACTGATTTCTTAGGTAAAAATTAAAAAATATATAATGATATTACGTCAATTTAACATATTTTGATTTAATATGCAGTATTTGTATTTATTAAAAAAATATGTGTATGTATGTATGTATCTATCTAACAAAACAGTTTATTTTGTATAAAATGCTTTGTATGACGTCCGCTTAGTATGACGTGTTTGTCATACCCCTTCGATGTGATTATAAACGGCTTCCACTGTATTAGGATTTACTGTTGGATTCTTAATTTAATATAACAAAACAGAATAGGACTTTCTGGTAAAATGCCATCTCCATGTCCACGCATACGGCCGTTCACTGGCGGTTCGTCAATATAAGCGCGGGAAGCCAGCTCGCGCCACTCAGTCCGTTCAGGTCGCGGCCGAAACGCGCGGGAAAGTATTAATTTTTTTTAAACTTACTCCATAAGTGACTAAAATGAAGTACTTATTTGTTCTGGCCGTTTTCGCGGTAGCCTTCGCCGAGGAGGCGAGTGACGACGACAAGAAGACGTACAAGCGGCTGATTCCTGCCGATGTATTGAGAGGTTAGTAAAATGGAACGTAATTTCAAATTTAAATTCAGTCAACACTAACCATGTGAATTGCAAAAGAATTTTGTATAACGGAACGTAAAACTTATTAAATTTCTTTTCCAAATATGAAATAAATCGGTTAGATTCTTTTTGCCTGGTATCTAAGCCAATTTATTAATTGACTTTCGCTCGCTTAGAGTCTATTTTATTGTAATAGAAATGACATTTATTGTTTTTTAGAAGTAAATATCAGTCGATTATGAACTATGTTATTCTTACAGGCGAATATTTAAAAATACATTAGTAAAAATACTTATTAAAACACAATTATGTAATTAATTTAGGTATTTTGAGTTAATTTGAAACAAATAGTTTTTATTTGCACATACATGATGTAAAAAGTCATGATAATTTGATGTGCACGGTGATTTTTTCCGTGAACGTGTAAAATTTTATGAAATATAAAAAAAATAGTAAATGATAATCTATGTAATAATAACTTAATATACAAAAAAGTAAGTTTAACTCGTTTCCAGATATATTATTTATTAATTATAAATAAAGAATTCTTTCACAGCCAGAAATAACTTTAATTTTTGTTTAAATATTTTGTTTTAAAGAAATTAAAAAATATTTACTTCTATTAATAATAATAGCAACCCCGTCTTCATTCGGATAGATTTCTTTTTCGCAAAAATTTGAGCTTTTTATGCTGTAATTTATCTGATCAACATTAAAATAGGTGGACTCTACAGCATTCCACAAAAAGTATTTTTAAATAATTATCATATGAGCGGACAAAATAAATATAAAAATTTTATATTATCGTACAAATCAGTTCAGTACATTTTGAGTTTATCCGAATTTTTTATATATTTATTATGTATATAATTATCTGTATTTTTTCAATTTAAATTTGCTGACTAAATCGCTACTAACCGTCATTGTCTTCTATGCTTTCTTTAAAAAAAATGTGATAATAAATAAACTAAGACAATTAGCACAGTACCATCTAGCACCCAAATTAAGGATCAGTGCTTATGTTCCGGGTGTGCTGCTATATAAATTGTAAACTAGCCGAAAATTACTTTACGAAAATCCTATGCAATTTCCCGCCCGCTTCACTAATAGAATATCAGAAATAAGTAAATCGAAAAAATATGAGAAGTTATCGTACGCATGTGCGCTACACTGTTGTTTCTTAAAACTTTAATAACATTATATTAAATGAAGATATTGTAGTAATTATTTTTAGATATGGGCCAAGTGTCTAAGAAACAAAACTTAGAAAATTGAATTGAAATTTATCCAATAGTTTTGCCGTGATGCGCGCACAACTGCAGACCTCTGTCATTTTATTTATTATCTATACAAATAAATAAAATTGGAGTGTCTGTTTGTAATATCGGATGTATACACGGTACATATACCAAAACAACATTTTTTAGAATTTTTGTCTGTCTGTCTGTTTGTTCCGGCTAATCTCTGAAATGGCTGCACCGATTTTGACGGGACTTTCCCTGGCAGATAGCTGATGTAACAAGGAGTAACTTAGGTTACTGTTATTTTAGAAAAAAAAAATGGTTTTAGTTGAAAGTGATCAGTTTCCGATTTTTTTAAACCAATTTAAGTTGACCTCAGATTTATATCATCAATCATATGAAATAGGGTTCAGTTTACGCTGGAGATAGTAGGTTGAATTTCCAATTTAATTTGACCTCATATATCCAAAAAATGCTGCCCAAAGTCACTATTCCACGTGAACGTGGCTCGAGAATCGGGATGGTATACGAAGCGTTCCAATACGTTCCGACATACTATTACGATATATATAGAGGTCGTTGTAAATGTTGGACACTCAATATATTTAGCAAGAAACTAGTTTCGTCATTACTTGAAATAGCTGTTAATTTTTAACCTAAAATTACAAAATAATTAACTCAATTAAATTCAAACAATAAATTTCACACGACATATGTAATTATAACAATGAAGTTTTTTATTGCTGTAACAGCAGAAAGGCTGATTGCCCACTTGAAAGTACGCAGTTGGCGTCGTCTATGCTTGTCTGTAACGGCAGTTGCATTACACTTATATGCTACCGGTTGCGTAGAAATTTTATACATACATACATATAATCACGCCTCTTTCCCGCAGGGGTAGGCAGAGACCACTTCTTTCCACTTGCTACGATCCTTACATACTTGTTTCGCTTCGTCCACTTTCATTATTCCCTTCATACATGCCCTTCGGTTTAGGGTACTCTTGACCTGGCCTTTTTTCAAGACGTCCCTGATCTGGTCCTTCCAACACTTCCAATCACACTCGCCTTATACACTTTTTTCGTCAATCGTTCTTCATTCATTCTCTCGACATGGCCAAACCATCTCAGCATACCTTTCTCAATTTTTGTCACTACATCTTCTTTCAGACCACAACGTTTCCTTATCTCACTATTTCTTATCCTGTCACTCAGTTTAACTCCTATCATACTTCTTAACGCTCTCATCTCAACTGCATTTATTCTGCTTTCATGTTTCTTCTGCCATACCCAACTTTCACTTCCGTACATGAGTGTTGGAACCAACACCCCTGTTAGACACTTTCCGACTGTTCATAAAGGAGTGCAAAGCTCAAAGAAATTTTATGACGCCCTTTTTGTAAAGTACCGATGAAGGACGGCGGGACTGGTTCATAAATTAGCTCGCAAAATACGCAAGCTGAAGTGGCAATGGACTGGTCACGTTTGTCGCAGGGCCGGTGGGCGTTGAACACACCTGGAGTGGACGAACAAACGTAGGACGCCCCCTAGTTGGATCGATTGAGCAAAATGTTGGTTGGGGTTGGATAGGAAATACAAGGGAGCGGGATTGTGTCGCAAACTTGGGGAGACTTACATCCAGCTGTGGAAAATGATTCGCTGATGACATCTTCATAAAATAAACATAATTGAAAGACAACTACAGTTTGTATAACTATAAGATACGATATTACTCTATAGCTAAAATAATTTCCGGAGCAATTTTCTTCGTGCAGCGGTCTGTCGTAAAAGGCGACAAAACAACCCACCCTAGCTACGTGGCCCCCCCTCTGGATGGCGACTAGCCCGGGTCTATAGTATGCCGCCATAATAACATTGTGTTCCGGCATTAATGACCCAGGTTCCAGTACCGAACGGCAGCGTGTTCGCGGTGACTCGGCGTCGCAAACATCCATAGGCGACGATAACTGCTTATTAAGTGGGCCGTCTGCTGTTCCTTAGCATTAAAAAGTCTTTTTTATTGCTGTAGGACAGCAGACAGGCTGACGGCCCGCTTAGGATTTAGCAGTTACCGTCGCCTATAGGTGTATGCAACGCCAGTGGCATCGCGAACACGCTGCTGTCCCATAAGGATACAGGAACTTGGGTCACTAATACCGGAACACAACACAAGGTTATTATGGCGGCATACTCAAGACCAAAGGTGGTCGCCATCCAGACGGGCTTGAGGCCCTACCACGTAGTATTCTTTCTCCGCCCCTGCACGGATAAGTCTACTTTATGTTAGTTACCAATCGGTAAATTTCTTTTTTCTATTTGTTACAAAACGCTTGAGTTCGTAAGATGCATAAAGATGTTTTTGACCTTAACCTAGAAAAAAAATTAAATAAATAATATTTTATACAATTACGTGACCGAAATTTGTAATATATTAACATATTACACTTTATGTTATTTAAATTGCAATAATATATTACGTATTCAGAATAAGTGTTGGCGCTTATGTCGATATCCATACTAATAACTAGCCGTTCCCGCCAGCACCGCTTGCCTCACTTCTCCACAGCAAGAAAACACATGTTTCATAAAACTTTAATAACCTAATATTAAATTAAGATATCGCAATATTTTTTTCATATCAAGGCTAATTGTCTAAGTAATAAAACTTTTTTTGGCAGAACCACGTTTACCGGATAAATTAGAAAATTTTTATTGACACATACCCTCTCTCAAACTGGTGCCATACACAACTTTGACGACCTTTGTAACGGAAACACACTTTGGTGCGCTGGCTCTTGTCTCGCGTGTGGCTATCTACGTATAATATGTATTTCTATCCGTGCAGGGGCGGAGAAAGAATATTGACATCTGCGGCCGGGTTCGGCCTGTTGTAAAAGGCGACAAAACAATCCTAGCTACGTGGTATGGCCCCTTTGGTCTTAAGTATGCCACCATATTAACCTTGTTGTTGTGTTCGATGCTACTGGCGTTGCAAACACCCATAGGCGATGGTAACTGCTAAATTCTAAGCGGGCCGTCAGCCTGTCTGTTGTCCTACAGCAATAAAAAAATTTTGACCGCGACCCTGAGAAGATTTTATGAATTTTAAATTTAATTATGTTTAACTTACATTGTACAACCTGATTCATGAATTCGTTTAAATGATAGCTAGTTTTAAGCACAGCTTAGGTATTTGTATTCAAGTCAGCCACTCTAACTTAGAACCTTGACTTAGTTAATGTTAAGCATTCTAAATTATGTTGCAGCTTAACTGTAATTCCTTTTAACGTTGAGGCCTTGTTTGGTATCGGGAATGGAACTTCGATAACACAAATGCACGACCACTTACCTCTGTCTTCGTGCTGCTGGGGCTCTTCGATTATGGCTGTAGGATGTACTGACACGAATTACTTTCGATTGAGCTAGTTAGTTTTTTGGTGATATAGGAATAGAAATAACGGAAATTAAGTAAATCGACGCGACGCGTGCGCCGTGTATATTTTGAATGGACGAATCGAGAGATGGCAGCGTGGTCGTAGAATCGGGGTGGCAATGCATTTGCTTAGATACGATCAACTCGATACTAGGAAATGTTCGCGGTAAATTGATTGTGCTAAATACATAACAGGCCTTAAGTCTTATTTCTCTTCATCATGATAACCTACAACTGAGCTTTGCCTTTTCCTAATAGATATCATATCCGCTGTGTTTATTCAAAGCCGGTTACAAACACCAGTGATCTCGGTATATAGATTTCTTAATTTTTTTTTTAATTGCGACCCACTTAATAATATGCAGTTACCGTTGTCTGTGGATGTTTGCAACGCTAGAGGCACCGTGAACACGCTGCTGTCCCATAGGAGTACAGGAACCTTGGTCACTAATGCCGGAACACAAGGTTATGGCGGCATGCTTAAAGACCAAGGATCGTTTCCATCCAGACGGGCCTAGGGCCCTACCACGTAGCTAGGGTTACTTTGTCGACTTTTACTACAGGTCGACCCCGGCCACAGGGTTTCTACTCCGCCCCTGCACAGCGAAAAATGTTTTAATCATACCAACATTAAATCCCAGTTGCTACACAAACTTTTGTTTCGACGCTCCACTTTCCGGCATCCCTGGAAGTGAGTTTGTTGGCACACATATCACCTTTTACGTCGTCAAGCCAGTACTTTTTGGGGCTACCCCTCCTCCCGGAGCCCGGCGGAGGCAGCATGGGTAGACATTTAGTTCCCACGTAAGTAGCCTAGCCTATTTAAGCGAGAATCGAAATACGTATGGCAATTCATTAGCTAGAAATTGTGGCTTAAATTTAATCAACACCCCGCATCCCTTTTCTCTTATAGTAGTAGATAAGAAACTCACTAAATGACAATTAGTTTCGAATTCAAAATGGCGTCCAAACGTCACGGTTTAAAATACGAAAAGTCCGTTAAATTTAGAATGTAGTCTTTTTGTTCCTTCAACTTTCACGCGCTATTGATGTAACTTTCACGAAATCCAACGATTTGCACGGATTTGTTCTTTTTTCAGATCAATTTAATTGACGGCACAGTTCTCAGTTTTCTTCATGCAGGGTAGTATGAATACTGAATCCTACGAAAGGGACGGCCGTTGTAAAAGACGAAATAACCTTACAACCTAGTAGGACTCGAGAATGCTTGGATGGCAACCGCCCTGGTCCCTAAGTATGCCGCCATAACTTTGTTCCAAATATCCATATGCGACAGTATCTGTTTAATTATGTGGGCTGTCAGCCTGTTTGTACACAACAATAATATCGAGTCATCTCAGCGAATATTCGTATTATATTATATAGATAAATTCAAACGGTATAAAAATGCCCTACTCATACTTCACAGTATATAAACGTGTAGCGGCGTGGTGGAACTTCCCGTGCGGTTCCCCCAATTCGATGTAGCATCGTAGGTTAGGAGTAGCACGTCGCTGTATCCACTAAAACCACCCCTGTGTTCCTACATTCATCTTAAACCTATTTTAATATTTACTTCGCAATCCGAGATCTCTTATCTATACAAATAAATAAAATTGGAGAGTCTGTTTGTAATATTAAAATAACCGCTTTTTACTAAGTGCATTCGGACGTATACACGGTACATATACCGAAACAACATTTTCTACAATTTTTGTCTGTCTGTCTGTCGGTCTGTCTGTCTATCTGTTTGTTCCGACTAATCTCTGAAATGGCTGCACCGATTGTGACGGGACTTTCACTGGCAGATAACTGATGTACCAAGGAGTAACTTAGGCTATTTTTATTTTAGAAAAAAAAATCGTTTTTGTTCTAAAGTTTCAGAAATTTTAAAATCCAATTTAAGTTGACCTCAGATTTATATCATCAATCATATGAAATAGGGATCAGCTTAGGCTGGATGTAGTAGGTTGAATTTCCTATTTAATTTGACCTCATATATCCAAAAAATGCTGCCTAAAGTCAAAGTAAAATAATATTAAAGCCATTTAATCCAAATATCGCTTTCGATGTGTATTACATTGTAGTAAGTTGTTGCTTAAATTTAAGACAGTTTACTTGCCATCCTTTTGCATAACTCCCTGTCCTTGCCTGACTTTATCCAGTCGTTTCCTGCGAGGTGTGTTGTATTATAAGCCCACCGTCTTAATTGTCGACCAACATTCCTTTTCCCTATTGGTGATTTTCATCGTGTGCCATCAATGGTCCATCTTCTGTCCGGGTATTGAGATGTGTCCGGCCCATCTCCATTTAAGTAAGAGTGTTTTCCCTCTTACTTTTGTGTATTCTAATTTTCAACATACTCCTATCCATTGCTGTTTGACTGCATTTGATTTTTATTTTATTTTATTTATATTCAGGTTTGGAGACCTCTTATGGAGTAATATAATTTCAATCATGTTGTGAAAGTACCCTTTTTGTAACAGTACTCAACCGCACAACATGAAAGTTTTAGATACAACTGGGATTAAACGCTCGTGACATTGACGCATGTGACTGACATTTGTAATATTAAGTACATATAAGGAAGGAAACAGTGCAAGCTAATTTTAATAAATATAATGTTATCTTTTAAAATAAGCATTCGATAAGCTCTATGATATTTTGGTAATAGCTTTTTTAAACTTCGAAATGTCAACTAGTTTTATCTTTTTAAATGTCAATGTCATTAATTATATAATGTTTATGTATATAGAGCAACTATGATTAATAGCTTTGTGGAAATCTAGAAAGTTGTTTCTCATATTTTTTATTTATAGTTTGCAAGAATATTTAGCAATTATTAATTTGAAAACACGCTGATTTATTATACATAACATTTTTCTTAATAAGATTAGGGCTTGGTGTCCAATCTCCCAAGCTGCAAACTTAAAAGGCGCTATAAAATTTATTTGAGTGCCTTTGCAATGGCACTTATATTGTAAATGTCCGTAGGCCACGTTAAAGATCAGTTACTCCAGCTATACTCGGGACACCGAGCAGGAAGAATTTCGGACGTTGACCTGTTATTATCTGTCTCTGCCACTCCCGCGTAAATATAATGCCGCTTCGCTCGCACAGAGCAATAAGTTGGAACTTAATTTTAGTACAACTATCGAAAATTTGGGTCTAATTGACATCACATCCTTGAACTATAGACAATTGTTAGCGCTCTTTCTTTTATAGTTGATGTTAGATCTTTCTGGTTCAGGTTCTCTTAACGACTCAAAAAGACTGGGTATTCTAGTGTCCACTTACGAGGTCCAAGAGCAATTTAAATTATCAGCTTATTTTCTAAATATATTTTGAAATGAAACTGAATTTACTTTTGTAACTTAATTTTCAAATTTATCGAAGTGTTACTTACAAGTATAGTATGGAGGATTGAAATAGGAAAAATTATCTCATATGGGGAAGAAGTTGAATGTGTCCACCTGTATGGCGTGAATTATAGTTAATTTGCCAGAATGCCACCCTTGCTCTATAAGTATGCTGCGATATAAACTTGTGTTGTGTTCCGGCATTAATGGCTCAAATTCCAGTACCCATAAGCGGTCGTAAACATCCATAGACAACAGTAACTGCTTATTATTAAATAGGCCATCAGATTGTCTGATGTTCCTTAATAATAAAAAAAATACTATGACAAATAGAAAGCTGAGCTAAAAAAATCCTATCCTATTTTCGTTTTCCTGTATAATTTACGCTAATTCAATTTCGTCGCCATTTTTAAAGCACAGACACTTTTTAAACACTGAGATGATTTTCCTCTGCGAATATAATGTTTAAATGTCTTATTCAAAATGGCGTCTATAACCTACACACAGTAAAAACATAATTTTGTAATAAAGGAAGCTATTATATCCAACACAGTGATGGGGTAAGTGTCGTAAATACGTCCGGTGTCGTAATACGAACGCTTCAACGGTGAATTAATGTTTTTTATTGCTGTATAACAACAGACAGGCTGACGACTTAGTTGCCACTGCCCACTTAGAATTACACGCTATCTACGTAGTGGTACTGGAACGTGGGCACTTATGCCGGAACACAATGTTATTTATGGTGGCACATTTAAAACAATGATGGTTGCTATCCAGAAGAGGTAAGGACCCTTCCACGTAGGGTTGTATTGTCGCCTTTTACAACAGGCCAACCCCGGCCGTAGAGATCAGTATTCTTTCTCCCGGCTTGCACTGATAAAAAATGAGTTGTATCATGTTTCTTTATATCAGTTAAATTTGGACTTACATATTGACAGCGTGATTTGAGACTCCATTACTGAATTATTTTATATTAAAATATAATTATCGTGTAATTTAAACATGTTTGTTAACTATTTATATTCCTAAAGCATAACATTTGTAAATATTATGTGCAGACGATTTTTTTTTAATTTCTGTGGAACAGCAAACAGGCTGACGGTCTACTTAATAGTAAGTAGTTACCGTCGCCTATAGATGTTTGCGACGCCAGGGGCACCACAAACACGCTGCTGTTGCATATACGTACACGAAACTGGGTATCTAATGTTATATGGAACCATGTATGTATGGAAAGAAGATGTAGTGACAAAAATTGAGAAAGGTATGCCGAGATGGTTTGGCCATGTCGAGAGAATGAATGAAGAACGATTGACGAAAAAAGTGTATAAGGCGAGTGTGAATGGAAGTGTTGGAAGGGGTAGACCTAGGCGGATGTTTCGAGACCACATCAGGGACGTCTTGAAAAAAGGCTAGGTCAAGAGTACCCTAAACCGAAGGGAATGTATGAAGAGAATAATGAAAGTGGACGAAGCGAAACAAGTATGTAGGGATCGTAGCAAGTGGAAAGAAGTGGTCTCTAGATACGGGAAAGAGGCGTGATTGTATGTATGTATGTATGGAATGTTGAGATGACGGCTTACAGAGGAGAGTGGAAACAGAGAACATATGGAACATATATTCATACAATGTGGTATAAGGATAGAAAATAAAGAAGAAAACTGTGTGTGTCAGCTCCGACGCACGTCTGGAGTTTACTACTTTACGATTGTCTAAACTTCTAAACATACGCAAAAAGAGTTTATTTAACTGTAAAAAGATTAAAACCATATATAAATTAACAAATTAATGAAAATAATATACATATATATAAAAAAATTTAAAACAGTTTTAAGTTCAACCTAATTACAACTATGGCACCTAGTAATAAAGTCACAAATCTCCAAAACATTATCTAATACTTACGATCATTCGTCATATAAAATGAGCAAAGCAATAAATTACTCTTGTCACTTACAAATGAAAAGACATATGTTAAACAACATTTAATGTGAAATCAACCTTAAGTTGTAACAAATAAAGTAATTTTTGCCTTGAGAGATACATTGTTTTGTTTTGTTTAATGTGTTCCGGTGCACGCGCACCAAAAACGTAACGAGGTCATTCATTAGTAGATTTTACTCTCACATTTTTTCTCATACCGGGCGCCTTATATATGAAAATCGGTTCTTAAGGAGTAAATTCCAAAAAGAAAGGAATTTTGGCCTTTATACTGTGTAGTTCACAAATTCTGTTCACAGTTTTAATTTAGACTACAAATCGAGAATGTTCCAAGGCAAGACCCTTCACTTCTCGTTTTATTTGATACATTTGCTTTCTTAAAGATTTTTCAGGGTCAACAGGAAATTGTTATTTAATAAGAATCGGTGATATATATGAGTCACCAAGGTTATGAGTTTGTATGGGCTACAATAGACTTTTATTAATTAAATACGTAGCAATGCGGTGTCTCCACGTAAGACTGGGTGGTGAGCGGGGTTATAGCCGGTATGTCGCTGCGGTCGCCGCCGGCTATTATCTAGACTGCAAAGATGGCCGCCGTAGGGATTGAACGGCGAGGGCGACATAACCACGTCGACTTTCGCCGGAGTTCGGGCGTGATACTGGTCTTTTGGTTACCCCGGTATGTAACTCAATAAGTTCAGGTTTAAAGCTTTGTTTGCGTTCCCTTCCTGGTGTGTTACTCTCCTGATGTCGCAGTCGCTGTAGGAAAGGAGCTTTTTCTTTTTATTGCTTTAGGACAGCAGACAGGCTAACGGCCCGCTTAGAATTTAGCAGTTACCGTCGCCTATGGGTGTTTGCATTGCCAGTGGCTGTACCATTAGGGTACAGGAACTTGGGTCACCAATGTCGGAACACAACATAAGGACATTATGGCGACAAACTTAAGACCAAAGTGGTCGCCATCCAAATGGGCTTGGTGCCTTACCACGTAGTTAGGGTGGGGTGTTTAGTCGCCTTTTACGACTGGCCAACCCCGGTCGCAGAGTATTCTTAGTTTTCTTTCTCCGCCCCTGCACGTATAAAAAGATGATAGTTGAGCTGCAAAAGAGCGGCAAATTTAATTTAACAAACATTACGTTACATACTGAATCCGTTATTATTGTCAAGTTTATAGGTCCAAAGGGCATTTAACCGTGAAAAAAAAAACAAATTAAAACACATAATATGAAATATTTACTTGCATATCTTTGCTTGAATAAGTAGTTTTTTTGCGTTTGCATTGTTTGTATGCGAAATATTTTAAGAATAAAGATTCGTTTGTCTAAAAAACAACTTTAGTGGTTTAACAAGTGGTTCAGTGAAACTAATTTGTATAACTTGTGACAAAGACATCAATTAAAAGAAAATATAATTTTATAGTATTCACGCTTAAGCCCTTTAACCAATTTATCTTGGAGAAGAGAGGCTACTTTTTATCGCGATAATATAACTTAAAGTGGGTTAAATAGGGGTGAACGTAATTAAGTTCTGTTTTTTTTTAATTATATGACAGAACAACGTTTCGATCAGCTAGTATAAAATAATTGGATTAATTTAAAAGTGGAACGACGCCATTTTGTAACGGACACTCACGCTTAAAAAGGGAACGTATTTGAAAATGGAAAGTGATCACGCTTAATGGAGGATTTTACTTTCTAATGTTGAAATAATCCTTGAAATTTACTTCACCTTTCCTCACGAATTGAGTCTGTATAAATTATTCGATTCTAGTCCAGCTACGCCATCGGGTGATAGAAGTGAAACTTCAGAATATTAGGTAATAAGTGTATTATAGATGATAGTTGCTGTTATTATTTGCATATGGTAGTTTTATTTATACTTCTTAATATTTAATATATTAGTACAAGTTAGTGTGTTGTTCTAGTACCGTAATGGAGGACGACCATTGCACAAGTGTCAGCTGTCATTCTAGTTGATGTTTGACATATATCTTTGACAGTTAGTGGTGTGCAATCTTACTACACCATCCCCTTTTAATTGAAATTTAATAATTATACATTTCAAAATTTTAGTGTTACTTTAAACCAGTATTGACTTTAAAATTAACAGACATTGTTAAATCTGAATACTAAAAATCATATACAATGCCGTAATATCTTAACATTACTACAATAAGAACGTCCACACAACACACATGATACGAAAGCCCGAACAAATGGAAGACGAAGACTATAAGCAAACACTGTATACTTCTACCTCATTCTTCTATATCATTCTCTCGCAGGCTAAATTCTATTTATCAATATGTTTGTCTGTGTGTTGTCTATGAGAAGCCAATCCACAAAGGCAATCCAGACAGGCCCGCTTAGAATTTAGCAGTTACCGTCTTGTCCCATAGGGTACAGGAACTTGGGTCACTAATGCCCGAGCACAACACAAGGTTATTATGGCGGTATACTTAAGACCAAAGGTGGTCGCCATCCAGACGGGCTTGAAGCCCTACCACGTAGCTTAGTGTGGGTTGTTTTGTCGCCTTTTACGAAAGGCCGACCCCGGCCGCAGAGGTTAGTATTCTTTCTCCGCCCCCGCACGGATAAATACTACGGATAATAACTCAATAGTAAGGAACTCAGGGCCATCCTTACATAGGGGTCCAAGGGGTGCGGGTGCACTCAGGCGCAGCGTCCTAGAAGCTAGAAATTTCGATATTCATTAAACTATAACTCATAGATGACCTTGGTGGCGTAACGGATAACGCAATTCGGTACGCTTGCGGAGGTCACGGGTTCGATTCCCGTCTCGCGTCTGGGTGTTTATGTATAATATGTATTTATTTACAAAAAAAAGTATATAAGTAGTATATCAGTTGTCTAGGGCCCATAATACAAGTGCTACTTAGTTTGGGACTAGATGACGCTGTGTGAATTGTCACAAAAAATTATTATTATTATTATTCAATATCAACGTTATTGCACTGTTTTGTACACTTAGTAAAGTCAAACGTAAATACAAAATAAAAGTATAAGTCGATAATAAAAAAATATATATTAAAATGGCATTGTATACTTTTGGCTTTGTTTTTTTGGCTGCAGATGGCAGTTACTGTCGTCACCTTAGGTGTGTGACGCCATCAGCACCGCCAATACAAAATCACATTGATTATTATCATCAATAATATGAATATTCAAATCATTTTGATAATATATTTCCACATTGAATATTTATTAAGAACAAAAAATTTAAATAAATTATACTAATTGTGTTTTCCAATAGCATTTCGAGATATTTATAATAAACACTACATTAGCAACAGCTGTATATAATATTCCTCGAATTTATTAAAATCTAATACTTGGTACATCTAATATAAATAATTTAACATTTAAAAATTTTAATTGTGTACCTGACCCTTTTTGCTACGACTTTTATATATTAATATGTATATTAATATAATATATAAACCGTAACACCACTACGACATATTTAAATATATCATTACATGATTAAAATTGAAACATAATTAAATTATTTTACAAATTTACAACGAAGTTATTTTGCCAATAAAATTGACATGCTAATAATATGTTTAATCGTAAAATTTAAATGTTATATTACAAAAATAATTATAAATATTTAAATTGTAATGTAGTACAAATGTGTAATATATAATATGGATCACTTAAATAAAATATGATAAATAATACAATGTCAAAAAATATTATTTCATAAATATTATATGTCCATAATTGCTTGAGGCCACTGGATCTAATTAGTTTTTGAATATTCTATTTTATCGTTTAAATATTACTGTATTTAGTGATAATATTTAGTAAATAATAATTTTTAAGTTTAATTTTAAATATACAAAATTTTAACGCTTTTACTTAGTTTAGGTTTTGCGGAATAGCGTAAAAGTTGCATGTGCATTTCAATTTTAAAGCCTTTTACGACGTCTCTCATTAGAATTCGATGATAAAAGCGAAAGAAAGGGCAAACACATTGGATACATATCAATGTATTGCGATTTGACTTGTAACCAGGTGAAAGTTGATTGTTCTACAGATATAAGACGCCGTGCCAATGTTGAATCATTTCGCAATTATTATACAACATTGTAATGTTATCCTTTATACCGGTTTAAAGTCTGACTTTCTAGACTGTTCTTTTTTAATCAACACAGGCTGACGGTTCTCTTAAATAAGGAGTTATCGTTGCCTATAGATATTTGCGACGCCAAAGGCATAATAACACGCTGTCGTTCGAGTAAGGTACAACACAAAGTTATTCCGTCAGTATATTTAATTGTAACGAAGGCAGGCTTGGGTTCCTACTACCTAAATCAGGTTATTTTATCGACTTTTACAGGCCACGCTGGCCGTAACGGTCAGTATTCTTACGCCCCCCTGCATTAAAAAAAGGAGAGGGTAGTAACAGAAATATATATATAAAATGTACTTTAATATTTAGAATAAGGTTATCATTTCTTAATTATCATTTGAAGACAATGGTTTTGGTTCTTTTATCCGTGCAGGGGCGGAGAAAGAATACTGACCTCTGCGGCCGGGGTCGGCCTGTCGTAAAAGGCGATATTCAACCCACCCTAGCTACGTGGTAGGGCCTCAAGCCCGTCTGGATGGCGACCACCTTTGGTCTTAAGTATGCCGCCATAATAACCTTGTGTTGTGTTCCGGCATTAGTGACCTAAGTTCCTCTACCCTTATGGGACAGCAGCGTGTTCGCGATGCCACTGGCTTTACAAACACCCATAGGCGACGGTAACTGCTAAATTCTAAGAGCTGGTTTTCAGTGCTTGCGTCCTACCTATTACCTAAGAGACGCAGCGTATTACAATGTTCTTAGACTACTTTCTGTTTAGACCGAAAAGCCCCACATATTCTTGACATCTCCGTAGGGGATCTACAAAAAGGTTCTTCGAAAAACTATTGTTTTCTGACATGAGTGATTAAGATTGCAGTTCCACCATGCGGTCTCTGACGTTGCAAACATCTATATGCAACTGTAACATATTATCTGAGCCGTCAGTCGCCGTTCGGCAATAAAAAAACCTCATTTTTATGCAAATGTTCTAGACTTGTAAAAATGGATTAGTCACACAAATTGCACAATACAGACAGACAAAGCACTTTATATGTATACTGCGGATTGACTCATTCCGTCCGTGATCTAGTTTTTGTTTTACGTGTTCGGTTGCTATGTATTACGTCATTAGCCGCACCCAGAGAGGTTAATTATGATTAAAATAATGAACAGTTTAGCACATGTTTATTTAAAACTAGCTGACCCGGCAAACGTTTTGCTGCGATATAAATTTATAAAATATGTCCTTCATCAAGATCCAATCTATGTCAAAATTCATCAAAATCGGTTCAGCGGTTAAGGACTGAAAACGTAGCAGACTTTCACATTTATAATATTAGTATGGATAATTCTGATACAATGATTAAATAATTAAAAGGATGCTATATCATATAAATAAGATACTTTTTTGAAGTGAAACTTCTTTGCACGCATGAGGGTAAAATATTTACGGAAGCAATATTAGCGTTACGAAGATGTGAACGTTTTTTTTTTGCTGTAGTAATACCAACCTTATTAAAAATGGCTTAAGGATTATTGAAGTTTTCTATAATGTAATTTTTTAGAATGATTGCTTGCATTACTTTTACATATCTATTCGAATTGCGATTTTATTGCAATAAATTACAATTGAGTTTTGTTTAATAAGATATAAAATAACAATATTTCATAAATTCTCTTTTCTGAATTTATTAGAAGATTTAAAAATTAGTTTGTCAAAGAAGTTTCACTTCTGACACGTGTACTTTGTACGCACGCACTTTTTTTGCATATCGGAACGTTGTGAGTTTGATTTCCGTTCCTATTTACGTTGGTATTTATTTGCAAAAAACACGCCGTTGCTTATTTTAGAACTATTTTTTTAATTACTGAGGAACAGCGCACTTAATAAATAAATAAATATTTGTTGAAGCCGACGATGTTTGCCAGAGTCACCGCTAACAGTACGTCCGCATGGGGAGACTGAAACCTGGTTCACTTATACTGGAACACTAGGTTATTATGGAGTCATACTTATAAATTAAGGGTGGTTGCCATCCAGATGAGCATAGGACCCTACCACGTAGCTAGGTAGTTTTGTTGTCAATACCGGCTGTAGGGGTTAGTATTCATACTCCGAGCCTGCAAGGAGAATCTAGACGAACCTAGACTAGATGGCACTGTGTGAATTTTTATAGTATATTCAATGAACAATATTGTAAAAAGTTTGGAGCGCTATAATTAAAAACCTATGCGTTATACAAAAAAAAGTTTCAAATAAAAAAGATGGCAAATATTATTATCTACAATAATGATCTCTACAATTTTTGTCGTACGATGCGCGGTTCGCGATATATTCGATAAAACGTGTTTTCCAAGATGGCGGCTGAAGTGACCCCCCCCCCTGCCGCACCCACTTGGATTTACATTCAGGGGACACCCTTGAACATATTCCAAAAAAAAATACCAGGTCCCGTACGTTGCAAAAAAAAAACCCCGGCGCTTGGCCTATTAATTGAAATAATTTTTTCTCAACAGACTTCCCCGGCATGTGCTTCGCGTCAACCCGCTGCGCTACCGTTGAACCTGGCAACACATGGGACCTCGCCCCCTTCTGTGGCCGTAGCACTTGCGTCGTCAGCGAGGACACCCCCCCAAGGCTGTTGGAGCTGGTTGAAGACTGCGGCCCCCTGCCCCTTGCCAACCCTAAATGCAAGCTTGACACTGGTAAGATACTCCAGAGTTCCATTTAAAAACGACCTTCGTGGCGTAACGGCTTACGCGTACGCTTACGGAGGTCACGGATTCGATTCCCGTCTCACGTCGGGATGTTTATGTTTAATACATATTTACTTGTATATACATTTATTTTTTATCTGTGCCTGTCGTAAAAAGTGACAAAACAACCCACCCTAGCTACGTGGTAGGGCCCCAAGCCCGTCTGGATGGCGACCACCTTTGGTCTTAAGTATGCCGCCATAATAATCTAGTGTTGTGTTCCGGCATTAGTGACCCAAGTTCCTGTACCCTTATGCGACAGCAGCGTGCTCGCGATGCCACTGGCGTTGCAAACACCCATAGGCGACGGTAACTGCTAATAAATATAACATCCTAATAAATCTATTTTATTCTCAGAAAAGACCAACAAGACCGCGCCATTCCCCGGCTGCTGCCCGATTTTCACTTGCGAGGATGGTGCCAAGTTAGAATACCCCGAACTCCCCACTCCACCCCCAGAAGGTGATAACAAAGAGGAGAAGAAGGAAGCTTAAATAAAATTATATTTAAAATTATACAAACCCCACTTAATAATGCACATGAATTCTAATCATTGTTACAAGTTTTAAAAAAAAAGACTAAATTGACAAATATGTATTATAATGTCAAATTGACAGATGACATTATCAAATAAAAATAGAACAAATTAAAATGAATAGAATAAAAGATTTAAATAAAGAATAAAAAGTTAATATAAGTGGGGAATAAATTCAATAAAGTTTCGTTACCAAATTTTATAATTTTATAAGGTGACTTCACCATAAAGATCTCTATCTCTTCATTAAAACCTGACTAATTTGCGAAGTATTTGTGGCATTTGTAATTTAGTTGGCCATTAGTGAAACTTTCATTCGGTATTTTAAATGAGGTCGCATCAGTTCAAAAGCTATTTCCTGTATCCTGTTCTTTATTCAAAACACAAAAGGGAATAACGGTTGATATTGTAACGCGATTAGTCGTAGACACATTATTTTGTGTTGTGTTATTTTATATATACCAAGCCATGATGTGATTTGTTATAAAAAATATATATATTTTATAGTTTTTATCGGCGTTTTTACATGAATACCTGTATTTAATTATATTGTGATACTTATATTTAAATAAAAAAAGATATTCAGTAAAAAAAAATAAACAAAATTATTAAAATTTTATTGTTTTATTTTTGTTCCTTGTATTATTAATTTTATCTCAATGAATTTGAAAGTAACTAACTATCTGTTACGTTTTTTTGCCTAAATTGCTGAACTAATTTTGATGAATTTCTGTATTGGAACTTGGTGAAGGACATAACCAATTTTTTTTAAAATTTATATGACATAACAACGTTTTCCGGGTCAGTTAGTTATATAATAATTATAGCTGCACTTATCTGGTCAGTATATTTTACATACAGACAAATTCTAGTACTAACACTTGGAACAAATTTTTGCATATCGTCGTCGGCTTAATTATCAGAATGCCACTCCACAAAATATCGAAAAATAGGACTTTTAAATTTAATTCGATGGCTAGTGAAGTATTTCGAAGTCTGTCTATTGGATTACTTCATATGTTCTACAAAAATATTAAATAGTAGCTGTGCCCGCGACTCCGTCTGCGTGGAATAGTGACTTTGGGCAGCATTTTTTTGGAAAGCTCTTATGGTTTATTTTGGATTACAAACCCAATAAACCCTGAAATATAAATAAATGAAATATGCAAACAATGTTATTGAATGCAACTGTTACGCCATGCGCCTCCAGAATACGTGCGTTCGAACCAACAAAGTCCAGCCTAAGCTAAACCCTATTTCAACTTAAATTGGATTTTTAAAATTTCCGAAACTGATCATTTATAACTAAGCTTATTTTTTTTTCTAAAATACTTATAGTCTAAGTTACTACTTGTTACATCAGCTATATGTTAGTGAAAGTCCCGTCAAAATCGGTCCAGCCATTTCAGAGATTAGCCGGAACAAACAGACTGACAAAAATTGTAAAAAATGTTGTTTTGGTACATGTACCATAAATACATCCAAATGCACTTAGTAAAAAGCGGTTATTTTAATATTACAAACAGACACTCCAATTTTATTTATTTGTATAGATAGCTAATTTGTTACGAGTTACAGTGCTATGAGTAGAATAATTACCGTGCAGAGTAAAAACAGTTTTTACTTGCTCCTGTAAATGTAAAGTCTATCCAAATGGAGTGACGCAATCTAATAACTAAGCCAAGAAATCGTACCTGTTTTGTATGGAAACTGACACGATCATACGAAACTACATATGAGCATATGTATATAATCACTGCTGAATATAGGCCTCCCCAAGATCACGCAATAACACCCGATCCTCCTCTTTTTCTACCAGCCACTACAGGACTAGCTTATTCCAACGGCTGTCGTGCGACATACGTCCAGCCAATTGCCACTTCAACAAGCATATTTTGCGAGCTATATCCGTTAGAGAGACAGAGACACCGAGCATAGTTCGCTGCATAGCTCTTTGTGTGACTTTAAATTTGTGGATTAAGCCAGCGGATAGTATTCACGTCTCGGCATCATATCTTATACTGTTAATCGGTATGGAAGTACATGGTAATTCTTTTATTGCTGAAGGACAGCAGACAGGCTGACGGCCTACTTAGAATTCAGCAGTTACTGTCACCTATGGATATTAGCAACGCCAGTGGTATCGCGAATACGCTGCTGTCCCATAAGGGTACAGGAACTTGGGTCACTAATGCCGGCACACAACACAAATTTACTATGGCGGCATACTTAAGACCAAAGGTGGTCGCTGTCCAGACGGGATTGGGGCCCTACCACGTAGTTAGCGTTGTTTTGACGCCTTTACCTCGGCCGCAGAGGTTAGTATACTTTCTCCGCCCTTGCACGGATAAAATTATGCTATAATACTATGCTATCGTGGGATTCGAACCCGCTAGATTTGTCACTGAGCTACCAGATACCTACTATCAAAGTATCTAATATTGGTCGCTAAAGTCTTTCACAATTCGAGCCGCAAGCCCGTCTGGATGGCAACCACCTTTGGTCTATAAGTATGCCGCCAGTGTTGTGTAGAACTAGTGACCCAGGTTCTAATACCAGTTAGAAAAAATTGGCAGTCATAGGGACTGCCGATAGAAGTGAAAACTTATAACTTAGAATTATAGTATTAAAATTTGACAGTTTTTAATTCTTAAATTAATATTATGAACAGTACTCCTTTATGAACAGTCGGAAGGTGTCTAAAAAGGCTCGTCTGGCTGTGCATGAGGGGGTGTTGGTTCCAACACTCATGTACGGAAGTGAAAGTTGGGTATGGCAGAAGAAACATGAAAGCAGAATAAATGCAGTTGAGATGAGAGCGTTAGAAGTATGATAGGAGTTAAACTGAGTGACAGGATAACAGGAGTGATAGGTCTGAAAGAAGATGTAGTGACAAAAATTGAGAAAGGTATGCTGAGATGGTTTGGCCATGTTGAGTGAATGAATGAAGAACGATTGACGAAAAAAGTGTATAAGGCGAGTATGCATGGAAGTGTTGGAAAGGGTAGGCGGACGTTTCGAGACCAGATCAGGGACGTCTTGAAAAAAGTCCAGGTCAAGAGTACTCTAAACCGAAGGGCATGTATGAAGGGAATAATGAAAGTGGACGAAACGAAACAAGTATGTAAGGATCGTAGCAAGTGGAAAGAAGTGGTCTCTACCTACCCCTACGGGAAAGAAGCGTGATTATATGTATGTATGTATGTAATGAATATTATTAACATCATTATATAATCCATTCAATTTTACATGTAAAAATATAGACAGCACTAATGTTGCACAATACGTCACCTACATATTTACTATTACGCATGTCGGTGACGCGAACTCACAAGATTTTACACCGGAGCGGTCAAAGTTTGTAAAAGGAAAAGACACAAGAGAAAGATCCTTATTGTTCGGCAAATTATTTAGAAGGCTAGAGAATTTAAGAAGTCAACATATTTTGTTGATTTTTCGAAAGCGTTCGACTCGGTGAAATGGCCAATTTTATAGAAAACTCTACTCTAAATGGGCACGCCACAACACTTGTTCCCCTCCTTAGATGCCTATTTGAAGATTTACGCCTACATGAATTACGAACAGACGACATTTTATCCAGCAACTTCCATCTTAATACTGGTGTACGCCGGGGTTGCATAATATCACCGATCTTGTTCAATTTATACACCGAACTTATAATGCGCATCACTTTGTAGAGTTGGATAGACGGAGTTACAATTGGCTGTAATTTTACATCAATTTTGATAATCTGCGCTATGCTGATGACACCACTCTATTTGCAACTAGTGCTTGTCTTACGGAAGAACTGCTTCGTAAAATGGAGTGAGTGAACTTAGAGTTTGGATTAAAGATAAATCAGAAGTCACTGAAACAGCGAATTCTAAAGTAGTGCAATCTAAATCAATCAAATACTCGTATCTTGGAGCTTTAATCTCAAATAATGGGGGCTAAATTAACGAAATAAAGAGACGTATGACGATCACTAGGACTGCAATGGGCAAAATGAAGAAAATATGGGAGAACCGGAACATTACCAAGACCACGAAGAACAAACTCGTGAGAACTGTAATTTTATCTATATTTTGTACGCTGCCGAAACGTGGACAATACGAGATCTGGAAAGAAAAAAGATAGCTGCGCTTGAGATGTGGTACTAGTGAAGAATGCTTGGTGTATTATGAATCAAATTTCGCATAAACGACTCGATACTTCAAGAACTTAGCATCAAGCAGCGTCTATCTTCTATGGTACAGTCTCGCATACTCAGTTTTTTCGGACACATTTCGAGGTGTGACAACCAGTCCATAGAGCGCTTAGTCGTTTAAGGGAAGGTGGAAAGTACAAGACCACGTGGAATGTCACCCATGCGACGGACCGATCAGATCAAAGCCGCAGTGGACGGTACCGTACAGAAGGGCACTCCAATGATCACCAACAGACGTAAGTGGCGAGATATCGTGAACCGTATCAGCAAAGCTACGTAACGACCATGACCGCTCTGTCAAAGGCGTAGCGACGAAGAAGAAGACTACGACCACACATCTGACTAGCATATGATAGCCAGTGGTGGTCATGGTATACCCGCTAAAAACCCCGGTTATCGCCTGCGCTTTTGTCGGCGGCCGCAGGATTGAATTTTGGTCGATACTCTGTGACATCCCCGGTTCGTACGTCTTAGGGAGGTGTCCAGGTGATAGGGCACAACCGCGCACTACTGCCTTCGCCAGGTAGGCCCCTTGCCCTCTTAGCTAGCGATCTAAGCGTCGCCCGTAGTCCCTCCTACAGAAGGAGGAGCTCACAGAAGGAAACAACCGAAATTGTTAATTGACTAATTCAACGAAGTCTTACAGCAGCTTCGACAAATAAGACAGTAATGTTGTAATAAACATAGATTAAGTGTCATACACTACGCCTGCGGGAAGTCCTCATTCACAGCAGCCTTCACATCCGTGACAATGTGGATAAATTGCAGGAGAGTCGCCTACAACCGACTACTTACATTCAAAAAATATCTGGCCATGCCGCCTCCAGTTCAGCTTCAAGTTTGGGATGCAACCGGGATTTAGCGATAGCATGATGACATACACTACATTCATTACACAAAGGGATGCTAAAAGGGGACTGTATTCCTCGCGCGATAATCTGGTGGGCATTGCGGTCCAAAGGGATTCCAGAGGCCTATGTTGACATCATCCGAGACATGTACCGTGACTCGGATTCCGTAGTTCGAACCGCTGTTGGCGACACAAAACCTTTCCCCATCACCGTCGGGGTGCACCAAGGATCCGTCCTTAGTCCGTTTCTGTTTAGCGTGGTATTAGATGTATTGTCAGACAGCATCAGAAACTCACATGAGCAGCCCCCGTGGTTTCTCATGTATGCTGATGATATCGCGCTGGCAGATTAGGACAGGGGTAGGCTGGTGCGACGTGTGAAGGCGTGGAAAGAGTTGCTTGAGAACGGTGGTCTGAAGCTCAATGTGGCGAAGACCGAGTGCTTGGCCTGTAATTCCACAGATCCCACACCCGTACGCATAGACGGCAACACGGTCGAGCGCACGGACCAAGTGAAATACATGGGATCTGTGTTTCATGCATCCGGTGACATCGATTGCGACGTCAAGGCACGCATTGCTGCCGCGTGGGCCAAATGGCGTGAGGTAACTGGTGTCATTTGTGACCCCAAGATGCCGGTAAAGTTGAAGGGACAGGTTTATAAGACCATCATTAGGCCTGTCCTTTTATACGGCTGTGAAGCGTGGCCGGTGTTAGAGCGACACAAGCAAGAACTGCGTGTCACGGAAATGAATATGCTGCGGTGGATGTGTGGAGTGACGCGGAAGGACCGCGTTAGGAACTCCCGCATTCGCGGCAGCCTTCATGTCCGTGACATTGCGGATAAATTGCAGGAGTGTCGGCTCCGATGGTACGGCCACGTTTTACGGCAACCGGATGCTTACGTGGGAAACAAATGTCTGGCCATTCCGCTTCCGCCGGGCCCCGGCAGGAGGGGTAGAGCCAAAAAGTGCTGGATTGACGTCGTAAAGGGTGATATGCGTGCCAATGGTCTCACTACTAGGGATGCTGAAGACCGTGCGAAGTGGAGAAGAAAAAGTCGGAAAGCGGACCCCGGGCGCCGAAGCGAGAGTTTGGGCTGCAACCGGGATTCATCGCTGAGATGATGATGATGCTAAAAGGGGCATTATATTTTGTGTATATCGTATATAGCCCTGGAGTTGGATTGCAAGTATTCCTTCGTTACGCTACTACATTTTTTTACTGCTAAAGAACAGGAGACAGGCTGACCGCCCACTTAATACTAAGCATTTTTATCCGTGCAGGGGCGGAGAAAGAATACCAACCTCTGCGGCCGGGGTCGGCCTGTCGTAAAAGGTGACAAAACAACCCACCCTAGCTACGTGGTAGGGCCTCAAGCCCATCTGGATGGCGACCACCTTCGGTCTTAAGTATGCCGCCATAATAACCTTGTGTTGTGTTCCGGCATTAGTGACCCAAGTTCCTGTACCCTTATGGGACAGCAGCGTGTTCGCGATGCCACTGGCGTTGCAAACACCCATAGGCGACGGTAACTGCTAAATTCTAAGCGGGCCGTCAGCCTGTCTGCTGTTCTACAGCAATAAAAAAAAACATGTGTGCGATTCACACACGATAGAAGTGAAACTTCAGTAAATCGACAAAAATACAAGCAAGTATTAAATACACACCGACATTTACTCTCTCGCTCTGGCTCACTAATTACAGGCGATTATAATTAAAAACTCACTTTTAAAGATTTTTTTTAAAAAGTATTGTTTCCGCCCGGGATCGAACCGGGGGCCTTCTGCGTGTTAGGCAGATGTGATAACCGCTACACCACGGAAACTGTACTCACAATGTCGAAATACTTCAAAATAAATACACACCGACATTTACTCTCTCGCTCTGGCTCACTAATTACAGGCGACTATAGGAGAGACCGAAATATACATATTTCTGTCTCATTCTTTGCTGGCTTCATCCTACACATTTTTGTATTTGTGTCTCTTACCTGTCGTTTTTTCGTTGCATCCGGTTTGAAATCACAACGATTCTAAAGAAGTTTCACTTCAAAAAAAGCAGTTATCGTCGCCTACTTTCGACGCTAGGGGTGCCGTGAATACGCTGCTGTCAGAACACAATGGTCAAATGTGGCTGCCATTCAGACGGACTTGCGGCCCACCACGAGGATCCATCTGGAACATGAGCAGGGGGCAAATACGCTACTTGCTTGGAACCAACAACATGCTCATGAAAATGGTTCTAACCGCGACGCCCATGTGCAGGTTGTGTGGGGAACATACAGAACGCATGGAACGCATGAGGCGAATGAATCTTTTGGGGGTAGGATATCCGACACCGGAAGACTACAGGCTCCTATCTCCATATCTCATTGTTATGCTCATGAAGCAAATCTTCAATGAGATTGGAGAGGAGTGATTGCTATCTAGGGGAACACAAAATATCCCATTGGGTCGAAGTGTTTGAGATATTTCTCGGCCTCGAAACAAGATAAGATAAGCCACGTAGCAAGGATGTTTTATCGCCTTTTACGACAGACCAACGCTAGCCGCTGAACGCTGGAGAATATTATTCGTACATACATACTCATGTAATAAAAGTAATCAATTAACTCAATAATTTAATAGGGAGTAATGAATCTCATTGATTAATACACAATACAATTTAATGATTGTCAACACTTTATAATAAGTACGTGTCAATGAGAATAATTTATACATAATCTATGCAACTTACAAACAAATCATATAAAGTACAATTTTTAGTCAGTTTTTATTTTTATTCATTGTGCGAATAATTTGTGTATTTTGACCAAAAATCACAGTGAAGCTATGCTATGTTATTGTAAAATGTTTTATTTTAATATAACATATATAAGCCAGGTTATACGAGTATCTTTCGATAGATTTAGTTTTTAATTATCTTTTAAGAAGTTTTATTTATTCTACCATACAATATGCATACGGAAAGTGTAGTATTTTATTAATATCTGGGACACACTTTAGTAAAATCGTCATGTATAATGTATAATGACATTAAAAAGTGTTATAAAAACACTACTAACATTACTAACACGTTCAATAATTAGTCAGAAACTAATTAAAAATTGTACTAAGAATGCATTAAACTAATGTGATAAAATAATTCGTTTACATTTTCATGTAACTTAACAAAGCGTTTTTTTTTACTTTTTAATATAACCCCCTATAAATACGTTTAACTTCTCTATTCTAAACACTGATATCTTAATTACTTGATATTACATTTAAAACGTTATTTTTTTTTCTACTATTTCCATAAAATTTAATCAACTATATTGTTAGAATCACAATTTTCCTAATTTTATAACATTTATAGTTTTATGTAGGTTTGACTATTTCTACTATTTCATCTTCATCATCATTTCATCTTATCATTGATTATAATTTATGTATTATTTTTTATTTCTGATATATGACTAGAGTTTTATTAGAAATGTCAGTATTATAAATAGGAAATGTTGGAATGATGCATACAAATCAATTAATAACTTCATCATCATTTCAGCCGGAAGACGCCCACTGCTGGACAAAGGCCTCCCCCAAAGATCTCCACGATGATTATGGTACTCATCGTGGAGATTAATAACTTATTTAAAGAAAATATTGATACACTTGATTTCTGTTTATTATGTAGAAATCTGAATTAATATTTTGATAAAAAGAAAAAACATAACAACAACAAAAACAACCCATATAACCAACAATATCAAAGACACACAGTATGTCATCCTTTAATGCATAACAGTTGGCACTGGGATCAAAAAATAATCAACTGCCAAGCATTTTGATGAATATATGCCAATTTGAGCATTGTAAGTTGAAATAGTTCATAGTCAGTTACGTATAGTGATATTTGTTTAATAAATTAATATTTTTCAATATAATATAAATTTTTCTCGCAGTCACCGAAAATAAATTAATATCATTTCGTACTTCCCTTTATATATATATATATATATATATATATATATATATATATATATATATATATATATATATATATATAATTTTTATTCGTGCAGGGGCGGAGAAAGAATACTGACCTCTGCGGCGGGGGTCGGCCTATCGTAAAAGGCGACAAAACAACCCACGCTAGCTACGTGGTAGGGCCCCAAGCCCGTCTGGATGGCGATCACCTTCGGTCTTAAGTATGCCGCTATAATAACTTTATGTTGTATTCCGGTATTAGTGACCCAAGTTCCTGTACCCTTATGGGACAGCAGTGTGTTTGCGATGCCACTGGCGTTGCAAACACCCATAGGTGACGGTAACTGCTAAATTCTAAGAGGGTTGTCAGTCTGTCTGCTGTCCTACAGCAATAAAAAAAATTAATAAACAAATATGTAATATCAAAAATAAGAGAACAGAATGAACCATGTTAGACTACTCAAATAGCGCTACAATTTAGAAATGGGTTATTATTTCAGTTAAAATAAGAGTCACCTAGCCAAACCACAGACCCAATGCTTACATTAATCGTCTCAGGTTCTTGTTTTCTAAATAATCAAAGTAGTCAAACCTATATAAAATCTAATATAATATTAATATTGCATAAAAATAGACACCAACGGCGATTATATTTTATTCAATCTGAGCGTACATTACAAATTCAAGCTATTAATAAAATATCTTTAGATTATATATGTGATATAGTAATCCACCTACTACCTTTTGATAATTTTCTAGAAATTATAAGTTTCTTGTTAAGTCGCTAAGTGCAACTTAATAACGGTTACGGAATCGGACTGGCATTCGCATACCCAACCTTCAAATAGAAAAATCCTAAACAGTCCCGAGTACTGCGCCTACGCATCTTACGTTCCACAACTTACTGATTCCAGTAACTTCTGAGATATAGAAATAAATAACTTCACTGACCTTTGTCTTTAATTTGTAACAATCAACAAAACGTAAATTATCGGTATTAGTGTATTCAGAGTGAATACTGCATACATGTTACATATAAATTGATTATGTTCTTTTCTTGTGCTGCCCAAAAGTCGTACTAGTATTATTAAATTAATTATAATCAGGAATCGAGTAAAAATAAATTATTATTAAATTTAATAACCATTCCGTTTCTTTACAGGCTTTGTTAAGTTTTAAAGTAAAATATTTTTGAACCAAAATCAAAAAGTAGAAGGTGGAAATATAATACACAAAAGCTGACCAAGTAATACACAGACAACTAATGTTTTAAGATTTTATAATATTACGAGTTACTTAAAAGAAATATTAGCTTGAATTGTATAAGAATTAAAAATATATATATTTTGTTGTATTTTGCAGAATATAGCATTCATATAAATATATAATTTATAAATATACCATGAAAATATTGATCTGTTGAAGGCTTTTAAATAAATGTGTTTGATATGTCATAATAACATCACAATTTTGAAAATATTGAAAAAACAGCTTCAATTGTAGTCAGATCTCTTTATATGTTATTTCCAAGAGGTATAATTATTTAGTTCTTAAAGAAACATGTACATGTAAATTTCATATATATAAAAGTTTGTTATTAATCGAATTGTATGTATCAATTATCTTTATCAATGAGTTTGAAATAGCAAAGTTACCAATACCCTGTTATAAAAACTCTGTTACTTTATTATATATATATATATATATATATATATATATATATATATATATATATATATATATATATATATATATATATATATATATATATATATATATATATATATGATACATTATTGGCAAATAACGGTAAGAAATATAAATACAATTGAAACATCAACAAACGACTTCTTCGCAAGCAGAAATTAAATTTCCTAATATAGTCAAGCAGTAGAGAGCTCGGTAGTCATATTTGAAAATAATTTATATAATTGCAAAGAAATAACAACGAGTGCACCACTCTTGACAAAATGCATGTATATACGTCTATTTCTATATACATTTATATAATAGTTCCTCTCATTTTGACCTTTCATTTATTCTTACAAATATTAATTTAAACATTCCTATATTGGATATGCCCTTATGGTGAAAAAATGAATAATATTTATGTAAACATTATTCAGAATTGTTGCTTTTATCATATTTAAAATACAAATTTTGATTAAATTAATAGTCTATCTGTTTAAACGAGTATATTTAATCATATCGTTTCATGATAAAATGTCATCTGTAATTATTAAAATCTCGTTGTTTGATTCTGACTAAATATTGCACATTTTGTTTAAATATGTCAGTTATTAAGACTTTCATTTTGTTATTACATACCTAAGCTATAACGCTTTTATGTAATAAATCGTCTATTTAACAATGTGAAAGATAAAAATTATTGTAATATACATTTCCGGCACCATTATTTATTTATAGAATCATTATAATTTTGCACCATGCAACTATGCAAATATTCTATAAACACTTTAATTGCATTAAATTTTTGAGAAAGTTATTTAAACTTGTCAAATTTATTTAAATATAAACTTGGAGCAGATTAAATAAACGTTTATTAAATTTATTAATCATATAAGATGTTATTTAACATAGTATAATATATTATAGTTTATTGCTCATTTCATATTTTATAAGACTTCTATCTACCGTTTCGTGTTATAATATTGCACAATTAAGTATGCCAACCTTAAGAAAGCTTTGCTTTGCTCTTTATTATGAACTAAGCTTGGATCGAAAGTGAAAGGACGATTCACTGTAAAGCAAATTTATTTCGAATCAAACTTTGGTGATATTATAAAACTGTTTAACATTGGCAACTCTAACTAAGAATTATTGAATTCTTTGAGATCATGTTAAATAAAGAAATATAAACAAATACATTGTGGAAATTCATACAGCGCCATCTAGTCCCAAAGTAGCATAGCACTTGTGTTATGGGTACTACACAATTGATACACCACATATATATTTTTTATATAAATACATATTATATATAAACACCCAGATGCGAGACGGAAATCGAACCCATGAACTCAACAAGCGTACCGAAGTGTGTAAAGCCGTTAGTTACTCCACGGAGGTCTTCAAATCCAATAAAAATCTTCTATATCTTACACATTTGGTATTAATGAATTGAAACAAATTTCAAAAGAAAATTGACCACTTTGATGCGTTTTTGTTTTAGGTTTTTTTTAAATATTAATATGTTACGTTGGTGATTACAAACCTAAGCTATAACGGGCCACGACTGCTTATAGGGGAATATGACTCTTTCTTTTCTAAGATGTATAGGAGACAAATGCATTATGACCCTGATAGGTGATACTACAGCAAATAAAGCTAGAGCTGCCTGTCGGAGGTGATTAGGCATAAGTACCACACGATTTAGCATGTCATAACCAAGTGAAAAGAAAGTGCCTCGAGTATATTATTTAAATATTGCTTGCTGATTTGATTTAAGGGCGCCTTCAAATTAGCCGCAAAGTGTCGCGCCGCAGCAGCGCTGCGGCCGCGCGGTTTTCTAAATTCATATAAATCAAAAACGCGGCCACGCATCAGTTTAATGATGTGAACCGATTACGATTTTCAACACCGGTATATACTGATTACTTTGAAAATAAACCGGTTTTCTTTAGGGTTTTTTTAAAACCAAAATACACTACTATAATATAATCACAAGAATGTTGTTTATTTTTTTTTAAATAATCGCATTAATTGTACATAAGAAATAATCATCAAACAGACAGAAAATGTGACCAAAAAAAATTCTATTTTTATTTTGCATCTGTATGTCTGTTTGCATCTGTATAAATCATAATTCTGATTTACAAAATTTATAATTGATTTAGATTTCACTTTAGGCATTTTTCGCATTAAATATGAAGAGAAAAATCATAACACTAAGAGCAGTGTTTCTTCGTCTGAGTCCATCGTGTATACAACACTATGATACTCGAACCAAGCGACAGCAGCGCGGCCGCAGCGCGACACTTTGCGGCTAATTTGAAGGCGCCCTAACTGTTTGTAATTGAAAGCTTAAGCAATCAACACGAAGCATGGTTGTTATTGATAATATATATATATATATATATATATATATATATATATATATATATATATATATATATATATATATATATATATATATATATATATATATATATATATATATATATATATATATATATATATATATATATATATATATATATATATATACCTAGTCAGGTCATAAGTATTGTCACACAGTAAAAACTTTTCTTTTAGAATGCTGGCCACAAAAAAGTTTATTGAATTAGAATTTCGAATTGTTCATGAAAATAAAAATGTATAACTTTTAGAATTTTACTCATTTTTAAATGTGGAGTGGACGCTTAAAGAAGACCGTGTTGCAGTTATTGCGTTGCATCGTTGCGGTTACGCGCCAATTCAAATTTTTAACATACTGAAAAATTTGAATATTACCAAAAGATTCGTTTTATCGTACCATCAAACGATACAATGAAGACTCTAGTGTAGATGACAGGTCAAGAAGTGGTCGCCCTCGGTCTGTTAGGACTCCAGCAGTGATAAAAGCTGTGAAGGCACGAATTCAAAGAAATCCCAAACGTAAGCAGAAACTGTTGGCCCTTCAGATGGGGTTAAGCAGAACCACGGTGAAAATGGTGTTAAATGAAGACTTAGGGCTTCGGGCATATCGAAGAATAACAGGACATCGTTTGAATGCTCGTCTAATGGACCTGAGACTGAAGAGATGCCGCGCTTTGTTGAAGCGGTACGCGGGAAATAAATATCGGGAAATTCTTTTTTCGGATGAAAAAATGTTTACCGTAGAAGAGAGCTACAACAAACAAAATGATAAGGTGTACGCACACAGTAGTGAAGAAGCGAGCAACCGTATTCCGCGTGTCCAACGAGGTCATTTTCCATCCTCGCTCATGGTATGGTTGGGAGTTTCTTATTGGGGCTTAACAGAGGTACATTTTTGTGAGAAAGGTGTAAAAACGAATGCTGTTGTGTATCAAAATACAGTCCTGACGAACCTTGTGGAACCTGTTTCTCATACCATGTTCAATAACAGGCACTGGGTATTCCAACAAGATTCGGCGCCAGCTCATAGAGCGAAGAGCACACAAGACTGGCTGGCGGCGCGTGAAATCGACTTCATCCGGCACGAAGACTGGCCCTCCTCCAGTCCAGATTTGAATCCGTTAGATTACAAGATATGGCAACACTTGGAGGAAAAGGCGTGCTCAAAGCCTCATCCCAATTTGGAGTCACTCAAGACATCCTTGATTAAGGCAGCCGCCGATATTGACATGGACCTCGTTCGTGCTGCGATAGACGACTGGCCGCGCAGATTGAAGGCTTGTATTCAAAATCACGGAGGTCATTTTGAATAAACTTTAATGTCATAAGAATCTATGTTTTGTTAAGTTCATTTTGGTATATGAATGGTTACATAATGAATAAACTTGTTACAATTATTTTACATTAAACATGTATGAATTTATGACCTGACTAGGTATATATATATATATATATATATATATATATATATATATATATATATATATATATATATATATATATATATATATATATATATATATATATATATATATATATATATATATATATATATATATAATTTAAATATTATTATTTATGGACAGCATATATTCTAAACAATTACCTTTAAACAGTTCAAAATACAAACCAGTTTCTAGTTTGAGTCAGGTATCACTGTTATTTTTGTACTCCATTATAGCCAGAAGTATATTTTAAGTTTATAAGTACATTATCATTTTTGTTCAAGGCTAGTAAAGATATATTATTATGTCAATATCCACAGGACATGCAAATATGTGAATTGCGATATTTACTTATATAACTCGTGATAATAATAACTAGTAACAAGTTATCATCAGCAGAAATCATCTGCTCTACTCCACTGGCATTTATGAAAACAAATATCATCTGTCAAGATAATAATAAATTACCATTACAAACATTTCCTTGTACGAAATTTGTTCTATACATTTTACAGATACGACTGAAGCGTAACGTATTTATCCACTGAATAGTTTAAAACTTTCACTTTCAACGTTATGAACAATTAAATACTAGAACGGATGATCTGAATTAGTATTATTGATAGGTAGGTATCTAAGCCAACGTTTCATTAGATAATTATAAATATATCAATAAATCCGGTTAACGCCTATACAATGATTTAAGCATACACAAAGTTAGCTTGACACAGTATAATCAAACACATTAATTAAATTTTTATAAAGGGCGGTAGTCTTAACAGATATCGTCATCAAATACTATTTTTTTATAAAAATGTTTATTAATCGTCGTTTAATAAACAGAAATATTAATGTAGCCCTATGATTCTGGCAACAGATCCCACTACTCTCGGAAATTTTTTATCCGTGCAGGGGCGGAGAAAAGGTAATTATTAATGATAAATAAAAGATTAAATACTTATTTTTATTTATACAAATATATACTATAATACTTGCTATAAGTATCATTCCCATCTATCGAGCAGTTTGGACATTTTAATTTAAAATGTTAAATAAGCAATTCTTTTTTATACATCAATGGTTTCGGGTAAGGGAATTAATAGTATCTATCCGTAATACTTATTCAATGTGAATTGGCGAGTCTCACATTAATGATCTGGGTGTGTTGATTTCTTCATAATGTTTTAATAGCCTTAAAAGCGTACGCTCGGACAAGTGACATTTAGAACGCATGTGATAAATATCTGGTTATATTTAAACAGGAAATATGGACTATTACCTCTTTACATATCATCCTTTTTGACTGTTACATAAAAAAAAACGAATTAAAATTACGACAGCTTTTCGATGGAAATGTTGCCCGGCCGGTCATAATTTAAACATGTGGCACACATACATAAGTCTCGCAACCGATTAAGTAATGTGCAATAGAGTCAATCGGAACGTGGTTGGTAAATAACTAGTTTTCTAGAATAGTGTATCACACGTCATTTCCGTTTCATATTCAATAAACAACATCGATTAACTTAATTACCTCATTATCTTCTTCCTGCCCTCGTCCCACATTATGGGGTTGGCAAATGCTTTCTACTTCCACCCTCCTTTGTTACCCGTCTTCGCAACATCAACACCATTGTTCTTTGCTCTACCTCTCCTCCTGTATCCATCTACTCTCATTTCATCAGGAGATATGTTTGGGTATCGGTAGGAGATGTAAGATAAGAAACGTTGGCTTAACGTTACGACATGGTATGCAGGTAGAATTACCATTTTATCTAAAAATTGTACGCAAAGGAACTCCCCTGAAATAAACTATGTTTGTAACCTTAAACTCACTTTTACTGATTTCAAGCACTTAATTCGGTTGTTTTATGGCCCTTTTCAATAGTTTTTTAATTGCTATTAGTAAATATATCAATTATTTCAATCCATCCTGAATTCACATTATAATTTTTTTTTATTGCATAGGACAGCAGACAGACTGACAGCCCGCTTAGAATTTAGCAGTTACCGTCGCCTATAGGTGTTTGCAACGCCAGTGGCATCGCGAACACGCTGCTGTCCCATAAGGGTACAGGAACTTAGGTCACTAATGCAACTTTATTGGAACACAACACAGGGTTATTATGGCGGCATACTTAAGACCAAAGGTGGTCGCCATCCAGACGGGCTTCAGGCCCTACCGCGTAGCTAGGGTGGGTTGTTTTGTCGCCTTTTACGACAGGCTGACCCCGGCCGCAGAGGTTAGTATTCTTTCTCCGCGCCTGCTCGGATAGAATAGTCTTCATATACTCAGGTTACACTATTTTAATGATAGCGTAAACAGCCCAGCTGGGCTCGAGAATCCCTTTAGGGAGAGCGGACAATATAACTGCTATGCTCGTCCAAGGCGGATTGACTTAGACATAACGATGATCGTGAGCAGGTTTCCTCACGATGTTTTCTTTAACCATCAGTAATGGCAATTATGCTATAATAATATGCGATGCAGCGTGGGGTACAAAACTAGGACCTTAAAAGCCTGAAAGTGTGTCATTGAGCTACGTGGTAAAGATGTATATTCTTAAGAAATTATTTTTATTCCAAGCTCAGATCATACGTTGTTTAATTTAAATGTCAAACTGAAAATGTACAAACAATAATGAGATATTTAAATTAATTACATATCTTATCAATTTATGATGACGTGAAGTATATGATTGTCAAGCACTCATTTTGCCCAGCACAGTATTTAAATATTATTTTAAAGTTTTATTAAGTTTTTCATGGTCAAGCTGCCTGTGTCTGTATTCAAACTCAACGAATTTTAGGACCAATAGCCTTTGATCAATTATTATTGATTGGCTATTGCCAATAGCATTGGAAAACGCTCAATTATGCGAATTTCCTATTTAGAAGCCCTCGTGACGTAATTGTTGAATGTGAATTGTGCAAGGACCCCGTAAAAGTCAGCGGATGTTGTTTATTCAAGAAGAAACTAATAAAAGTCTCGCTTGAGGATATATTAGATGATTGACAGCGAAATTTCGTTCAATGTGAAACGAGAAAAATAATTTAAATAAAAAGGATCACAAGACTTTTCCCCAAAAAGGGGTTAACATCAGGCAGACGGTCGGTTGTAAAAACAAAGCCACAACTATTACAACATGCAACATGTTGTACCGACCCCATATAATGTGGGATAAGGGCAGGAGGAAGATGATTAAGTTTTTCATGATTCAAAGCTCGATTTTATGAAACATTCATTTTAGTCAATTATTATTGATAGAGCAAATATTTTTAATGCATTGCATTTTCCTCCAGTATAATTTGATGAGCAATAAACTTTATCAAAACTCTAGTTACTTTTTATATTTATTATAACACACTATTTAGTATTTGATTTTGCAACTATTTATAAATATTAACATCGAAATTCCTAACCGACTATAACAACAAGCTACGATAATACGTCTATTATAAAATATATCTACTTATATATACTATAAAACCACTTTTATAAATGTATACAATCTGAAATCTGTGATTTATAGGGCACTGCACTTTTACTTTCAAATGTACAATCATTAGTCAGAATTCTGACTAATTATTGCGCACATTGTTTTTATACAAACAAATTTTCTTGTAACAAGACTGAAACACAATGTAGTGTAAAAATATTACATACGAAAAATATAATTAATTTAAAAATTATTTTAATGAACATATAATATGTTTGATTGTCATCTAAAAAGTGCAGCCTGCCATATTTTTAACTTTTTACTTCTACATTTCACACTGTATTAAGCCTTTATTATATAACATTTAACAACAAGCATGTCTCATTATTTTTAATACCCATACTCTACTCGTTAAAACCTTTACATTATATAAAAAGAAACATATAGTAATTTAAAAAAATCTTATTTGTTACAAAATAATATTACTTAAATTTAACATTTATTTGTGTGCATTTATTAAATATTGACATTATAGTTTAATTGGCTTTTAAATATAGCGCCTGGCAATTTTTTAGCATAGTTTAAGAATACAAATTGTTTTATTAATTTTAAATGAACCAATTCTCGAAGCGAATTTCCATTCACGTGTAGGTTTTATTTTTTTAAGATAGCATGCGACTCTAATTATAATTTTATAAAAAAAAAAAACAATATGGAGGTTAGATATATTGAGAGCTGTCTCTGTTTATAATCGTACGTAAATGTATAATATAGGAGGCGCCACGTTAGAAATTCAATTAAATAGTGTTTCAATTGAATAACGGTAGGTAAATTTGTAGAGCGCAATCTCGTGTGGACATTTAGAAAAAAGTTTTCGCTCGTAATATTCGCGTCGCGTCGTTTAAAATGCGACTACAATATTGCCGCGAGGGAGAGGGCTGCGTGCTATTTCGCGGCCCCCATCAATTATTAGAGTCAATACAGGAGAGCGCCGCGAGGACGAAACCCTGGCACCAACACTTTGGAAGAGGCCTGCCTTGAGACAAAGGGCGGGCCGGCGCCGACCCGGGCCACGAGATCGGCAGGACACATATCCGTGGGCCCGGGCGTAGGCGATAGGAGAAAAGTGGGATTATCCTACATATCCCTTGATCCCCCCGGGCCGGGGGAACCCATCAAAAGAGGGTTTTTGCACGAGACCAAAAAATAGGTAGACGATGTACCAAGGTTAAAAATGTACATATAAATAAAAAATATTATAATTAAATACCCCATTTTTAAATATATTCGGATAGGACATTTCCTAAAATCTACCGTCAGTGCCAGTTTTTTGAAACACCCGCGTCGCGAACATTATCCTCACCCTTTTTTTTTTTTTTTTTTTGTTCTCGGGGAAAAACCTCTCTTGACGGGTTCCCCCGGTCCGGGGGGACCGAGGGATATGTGGGACTCCGGGAAAGATGATTGGCCATCCGACTACCCACTAAAAAACCCCGCTGTTCTCCTATCGCCTACGCCCGGGCCCACGGATATATGGCCTGCCGATCTCGTGGCCCGGGCCGGCGCCGGCCCGCCCTTTGTCTTGAGGCGGGCCCCTTCTAAAGTGTTGGCGCCAGGGGGTCAGGGTTTCGTCCCCCCGGCGCTCTCCTAACAACTCTAGGAGTTGAGGGGGGCCGCGGAACAGCACGCAGCCCTCACCCTCGCGGCAATAGTGCGGGCGGCGGGTCCTCCCCCGAGGGGCCGCCCGCGGCCGCTTTTTACGGCGGCCGGAGGTCATTACTGGCCCTCCGGCGCCGCCGGCGTGGCCTGCGTTGGCGGGAGGGGAGTGTGGTGGTCGACTCCCGCTCCCGCTCCGCCGCCTCCTTTGCGGACATGACTGCCTCGCAGAAGGAGGCGACGGCCGTCCATCCAGGATCGCCCCCGACCATGGACAGAACCAGGGCCGGGAGCGACAGGTCCACGCCGATTTGGGCGACGAGGGCGCGGCGCTCCTCGCGCCACGCAGGGCACACGGCGACAGTGTGATTCACCGTGTCCTCCTCGTCGCCCACGCCACAGTGGTGGCACCCTGACGTCATCTCCCGCCCTATGCGACACAGGTACCTCCCGAAGCAACCGTGCCCCGAGAGGACCTGCGTCAGGCGGAAGGTCAGGGCGCCGTGGCGCCTTTCCAACCATTCGGCCAGGACGGGCCTCACCGCTTCGATGGTGGCGAGGCCCGCGCTGGGGTGCGCGAGGCGCTCCTTCCACTCCACCATGAGCACCACGTCGCGCAGCTCCGCCCGCTTTGCCTCAACTTCGCGAGGCGCGGGGCGAGAGCCACGCTCGGCCGCGTCCCGGCGCCACTGGTACAACAGCGCCAGGACCCGGGCCTCGAGGTCCCATGGTGGGGATCCGGCCAGCAGGGAGGCCGCTTCGAAGGACAACATTATCCTCACCCCTATTATGTGAAAAGTATTTAAAAATTGTTATAATCACGCCACACATTACCAGCATCGTGTACACCAAGAATGTTTTATTTTTTCCTTTACAAATATGACGACAATTGTACTGTCACAGAACAAATTTTAGTCGCTATTTTGTTTTTGGATATATACAATTTGGATATATATTACATTATACTGTGATATCAAAACCCCATCTAGTTCCAAAGTTGTGTTAAGGGTATGTAGGTGTAGGAATCAAATCTGCCACCAGTAGATGGCGCCTGTGGAAATATTAGCTTACGTTAACTTTTCCCAACGACGTATTATAAATCCATATGGGAGTTTAAAATAATAGGGTCGTTAGTGGTCGTGAGTCGTTGTGTTATTTTTGGTAATATTTTCAGAGGTCGTTGTGATAATATTCAGCACTTACTTGGTGTTAATTCAAGATATTGAGTTTGTTAATGTTTACGAGTCCTTGTAATTCGCACAAGTCTGTTGTTATATCCATGTGATATTATATATTTAATTAATAACATCCTTCTGATTGCTTTAATAAAATTGTACAAACAATTAGTATTTTGTATCATTGTATTGTATTCAATATCATACCAGGTCATTGCACTACATTGGTAAACCCAACGTGATCACTTCCGGTGTAAAACATAAGAAAGTGTAGAAATTTTCATTTTTATCTTTATAAATGTGTTGCATTTTATGGCATAGTTAATATTTCACGTTGGTTTAATATCTAGTGCTGAGTGTGTAGCATTTATTACGTGCTGTCGACATCCACTACAGATAGACAATTGATATACTATATGTTTACTTTTTTTGTAAATATATATTATAAAAGCCAATTAAACTAATGAGTCTGATTAAATGTTTTCCAAAATTCACGTCCGCAAACTCGTCTAAAATTGACCGACACTTATTTTCACACCTTACAATAAATTTATTCATACATAAGAATTTTCAAGTTATGTATTGATTTGGCAGTTACTTTATATCGTAATCAACCTTCGTAAACTGGATTAGACAATGTATATATAAATTGCGGCGACGGTAAAGTATATACAATGTGTCCGTGCACCAGTGTCGGGAACATAAGGGGGGTAAAATATGGGAATTTTTATCGACAAATCACTATCCTAATTTGCTCTTGGCTTCTCCGTATGGAGCAATGCAATAAAAAATTATAATTTTTATTTTATTAATACTTTTTTGTTATTTTGTGAAAAAGATATGGAATGAAATGTACCATAAATTGATTGTCTACATTGTTAGCTTTTAAATGACACCTCTTTTGTCTTCCTAAGACTCGATAGCAATGTTTAAATCAGTGCAGGCGCATGAGCTGCAAAGTAAAGAAAAACAAAATGGCTGCCATTCTAATATGGAGAGGCCAAGAGAAAATTGGGATAGTGATTTGTCGATAAAAATCCCCATATTATACCCCCCTTAAGTCTCCGACACTGGTGCACGGACACATTGTATAGGGTGCGCGTGCGCATTTATGGAGGGAAAAGGTAAGGAGAATCTCTGTGTTTGAAAAGTGTCCGTCAAAAAGCATTGAATTAAGCGCCACAATCGCATCAGTGTAAATTTTAGAGGAATGCGCCAATTATTAGAGTAGATAATTTTTCACTTATCTGTAGCTACATTTATATCATACACTAAGCATTAGCGACAACCTTTATCCGTGCAGGGGCGGAGAAAGAATACTAACCTCGGCCTGTCGAAAAAGGCGACAAAACAACCCACCCTAGCTACGTGATAGGGTCTCAAGCCCGACTGGATAGCGACCACCTTTAGTCTTAAGTCATCATCATCAACCTACAGGCGACGGTAACTGCTAAATTCAAAGCACCCATCAACCTGTCTGCTGTTATGCATCAATAAAAAAAAGAATGTACAGCTGGACACAAACTTCTACCCATATGGGGATCGTAGCAGTTTAGAATGCGGTAAGAATACCCTAGTGTTGTTGTCGGCTTCTGTCATAATAACATATTTAAAAATAAGTTTTAATTCTACTTTTAATTTAAAAATGTCCTGTCGGTATTATTATTTTTATAATAATACCGACATTTTTTTAAATAATGTCAACATTATCTTACACTTTTTGATCGATATTACTTCAAGAAGAGATCGAAAGAGAGTTGTGAATATTGAAGGTAAGGAGTACTAATATCATATGAAGAAGTCGAAAAAATATCCACCTGTACGTAGTAAATTGCAGTTCAAAAACCCGCCAAAATAGCGCTAGAGTATACAGTATACGGTAAGAATAATAGACGAGTTGAATTATGATGAGTTAATAATATAATATGGTGAATAGTGTACATAGTTAGTGATAGTATTGAAAAACTCAAGTGTTAGCGTAGTATACAGGGTGACTTTGACAAACCTGTCCAATTTTTTTTACGCACTAAACATCATTTAAGGAACCCACTTTTGCAAAAAAAATTGTATGTCAAATTTTCACCATAAAATATTTCATATAGGATCATTAATTCAATCGTACAGAATAGTCCTATGGTGCAACCTTCGTACTTAACCTGTTATTACCTGTCTTTCCTGCGTAAATGAGTAGTGCGTATTTGCTTGCCCGGTGCAATGCCACCGTCCTCGGCCTTTTACTAGGTCAGATGGAGAGGTCATTGACACTCTCGCGCCGTATTATGTAAATTGCGAGTTCTTTGAATGACTTTGTGATGCTGATTACTCAACATTTTTGTACTATGTGATACAAAACTAAAATACATGTTTCTCATAACTTTTACTAAAGATTCTTCTGTGTGAATTTGGACGGGTTTGTCAAAGTCAGCCTGTATAATTATTTGGTAAATATAACTAAAAAAAATGTGGCGCCACCTTAGTTTAACGTATTTTAGTCACTTTTCAAACACACAAACACTTCTCCTTACCTCTAACCCCTATATTAGATACTCTATGAATATAACACATGACATTTTAGCGACAAGTGCGCTTTACACTGTTAAAAGAGAAAAAACTTAAGTGCTTAAAATTGCTACAAAATGTCGAAATTTTCTAAATATTCACCGTTTTGTGCGATATCGGCTCAATCCATTTCTAATACATATCACCGCTAAATGTAACAATTATTTTTTAATATATATTCTAACATTTTTATATATTATTAAAATTTTTCAACATTGATCAAATATTAACAATTAAAACATTTTCAAACAGATTTCCAAAACCATTCCCTATTATATATTAGTCTGTCCAATGTGTCATAAAATAAAAAAGAAAATATAAATAAAAAATAACATTCTGAAATTCGTTGTAATTTCTTTAATAAATAAGATTAAAAATAAAGTTATCACAACTATAATATGAACTAAATAATATAATGTAAAACAAAAAAAGCAGTAAATATAAATTTTTGTTAAAATTTCAATAATAATTACCTATACATAATTCTTATACTTTTAAGTTTATAAACTTTAACGCGAGAAGTATTTTTTAAATAATATATATTAGAAACAAAATAAATATGACTGCATAAGAAATGATTAACTGTTATAATTTTTTTAATCGATTATTTGCTGGTTACAGATAAAAAAAACCATTTTTAGGCATAAGTATTTGACCAGTGTCATTTAGTCATAGAATAAGGTTTATTTTCGAATAAAAATCTTAACATACATAAAAGACAAATTTGTTTTTAAATATTTTAAACATTGGATAGACTATACCAATACCAGCGCCTCTAGTGACATCAAGCAACTATTCCCCAATCTTACGTTATTAAGACATCGATACTAGCGCCTCTATAGTTTATAAAGCGAAACCACATCAAGTACAAGTCGATTTGAAAATGATTTTAATTTGAAAATAGCTAAAGTCGCATTTAGTAATTGCTTTTAAATAGATTATTTAAAAATCCAGTATAATTTTAGATTTTCAATATTTACATTGTATAGTAGAAGATACTCGCTTATTTTTATAAACGTTAAAAAAATATTGTTCAAAAATTATTATTGTAAATAATATTATTCAACAAAATACTGAACTTATTAATATAAAATTTTAAAAATTTCGAAAATAAAATAAAACCAATTGTCACACAATTACATTTATATACATAATTAATAAATTTTTTTAATTAAACATTTATAGAGCGAGTACTTTTAAGATTTTTCTAGAAGTATTATAAGATCGTCTATTTTTGGCAATTGTGTCAAGTCGAGTGAAAAGAGCGTGTGCTTAAAAAAATATAAAAAAGTAATAATAAATCGTTACAAATGACAGTATTTATTTAAAAATACTATTTTAAAATTATATTATACAAATATTTGTACTTGAAGGAAATAAATAAATTATTATTATTCATGGATGGCCAAATTTGAAACACAAATAATAAAAATAAATTAGCAACATTGATTATAATTTTTTTATACTGCCATTTCTTTAGGAAATTCTGGTCAAAAGAAACGACGAAACTAAGTGCCCAGCAATATTTTTCTTTTATATCTTTTTTAATATATATATATATATATATATATATATATATATATATATATATATATATATATATATATATATATATATATATATATATATATATATATGTGTGTGTGTGTGTATATAGTATTTTTTGTAGTTTGTCTTAGAAGCAAACGGCTGATTTGTTTTTCTAATGATTATTTAAATTGTTTTTGTATATTTTTTAAAATTTAAATTAACATTACGCTAATAAATCCAAAATCAAATATATAATCAAATAATAATTTTCATTATTCTTTAAACTTAAGTTATATATAGTAGTATTTCCAATTTGTCCATCCGTTATATTAAATGTTATCGATAAATGATTACCGGTTTTTAATCCCCGAATTCTGCTAATACGGCCTTGCCCTTTAACATCATTAGTAGCTTAAAAATGGTCAAAAAATCTACTCGGTTAATTTTGCAATTAGCATTTTATTAATAACAAAAAAAATTCTTCATTGTACACCATACAAAAAAACATACATTTTTATATGTATGTATTGATTTTATCAATATTAATATTTAATAATTGCTAGTATAATAAATACATTTGGCACAGATTGCGTGACCAAGATGACGGCCGCGTGTAACAGTTTACGGGGATTGTTTTAAATAAAAAAAACACAACGCTCAGAGACAGATCCAAGAAGGGAGAACATTTTTTTATTTGTTTAATCGCTCAGTCTTATAACATATTTTGTTTTTAATTTTTGTTTACTTGATATTTTTATTCGGGTTTCAAACGATGCCATTGCACGATGGTCTGTCGAGGTTTTGTGATCATGTCTTGCCAGTGCTTGGTCTCAGTGGCTCCCGAACCGTTTTTACCTGAAGAAAAATAAAATTACACTATCAGTGTACCAAATTTTAATTCGTTTAGGTCGTGGTTTCAATAACGTCACGTCAGACAGCCGAAATGAGAATACCTCATTCGCACCTGCGCTACAGGAATTCCTCTTTCCATCTCAAATAGTATTGATATCCTTGTAATCAACATCACGAATGATGTGCAGTTTAGGGGATAAACCGGTCCAAGTGGTATTTCACTCCACGGCTTGTGCTATACAAAGCTCAAGTCAGACCACACGTTCTGTTAGCTCAATCGCTTAGACTCCATCCAACGGCGTGCAGTTTGTATCGACGATCCTATACTCACAGACGGTCTAAGCATGCTTGGCCTTCGGAGAGACTACGTCTCTTTGCGTATTCTTTTTTTTTATTGCTGTAGGACAGCAGACAGGCTGACGGCCCGCTTAGAATTTAGCAGTTACCGTCGCCTATGGGTGTTTGCAACGCCAGTGGCATCGCGAACACGCTGCTGTCCCATAAGGGTACAGGAACTTTGGTCACTAATACCGGAACACAACACTAGGTTATTATGGCGGCATACTTAAGACTGAAGGTGGTCACCATCCAGACGGGCTTGAGGCCCTACCACGTAGCTAGGGTGGGTTGTTTTGTCGGCTTTTACGACAGGCCGACCCCGGCCGCAGAGGTTAGTATTCTTTCTCTGCCCCTGCACGGATAAAAATTCTATAATCTTAACAACGGGGAGTGTTGAACTGTTTACTTAGTATTCGAACCTTACATGAAGATTAGATGAGATCTCGCCTCCTTATTTTGTGGACTACCCTCACTCTCGGTGAGATAAATGATAAAAGCAAGCGTGGGACGAAGGTAGCATCACGTGAGTGTCTTGAACGCGCAGGACAGTACGTTCGTCCTCCCCGAAGACCACATCCTGTGCCGTACGCGATTGGCTTCAGTTACTCCTTACAATATCTTATTAGCCTTGCCAAAACCGTGCGTGCTGTGTTCAGATTTGTGATATTCAGCTGGTACAGTCCAACAGTTCCTCTGCGAGCGGATCTGAACCGAACCGGGAAGGGGTGGAATCAAGGTCAGTGCGAATTTTTTTGCACACTGCAATGTATAAAATATCTCTCCAGCAACTGCTCTTCTCCCTCTCCTCTCTCAGTACATATTCTCCACAATTTTCTTTCTATCCTTACTCGTTGTACGGTGTATTCTAGTCTGTGACCGCATCGTACAGTTGGTATAACATCCAGATATCCTTGTCAACTATGGGGACACATGTGCGGTTGCAAGAGTGTCCTATACCCCGAGAATACCCTGCTGCGAGCCCCCAAGCGATATATGCATCAAAAATTTCCATCTCATCAAAAAAGCGTACTTACCAGCCAAAAGTATCCTACCAATCAGCTCGTTCCTCCCAATATTATCAAAGTCCATAACCTGGACGTCGAGAGAGCACTCTCTAATCTTCTCCCACGGGACATTGAAGGAGAAAGAGTCGTTGAAGACAGGGTTCAGGGTGCACTTGAAGATAGCGGTCTTGCGCTTCTCAATTCTCTTATCGCCGAACTGCAGCCACACTTTCACGTAAGGGTCTGAAATGAGAAGTCGATGAGATGAGTCAATGAAAAGTGAAGCCAGTTGGAGATTAGCGAAAAGGAAAAGAGAAAAGCAGAGAGTCAAATAGTCTACGTGATAACCAGTGGTTAAGAAATGTGGGTACATACAGTACGTTTTTTATTGTTGTAGGACAGCAGACAGGCTGATGGCCCGCTTAGAATTTAGAAGTTACCGTCGCCTATGGGTGTTTGCAACGCCAGTAGCATCGCGAACACGCTGCTGTCCCATAAGGGTACAGGAACTTGGATCTCTAATGCCGGAACACAACACAAGGTTATTATGTTGGCATACTTAAGAACAAGGTGGTCGCCATCCAGACGGGCTTGGGGCCCTACCATATAGCTGTGGTGGGTTGTTTTGTCGCCTTTTACGACAGGCCGACCCCGGCCGCAGAAGTTAGTATTCTTTCTCCGCCCCTGCACGGATAAAACGTGACCTATTTCGCGTCGCTCACTAGAACTTGGCCTTTGGCAGACCACAACTTGGCGAATTTTGCGTCGTGACTTAGACCTGCACCCGTACGAAATTCAACTGATCCAGGAACTGAAGGTAAACGACCATAGAACGACGTGTGTTCGCTGAATGAGTTCTGGAGCAATTGGCAACTGATCCTAGTTTTTATCGAAAAATCATCTTCAGCGATGAAGCCAATTTCTGGATGAATGGGTACGTTAGCAAACAAAATTGACGAATTTGGGACGATACCAATCCAAATGTGATTCAAGAGCGTCTAATGGGTCCCGAAAAAGTCACTGTTTGGTGTCGATTTTGGACGACATTGGCCAGGCCAACACTGTCAACGGCGAGCGCTATAGGTCGATGATTACTAACTTCTTTTGACCTGAATTGAATGATCTGGACACCCACGACGTGTGGTTTCTACAGGATGGCGCTACGTGCCACACAGCTTATGCCACATTGGATATTCTGCACGAACGAATTGAGGACATGGTCATTTCACGTGGAGGTGATGTGAACTGGCCACCAAGATCGTGCGATTTGACCCCGGTCCTCAAAGCCAACATAACCCATGCCATCGGTCAAATTCAGCCTGATTTATGCGCCAGGGTCATGGAAAATTAGACATTTCGGATGCGCTCCACCCAGAGAAGCCGTGGCGGACATTTAATCATTTGGGTTGCCACGCCATTGCAGTGCATCGGCCATGTTTGTAAATGCCCGGGTTGATGGTTTTAAGGCATTAATCAGGAAAAAAGCGGCCTCAATGCTACTGCGATTGCGTGGCAGCGCCAACAGCATTCTTAAAATGATTTCAGCCCGCTACGATTGTGCTATTCAGCAACATTGGCATTGGATAGCTATTGTAACGGGGAAAATATAGTGTTGATTAATTTAGAACCGCCTACTAACAATTCTAACTTACTGTTAAGAATTTTATTATATAACTAACCCACTAATAACTTATGGATAAAAAAAATGTCTGAAATAAATTATTATTATTTAATCATGTTATATTCCACACATAAAGGCTTCAATAGGTCTTTCAAATAAACAAAAAATTTCAATGACATCTCACACACGCTTTGTTTTATGTAAATTTAAAGATAGGCAGCGTTTAATGAAAGACCCGTTATTATTATATTTACAAAAGAAAAGTATATCATCGTCACTGATTCAATAATAATATAATAATTTAATTAAAACAATTCATCTCATAACTCGCACTTAAATTTCATCCGTTCATTCCAGCACTACATAAATCAAGACAAACATCTTGAAGGACCCTGTCCAATTAATGAGCGTCGGGTCTCCGTTACACAGTAACCGGATATTCATTTTTAACGGTATTTTCCTCTTAATTAAGGGAAAGCAACGATTCTGATGATATTAATTAAAATTTTATTTTTTCCGTGCAGGGGTGGACTAAGTGTATTAACATCTGTGACCGGGGTTTGCCTGTCGTAAAAGGCGACAAAACAACCCTTGCAGAGTCTCAAGCCCGAGTGGATGGCAACCACTCTTGGTCTATAAGTACGCCGCCATAATCATCATGTTATGTTCCGGCATTATTAACCCAAGTCCTGTACCCTTAAGGGGTAACATGCTACTGCATGTTCGTGATTTCCCTAGCGTCGCAAACATCGATATATAACTGCTTACTATCAAGTAGACCATCAGCCTGTCTGTTATTCCTAAGCAATAAAGAAGTTACCGTTGCCTATGTATGTTTGCGGCTGACTAGAATCGGTATGGAACACTCCAAAAAATTTTTGGGATCCACGTACAAAGCACGATGTATCCATCTGGAACATGAGCAGGGGGCAAATACGCTACTTGCTCGGGACCTTTACTGGGCACTTTGGAACCAACAACATGCTCATGAAGATGGCTCTAACCGCGTCACCTATGTGCAGGTTGTGTGGGGAACATACAGAACGCATGGAACACCTACTGTGTACATGCGATGCATTGGCCAGGAGGCGAATAAATCTTTTGGGGGTAGGATATCCGACACCGGAAGACTACAGGCTCTTATCTCCATATCTCATTGTTAGGCTCATGAAGCAAATCTTCAATGAGATTGGAGAGGAGTGATTGCTATCTAGGGGAAAACAAAAGATCCCTTTGGGTCGAAGTGTCCGAGATAACTCTCGGCCCCGAAATAAGATAAGATGTATGTATGCGACCGCGAAAGGAGATAAACGAATCACGAATTACGAATTTTAACAATCGCCTATCTTCACCACCATATTGTAAAGTTAAAATCACATACGCATGTTTATGAATACGTATAATTTTTTATCCCCACTGATATAAAACACAAAATATTTGAGAAACTACTATGAATATAGCCACGAGTTTTCACTGAAACTATAGATAGTTATCAGCTAACTTCATCATGTTGCTTTTTGACTGTCGATGTGCGCGCGGATAGTAAAAAGAATACTTTCATAATTTATTACAAACGCTAAAATAAGTATAAATTCAAAAAAGGAATCATCTTACCTGATTTCCCATTGATGTCTTTGGCCTTCAGATTTCTCGCTTTCAAGAGCGACAGGGTCAAGACGCTGTTGCTGGGGTGGTAGCAGAGAGAAGTGAGGAGCTCACCACATTTGTCCTTCGCTGGCGGCTTCAGAGCTTTCCAGAACGATGGTTTCTCGCTTAAGTCCACCTGGAATGCAGATATAGTACATTTAAAGCTTGCTACACTATATTGTGCAAAATGCGGACATACATTCCAAGCGGGACTACGACAGGTACGTTTGGGAATTGCATACGGTGGGCAAGGATAAGAAAAACTATCTCATATGGGGGAGAAGTTGAAAGCGTCCCGCTTCGGTATAAATTACATACATATAATCACGCCTCTTTCCCGTAGGGGTAGGCAGAGACCACTTATTTCCACTTGCTACGATTCTTACATACTTGTTTCGCTTCGTCCACTTTCATTATTCCCTTCATACATGCCCTTCGGTTTAGGGTACTCTTAAATACATACATACATATACATATAATCACGCCTCTTTCCCGTAGGGGTAGGCATTTAAATTACAATTGAAAAACCCGCCATAATGGCGCTAGTGTTTAGACTGGGTCCGTTTAGGGACGAACCCGTGTCGTAAAAGGCGATAAAACAACCCTACCTAGGTGGTAGGGCCCCAAGCCCGTCTGGAATGCAACCACCCTGGTGTATAAGTATGCCGCCATAATAACGATCCAGGTTCCTGTATATATATGCATACAGCAGCGTATTCGCGGTGCCCCTGGCGTCGCAGATATCAATGGGCAACGGCATGCTTATTATTAAGTTAAATCGATGTAGCTATTTTTGAATAAGTTAAGTACGTTGAGTTAAAGTAAAATCTATGGCGATTGGAGCAGTTAGTGACTGTACATTAATAAAAAAACTCAACTATTAACTTAATTAAAAATTATGTGGTATATTTAACCTAAAATTTAATGAGAAAGGAAAAATGCCATACTATCCGTGCAGAGGCGGAGAAAGAATACTAACCTCTGCGGCCGGGCTCAGCCTGTCGTAAAAGGCGACAAAGCAACCCACCCTAGCTACGTTTTAGAGCCTCAAGCCCGTCTGGATGGCGACCTTTGGTCTTAAGTATGCAGCCATAATAACCTTGTGTTGTGCTCGGGCATTAGTGACCCTAGTTCCTGTACTGTTATGAGACAGCAGCCTATTCGCGATGCCACTGGCGTTGCAACACCCATAGGCGACGGTAACTGCTAAATTCTAAGCGGTACGTCAGCCTGTCTGCTGTCCTACAGCAATAAAAAAAATTATAAACGCGAAAGTTTGTATATATGGATGTTTGTTACTCGTTCAAGCAAAAACTACTGAATAGACTATGATGAATTTCAGCATAGTCGTAGATTGGAGCTTGGGAAAGGACAAAGGCTACTTTTTTAAAAAATCATATGGCAGAACAACGTTTGCCGGGTCAACTAGTATAACTATAAAAATGTACAAATTAAAATGAGTTACAGGAGAGTGCGACTAAAGAAGAAGATGTGGTGTAAATGGGTGTGAATGTTGAGGTGACGCCTAGCAGAGGAGAGTGGAAGGAGAGGACATGTTGTGCCGACCCCATATAATGTGGTATTAAGGCGCGAAGAAGAAAAACCTAAAATAAATGACACTGTTATTGTGGCATCGCATTTCAATGGACACTTTCAAACAGAGACATTTATTATTTCCTCCCCCTTCATAGACTCGAAATTAATTCGCATAAAAAAATTGTTGCTACTTATACATGTAAAGTACATTTAAAGACGGATATTTTTTGGAACGAAGTTCCTTATCGCGCGTTGTGAAAGGGGGCTAGACGGAAAAAATTCTCACGAAAAGTTGTAACGACACTTTTTGCTTTAGTAAGCTATTGTAAGCTGTGCGGCGTGCGCATGTTTCTCTGTCTGTCTGTCTCTCTCTCTCTTATAGAAAGCAAGCCAGATATTTCCATTTCTATTTCGCATTGAACAGTGTGGTGTCGCGACGATTATTTTTGTTGAGTGTATACAGGTTTTTTATTTATTTATTTATTTTAGTAAGACTTACAGGCTAATAAAAATTACAATATGTACATATAATCTAATATTCTTAAAAACTATTGCTGATTACAAGTCTTAACATTTAATTATTTACCACTACTCTACACAGTAAAAAGAAAAGAAAAAATTAATAACGACTTATATTCAATGTTCAACAATGTCGAAAAAGTATTTACCCATCATTACTTTGAATCTGTTTTTGTACATAATAAATAATAAAAAATAATAATAATGAATCCTGACAGTGTTTCTGCACAAGTTCCGGATATTGCTGATGGAGTTAGGTTAGTTACTGATTAAGTTTATATTACATTATATTTGTTAATAATAAAAAAAAATTACTATAACTTAAAAAAAATAAAATTTTATTACAATTCCTTCACTAATTAATCGAATGGAACTTCGATCCATCCGGGTGTCCCTTGACACCTCTTAAGTTTTTTTTTAATATATTGGCACAATTCACACAGCGCCACCTAGTCCCAAAGTTAGTAGCCCTTGTGTTATGGGTACTAGATAACTGATAAACGACATGTATACTTATTTTTTGTAAATAAACCCATGGCCTTCGCAAGCGTACCGTAATGCATTATCCGCTATGCCAGGGAGGTCGTCAGACGTCATTCGTCGGTCGTCGACATCGTTAGTAAGCTATACTAATAGTAATTTAAATTATTTATTTATTTATTGTTAGAACTGTGTACATTACAATGTTGGTAAGTACATTTTGTATCAACAGTTTGCCTTTTTAAGGCGTACAATATTTATAAACGTATTTTTATGCTTCAAATTATTACAAAATAATAGGAACATATTCATTTATTTGCAATTATAATTTTATTATAACTATTTTTTTTATTAATTTGAAACACATAAAGTAAAGAATTAAAATTTTAACAAATAAGAAAAAAATTATCATATTTAATTATATTACATTATATTTATAATTTATCAAATTAATAAAATAATATGTATCAATTTTTTTTATGTCAATTCCATAATAATTTGCCCATAATTTAGAAACTTGTCCTTCAGATATTCATCTAAGTTATAATACGACTTCTCAATTAACATTTGTTTCAATTTGTTTTTAAAAGAATGTTCAGAATCTTGTAGCAATTTGGGCAAGTGATTATATATTCTGGGGGCTACACAAAATAAGCTTTTGTTCAGGTAAGTCGTATTACTAGGTGGGCAACAAATATTGTTTCGATGGCGATACATCATAAATTTATTAAATAGATGAACATTATTTCTTACAAACATTATTACTTCATTGATATATATACACGGTAGAGTAAAAGCATTTATTTTAAGAAAGTAAGGCTTACAACTATTAGGTTATTCCAGATGGACTTGAGACCCTACCACCTAGGTAGAGTTGTTTTATCGCCTTTTACGTCACGGGTTCGTCCCTACACGGACCCAGTCTAAATACTAGCGCCATTATGGCGGGTCTTTCAATTGTAAATTATACCGAAGCCGGACGCTTTCAACTTCTCCCTCATATGAGATAGTTTTTCTTACCCCTGCCCACCTATATATACATACATATATTAACAAATTTTATTTCAAAGTTCCCATTTGTATCTAACTTAATATTAACTTCAGCCCATCCCTAGCTCGTCCGAAATGGTCCCTAAACTTTCCGAGTTAACATCTGTCTTGACCCTTTAAGACTCTGATTTATCGCCCTTTGAATCTCTTTAGTTGAATATTCGTTACACAATTACTATTAGTATAGCTTACTAACGATATCGACGACCGACGAATGACGTCTGACGACCTCCCTGACGTAGCGGATAATGCATTACGGTACGCTTGCGGAGGCCATGGATTCGGGTTATAGGTTATTTACAAAAAATAAGTATATATGTCGTTTATCAGTTGTCTAGTACCCATAACACAAGGGCTACTAACTTTGGGACTAGGTGGCGCTGTGTGAATTGTGAGAAAGAAAGAAAGACATTTTATTGGTGAACAAGAATGACGAATAGAGTACATGTTTTCGCCAATATTCGCCGTCCCTCCACCAATAAGGTTTGCACTCAGCATTATGCCGTATCGAAATTTCGACACGGCGCTGATTTTCAGTGCCAACCTCTATTCTACTCTAACCTTAGTTGACCCAAGTGTTAAAATTATTATTCTCTTTACAAATTAATTAAGAGTGTTTTTTACTATTAAATTAAAAGATACAAGAATAAAAAACTATATATATATATATATATATATATATATATATATATATATATATATATATATATATATATATATATATATATATATATATATATATATATATATATATATATATATATATATATATATATATATATATACCTAGTCAGGTCATAAGTATTGTCACACAGTAAAAACTTTTCTTTTAGAATGCTGGCCACAAAAAAATTTATTGAATTCGAATTTCGAATTGTTCATGAAAATAAAAATGTATAACTTTTAGAATTTTACTCATTTTTAAATATGGAGTGGACGCTTAAAGAAGACCGTGTTGCAGTTATTGCGTTGCATCGTTACAGTTACGCGCCAATTCAAATTTTTAACATACTGAAAAATTTGAATATAACCAAAAGATTCGTTTATCGTACCATCAAACGATACAATGAAGACTCTAGTGTAGATGACAGGTCAAGAAGTGGTCGCCCTCGGTCTGTTAGGACTCCAGCAGTGATAAAAGCTGTGAAGGCACGAATTCAAAGAAATCCCAAACGTAAGCAGAAACTGTTGGCCCTTCAGATGGGGTTAAGCAGAACCACGGTGAAAAGGGTGTTAAATGAAGACTTAGGGCTTCGGGCATATCGAAGAAAAACAGGACATCGTTTGAATGCTCGTCTAATGGACCTGAGACTGAAGAGATGCCGCGCTTTGTTGAAGCGGTACGCGGGAAAAAAATATCGGGAAATTCTTTTTTCGGATGAAAAAATGTTTACCGTAGAAGAGAGCTACAACAAACAAAATGATAAGGTGTACGTACACAGTAGTGAAGAAGCGAGCAACCGTATTCCGCGTGTCCAACGAGGTCATTTTCCATCCTCGCTCATGGTATGGTTGGGAGTTTCTTATTGGGGCTTAACAGAGGTACATTTTTGTGAGAAAGGTGTAAAAACGAATGCTGTTGTGTATCAAAATACAGTCCTGACGAACCTTGTGGAACCTGTTTCTCATACCATGTTCAATAACAGGCACTGGGTATTCCAACAAGATTCGGCGCCAGCTCATAGAGCGAAGAGCACACAAGACTGGCTGGCGGCGCGTGAAATCGACTTCATCCGGCACGAAGACTGGCCCTTCTCCAGTCCAGGTTTGAATCCGTTAGATTACAAGATATGGCAACACTTAGAGGAAAAGGCGTGCTCAAAGCCTCATCCCAATTTGGAGTCACTCAAGACATCCTTGATTAAGGCAGCCGCCGATATTGACATGGACCTCGTTCGTGCTGCGATAGACGACTGGCCACGCAGATTGAAGGCCTGTATTCAAAATCACGGAGGTCATTTTGAATAAACTTTAATGTCATAAGAATCTATGTTTTGTTAAGTTCATTTTGGTATATGAATGGTTACATAATGAATAAACTTGTTACAATTATTTTACATTAAACATGTGACAGAATTTATGACCTGACTAGGTATATATATATATATATATATATATATATATATATATATATATATATATATATATATATATATATATATATATATATATATAAAAATATATTGTTCGTATGTTATACGTGTCAGTGCATATTATATCATAATTGCTATATTGGTAATAAGTGCCTGGTAATCCGTGCAGGGGCGGAGAAAGAATACTAACCTCTGTGGCCGGAGTCGGCCTGTCGTAAAAGGCGACAACACAACCCTAGTTACGTGGTAGGGCCTCAAGCCCGTCTGGATGGTGACCACCTTTAGTGTTAAGTATGCCGCCATAATAACCTTGTGTTGTAACAGATGAGGGTATATTTTCCTAATCCCGGATCTTAGACTATTGGAAGTGTGGAGAAAAAGCGTGATACTACTACAATATTATTGAATGCGCATTAGGAAAGATTTTTTTTATTGCTATAGAACAGCAAACAGGCTGACGGCCCGCTTAGAATTTAGCAGTTACCGTCGCCTATGGGTGTTTGCAACGCCAGTGGCATCGCGAACACGCTGCTGTCCCATAAGGGTACAGGAACTTGGGTCACTAATGCCGGAACACAACACAAGGTTATTATGGTGGCATACTTAAGACCGAAAGTGGTCGCCATCCAGACGGGCTTGAGGCCCTACCACGTAGCTAGGGTGGGTTGTTTTGTCGGCTTTTACGACAGGCCGACCCCGGCCGCAGAGGTTAGTATTCTTTCTCCGCCCCTGCACGGATAAATAACTGCTTAAGCATTGCATGTAATATTCCGTAGCACGTACCGCAACCGGATGCTTACGTGGGTAACAAATGTCTGGCCATGCCGCCTCCGCCGGGCCCCGGCAGGAGGGGTAGACCCAAAAAGTGTGGCTTGACGTCGTAAAGGGTGATATGCGGACCCCGGGCGCCGAAGCGAGAGTTTGGGCTGCAACCGGGATTTAACGCAAGGATGATGATGATGATTCCGTAGCACGTACTTTGTTAGACCATAGAATTGGCAATCAAACCCCAAAAATTTCACGGAATTGTCACAGTGTTAAAAATATAATTATTTTAATGAAAAACCTCCGAGGCGTTGGAATTTTCAATTCGGCGAACAAATTGGTCCTTTTTAAAATGCACGAGCTATTACGTACTGAGATAAGGTTCATTAGATAAGTAAAGAAAATTTATGAATGCTAAGCGACTCGGACTTATGAAGGAGGAGAAAATGATGGCCGCGCTCAGAGACAACAATTAGGTGAATTTTCATTAGAATTGTATGTTAATGAATAAAACTTTATTTATAGCAACAGAAATAATAATACGACTGCCCCGGCATTTTTATTGCTGTAGAACAGCAGATAGGCTACGATAACATAGATGTCTATGAACTCCCCTCAGCGGCGCTTCTCTGTCCGAGGAGTGCACGGGTGTGCGTACCCGAGGTGCCCGAGCATCCGCCACCTCATTCCCCCTTCGCGTCCGAGGCGGCGGAGTCCCACCTTTCTTCCCGTCTACCTCCCACATCCTTTCCTAACTTCGCTCTCTGTTCGTGACACGGTCCCCGGTGGGATGGTTGCGGGTACTGGTTGGGGTCCCGGGTTCTGTCCCGGGCCCTGATTTGGTAGTCGAAACCATGCCAATTTCGACTGCGCCTGCACAGAGAGTGTTCCTGGGGCGGGAACGGCATCTCCGCTCTCCGTCGGTCTGGCTGGGTTGGCTACGACGTTGGGCGACTCCCTAGTTTTCTGGGGTGTCGTCTGGTAGTCGTACCCACGCCTGACTGGCACGTGGCGGAGATGTAAGTCCCGCGCCGTCCATAATCCTCCAGCTCTAGGCTGGAGGCAGTCAAGTCCGCAAAGGAGGCGGCGGAGCGGGAGCGGGAGTCGACTACCACACTCCCCTCCCGCCAACGCCGGCGGCGCCGGAGGGCAAGTAGCAACCTCCGGCTGCCGTAAAAAGCGGCCGCAGGTGGGCCCTCGGGGGAGGATCCGCCTCCCGCACTATTGCCGCGAGGGAGAGAGCCGCGTGCTGTTCCGCGGCCCTCCTCAACTCATATTGATTCAGAAGAGCGCCGGGGGACAAAATCCTGACCTCCTGGCGCCAACTATTTAGAAGGGGCCCGCCTTAAGACAAAGGGCGGGCCAGCGCCGGCCCGGGCCACGAGATCGGCAGGCCATATATCCGTAGGCCCGGGTGTAGGCGATAGGAGAACAGCGGGGTTTTTTAGTGGGTAGTCGGATGGCCGAACATCTTTCCCGGAGTCCCACATATCCCTCGGTCCCCCCGGGCTGAGGGAACCCGTTAAGAGAGGGTTTTTCCCCGAGACCAAAAAAAAGTCTATGAACACAATATAGCACCAGGTACATCTAGACAGCTATAGTGAAGAAATAGATGTATTGGAAATGTGGTGTTGAAGGCGGATGGTGTGCATTACGTGGACCGTTAGGCGCACAGATGTACCTATTTTTGATCAACTTAAAGTAAAAGACTACACCACTATCTGTTTTCGTCGCATCCTTTCGTACTTTGGCCATATAGCAAGACTAATCATAGTCGGTAAGGTAGAGGGGAAAAGAGCCAGAGGACGGTTCCTGACTAGATGGTCAGACCAAATAAGGGAAAGGAGTGATATGGGCCCCCAGGATGTAGTGAGGATAGCGACTAATAATAACCGTTCGAGAGATTTTGTTCGTTTCCGTGTGACTCTATCATGTAGTGATCACGATCTTCAGTCACGAAGGACCGACCAGAGAGAGTGAAGAAAAGGAGGTGTCCAAAAAGGCATTGATGATACACAAACACACATATACATATATTATATATATAAAAAAAAGACTAGTGATAAAAAATAAATTATGGAAATACGCAATTTCTAAATCATTGTAGATTAAACAAAGCGCCTGCCTGAAATTACATAGCAAAAGTTTCTGAGTGCTGTAATTTATTTCGCTTCAGGCGCTTGTTTGATGAAAATTCAAGACATTCAAGTCCATTAGGTATACCTATTTGACAATAGGTGATAAATGTTACGTCTGCAACTTTAAAACGAGTTTAGTATTAAGGGGCGATTCTTAATTCCCCAATCTGAAAGGAAAATAACGATGTTCTTTTCTCATAATAAAAGTTTTTTTTTTGAGGAAAAACCTCTCTGTATCCTAATTAGGAGGAGAGGGTATGTGAGATTACTCTTTCGAAAAACTGCTCTCCTATCGTCCAGTACCTGGATAACTGGTTTGCCGAAACCGTGTCACAGGCTTTTCTTCTACTAGAGTACTTTCCCTCATTAATCAGATATTTTTAAAATATTTTTGTAGCCTGTTAGTAGCAAACAGTTTGGCGGAGATTTCTAAATTATCATGTCAGGATCACTTTTACGGGGTCCATGCATAATTCACATTCGACAACTACGTCACGAGGGCTTTTAAATGTAGGCAATTTTATAATACAATGTTGCACAAATGAAATCTAGATTTCCTCGAGCAAAAAATATGTGTATGTGTGCGTGTGTATTGTGTGTGCGTATGTGTGTGTATGTAAAGATAAAACCTAAATAATAACATCCCACAACGTCCTACTGCTAGGTTCCGACTCTCCCAGAGGTAACAGAGAATATACCAGTCACGTTTTCTCAATGTTGATTACATATTACACATATATATATGTATGTGTATATATATATATATATATATATATATATATATATATATATATATATATATATATATATATATATATATATATATATATATACCTAGTCAGGTCATAAATTCTGTCACATGTTTAATGTAAAATAATTGTAACAAGTTTATTAATTATGTAACCATTCATATACCAAAATGAACTTAACAAAACATAGATTCTTATGACATTAAAGTTTATTCAAAATGACCTCCGTGATTTTGAATACAAGCCTTCAATCTGCGCGGCCAGTCGTCTATCGCAGCACGAACGAGGTCCATGTCAATATCGGCGGCTGCCTTAATCAAGGATGTCTTGAGTGACTCCAAATTGGGATGAGGCTTTGAGCACGCCTTTTCCTCCAAGTGTTGCCATATCTTGTAATCTAACGGATTCAAATCTGGACTGGAGGAGGGCCAGTCTTCGTGCCGGATGAAGTCGATTTCACGCGCCGCCAGCCAGTCTTGTGTGCTCTTCGCTCTATGAGCTGGCGCCGAATCTTGTTGGAATACCCAGTGCCTGTTATTGAACATGGTATGAGAAACAGGTTCCACAAGGTTCGTCAGGACTGTATTTTGATACACAACAGCATTCGTTTTTACACCTTTCTCACAAAAATGTACCTCTGTTAAGCCCCAATAAGAAACTCCCAACCATACCATGAGCGAGGATGGAAAATGACCTCGTTGGACACGCGGAATACGGTTGCTCGCTTCTTCACTACTGTGTGCGTACACCTTATCATTTTGTTTGTTGTAGCTCTCTTCTACGGTAAACATTTTTTCATCCGAAAAAAGAATTTCCCGATATTTTTTTCCCGCGTACCGCTTCAACAAAGCGCGGCATCTCTTCAGTCTCAGGTCCATTAGACGAGCATTCAAACGATGTCCTGTTTTTCTTCCGTATGCCCGAAGCCCTAAGTCTTCATTTAACACCCTTTTCACCGTGGTTCTGCTTAACCCCATCTGAAGGGCCAACAGTTTCTGCTTACGTTTGGGATTTCTTTGAATTTGTGCCTTCACAGCTTTTATCACTGCTGGAGTCCTAACAGACCGAGGGCGACCACTTCTTGACCTGTCATCTACACTAGAGTCTTCATTGTATCGTTTGATGGTACGATAAACGAATCTTTTGGTTATATTCAAATTTTTCAGTATGTTAAAAATTTGAATTGGCGCGTAACTGTAACGATGCAACGCAATAACTGCAACACGGTCTTCTTTAAGCGTCCACTCCATATTTAAAAATGAGTAAAATTCTAAAAGTTATACATTTTTATTTTCATGAACAATTCGAAATTCGAATTCAATAAACTTTTTTGTGGCCAGCATTCTAAAAGAAAAGTTTTTACTGTGTGACAATACTTATGACCTGACTAGGTATATATATATATATATATATATATATATATATATATATATATATATATATATATATATATATATATATATATATATATATATATATATATATATATATATATATATATATATATATATATATATATCTTCTTCTTCTTAGTCGATTCACTCTTTACAGAGCGGTCGTGATCAACTGGTAGTAGAGGCAGATATTGTTCGCTGTATGATTTTACGCCATTTCTCGCGATTCACAGACATTCTGGTGCACTCATGCAAAGGTCCGCCCACAGCCGATTTGATCTGGTCGGTCCATCGTATGGGTGATCTTCCACGTGATCTGGTCCCCTCCACTTTGCCCTGGACAACGAGACGCTCTATTGAGTCATTGTTTCTCCTTGAAACGTGGCCGAAAAATTTGAGAATACGTGACTGGACCAAAGCGGACAGATGCTGCTCGATGCGGAGTTCTTCACGGGTGGAGGCATTGGTCCGAAATTCTGTCCATGATATTCCCAGCATTAGATAACGTAAACATTTTAATAATAAGACAACGGTTGAAAATCTTCAAAACAGTTCTCCAGTAATATTAAATTGTGTTTTGGGTCATATTATTTAACTTAAATTGCTATTTACAACTTAATTTAAGTTCATTCTTAGTAAGATGAAGTGTTTATGCAGAATGTGTTTAAACCTTCATACTTAATGTGATAAAGGGGAAACAGACTTTATAATTAGTTTTCTTGTTAAAAGCTTTATTGCATTCAAAATTTACACTATAAAGCTCGGGGTCAGTTGATGAATGTATATACAGGATGTTTCAACAGTATAGAAGGTCTCATCCCTAATTGATTTCTCAGTGTGGGGAAAATGTTACCTCTTTATTTATTTTGCCGCGGCAGAACTCCGGTGGGAAGCCGATGCGGGTATGTTGGGTTCTCTACTCTGCTACTGTGACCACCAAATTGGCTAGCAAAGCCAGTTGAGTGGTCGTAGTCACCTAGGTTATCCATAAGCCGGCAGACGTGGAAGCCACTTATGGATTTAGTTTAGTAACAATGTGTTGTGGTGGTGGCGATTTTTAATAGGTATATTCTCATATATTGGTCATAAATTATTTCTCACTGTCAGGGTTGACATTGACTATCAGTGCTACATCGATTTGTTTTGATGCAGCAATTCACTGAGCTGTTGATCTCGTTTGGTGATAATTGTTACAGTTTAGTATGAATAATGTATAAATGTTTACAGCTGTAAATCACCAAATAAATACTTTTTCTGTCTTTCTTTTCTTCTTTAGGTATACGTCTGTGACCACCCTAGACAGGTAAATGGTTGCAGACACCACATACCCAAGTCAATGTCCCACTTAGTTCCAGAACAGCATTGACAAGGTGTTAATTTCCGTTGTCCGAAGTGGTTCAACTGAGGGTCATGTGTGGGTGCTATTAGTGCATTCCCAAGGACACGTCAAGGTCGTTGTGCCAACGGGGACATATGTAGCTCTCATTCTTCAGAAACTCTTCAGCATTCAAAAGCAAGAAATATATCACCACTAAGAGTCAATTGGAAGGAGTGTTGGATTAAGCAAGTGTTGGGCCCGTAGCAAATTATATTTGCCCTTTGAGCCCATGATCTGCTAGGGGTTCTTAAGTAACTAAAGTGGAAAAAAAAATTCGATACTCAATACCTCAATTGTTTATTTGCCGTCTATGCGTTTATTTAATGAGTGGGTTTAAATATGCGGCGCCCACTTTCGCGCGGGCCCGTAGCAATTGCTACTTTTGCTGCGTGGTTAATCCGGCACTGATTGGAAGTCATGTTCCCAGATAATGAAGACCGGTGACGTATTCTCGTATTTATTAATTAATTGTTACTGTTTGGGTCACCAATTGTCTATTGTTTTTAAAAATATTATTTACCAGAATAATAATTATTATTATTAATAATAAATATTATGTACGGAAGTGAAAGCTGGGTATGGCAGAAGAAACATGAAAGCAGAATAAATGTAGTTGAGATGAGAGCGTTAAGAAGTATGATAGGAGTCAAACTGAGTGACAGGATAAGAAATAGTGAGATAAGGAAACGTTGTGGTCTGAAAGAAGATGTAGTGACAAAACTTGAGAAAGGTATGCTGAGATGGTTTGGCCATGTTGAGAGAATGAATGAAGAACGATTGACGAAAAAAGTGTATAAGGCGAGGGTGAATGGAAGTGTTAGAAGGGGTAGACCTAGGCGGTGGACCACACTGTCGCCGTGTGCCCTGCGTGGCGCGAGGAGCGCCGCGCCCTCGTCGCCCAAATCGGCGTGGACCTGTCGCTCCCAGCCCTGGTTCTGTCCATGGTCGGGGGTGATTCTGGATGGACGGCCGTCGCCTCCTTTTGCGAGGCAGTCATGTCCGCAAAGGAGGCGGCGGAGCGGGAGCGGGAGTCCACCACCACACTCCCCTCCCGCCAACGCAGGCCACGTCGTCGGCGCCGGAGGGCAAGCAATGACCTCCAGCCGCCGTACAGAGCGGCCGCGGGCGGCCCCTCGGGGGAGGATCCGCCGCCCACACTATTGCCGCGAGGGTGAGGGCCGCGTGCTGTTCCGCGGCCCCCCTCAACTCCTTGAGTCAACACAAGAGAGCGCCGGGGGGACGAAACCCTGACCCCCTGGCGCCAAAACTTTTGAAAAGGCCCGCCTTGCAACAAAGGGCGGGCCGGCGCCGGTCCGGGCCACGAGATCGGCAGGCCACATATCCGTAGGCCCGGGCGTAGGCGATAGGAGAGCAGCGGGGTTTTTTAGTGGGTAGTCGGATGGCTGAACATCTTTCCCGGAGTCCCACATATCCTTCGGTCCCCCCGGGTCGGGGGAACCCGTCAAGAGAGGTTTTTCCCCGATTCAAAAAAAAAAAGGCGGACGTTTCGAGACCAGATCAGGAACTTCTTGAAAAAAGGCCAGGTCAAGAGTACTCTAAACCGAAGGGCATGTATGAAGGGAATAATGAAAGTGGACGAAGCGAAACAAGTATGTAAGGATCGTAGCAAGTGGAAAGAAGTGGTCTCTGCCTACCCCTACGGGAAATAGGCGTGATTATATGTATGTATATATTTACTAGAAACATATAATAACGATCTTTAATAAATATATAAGACCTGTACTGTATGGATCGGAATGTTGGGCCACAAAGGAGAATAATGAAAGATATGCATGCAGCAGAGATGAGAATGTTGAGATGGATGAGTGTAGTCACAAAAATGGATAAAATTAGTAATTAATATATCAGACAAATTTTAAAGTAACGTCAGTGATCGAGAAGCTGAAAAGTAATAAGGCTAGCCTTGTATGACAATATAATAAGAAGAGATGAATGCCATAGAACAATAAAAATGCTAGAAATGAAAGTGGATGGACACAAAGGGGAGGTAGACCAAAGAAAAGATGGATGGATTGTGTAGAAGATATCTATACAAATAAATACAATTGGAGGATCTGTTTGCAATATTAAAATAACCGCTTTTTACTAAGTGCATTTGGATATATACACGGTACATATATCAAAACAACATTTTTTACAATTTTTGTCTGTCTGTCTGTCTGTTTGTTCCGGCTAATCTCTGAAACGGCTGGACTTTCACTGCCAGATAGCTGATGTAACAAGGAGTAACTTAGGCTACTTTTATTTTAGAAAAAAATAGTTTTTGTTAAAAATAGTAAGTTTCAAAATTTAATAGTTCAATTTAACTTGACCTCAGATTTATATCAACAATCATATGAAATAGGATTCAGCTTAGGCTGGGCATGTAGGTTTTATTTCTAATTTAAGTTGACCTCAAATTTATATCATCAATTATATGAAATAGGGTTTATTTATATTTTAGGGTTTGTAATCCAAAATAAACCATAAGATTTATCCAAAAATGCTGCCCCAAAGTCACTATTCCACGCGGACGGAGTTGCGGGCACAGCTAGTTGCAAATAAGGAGTGAATGTTGAGATGATAACTAGTAGAGGAGAGTGAAGGAGAGAATATGTTGTGCCCCCCCACATAGCTGGGGTAAGGGCTGGAAAAGTGGCCCGGGCCACGAGATCGGCAGGCCATATATCCGTGGGCCCGGGCGTAGGCGATAGGAGAACAGCGGGGTTTTTTAGTGGGTAGTCGGATGGCCAAAAACATCTTTCCCGGAGTCCCACATATCCCTCGGTCAAGAACCCGTCAAGAGAGGTTTTTCCCCGAGACCAAAAAAAAAAGGAAAAAGGAAAATAATAATTATACCTATATATATTTTGCTACATCCAAAAACTTCCTGAATGATAGTGGTACATTATCAAATCTAATGCGCAATCAAAAAGTTATGGGTTCCACTTTAGATATATATTGTATCAAAATAATTTTTGACGACCTCGGTGGCCTAACGGATAACGCACTTCGGTACGCTTGCGGAGGTCACGGGTTTGATTCCCGTCTCGCGTCTGGGTGTTTATGTATAATATGTATTTATTTACAAAAAAAAGTATGTAAGTAGTATATAAGTTGTCTAGTACCCATAACACAAGTGCTATGCTACTTAGTTTGGGACTAGATGGCGCTGTGTGAATTGTTACACAATATTATTATTATATTATATTATTATTATAAAACCAAACCCATAACATCTAAGATGCTTTTGGGATGTAATACTTCATCATCATAAATTAAATTGTGTAATTCATACGTACTAACGGTAAAGTAAAATGTTGTATAGAAAACAAACCTTTATTATATTATGTAAAAACCAACTGCTTAAAGAAGTGTGGGGGAATGAAACTCCAAATAGTTATTATTGCAGTACCTATGTCACCCATTCGTAGTCGTTTGTATTAAGTTTGTAGGTTACTACAAGTTATTCAACCACGTGATGGCAAAAGAAAAAGAGGCAGACAAGCTAAAAGATGGACAGATGATATCAAGATGATTGGAGGGACAATCTAATCTAGAAAAGCTGCCAATAGAGAAGAATGGAAGCAGCTGGAAGAGGCCTATGTGTCACTGGACACGCTGATCACTGAACCGGGAAACCCGATGTATTAGATAGATCTAAGTTAAAACAATTTGCTACTGTGTGTGTGTAAAATTAATGTTCAGTATCAGCAATAAAGGCTATTAAAAAAAAAAATTAAAAAAAACCACCCGCTACGCATTCCCATCTTGCTACGCCAAAGTTGTTACAACTACTACGTATAATTAAGTTTCCCTTACCTGACATAGAGGCAGGAACACTTCGCCGATGGAGTCGTCTCTCGAGAATCGATCGTAGTCGAACACGTGTAGGTGGAGTACCTAAAATATAAAAAAAATACATTCACCGGTATTAATAATACATATAATTTATTATCCATTAAAATAATTTTTTTACAAAATTATTACAGCTGTAGCTCCGCATGGCTAGTTTCACGAGGCACCTAATTTAAAATTAATTATTTTTATTCAAGTTAACAAATTATAATTTAATTATTTTGTTTCATAATATTTTTTAAATTTCTTCTTTATAAATTTACATGTCACCGTTACCGTACACAGGTTTTTATAAAAAAAATAACAATAATAAAATGTTCTAAGAAATAAAAAAAATATTATTATTATTGGAGTCATAGGAATGTCTGTACCATTCATTATTCGTTAGATTTTTTTACCAAATTGTATCTTAAAACAAACAATTTTTCTCCGTGCAAGAAGAATTAAGAAGAAGTAAGAATATTTATCCCTGCGACCAGGTACGACTTGTCGTAAAAAGCAACAAACAACCTTAGCTATATGGTATGGCCCCAAGCCCGTCTGGATAGCAATCACCTTTGGTCTTTTTTTTTTATTTTATTGCTGTAGAACAGCAGACAGGCTGACGGCCCGCTTAGGATTTAGCAGTTACAGTCGCCTATAGGTGTATGCAACGCCAGTGGCATCGCGAACACGCTGCTGTCCCATAAGGGTACAGGAACTTGGGTCACTAATGCCGGAACACAACACAAGGTTATTATGGCGGCATACTTAAGACCAAAGGTGGTCGCCATCCAGACGGGCTTGAGGCTCTACCTGAGGTCTATAAGTATACTGCCTTAATAACCTTGTGATCCGTCATTAGTGACCCCGTTTCCAGTACCTTTATGTGGAAAGCAGTGTGTTCGCAAAGCCCCTAGCGTCGCAAGCATCCATACAACCGGCAATAAGTGGAAGATGAAGGTCAACCTAAAAAAGGACCCAAACATACCCGACTCTGCAACTTCTGAATGGGAAACCCTTCGAAGTAGAAGGTCTCATTCCACCTCGGGTTCAAGGTTCGTCTTTTGATTTTCGTCTCCAACCGATGCTTTTTATCCGGGAGGAGTGTTACCCGGACGTATGGGTCCGATGTTCCGGATAAGTCCTTTGCCGGCAAGTCTTTGCCCTGTTGACAAAAATAATAATAATAAATAAACACAATTGAACAATTTACAAAGCGACATCTAGGTACTCAAGTAAGTAGCATAGCAGTTGTGTGCTGCCCGCACTATTGCCACGAGGGTGAGGGCTGCGTGCTATTCCGCAGCAAGCCTCAACTCCTCATAGGTAATAAAGGAGAGTGGTGGGGGGGATGAAACCCTGACCCCTTGGCGCTAAACACGTGAAAGAGGCACGCCCCGAGACAAAGGGCGGGCCGGCGACGGCCCGGGCCACGAGATCGGCAGGCCACATATCCGTGGGCTCGTGCGTAGGCGATAGGTGAACAGCGGGGTTTGGAACATCTTTCTTGGAGTCACACATATTCCTCAGTCCCCCCGGGGGAACCCGTCAAGACAGAAGAAAGAAAGAAGAAGAAGAAAGCAATCTTTATTTAGGACATTAAATATAGGTGCAGTGTTACAAATATTTTTAATAATTTACAACTAATGTCCTAAATTGGACCTAACTCAGCATAATGCTGGCTTAGGAAAAAGCCAGCGCTGATCTTCCGTCAGGCCCATGGAGTGACGTTACAACGAAAAAAAAAGTTACTAAACATAAAAATAAATTACTAAATCGTACAAAACAGAATTAATCAAAAGAAAAATAAATAAACATGTTAATTATCTGTTAAAATAAATAACCCGAGACGGGAATCGAACCCGCGATCGTAGCAGGCGTACTGACACATTAGAGCCGTCGCAACACAGAGGTCGTATAATTATGGTAGCTAAGTATTGATATATTGATATGAATATACTATACTATAAATACAATGAATGACCTTAAATACAAAAACTATGAAACTAAATACAAAGTAGACAATAGTATATCAAAATAAAAATAATAAAAAATCGGAGAAATAAACATATTTAAACAAGAATTAATATGGTTATGATGACGACATGAAGAAGTAAATGCATCAGACAAAGCAATGATTAAATTGATAAGTGAACTGTTGCTATTTATACATGACTATTTATCCTGTTATTGTATTACATTTTTAAGAGAAGTGCTTTCATATTACATATAAACATAGAAAATAAACTTTTGACATTTTTCTATTAAATTGTATGCAGTAGTAAATATCATGCTTATTATACCTATATATTATAATAAGGGACAGGGTTTTTCCCCGAGACCAAATAATAAAATGGGTATTAGATAACTAACTGTATTAGTTACATACATATTTTTTTACTTTTAGAAATAAATAAATATATAGTAGAGGTCATTGACGGACATCCTCCTTCCACTTAACAGCGTACCTCAGACATATTTTTAATATATTTAATAATATTGTTAACACTTCATACAATCGTGATTCTTCCATAATAAGTTTTTATTGATAGACAAATATTTTTTGTTTAATGTAATAATAAATATTAATCGAACGTTTGCGAATTAATGATTTAAGGTTATTACAAAAACAAATGAGTGTTATATCCGTGCAGGGGTAGAGAAAGAATACTGACTTCTGCAGCCGGGGTCGGCCTGTCATAAAATACAACCCAAGCTAGGTGGTTTTTAATATGCCGCCGTAATAGCCTTGTGTTGTGTTCCGGTATAAGTTATCAAGTTCCAGTACCACTACGCAGTTAGCAGTGTGTTAGCGATGCCATTGGTGTTGCAAACACCCATAGGTGGCGGTAACTACTAATTTCAAATTGGGCCATCCGCCAGTCTGCTGTCCTACAGCAATAAAAAATAACTATATGACAATAGTTACGATTTTTCTCCATGAAATAAGAATATTGTCCCGTGACCGGGGTCGTCTTGTCGTTAAAGGCGATAATTTCAATGCTATGTTCGAGATACAGAGGTCCAATTTATGTTTTCGAGTTATAAAGGGAAAATAAGTACTGACTTTGATTTAATTATTTCAACTTATAGAGGGTTCAGATTTCGAACAACGGAGGTTTGAGGGAGGACGGAGGTTTTCAACTTATCGAGTTTCGACTAAAAAAGGTATTTTTATTTTATTTATTTGGTAAACAACCAGCACAATGGAAAAATATTGTAAGTACACATAAAAGATTTTTACACTAACCATAATAGTTTCCGCAGTTTTAACTGCGTTATCATACTTTAAAAAGAATGCTAGTGAGAAATAAAAATAATAATAAAGAATGGTAGAACAACATTAAATTAAAATTAAAATTTAATCATAGTACATTTTGGTTTAAGATTACTGTATTTACCTGAATAATCCTCAGTATCAAAGTGGTATTCTGGAAGTCGTACTCCAGCGAGAAGTGGATCTGACCGACGTTCTCCGACGGCTCCGAGTTGTCGATGTACATATCAACCAGGGATATCGAACGGTTCTGCAGGAACGCCATCTGTTAGCATATTTCAGAGACTTTAACGAGGGTTTATACTCGTATATTGTTTTACAAGAAATATGCTTTCAATTAACGAGTGCTAATGAGTTACAGTTATTCGGATATCACTCGTTAATACGTGATCTGTGTGCCAAAAGTTTTAATTTGATCGTGTTAAATTAAAAGTTGATTGGAATGGGCATTTCATTATACGCATAACAAATTAAATGTTTATAAATAGTGTTTCGTATATTATTTTTTTATTGGTTAATTAATTTTTAAGAAACTTAATTATTATTTGAACTTGTGAAAAATGGAAAATTACGAAAATTTTAATTTGACGCACAGTTGTGGACGTATATGTAGAGGTTTAAAAATTATACGAGAATAAAAGAGTTATTATACAACACAGTTTGCTGCACTCCTAGTGCTGCCTGCCATTTACAAAAGAATGGCATCAAAACCGATAAAATAGTAACCTCGCAAAACTGTATAATTAAATTTATTAATTGCAACTTATTCTATGATATTCCTGAAGATATAATCAGATTCAAATCAGATTTCTATCTTATGTATGTCTGTGTTAGTAGTACCAGTATTTAGATAATTAACATTATTAGCATCCTTTTAAAGGTATCCTTTTAAATACTTGCATTTCCTCGGCCTACTGACAAATAATATATCAATTTCGTGTTGTATAATTATGATTATTTAAACTTCATATTAAAATAATAAAATGTTTGTACAAAATACATCCATGGAGTTTCTTGCCTGTTCTTCTCCATAGGATTCATTTTTGGAACAGACACCTAGCTTTTGACGTTTTAAAAGTGCTTGTTACTCAGGCCTATTTGAAATAAAAAAATTTTGACTTTGACTTTGAGCATGTTATTTGATAATATAGCAAATACATAGCAATTGTGACATTTAGCAATATCTCAATATAAGTATTATTTAGTTATTATATTGTGATTACTAGATTTTTTAGCGCCACTTAAATTATCTTTTTCAAATAAAACTATGAGTAAAAATTACGTGTAAACTCTATATAGCGAAATTTAAGGGAACGGTCATTTTATTGCGTTATAAATTGTTATATATTCATATAACAATTTATATCACTGGAAAAATCAATATAATTTTACAAATAAGTACGTTTTAATTTAATGAGATTATCTTCGGTAAATAATTACAACAGATAATTGAACATATTTCTAAGAATTCATGCTACGTTTAAAATATTTACAACTCTGTACGAGTATTGTGTTTAAGGTCAGTGAAATTAATGTTTGTTAGGATCTAAATAACGATGTATTGTTTTATTGAGAGTGGTTGCTATGCTATAAATAGTGTTTCAATACAAGGGTAACAAACCAAACAAACCTTAGCAATTTATACGTTTTAAGACATTTTTTGCGGTCAAGGCGTTTTTGTTTAACTACTAATAAATGTAATTAATCAGGGTCAATTTCATATAAAAATATTTAGAAAGTATGATATTATGATAATTAACAAACTATCTGAAAATATATTAACACAAATCACTTATAGAGTTAAAACCTTCTTTTTGGCTTGGGTTGGCTTGGCTTGGTTGAAATAAGAAACATTAACCCTGATGAGATTGAGAGTGGTTGCTATGCTATAAAGAGGTTTTTGTTAAATATAAGTTCCCTATATAGAGTTTACACTGTATAATTATGACAAAATTTGGATATACATAAAATAATTTACTACGTCTGACACAAAAAGTAGATAAATAGTAATAATAAATATGATGTATAAATGGGTATTTGTGAGAATCTTTGAAGCAGTCCGTGAAAGCCCGCGGTAAAAGTCATAGGAAGTTCCACGACCTCGTCGCTACAAGCGTGCGAAGTTTCAACGGGGTGGTTTTAGTAGATATACCAGGAACGTAAATCCTCATACCAAGTGTGGGGCGTACGGGCATTGCACGGTACGTCGTGCATTCGCATAGTATCATCAATAGTATTTAATTATAACTATAGTTTACGATATACAGTAGAACCTCTGTAAGTCGAACTTAAAGGGTTGCTCAATAATTCGAGTTATAGAGTTTTCAACTTAGCCAAGTTTGTAAGGAAACATTCAATTTTGAGTTAGAGAGATGAAATAAATAAAAATTCTAGTTATAAGAAACAATATTATTCATCGGTATATTCTTAGTCAGTTTTCAAATAATCAATTTGTAAAGGTTGCAAAATCAAACATTGATGTGTTCGAAATACAGAGGTTCAATTAATTTTTTCGATTTATAGAGGGAAAATTGTACTGAAATTGCTTAAAGGGACTTAAATAATTAATTTTGACTTATAGTGCGTTCAGATTTCGGGCAACGGAGGTTTAGGGGATTGAAGGAAGGGAACATAAAATTTTTTCGAGTTTGGGAGATTTTCGACTTATCGAGATTCTACTATATATAATATTTTTTTGTTGTAAATTACATTTTGAATATTCATGCGATCTTATCTCCTTTATATGTAGTTAGTAAGAATGTTTAATTTATTTAAAATTTAAATTTTTACAATTACTTTGTGGAAGGCATGATATATAGTGTTGCGAGGTTATTAATTTTACCGAAATTTTAAAACTATATTATTATACTCCGTGCAATGTGATTTTAATCTTTTTTATTTTTAAATGCACTAGTGCTGTCTATAAGTGCGTGATTTCATCTAAGTGTTAATTTGATACTATATATTAATGCAAGTCTGTACCATAAGTACTAAGTACTTTTTTTACCTGAATCACAGGGCTTTGTAATTGAGAGAATGCATTCAGACATTAATAATGCATTTGATTATATAAATCTGCATGGGAATTATGGACGATAGAATAAAGAGAATCATGTCTTATAATAATTATAGTGTCCTAAATTGGACCAGACTCGGCATAATGCTGGTTTATGAAAAACTAGCGCTGACCTTCCGTCAGGCCCATTGAGTGACGTCATACTGAAATTACAAATAAAAACCAGAACGAGCTTACAACTAAAATATATACAATCTACCAAATTCTTCAGAGTAAATTTTAGAAGAAAGCGTACATGTCGTACTTGTTCGTTTTTTGAACTATACATTTTACAGCTGGACACTTTCAACTGTTATACTATAGTCCATTCGTGTTAAAAAAATTGTGAGTCATCGTTGTCCGCCGGCCTAGCCCCGCTCCCGATACAATCAGGTCACAACAAATTAAAAGGTACGTTCACAGTGACCAGTTGACGCCAGATCATATATAATAGTACACGAAATTATTAAAAGTAATGGTATTGAAATTTTGCCACCGTACCATTGTAAACTAAACCCTTGGTGTGGGCCCAAATAAAAAATTATGTTGTTGCCAATAACTCAACATTCAAGATGAGTGACGTAAAAAAATTATTTTATGACGCAATAACTTTAACAGATGCTAATCGATGGTAGAAATGCTGCGACCACGTGGTACAAGAAGAAAACATGTGGAATTTGGATAACGTTATGGAGAACGTGGAACAAAATACTTTCATCTATACAAATAAATAAAATTGGAGGGTCTGTGTAATATTAAAATAACTGCTTTTTACTAAGTGAATTCAGATGTATACACGGTACATATACGAAAACAAAATTTCTTACAATTTTTGTCTGTCTGTCTGTCTGTTTGTTCCAGCTAATCTCTGAAATGACTGCACCAATTTTGACGGGACTTTCACTGGTAGATAGCTGATGTGTCAAGGAGTAACTTAGGCTATTTTTATTTTAGAAAAAAAAATCGTTTTTGTTAAAAATGATAAGTTTAGGAAATTTTATATTCCAATTTAAGTTTACCTCCGATTTATATCACCAATCATATGAAATAGGGTTCAGCTTAGGCTGGACTTTGTAGGTTCGAACGTACGTATTCCGGAGGCGCATGGCGTAACAGTTACATTCGATAATACTGACTGTTTACATATTTAATTTATATTTTAGAGTTTATAGGGTTTGTAATCCAAAATAAACCATAAGATATATCAAACCAAAACCAAAAAATTCTAACCAAAGTCACTATTCCACGCGGACGGAGTCGTGGGCACAGCTAGTAATTAATATAAATGAAGATTCTAATGACACTGATTAAAAATATTGTATTGACTTTATTTTTAATTTAAGTTCTTTGAATTTACCCCACTGTGAGTTGGGTAAATGCAGTTGCAATGATGACTCACTATTTTTTAACGCGAATAGATTATAGACCCCGTGTAAGATGATTCTCTTTATCTACCCTCCATAATCGAAATAGGACAAACTGGCACTAAAGTTGCCTTCTTTATAGTCACGTGATCCTAAACGTCAATGAGTTGACATTGACGTTACCTTATGTAATCAAAGGGCAATTCCACCTTTTAAGCCCAAAGAAAACTGTACCTTATATACATACCTCTTACCGTACCAGAGTATTTGGGGTTTACCTTACTCCCCTATTAGTATCACTCAGCTAGCAGATGATAGTCAGCCATGTTCATAGCGGTATACCCAATATAAACCCCGCTCGTCACCTGAGCTCTTATAGGGGAACGAAAGATAAAGGGGACATTCCACCTGGTTTACTCCTGCTAGCGTCAAAAAGGGAGGGATATCCTTTTAAGATTGAGTGAAAAGAAGGTAGTTGGTAAAAATCAAATTTGAATACTTGTATTTTTTATCAACGCCAAATGTGCATAAAAGCCTTTCCGTTCCTATTTAAACACCAGCAAACTTGAGAAACAAATTAAAGACTTAACGAAATGTATACTTAACCCTCACATTAATTACTTAACCATCGCTCCGTATCTGTGTTGTGTATATTACGTATTTACTTAAAACATTAGTGCGAGTATATCAGTTGTCTAATACGCATTACACAAGCGTTCTGCTTCTCACTTTAGCATTAGATGGCCCTGTATCAATTATGACAGTATATTTATTTATTTAAGAATGTTATGTATTTAAATTCTTCACTTCTGTTCATACGTGCGTCTGTAAATTTTTTTTCATCGAGGCAAAAATATTTATATTTTTTTTTATAAAATTATTTTTTACTTAAACTAATGTTATCGGACCACACAACTTCAGGTGAAATTGTCACAACCACCATTTTTGTATATACCAAAATGGTGATTAGTAGGTAAGTAGTCCATTTATTTTCTTTCACGATATTCTAGAAAAAGAAAGTCATTCCTCCCTTTAATAACTTTACAACACAATTTAATGTCCATCGATAAGGTTTTCCCTGTAATAACGCGGGGATTCCCCGCATATTTTAGTATATAATATTGTGAAGTTTATAATATATTGAATAATTTTAACAGTTTATAAATAATTTTGCGTACCTTTATACTTTTTGTTGT